>CM049188.1:7005826-7605826 GCA_026770425.1 Boechera divaricarpa | reverse complement strand
AACTTCTCTTCCTGGCTGGCTGAGAAGCTGCCTAATGTTGATGTTCATACGAGCTTCGGAGTTCTGCGACTCCGGAACGGCAGAAGGATGTCCAGTAGACGTACTAGCAGCACCTTGTTGTGACCTAAAATCATTGTACGAAGACCTAGACAAAAAAAAAAAGTGTTCAAGTTTCAAATATCAATAAAACATAATTCATAATCAAACACTAAAATTCGTAATCAAACACAATCATTTAATTTTGACAGCTCGTCTAATAAATCATTTAAATTAAGCTAATATGTTATATTTCTTGTACAGAAATTATATAATTTCATTTAATTTCAATTGATAATTAAATAACACATGTCTTAAGTTAGTTAATTCATATATCTAGAGCAAAATTGCTATGAAACTCGCCCTCTCTTTACTTATATTTGAATTTTAGGATAAAATTGTTTGAAATAATTACTATGTTTGATAACTTCAAAAGTCTAAAAATTGAAAACGGTAGACCCATATTAATTCATTAGTATTTGTAACTATATTTTACTCCTATAGTATTAAGGGGGTCAGTTGACCCCTATAAATTTTGAAAAATCTACTTACACCTTCTTAAAAGTAATTATAATGACCCCAATGCATTATAGTTTTTGACCCCCATACAAAATTAATTTAACTATATGGGATAAAAATTATCTACGTACATTAAAAAAACAATAAAACCCCAGAGACTAAGTTGGTTTCATTAGGATTTTAAACACAATTCTAATGTAAAATAATTAAAAATCCATGACTTAATTTATATTAAAAAAAAATCCAGCTAATGATCTAATACTATATTTGTTTATAAAAAAACCACAAAATCTAATTCTTCTTCTGCCTTTGTTCATCTTTGTGGACCATAACTACATTTTTTAAAATATCAAATTTGTGGATGTATTGAGTATTAGCTCAGATGCATCACGTATAGAAGCAGAGATAGAGACGAACCTGAATAGCAAGAGCAAGGTGTAGCCAAGTTGGTATTTCACATATTCCAGTAAAAAAAATGAACAAGTTCGTATTGCAGATTATAGATCCACTTTTAACGCAGAGCAAATAAGCTCTTGCTTCACAACCAGATAACGCAAACCCTAATCAAACTCAATTATAAAATTCCAAAATTCCTAATCAAATTTCTAATCAAACACTAAATCAAATATCCTAACAATAATACAAACTTTAAATCTAACCTAATTGAAACTAACTTACATGGCGAGAGACTGGTGATGGCGAGCGAGAGAGACGACGAGCGAGGTGAGATGCGGCGAGAGAGACGGCCGAGAGACGACGAGCGAGGGAGACGTGTGTTCCGGCGAGAGAGACGGCCAGCGAGGGAGACGGCGAGAGAGACGGCGATGGAATTTTGACAGAAAACGTTAAGCGGCTGGATGAAGAAAGGGATTACCGATTAGGTTTTATATTGCCTACCGAGGAAAATATTCCTCGCTATTCTCTCGGAAATTAAGTTTTCCTCTAAATATCGTCGCTAAATAAGTTTTCCTCGCAAATCTCTCTCTCGCTAATAAATTTGCCTCTAAAATTCGTCGCTAAGTTTTAGATATTTATTATTTTAGATTTATTATTTTCTTTTCAAATAGAACGAAAATCACAAACTTCATAAAAATAGAACGAAAATCACAAACTTCATAAAAATAAAAAAAAACTAATACATATATATGTCAAATATCAATCCCACTAATCTTCTTCCGATGAATATGATTCTTCTGATGGTATTGCATTAGAATCTTCCTCAAATTCGCCATGTTCCTCTTCCGAATCATCATAAATATCATTTTCCCCGTCTTCCGTTACGACCATTTCTCTGTCCTCTACTACATCAGGTACATCAACGACAGGAATTTCGTCTTGTTGCATAGGCTCCTGATCAGAAATCCCTAACACCCTGTTTCTAGGAGTGATAGATGTTACAGTAATCCAAGGATCATTTCTATTCGTCAAACGCGGAAACCCAATATAGCAAACTTGGTCTGCCTGTGATGCGAGGATAAATGGATCGTACTTTTGTAATCTTTTCCTCGAATGTATGCTGGTAACTCCAAATTCATCATAACGAACACCCGTTCCGATTGTTGGGTCATACCAATCCGCTAAAAACATAACGCATCGAAGGTCGAGCATCCCAGGGTAATGAATCTCCAAAATTTCACGGAGAATGCCGAAGTATATAATGTCACCGGATTTTGAACATATACCGTAATCGCATGTTGCTCTTTTTTTCCCATCGCTCAGAATTTTGTAAGCATATCCCCGTGTACAGAACATCGGATATGACTTCGCAACGAAAATAGGCGTCAATATAATCTCTTCTAACCAAGTTGGCATTTGGTGTCCCAATGATGCTTCATTTTTGACCTATAGCAAACATAAAAAAATTTCATATATCATCTTAGACACAATTCGTTAGCTAAAAACTTAATATATGATTTGCAATGGTTAAATCCACTTACGAAATATGTGAGCCAATCTGAAAACTCTGTCTCTTTTAGTTGATTTAGTTCTTGCTCCGTGTAATTGGGATACGCCGTACGTATTTGACTCATATATATCCTGTGATAATTGAATTGGTCTTATTAGTAGGTACGTAGATTAAATAGAAATAAGAAGAAGGCAAAATTATTAAACTCATTATAATACTTACCTTTCAAAGGGAATAATCTCTTCGCAATTAGTGAGTATATACATATGGACGTGCTTATGTTCATCAAGTGTTAATCTCCTTCTAGTACTTTTACCGGATAGTCGCCCAACCTAAAATACGATGGTGGAAAAACAAAATGTTAGTGAACATAAATTCATCAGTGTGTCCTTGTTAAAAAAATTTATTTGCTGTCTATTTTTTGTATTTAATTTACCTGGATAAACAAGTTGGGAACAAAAACAGGGTAGCTAGCTTTTTCCCCTCGATCATCGTGACGTGGTGGCCTTCGACTTCTAGTCTGAATTTGCGGGAGAAAATAATATTCAGAGAAATGCGACGCCTCTTCATTGATGCTTTGTGCCACAATAGACCCTTCAACTCGACTTAAATTTTTGACCTTCTTCTTAAGGTGCAACATATATCGCTCAAATGGATACATCCAACGGTATTGAACTGGACCCCCAAGTAATGCTTCTTTCGGAAGATGCACAGGAAGATGTTCCATAACATCAAAAAATGAAGGTGGAAAAATCTTCTCCAGATTGCAGATAATTACCGGGATTTGCCTTTCTAAATGATGAAGACTGGCTCGCGTGAGTGATCTTGTACAAAGATCACGGAAAATTGCACCAATAGCTACACAACAAATTATTCATTATTAGACAGATTTTAATAATCTAAACCTGAAAATTAAAATTTACTAATTTTAGCAATACCTGCAAGTGATTTGTGGACGTTTTGTGGCAGTAGGTTAGCGAAAGCAAAAGGTAAGAGACGCTGCATTATAACATGGCAATCATGACTTTTAAGTCCATAAAATTTTCCTTCCCCATAATCAATACAATGTCGGAGATTTGAGGCGTATCCGTCAGGAAATTTGACACTTTCACCAATCCATCTGAAGAATTCTTCTTTTCCTCTAGGAGACAAACAAAAATTGGGAGTAGGACCCTTGTTATTTTGACCACCAACATGAAGATGAGACCTCGCACAAATATCTGGCAAATCAAGTCGGGATTTCAGATTATCCTTCGTTCTCCCTTGCACATTTAGAATTGTATGAATTATGTTTTCAAAGAAATTCTTCTCAATGTGCATAACATCAAGGTTATGTCTTAACAGATGGTCCTTCCAATAAGGGAGTTCCCAAAATATACTCTTCTTATGCCAGTTATGGTTGACACCACATCCATATATAGGCTCATGCCCGTTACCCCCACAAGTAACCGTCTTCTCTGCTCCAAATTCACTCAACTGGACCAACAAATGGTTTCCATCAATTTCAGGGGGAGGGCCATAAAATATTTTCTTATTTCTCCTAAACAAGGTGGTGCTCCGTCGATAAGGATGGTCACTAGGTAAAAACCTCCTATGACAATCAAACCAACACGACTTTCGACCATGTTTCAGTTGAAATGCATCGGTGTCGTCTAGACAATGCGGACACGCTAACCGACCGTGCGTAGACCAACCCGACAACATACCGTAGGCAGGAAAATCACTGATCGTCCACATAAGCACTGCTCGCATAACAAAGTTTTGCATACAAGATATGTCAAACGCTTGAACTCCATGTTCCCATAACATTTGCAGCTCATATATCAACGGTTGTAAGTATATATCAAGTGATCTCTTCGGATGATCAGGTCCAGGCACCAGAGTAGACAAGAACAAGAACTCCCGTTTCATGCACAGAGATGGCGGTAAATTGTAAGGTGTCAATATCACCGGCCACAAAGAATATTTCCTCCCGTGTTTCCCAAAAGGGCTAAATCCATCTGTTGACAACCCTAAATAAACGTTTCTGTTTTCCATAGCAAAATCCGGGTATAATTCCTGAAAATGTTTCCAAGCTCCAGCGTCAGATGGATGAGCAATTTCTCCGTCACAGTTATGCTCTGCATGCCATCGCATGGATTTGGCCGTCCTTACAGACTGATATAACCTCTTCAATCTGTCAGTTATTGGCAGATACCACATTCTCTTAAATGGTACTTTACCTCCACCTCTTGTAGCCTCGTACCGTGGTTTCCCACAGAATCTACATGACAATCGATTAGAATCTTCTCTCCAAAATAACATACAATTGTCGATGCACACATCTATAACTTCATACGGTAAACCCAGCCCAGCCACCAACTTCTGCGTCTCATAGTATGTGGATGCTGCAACATTATCTTCAGGCAAATACTCTTTAAAAAAATCAGCAATCGCATCGACACAATTCTCAGATAAATTATAATCTGTTTTGATTGACATCAATCTTGTTGCAGCTGATAAAGGTGAATGACCCTCCCTACATCCGGTATAGAGCGGCCGCTTTGCTGCATCTAACATATCAAAGAACCTTCTTGCCTCTAAGTTAGGCTCTTCTATTGGATTTTCTGCATGAACAGCACTACTTGGGATAAACATCATTTACCATCTGAAATGTTCCTACATCCACTTCTACTTCCGGTATTAATTCGCCTATCTATTTCCGGTAGATGTTCCACTAGTACTACCAAAATCAATCATCGACTCATTTTCACCATGAGCGTACCATACTTTGTAACCAGCCATAAATCCGTTACTAACTAGATGTTTTCTAACTTGTGAAATAACTCTAAATCTATTATTGTGACATTTTGAACACGGACAATAGAGTTTACCAGATTGCATTGTCAGTTCCTGGTTTGTTGCAAATTCCAGGAATTGCCTTACTCCTTCCATAAACTCTTCCCGTAATTCGCCTGATTCTTGATCATATCGTGGAATATCCATCCAAGATCGAAAATATGCGTACCGTTGAGAGTCACTCATTTGTAAGCTTTTTTTTTTTTTTTTTTTTTGCTAGAAAAAATCAGAATTTGATGAAATAAAGTGTTACTCTCGTGTAAGGAATTTATAGAAATAGAAAACATATTTAGCGACGACTTAGCGAGGATTTTACGAGGATTGTAACGGCTATGTGATGTTATTCTGACTTGTCAGGATCGAGTCCGGATTTAGCCGTTGTAAACTATTTTCCTCGCCAAATCCTCGCAAACGTTTCTTGCTAAGTCCTCGCTAGTGTTAAATTAGCGAGGATTTTACGAGGATTGTAACGGCTATGTGATGTTATTCTAACTTGTCAGGGCCGAGTCAGAATTTAGCCGTTGTAAACAATTTTTCTCGCAAAGTGGTCTCTAATAGTTGTCGCTAAATCCTCGGTAAACTGAAAATAGCGAGGATTTTCCGTGGCCTACAACGGCTAAATGCCCTGAGACAAAAATTTTATTGCGTTTAACAAATCGGACCGTTGTCTTGCATCTTCTCGAAAATTCCTCGCTAAATTTTCTCGCAAAGTCGTCGATATTTAGTACTATCGACGAGTTTGCGAGGAAATATCTAGTTTCCTCGCAAATTTATCGCAAATAACAAAATTAATCCTATATAATTAATAATTTTATTAATATAGAAAAGAATATACACAATATTGGTTACAAATTAGTCATAGAGTTTTATTTTATTCATTACTTAAAAATAGGATTACACAAATATGAAAAACACATTAATTTATTGCAACACCATAAAAACACACTTAATAATTATAGATTTTAAGTTTTAAAATAAACATTGAATCAATTATCGATTTCGTCTTCTGAATCAGGAACGATCCAATTTTCTTCTGCATTCGAATCGTATTCCGGTTGGATATAATTTTCTTTCGTGTACACCTTGTCTACATTTACAACCGTGATGTTTAAAAAACATTCTTTTCGCGAAAACCTACAAACACTAACCTGTAGTAATGAATGAAATTAAAGTTCATACGAAATAATTTTTTGATATTTTATAAATACATTAAACCAAATTTAAACAGTTATATTAACTTACCTTCTGTAATACGAACACAGCTCCAACTTTTATGTCATTTCCATAAGTGGAGAAAACTTTGTGATGAATGCTGGCACCAATAGTTCCAGTTGGATCCTTTAATGTGGTCATCATATCCCCTAACCCATTAGGTTCTAACGATTTTATCATTACGACAACCTACAAAAAAAAAACCAAATTTTCCATAAAATGCGATATTAAATATTATGACTAATTAAGAAAATTAAAATATATTTTTTAACCTTATGAATCTTTCCCCAATTTTTCGTTCCATCAAATATATCTTTTACCGGGGTCCAAATAAGAAAATCTTTCGGAATTTGTTGTAACCTCGCTACAGGAAAATAATTATATTTAGTAATTTTATTTAAACATATATTCCCAAAATTCAAAAACATTTTTATTTTTTCTAACCTTCGTGACGAACATCTTTTATTGCGGTTATCCATGGTTCCACCTCAAAATCGTTGTCCCCTCCATTGTCCTCCGCCGCAATGACGTTCATCACCTCCTGTGTAGGGAGTGATTCTCCGAGGTTGTTAATTGTGGAAGGGTGTTTGTTCTTCTTCCTTCTAAGCGCCACTTGAATCTTTTGAGCCGGACCCGGAATTAAAGGACTTCCACCAGAACCTTCTCCGGGATATGTTGGTTGTTGTACAAGCGACATCAGTTCTGAAAATTGTTCTTCCTCAGCAGCCCTCTCCGCATCCCAACCCGCTACAACAGTCTGGAGTTCGGACATCGTTAAGTCCACGTCTGGTATTTCTTCCGTATCAACTTCTTCGGACCAAGGAAAAGTCGACATTATCGATAGAAATACAAGAAAATTTATAAAGAAATTATTTAAGAAAATTTGGCTATTGCTATATCATTATTCAAACTCAAGAGAGTTGTATTTATAGGAAAACATATTTTTTCGACTATTTAGCGAGGGAAATGCATCCATATAACGGTCTCATTGTAACGGTCATATTTGCATCTGTTTTCATCGCTAATTCGACGGTATCTCACGAATAAGCGTCACTAAATCCTCGGAAATTATTGACCATATTATTGGTTTAAAAGTCCACGCAAAAAACGCAACGGTTACAAACGTATCGACGATTTCTCGAGAAAACCCAGATTTCCTCGCTAAATTATCGCAAAATGTTTAAATTGTCGACAAATTAGCGAGCAAATACTAGCGACGAAACCAGTTGTCTTAAAATTCTCGGAAACGACGTAACAGTTACATACCGACGTTTTCTCGAGAGAAATTAGGTTTCCACGCTATTTTCTCGCAAATTTAAATTTGTTTCGACAATTTAGCGAGGAATGATTATTTCCTCGCTAAATTGTTTATATTTCCTCGCAAATTAGCGACAATTTATTTTTCCTCTCAAAAGTCCTCGCTATCTGGCCATTTTCTTGTAGTGTTAAGTTATTTATTCTATGTTATTTATTTTATTTTCATTAATTTATGCACTTTAATTTACGCTCTTTAATTTATGTAATTTATTTTATGTTATTTACTTTATGTATTTTAATGTAGTAATTTACTTTATGCAATTTAATTATGCTTTAATATTTTAGTTTATTTATTTGCTTTATTTTATTTCATATTATTTAATTGTTTTATTCATTTTATTACACCTGAATTAGGACACCCGGCTTAACATAGTTCATGACTAAAATTTGAAATATTTGATGGTTCATGTATGAAAAAACTGAGGTCATAGTTCATATATGAAAAAACCGGGTGTCATAGTTCAGGTATGAATCGACTAAATTAACATAGTTTATGATTAAAATTTGAAATATTTGATGGTTCATGTATGAGAAAACCGGGTATCATAATTCAAGTATAAAAAAGCGTATCGCAAATACTTTGGATTGATTTTGGCCTTTTTGTCATAATCGCTCCAGAAAAAGTTATGGTGCCAAAGGAATCTCTGAAAGAGCCCACGTTTGAATACATATTATTCAATTTTACAATATGATTATGGAATTGGCAGTACCTAAACCGTTGAGGAAACTAAATACACTTTATATTATACGTCCTCGGAAAAGAAAAAAATAATAATAATACGTACGAGAACTAGAAGAAGAAGAAAAAGGCATCCACTAAACATTGTACTGATGGACAACAGAGTCAGTGACATCGTGGCTTTTGCTTTTCTTCATTCAAAAAAAAACCAATCATGTTTTTTGTGTCTTTGTTTCGACAGTATTTGGTAGGTTACTTTAATATTATTTAAAACATACTTATTAATTGTTTGAATATGTCTAAAAGCAGACTTGGTTGTTTAGAGTTGTAATATCAAATGTCAAAATCCATAAACTTTCATTAAAAAATTCGTTAATTTTCACGTAGACAAAAAAAAAAAAAAAAATCTCACGTAACACTTATATTATTAAAAAGCATAATTATTAGCTGTTTGGATATGTTTAAAATCAAACTTGGTTGTTTAGAGTTGTAATATCAAATGTCAAATCCATCGACATTCATAAAAATTCGTTAATTTTCACAGAGAAAAAAATAACTCGTATCACACATATATATATTATTGCTCAAGTCAAGTTTTTTTCTTTGTTTTGGTCTGTCATTTTCAGGAATCTAATATTATCAATGCTTTAACTCTACTCCACCGCAACCTGATCTTGTCTACTTGGTTGTTTAAAGTTTCAATATCAAATGACAAAACTCGATAAAAATTCGTTAATAACTACTTAACCAATAAATCACTCATATACCACACACATTCTATTGTTCTATTGAACCTTTTTCCTTTGTTTTGTTGTCATTTTCAGGAATCTAAATTATTAAATCTTCGACTCTACTCCACCACAACCAAAACGAGTCTTGTCTCCATGACCAAATTTGCTTAACAACCTTATCATCTCACTAACAACTCCATCTCCCAAAATTTAAACTCCTTTAACTATATATGCCTATATAATCTTGTCCATATTTCATCACACAAACCACCCAACAAATTCTCTAAATACATTTCTTTTCAGTCAAGAAAGATATATTTTGATAAATTTGTTAGTAAGTACTTAATATTTCCGAAATGAATGCACATTTCCTCAATCTCCTTCTCATGGTCATCTTAGTGGTTTCTTTTGACGTCCAAGCACTCAGTCCTCACTACTACGACCATTCATGTCCACAAGCTGACCACATTGTCACCAATGCAGTCAAGAAAGCCATGTCAAACGACAAAACAGTCCCCGCTGCGCTCTTGAGGATGCATTTCCACGACTGCTTCGTCAGAGTACTAACTACTTACACACCACATTCTTGTCATCTTTCAATGTTATATGTGTTTAATACTCTAAATAATGTTTTTGTTGAATATTTTTAATCATTAAAGGGATGTGATGGGTCAGTTCTACTAGACTCGAAGGGGAAGAACAAAGCAGAGAAAGATGGACCTCCTAACATCTCACTCCATGCCTTTTATGTGATTGACAATGCAAAGAAGGCATTAGAAGAGCAATGTCCTGGTATTGTCTCTTGTGCCGATATTCTTTCACTAGCTGCAAGAGATGCTGTCGCTCTCGTGAGTCTCTCTCTCCATCTCATATTCCCAATACTACCTTTTTTGTATGATTATGAAGATCCACCTAAAACATTCTTTGTGGATGTTGTTATATAGTCAGGAGGGCCTACATGGGAAGTGCCGAAAGGGAGAAAAGATGGAAGAATATCAAAGGCAATAGAAACAAGACAACTACCAGCTCCTACTTTCAACATCTCTCAACTACGTCAAAATTTTGGCCAAAGAGGCCTCTCTATGCATGATCTTGTTGTTCTCTCTGGTATTCTACATTCTCTCGTTCACCCGAAATATATTTACAAAGATATCTTAAAATCTTGTTAGTTGTATAAAAGTATCCTTTAAGATGTAACATAACTATATGAAAACAATATAGTTTAAATCCTAAAAATAAGTGGCGTATACACAATCTAGAGGCTAGGTGCATGGTATACGAATATAGTTTAGATGATGTTAATTATTTATGTAAAGGAGTACAAATTGGGAATGTTGAATGAAATGGCAGGGGGACATACACTAGGATTCGCCCACTGCTCATCGTTCCAGAATAGGCTCCACAATTTCAACACACAAAAGGAGGTTGATCCAACACTAAACCCATCGTTCGCAGCCAGATTGGAGGGAGTGTGCCCAGCCCATAACACGGTGAAGAACGCTGGATCAACATTGGATGGAACCGTGACGTCATTCGACAATATCTACTACAAGATGCTTATGCAAGGCAAGTCACTCTTCTCATCCGACGAAGCGCTTCTCGCAGTGCCCTCTACTAAGAAACTTGTGGCCAAGTACGCGAGTTCCAACGAAGAGTTTGAGAGGGCTTTTGTGAAATCCATGATCAAGATGAGTAGTATCAGTGGCAATGGTAATGAGGTCAGACTTAATTGCAGGAGGGTTCGCTAGAATCTCAATCTAACGCTTCCAACAGCAAGTTACTACATTTATGTCTTTCTTTTTCTCTCGTCACATTGATTACTTGTGAATGGACCTTTCTAAAGATTAAGGCGGAGGTTCTTGTATCACTATAATCTATCATTCTCTCGTGTGTGCTTGTATAGTCATTTAATTACAATAATCTTATCACTAGTGCATGGTTTCCTCAATTGGTTCTTATTACTCGCAAGTCGCTACCTATCTTAAATGATTGAAGAACTAACAGAAGATTTGGGCAACAACATCCATATATTTGGTAGTTAAGTATTGAATTTAACATACATAGCATAACATCCGACCCAATATCTTAGCTGGACCAGCACAGAGAAGAGAATGAATATATATAGTCAAAGAAAGAAGATAAGACAGGGAGACACAATGGGTCGAGGACGAGACAGCAAACTGGTCTTCATTTTAATACATTCAAACGCCCACTGATTCTCACGGCGAACCTCTTCTTCTTCCTCTGGCGTGAAGTCGTTCTTGATATTGAAAGTCTTGCGGATTTCTTCTGGGGTTTTTCCTTTAATCATATCAGCCACTGTCTGGCAGGTCAAGTCCAACAGTCCCTTGATATTCAAGTAGTTAGCAGTCTAAAAAGGTGTAAAAAAGAAACCAATTTAGATTTAAGCTTTCTCTTTAGCTGCTTCAAGCTTTCAGAATAAAGATGGAACTCTACGATTCAAGCAAACCAAATATATTGAACTGGGTGCACATAAAGAGAACAATGACAACAATTCCAAAGAAAATCAACATCATCCATCATTCACAACAGAACAAAACATGCCATTTTAGCAGCAAAAAGGTGTTACAGAGAATCCAATTCAGATTCAAGCTTCCTCATCAGCTGCTTTATGGTTCAGAACAAGGCTGGAACTTTATGCTTCACGCAAATCCCAAAGGAATTCCACATTATTCAATGTTTAACACAACAAAAAGGATACTAAGCTTCAAGGCTTATTTGATAAGATATGCAAAGCTTTATGGTTCAAGCAAATCATATATACTGAACTGTGTTCACACAAAGAGCGAACAATGACAACTAATCCAAAAAATATCCAAATCATACATTGTTTTAAGACAAAATAAATATGAGCTTCAATAAATATATGCCATGTTTGACACTAAGCTTCAAGGTTTAATTTGATCAGATATGCAAAGAAGGACTCGTTACAGGTCTGTCATATCTAAAACAAACCTAAATTTGTGTCTCCTACGAACCATGAAACTAAACCTTAAATCTGAAAATTGAGATTTTTAAAACCCTAACAAACCAGAAATTAGAAATCGATCTAAACAAAACCTAAACAATTTGTCTCCACGAACCCTAAAATTAGACCTCAAATCAGAAATTGAAATTTTCAAAAACCCAAGCAAATCAGGGATTGTTAAAACCTAAACGTTATCTCTCCCACGAACACTAAAATTAGATCTCAATCAGAAACCCAGATCTCGAAACCCTAGAAATGAAATCGCAAAGATGAAAAAAACCAAATCAACCAAACCACCGAGTAAACAAATTTTGTCAGCTATAATCGAAGACAAACCAGGATAAGATCGAAGAGAGTGCCCTGATAAACTTTGATAAACTCAGAATCCCAACTCTTAAGATCCTCATCACTAGAACCAGACGCGACTGTAGTAGTAGTAGCAGAAGCAACGGCGGTTTCGGATTTCGCAGCAGCTTCGACATGCTTTTTACAGTACTCTATCACCTAGGGATGGAAAAAAAAAGCCATAACCCGAAAAATCGAACCGAACCAATCAGAAATAAATAATTTGCTTTGATTATGGTTTAGTTTTAAAACTCATATACCAGTCATTCTAATTATCACCTTCAAAAGATTCGAACCGAGACCAAACCGAAAAACCGTACGCCCACCCCTACTATCACCTTCAAAAGGATCTTGCTGGTGACATTATCAGCGCAGTCATCTTGACATATGCTTGATGATTTATGACTCTGGCGCCACCGCTTCGCCAATTTCAAAGGTTTCTCCCTCGGAGCTCTTTACAGTGATTTTTTCTCACTGTCGACATCGATTTGGATTGTTAGAGACGATGTGAAAAAGGAAAAGATTTGTGGAGACGAGATATATATATATATATATATATGTAATATAAATAATATTGTTGTTTTAAGTTAAATCAATGTTTATAAAACCGGTTCACATATTTAACCGGTAAGACTGGTTCCTCAACAGTTGAAATGAACCGTAATCGACCGGTTTTTAAATCGTATTCGGTTCAGATTGTTTGGGTTTCGGGTTTCATATCTATATATCAGATCGGTTCGGTTTTGTTAAGAGTCATTTGGTTTTTTAGTTTTTTTTAGCTTAAAACTAAATAAACTATAAGTTTTAGATGTAGTAATAATTAAGTATATAGTTTATATGTTTATAGATTATTAAACATGAAATGTATTAACTTTTTGATGTTGAGTAAAAGAAAATAAATGGTGAGAAAGAGATATGAGTGGGTGATGCTGTGAGAGATAATATATTTATTTCAAAGTGTATATTACAAAATGAACGTGTGTGTTCATACTTATAGAGCAAAATTTAGACAACTTCTACTACAACATTTATGACGATAAATCCCAATGCGAGTAGGCATCCTTGGTTAGAGTTTCCTCGGCATAAGCTGTTTTCTTTTCTTCAGGGATTTGATTAGTTGAGAACCAATCCTCCATATCCTTCTTCCAACGTATGTATGCTTCTGGACCATGGCTATGTCCTGAAAAATGGATGTACCGTGGTTTGTGATCCCATTTCTCAATGGCTTCACTCTCCTCGGCATAATCTTTTCCATATTCAGGTTCTTCACCAAAGTTTTCAGCTTCATGGTTCCATGAATACTTGGCTTGTGATTATGGTTCTTTTAAAATGAATTGTGAACCAGTTTTTTCATATTATGGTTTATTTCCATCGAGTGATTCTCCATCATGGCTGAAGTCTCCACGTTCCAATTCTTCACCAAATTCCAATTCTACACGTTCTCAATCTTCCTCAAAACTAGTGGTGGATTTATACTCTTTTTCTTCACAATCTTAGTCCTCGTTATAACGAGATTCTGAATTATCCTCAGCTTCAGCTTCAGAATTATCCTCAAAGTGGGTTTGTCCTTCCCCTATATCAGATATTGAATACACATCTTCATGCCATGGTTTTCTTTCAAATTCAGCCTCTTCTCTCCATGATTCACAATCGTAGTCTCCTTCAAAATTGGGGCTTGAGTATTCATCTATGGTCATGGTGGTGATTTATAATCAGCCTCTTCATCGAACAAGGCTTGGCTTTCTCCTCATTAACTCCAATGGTCCGCAAGGACTTTTTTTCATCTGATTCTTCCATTGTTGTTTGTGGCCTCTTTCTTTTTGATATTTTGGACGTTTCTTGCAAAACAAGCCAAAAACGTGGATTTTAAGTATTTGGCGGTTTAACAACTCGCACACCCTAAAATATTTTTAAAAGGCAGTTGCCAATTTGAATTAAAGTAAAAGCACAAAATGACAAGTAAAAGCAAGCAAGATAGTAAAGACAGTGCAATGACACACAAAAGCAAGGGACAACAACATGCAAAAAGCAAAAACAATAGGTGGGGTACTAAAAGAAGGCCACTAGAAAATAACTTTTGTCATATACTATTTTTAGCAATGCACACAACCCTAACATTATATTTTTCTTTTTTCTTTTAGTCTAGCAGATTAAAAAATTCTAAAGAAACTAAAATCGCAGCCACTAAAAATGAACAAGCAGATGAACACAAGGTCATACCCACAAAAATGAAATGACCCAAAAACATGATTTTTTAGCATGAATAAGCATGTTCCAGCAAGGATGAAGCAAGAACATCAATCGGCAACAAGTTCAAACAACAACATCATGATTTTAGGAGTTTTAACAGCAAAGAAACGAAGAACATAAACAGATTCAGCAACCTAACCACAAGTTGTAACAAGACAAACAACTTAAACGCAAAACAGATGCAAAACTACTAACTTTTTTTTAGGTTTCTCTTAAGGAAACAAAATGAAACAAACTAAAAGGGCAGTGTTTAGACAAAACCTTGTTTGGGAACTTGGCTCTGCTACCAAAAGATGATGCACGTTTTGGTGGGTAAAACTCAAGCTTCATTGAAGATGGTGTTGTTGGAACAGGCGAGAGACTCCAGCTTGTAACAATGGTGGTTCAGTGGGATAAAGAGCACCACAAGAAGTATGAAAGAATATTGATACAGCTCAGAACCTTCAAAGATAAAATGCTAGTACACAATGTGCTTGACAATTAACATAGTCTAGAGGCTGCTCCATAGACTAGATTTAGTGTAAACTGGTTTATTTTATCAACATTACTGCCCTTGAACGCTTAAGTCTAGCCTTTTATAGGTGTTATAACTAGGGTAAAATGAGGCAAAAACCAGGCCCAAAATAGGAAATAACAAAGTTTGAAGTTTGGGCTAACTTAAACCCAAAAAGTGCAAAATAAGGCTAAAGAGACTAAAACTTAAAAAAAGTAATTCACTCCTAGAAACACCAAGGGAAGATCAATCCACAACCCAAACGGCTAAGAGAGCAAACAGATGGAAAGGAGGCGAGATGGGGCGGAACTAGGGGACGATGGTGTGATGATGGTGGTGAAGCAACCGATAGATAGTGAAGGCACCACAAAGGGGATGTATCTCCCTTTAATACAGCCATTCCCAAAGGTAAATGACCAACCTCAATACGTAAGTGAAACTCTAGTCTCAAGACTAGCAACAAAATTGTAAACTTTTAATTTGAAGATTGATTAACATTAATGAGAAATGAGTTGCCTTTTTATAGGCTTACAAGTAAGGTTTTAGAAAAATGCCTTAAATAGGTCCAAGCCAATATTAGACAAACTTGGATCTTGGGCCTTTAACAAAAGAGAACCAAATTTTAAAACAAGCCACAAACACAAAGAACCAAAACTATCAAAAGCAATACAAAAGAAAGGAAAAATAAATGTAAAAATTTTCCCTAAAGATAGGATCTCATTCCTAGGCTATCTAACTTGTCATAAGTGTTTTCATGTAGATAGACTAAGAAGGTTGGAATGAGATGCTCTAACCCTTTCTCGCCTCGTTAAAACTCTTTCCTAGTAAAATCTGGTAGGAAACTTAGGAGTAGGAAAAGAGTATGATACTCATCTAGAGTCTTGGAAGGTCCTCACTAATGGTTAGTGAGGACATGTAAAACCTCACTCCTAAGGCTACGCATCTGTGTGTCTTCGTGACTCACTCTCGGGTCCGATCTTGACTCTCGGTCGGTACCGGTTCCAGAAGTAACTCCATTTTGCTCTCGGGTCTCGGGACTTGCCTCGGATGTATGGAGCTGAACTCTCAGGCCTATCTCCATGCTCCATGATATACCCTCAGTAAGCTCAAGTGATAAGAATATCTTGACTCTATAGCTTGGTCCGTCTCGATCCAGTCTTTCCTAATTCGGGTTAGTGGTAAGGTCCAATGTGAGGATCACATCATCTTCTCCCCCTTCAAAACGTTTGGACCTCCAAACAACAACATTTCCTACACAACAAGGAGCGAGGTCAGATTCATAAAAGATAGAAAGAGGATTAGACTTACCTCGGAGCTTGAGAGGATTGGCGGGGTAGTGGAGTTCCGCGGTGGTTTTGAGTAGCCCGTCTTCGTACGGCCAAAATTTTTGCCTTTTCCTTGAGAAGTGCTCGACCCTCATACGCCATAAAATCCCATCTCCAAGCTGAGAGAGAGCTTGTTCCTTCCTCAGGCTAGGTCTTCCTTTAAGTTGTCCGGACTGTCCCTCATGATTACTAAATTTACTCTCAAAGAGCTTCTAAACGATCTCAACCTTTACTAGCCCTCTCTCCTCAACTTGTGGCAATGACGTTATGCTCAAAGAAGGGCTAGATTTGAGGTTGTTGACACCCTCAAATAGATTCAGCTTTGGACTCGGCCGTATCATGACTCGACGTAAGATCCCCATCGGTAAATGATCAGACCAAATTTTTGGCTTTCTCCCGTTGATGGCTCCTATTAGCATGGCAACATTGAACTTGGAGTAAGACATGAAATGGACCAGTTTATAGAACTTATCCATCACAATAAGAATCATATCCTCAAGCATAGTCTTGGGTAGCTCTAAGGCTAGACCCGAAGAAAAATTAACCCGCGGCACCGAGAGATGGACTATGGCCAAGCAAGGTTCACGGTGGTGCACTCTCAAGTCTTTCTTCTTAATCTCCAAGCTTCTATCAAAGTAGATCTCATCCTTACTCCTCAGCTTGATCCCATGGACATGTCTCTTTAACACACTTAGGACCACCTCAACACCGGAAGGATCCTTCAGACCTATCCCATGGGGTCCTTTCACCACCAATTTCTCCAAGGGTATTTGAGGTGGGTAAATCATTCTTTCCATTTTCATAAACCTTTGTTGAATGGAGAATTTACAGTGAGGATCAAATCCATACTCATCAATGCACACTCCAATCTCGAATCCTTAGGATATAGAAAACTGAGCAACTTCAACTCCATAGTGAAGGTGAGTGCATCTCCCCTCATCCAAATTCCAGCATAAATGTTGTTCTTCCTTTTCCCACTCTTGTTTATAGGAGAGAGTGCCTCAATATATCCAACAAGTGGTGATTTGGCTAGTGGTTCGCCTTTGAGCACATACTCAAACATGTCTTCCTATGGTGTAGTGACATAAGTCAAGAGAAGGTGAGACCATTGGAGATGCATTCTTGAGTCATCTTTCTTGAGTTCCAAACTTCACATGACAATTCTCAACCTCACTTCTCAGCCTAAGTCCATGGATAAGCGCCTTTAAGTCCCCCGAGATTTCCATATTACCAAAATGACCCAATAGATCTTCTACACTAGTTTCTTTTACCATCGGCTTTCTCATGGGTTCATAAGATAGGTAAAGCCTTCTTCCCTTGTTTAAGAACCCTTCTCGGATGGAAAGTTTGCAATAAGGATCAACACTATACTCAGCAAAATGCTTTCCAAGGTCCGGTTTATCCTCATAAAGACCTCCATGTCCCTCAAATTTTAAAGCCTTCATTTCCAAGGTACTAGTAAGAGTGTGGTTCTGCGACATAGTTTCAGCCACAAGATGGTCCTTCTCCTTCTCAACATCGATTACATAAGAGATGATCTCAAGACTTTTAAGAGGTGGAAAAATCGTTGGTAGATCTTCCGTGATCTCTCCCTTGAATCGGGCTAGCTCTTGCGGTGTTTGCTCAGATCGTCCCTTGGCCATCGGACACAATCTCATGACTCCCTCATCTGAACATCTGATCCCCTTCTCAAGGTTTTTTTCTTCTTCTTAAGGTTTATCTCCTTCTTGAGACTCCTTAAGCATGGGCTTAACCATACTTTGAAAGCATTTCTAATACCAACGAGCTTAGAAACATCATAGTAGTTTGATCCGGACCGTGTGGTGGATCAATTGTAACAATGGGCCTTCTTCTTTACTTGAGGCTCATCAACACTCTCATGTTGAAGATCTTGCTGATGATAAAGAAAAACAAAACGCTTCTTCATCATATATTTCATGACCTCCCATGACGGAACCGGATCACCTCTAGTTCTTTTTCTCATGGTTATTTCTCGATCCCACCAAATTAGAGCATGGTTGGTAAGCATAAAAACAGCATACGAGACCTTCTCAATCTCTTCATAGTCATAACACCCGAAGATATGGTCCATATTCTTCGTTCCCATTCAAGGTAAGATTCAGATTCTTCCTCTCTCGTGTATGTAGATCCATTAAGCCCGAGCCATGAGGCATGGATTATATGATGATCTTGTTCATACTTCCCCTTATCAACTCTCCTTGGTCTCAGCATTACTTTTCTCGGAGATCGGAACCAATCATCATCAAATTCATCGATTCTAACAGGAACTTGACCTGGTTGTAGCCTATGGTGTTGTTTCGGCCTTTCTACACGGTGAATCTTTTTCCTCAAGTTGTTGGACCTGAGTTTGGAAGCCCAACTATGTCAGAAGGCTTCGCCATCTCAGTAAACCTCGCAACAAACAACAACAAAACCAAAAAATAGCTTAGATTTTGAAACCGGAAAATTAAGGAGCAAACCGAAATCAATTTCGATTCAGCTTTTAATCACCCAATGTGCATGTTTTAATTGGTCTCTAACACTCATAAATTCAAATTTGAATTCACAAAATATCTTGTAAAGGACCACAAGTGAGTTGGCACAAAAGCAACAAAAAACAAAAGCAAAGGAAATAAAGCAAAAATGTACAACAAAAGACTTTCTACTTTTAGCAATTTAATCTTCTTCAACCTAGGATCAATTTTGAAATGATGCAAGCTTCTACTGAGTAACAATGGTGATTAAACATGCAAGACACAACTCCAAACTCACTAAAGAACTCGGACCTAACACCCTAACAAAGACAAATACAAACCGGATAAAAAGAAACATAAAAACAGCACTGACTCCAACTTTACTACTCTTGGACCTAAAACAAGGACTAATCAACAAGCTAGACTCAAGCTCCAGCTAACACAAGACAAAACACACTCCAAACAAGACAGGCAACTCACACAAACGAAACTAAACACCCTAGACACACTAGAACTCAAACCGGACACTCTAACTAACAACTTTAAACGATTTGAAACCAAACTACAAACCTAGTAAGCTCCTCAAACGATTCAGAACTGAATCACAAGCTAAGAGACATCCTAAACAAGCTAGAGAACTTATACAATACAAGATCTAACAACCTAACAACAAGGAACCACAAAATTGAACCAAAGATGCAAACGTTTTCAAATCTACTCTTAGATTCAAACATAAACAAGCTAAGTAAGGAGATTTGAGTTGGAAAGATGCAACCTTTAGGAGATTAGACTCTGATACCAGATAGATAATACATGCCTAGAAACACCAAGAAAAGATCGATCCATAATCCAAACGGCCAAGAGAGCAAACAGATGGAAAGAAGGCGAGATGGGTGGAATTGGGGGACGATGGTATGATGATGGTGGTGAAGCAACCGGTGGATAGTGAAGGCACCGCAAAAGAGATGGATTTCTCTTTGATACAGCTATTCCAAAAGATAGAGGACCAACTTCAATACCTAAGAGAAACCCTAGTCTCAAAGCTAGCAACAAAGTTGTAAACTTTTGATTTGATGATTACTTAACATAAATGAAAAATGAGTTGCCTTTTTATAAGCTTACAAGTAGGGTTTTAGAAAAAGCCTTAAATAGGCCCAAACCAATATTAGATAAACTTGGATCTTGGGCTTTTAACAAAAGAGAAACAAATTCTAAAACAAGCCACAAACACAAGGCACTAAAAGTCTCAAAAGTAACACAAAAGAAAGAGAAAATAAATGTAGAATTTTTCTCCGAAAGATAGGATCTCATTCCTAGGCTATCTAACTTGTCATAAGTGTTTCCAAGTAAATAGACTAAGGAGGTTGGAATGAGATACTCTAGCCTTTTTTTGCTTCGTTAAAACCCTTTTCTAGTAAAACCCGTTGGAAACCTAGGGGTATTCTTTGGGAGAACTAGCAGAGACAAGATGGAAGGATAATTGGAGCTAGACAACGGAGAAGACTTTAATCCATGGTGAAGCGTCGATGTGGTGGTGATGGTGGGAGTGAATGGCGGACTACCAAGGTAATGGAGACACCTTTGATACAGCCAAGACCTTCGAGTATGAGACACACTCAAATACCCTAGAATTTACTAATCTAGAGCAATCTCAATAGATTAGAAGATAAAGTTGACAACTTTAAGATTTTTGTAAATGATTGCTTGATTTGTCAAATGAGAAAGGTCTTGCCTTGATATGCTACAAATTAGGACACTCATGTGCTAAATATACCCAAGACAAATTGGACGTAATTATAAAACAAAGAACAAAAAAGGCCCTAAGAGCAACAAAAGGTTCATAAGCCTCAAAATAAGCAAAATTAGACTAAGTAAAGGAAGAGAAGCTTTTGTAATGATTTCTCTTGGATAATGATCACATCTCTTGTATGTTTTTAACTTGTCATTGAAGTTTCCAAGTAAAACATACAAGGGTGATGAGATGTGATGCTTGGGGTTTTTCATGCCTCATTAAAACTCTTTCCTAGAAAAACCCAAAGTGGGAAAACTAGAATTAGTGAAAGAGTACACTACTTTACCTCAAGTCTTGGAGGTGTCCTCACTGATGGGTGATATGACTCATATTTACATGCTTTTATGCTTTAGAATAAGTTAGTTTTAGTCTTTATAACTAACAATTAGTGTAGAATTAGTGTTTTTGCATGTGGTTATATGTTTTTAGGTACTTGGAGCTAAATATGAGTAGTAGAGATGTTTTTGGAGCTTACTGAAGCCTACAGAAAGACTGGTGACATCGCCTAAATCGTGAACATTCGGAGAAGGATTTCACAGAATCCGAAGAAGGCATAATCAACCCTAATATCGACCTGTAGGGATCGATATTGAGTCCAAAGATTTCCAGAGAGAATTCCCAAAGGATGCATTGATCAGTAAGCCAGGAAGCCAGAATCAACCCTAGCATCGACCCATCAAGGTCGATGCTCACCTCCGAAAAAGCTGGAAAATTTCTTACGTGGCAAGATATGACTTGAGCACCTTAATACTATATAATCACTTGTAAGGACGAAATAGATGGTTCTAGAAAACCCTAATACTATATAATCACTTGCAGTCTCACTAGAGAAAGACGAATTCACATACACAATTCTAGACTTTGTAGCCACCACTTTTAAATCTAATAAAGAGTTCTTCTTTTCACTTATTCTCTTCTGTTTTAGAGTAGATCTTTTAGACCACTAGGGTAGTGGTCAATGATGGGATCTATTTTTAGGGTTTATTATATGTTTGTTTGTTCTTAATCGATCTAGCTACTTTAGTATGCACTTTAATGTTGAGTATTCTCTCATGGGAGATACTTAAGAGTACAACTGAATCCAGTAGGTGTGGTTGTATGTTTAGAATTGTTTGATGCCACGAGAGTGGGTTAAACCTTCAGATCTACATACTAGAGAGTCATATCTTGTGTTGAGTTTGTTGTTGGATAGAGTAAATATTGATCTAGCCCTGATCAAGTTAGATTAAAATCTTAGGGATGCTTCGTCACGAGAGTGGGCTGTATTTTAGAAATAGATTTATCATTCACTTTGTGTGCCTTTTCCAAAAGTCTAGGAATACTTAGTATTCAATGATGGGATTATACGAAATGCATGTTCATTCACCACTAGCATGTAGAGACTAGCATATCACGAGAGTGGACTAGCGAGACATGGAAAATCCCTAGAATGACAAATATAAACTTGTTACGTAGAACATGAACCCTAGATCTACAATCCCTGAAATCTGATTGTCATCCAATTCCTTGTAAATATTAGTTTAGATTTTTACTTTATTTTATGCATTTGATTTTAATGATTAGTTTAGTTTAGTTTATTTATTATTGCTTAGTTTAGATTAAATTGCTTTATTTATTTTATGTTTTTATTTATTTTACGCATATTAGATTAGGAACGAACCCCCGTAATCCTGTTTTGCTTAGATTAGATTTAGATTTGTATTCTCAGTGTGTTGTTTTTAGTCCGTGTGGCGATCCCATAATTACTACAACTGCATAACTATGCACTTGCGGTCTTATGGGTTAAACTCTCGAAAATACCCTATGGGTATACTTGGATTAAACCTGAGAATGGGATAATCGAAAGAAAATATTTGCATCAATGGGTAGTGAGAAAACACGAAGCTTTGCTCCCAAATCCGAGTGTCCGTGAGCCATCGTGACTCACTTTTGTCTCGGACCACTTAGCTAGGCCGCTTTCGGGTCCGTTTGTTGTCTCATAGGGCATCTGCATCGTATGGCTGGGCAAAAACGTGATAAGTGGCTCCCTTGAAATCTTCTCTATGCTTCTGGTTGCCTCCTCAGTAGGCTTGACCAGCTCCAACTCTTCTCATTCATGGCTTGGCCCTTCTTGACGCGCGGTAGTGGGAATGACCGCGTTGATGACCGCATCACTTTTGGAGAACAATGTGGAAGAAATTGGGGATTCAACTACTCTACTCCACTACTTGTCATCCACAAAGGATTGGGAAAACCGAGGTTATGAACCCAACCTTAGGCACTTTGTTGAGAGCTATCATAGGCCATAATTTGAAGACTTGGGTCGAATGCATTACATGGGACGAATTTGCTTATAACTCGACGAAACATTCCACCACCAAAATATCGCCATTCGAGGTGGTTTATGGGGAGAATCCTAACATACCATTGACCGTCACATCCTTACCACATGCCGAAGTAATGGATATATACGGGATAACCAAGGCTGAGACAATGAAGCGGCTTTATGAGAAGGTTCGAGATAATATCAAAAAGATTGGGTGCACGCAGAATGAGCACCTTGTGGAATGGTCCTGCAAGAAGAAAAGACAAGTCGTTTTTAAACTAGAAGATTGGGTGTGGCTCCACGTGAGATCCGAACGCTTCCCAAACAAGAGGAAGGACAAGTTAGGCGCACGCAGAGACGGACCTTTCAAATTGACCGAGCGGATCAACAACAATGCCTTGGCTCCTTTTGATGTAGGAGATGGTGATATTTTGGGGACAAAAACTCTTGAAAAGGGAGGGAAAGATATGGACATCGTACCGGTCATCTCCCAAAGCGAACCCGGACAAGCCAAGGAGTTAAAGGTGTGCTAACCCCCTACTAGGAGAGTGACCAGAAGTATCTCAAAGGGATATCAAAAGGCGGTTCAACTCTACCTACTCGGCCTTAAGGAGCACGGAGAGCATTCAGAGCATTCAGACCCAACGGACTTGTCGGAAGACAATGTGAGCGGATAAGCTGAGCCATCAGACGTTAGCTCACGGACATGCGACCTTGGAGAGATGGTTTTGTGTGTCCTCACTCTACACTAGTGAGGACACCCCTAAGAACTTGGGTAAATTATTGTACTTTTTCCCTACTTCTAGTTTTATTACCTTGGGTTTCTAGAAAAAGGTTTTAATGAGGCAAGAAAAGCCTAAGACATCACATGTCATCTCCCTTGTTTATATGACTTGGAAATCTCTATGGCAAGCCTAAATACACAAGAGATGTGATCCTACCTCTAAGGAAGATCTCTACTTATGTCTTTTTTTTCTTTACATTGCTTAAAGACTTGTCTTTTGCCCTTTTAGTTTATTTGTGGGTGTAACTTATGTTTAATGGGCCTAAGTATCAAGGCTTGTCCAATATTGACTTAGGCCATATTTCTCATTTAGTTTATCCTAACTGTAAGCCTATAAAAAGCAAGCTACCCTTTCATTAATGTTAAGCAATCATTACATAAAATATCAAAGTTCAAACTTTGTGTCCTCTCTCTAATCTTAGACTAGGAACCCTAAGAGGAATTAAGCCTGGATCTCTTCCTTCTAGGTTTGCCTTATCAAGTGAGTAATCTCCACACTTGTGGCGCCAACTATCCTCCGCCCTCAATACCATCTATTTGCTTCACCGCGGGTCGAGTTCTCCCTGTTGTCTAGCTTCGTTCATCCGTCCGCCCATCTACCAGCCGTGTCTCTGGTCGAATTCTCCCGAGGATAGGCTCTGTTGTTCTTCCTTGTTCGAGGTTCCTTCTGTCTCCATCCATCCTCGTGCTTATTCCCGTGTTTGAGTTCCATCATTCCACCGCGTAACGCTAGTTCTCCCTTAATTCCGGTTTGAGTCCGAGAATTACGTCAATCTTGTGTTTCGAAACTCTATGCTTGTACCAATATATGTCTCGTTCATCCTCGACAATCATATTATGCAATATGATACATGATCTCATGATGATAGCCAAATCGGTTATGTCTCACATGCGAGCTGGTTCATGAATAATTTTAAATCGAGCTTGCAACACTCCAAATGCACGTTCGATGTCCTTCTGACATCCCTCCTGATATTTTGCAAATAACTTATCTGGTTCACTCTAAGGAAGCCTAATTAATTTGACGAAAGTTGGATAAGAAGGATAATATCATCTGTTAGATAGTATGCCATATCATACGGATGCTAGTTCACGAAGAAGTTCACTCTTGGACTATTTCCACTTTCAACATCATCAAAAACTGATGAACGGTCTAGAATATTTATATCGCTCAATGTGCCTGGACATCCAAAAAATGCATGTTAGATCTGTAGATCATGAGATGCAACTGCTTTGAAAATAATAGTAGTGGTCCCCTTATCTCCCCGAATAAATTGACATTCCCACATTGTAGTATAATTTTTCTATTCCCAATGCATGCAATCAATACTCCCAATCATCCCTGGCAATCTCCGTATTTCACTTACATGCTGAATTCTTTGCAAGTCATCTTCACTTGGAGCTCTTAGATACACTTGCTCATACAATTATATAATTCTTTTATAGAATCTATGCAAGCACTCCAAGGTTGTAGTACCTCTTATATTGATGTATTAATCGACCGCATCGGCCGCCAAACCGTATGCTAACATTCACATGGCTATGATACATTTTGTTAATAGAAATATACCTTCTTTATTGGTTGCGTCAACTCGTTGTGTAAAGTAGTTGTCGATGCTTGATAGGTCCCCAACAATCCGAAGGAAAACATTTTTTTGTATTCAAAATCATACGAAATATTGCATCGTCATATGTAGGTTGATTGGCAAAGTAGTCATCAACCAATCTCTTGTTTGCTACTACATGATCCCTCTTGAAGTATTTTCTTTTGCTACGAGGTGCATAGTCTTCCTCTATTTTGTTTCGACGCTCCCTAAACCGGTTGATGATATACTTCTCTTCAATTTCAGACTGCTTTTTGTAAGCTTTGATATCAAAAAAAAATTCAGATGGATCCATAGATAATTTTTTTTGTAATATGAGATTTGTGGTTTTGATACCTGAAATGAAGAATGAGTTTCCATTAAAAAGAAATCGAGTGATTGAAAACATCGAATTCCAAACAAATCAGAAATCATTAAAGCATAAAACAACAAACATGATTAAAGTAGATAGTGACATACATTATTGAAGCACAAAACAACAAACATTATTAAAGCAGAAAACAATAAACATGATTAAAATACATAGCGACATACATTATTAAAACACAAAACAACAAACATTATTAAAGCAGAAAACAACAAAACACAATTATTAGTTTTCAAATAGATCGTGGCTCAAATTATCCAACAACTCTTTGCTTCGGTCATCAAGATGTTCATTCTCACTTAACTTCATAAACATCTTCATCTTCTTAGCTTGAATCTTTTTTTTCATCAATTGGTTAGCCTCCTCTTGTCTCGCGGCTATTTTTCCAATCGTTCCAACTCTTTCTCTTTAAATTGTTTGAATTCATTCTATTCTTCGTTGATCACTTCCGTGGATTCGTCTTTGCTTTTTTTTTTTACCCATTTTTTTAGTTGTAACCCTTCCCATTGGAAGAGCAATGGACTCTATAGAGTTGGAGCCACTTCCATCACTTTCATGGGATCTCTTAGATCATTTGCTTCTAGAGCCAGTATTTCCTCCTACATGACTACCATAACAAAGTTGATCACAAATAGCATGCCATTTTGACATTAAATTAAAATGAGCATTTTTAGCACTTGAATATAATTCATACGTTTTTGCCAACGTATCATTCTCAGACCACCCGCTTTGTTGCATACGTTTAGGATTATCATAAGCACCAATCCACTTGCTCAATATTTTGTTTATGTAGTTGTAATAATTTCTGCACGAATCTCCATCGCGTGTATGATGAAATGAGCAATGCTCATTACAATAGTCAGCAATTTACCCCAAAATGCTTCACTTTTTGGTTTCTCCCAAGAATTATGTATGTTCCATATTTAATCCACTCATTCAATAACACCAAATTTTGTTCGGTGGTCCATTTATAATGTTTCCAATGAGCAGGAGTTATGCCTTCTGCATTCAGATTGGCTTCATTAGCACCGCTCATACTACGAAGAACTATTTGTGCAGAAAATTCGGGAAATTCATTTGCTCTAATATTTGAAACAACTTCAATATATGATATCATCGATCTATAATATGGAGGATAGTTTGGAATAAGTGACGGTATGAAGAAATTTGGAGAACTATAATTTGGTATATTTTGCGATTGATTGGAAAATTGGTTTAGAAATTGGTAATTATTGGGATTTGAGTAGTTAAAAGAGTAATTAGAAGAATTTTGGGTGTTTGAAGGATTATTATTAGGATCCATCTCATAAAAAAAAAAAAAATTTCTGTGTCAAAATTAAATGAAACAAGTCTATATTTATAGAATTCGAAAAATGATGAATTTTAGTATAAAAATAAAATATAAATTTGTTGATCTATTATCAAATAATTGAGTTTAAAATATAAAGGAGAAGAAAAAAACACATAAAATCATAACAACCAATCAGATTTTGGTTATTTTCTTTTAGTTTTTAATAATATTTTGAGACAATGGAACATAGACATTTGTCATTCCTTTTGTAATTCATCGCTTTGAATTTTTTCATCAGATTCAACTACCCCATTATAAATGGTCCACAAAGATTCAAAAGAAAATGCTATCATTCCCAAAGAGCAGATATGATATTGGTGGACTTATCCTTGAAATTTTTAAACCAGTAACACTTCAGCACATAGTATGAATAAATAGGTTGATAGAGATCTCCTTCGCTTAGACCTCTATGTAGAATAATTTTCTCATGAGGACAACCATTAATTTAAAAATTATATTGCACTGATCGAATATACCACATCGTCCATGTAATCCATTTTTTCAGCAAACCCCTTTTGCCTTAGAATATTTTTCTATGAATGACCATTCAAACCGATCATATGCCTTGTTCATATCTATTTTGATTGTCATAAACTTGCTTTTAAAGGATTTATTTGTTCTTAACTCATGGTACATTTTCTATGCAATCAAAATATTATCTGTAATTAGACGCCCAGAAACAAAGGCTGATTAAGTTTCAAAAATCAGCATGGATACATCAGAGTACCTTGGATATAGTTTTATAATCCATATTACATAAATTGATTGGCCTAAACTCTGATATACGTTGGTCTTGCCGTTTTTGAAATGAGACAAATATTTTTCATATTTAGACGGTTGTAAAAAAAATCTGTCATGTAGGAACTGGTTGACTAATTCTAAAACATCTTTTATAAACAAAGTCCATGATCTTTGGTAGAAACGAGCGGTCATTCCATCGGTCCAGGTGTATTTTCTGGATTCATCATAAATTGCGCATGTTGGACTTTGTCTTCAGTGGCGTTTGCCGTTAAAATTTCATTCTTTCTCTCGGATACTAAGGTAGGGACCTCATGTAATATCTCCTCAAATTCTGATGGAGAGGATATTTTAAAGAGATATTGAAAATAACTAACTGTAACATCCATATTCCTTAGCCATCCTCTCGAGTTATATTGTATTTGATGTTTGTAGTAATGGACCCTCGGGAATTGTTGTACTTGACGAGAAATTATTAATATGTGGATGTTTATCGAATTTGTCGAGAATGATTAATACATGATGTGGTATTTCATGTATCGACAGGTTTGACACATGATATGGTATTCCGTGTGTTGCGGAGTTGAGAGCGAAGTATCATTCCGTCTTGGTTCGGTGATTTATGGGTCTACGTCATTATCCTAATGCGTGGTTAGGGTCAATGGGATTATGTGGTATTTAATCCTATTGATGGGTCATTGGAGTTATGTGATATTTAACCCTAATGAGGGGTCATTAGAGTTATGTGGTATTTAGCTCTAATGATGTTGGTTAGGATTATGTGGTATTTAATCCTAACCAAGGGGTTTGCCGATTAGGATCATGTGGTATTTGATCCTAATAGAACGGTAGACCGGGGTGGGGTCCTGAGGTATTGGATCTCACGGGGACTTGGTATATTAGAGTTCTGTGTTATTGGATTCTAATGTACTAGGTCGTTTGACGGACTTAACTCGTTCGAATCCGGGGATAATTGGATTTTGACGGGTTAGCCGTTGGGTGACCACGTAGGATCTTATGATGTCAGACCCGGAGATGTTATTAAACCGAGTATGGAATAATATCGAGCTTGAGTGATGGCCCTAGGGGTGGTAGGCGGGTTGATTCGATCAAATGATTGATCGTTGAGATGTAATCCCGAGTGGTTTGATTTGAGCGGAATTAAACGAAAATTCCAGAGTTTTGACGGGCGGGAAAGAAATATTTTGGGACGGAGAGATGTCTCAACTATTTCAGGAAATTATTTGGAGTTACTAAACCGAGCGGGAGAAGTCAATTGAAAGAATTAATCGTTGCGGTTTAGTAATTCCTGGGTTGGTTCGGTTTAATTCTTAACTAAACCAACATATACATACACCTATATGTGTGTATAAAAAATATCTCCTTCCCCCTTCTAAAACCTTCTACAAGCTTCTCTTGGGTTAAAAGAAAGAGGAGAGTGTTCGTGAGAGAGGAAGAAGAGAGAAAAGGAGAGAAAGAAAAAAAAAAAAAAAGAGGAGAAAGGAAGAAGAGAAGAAGAAGGAGAAGGAAGAGAAAGAGAAGAAGCTTAAGAAAACTCTGTTTTTGCTGTCAGTTGTGGGAATCTGTCGGGGCATCAATTTATCTCGGTTTGAGCTGAAACTTGTTGAGTATGTTCTTTGACCTCTTAACTTCTAATCTACCAAATTTCGTTGAGAAATGTTGAGTAATTTAGGAAATATGATTTTTCTCCCAAAACCGCTCAAAACAGAACAGTTTCGTCGGGGTTGAGTAGAGTGACTAGTAGAGGTGTCAATTGGGCGGGCCGTCCGCGGGCCTAGACCAAGTCACACTTATATGGACATGCTAAAATATTGTCCAATTTTAATTTTGTCCTATTGGTCTGAGCCCAATCTAACCCGCGGTCCATATTGGGCGAGTCCAACCAAATCCGCGGACGCTTATTCTCCTTTCCAGTTTCCAGAGTCTTCCTTATTCTCTTCTTCTTTCTCTAGGGTTTCTTCTCTTCTCCTTCCTCTAGGGTCTCTTTGCGTCTCAGTGTCTACAAAGCGTTTAGGTTAGTTCCTCTGCTTTTTAATTTTCAAAGTTCTCTGTGGCTTCGCTAACTCTCCAACAATGAACCTGATTGATTTCACCACTGCATCATGTGCTTTGTTGTGTTCAATCTGATGGGTATTTAGTGGAAGATGCTTTATAATCTTTAGGCCAAAAGGAAAATGGCCGATTAGGTAGAAATATAATTGGTGTCCATTATCATTATCTAAACAAAATATCTTATTTAAGTGTTGTTAGGGTATGAACATAAATTATGTTTCTGTCTCTGTCTTGCTTTCTTGATGTTTGATGCTTTTTGACAAAGCTTGTTTGATGTTATGATTACCTCATTGTTGGTGGGGACAGTCTTTGATTGTATATGCACATTTTTGAACTCATGTTTGAATAATCCATAAGGGGAATCATTTTTTTATGTTCACTGATTATATCATATTCCTTAATATCACTGTTTAGATTATAGGACTTTCATTGAACATATAATGGTTTGTGATTTTCTCAATGGATTCTTCAAAGATTTAATAGGCATTTGCATATGTTTAGCTTTGTGTGCGTATATATATATCTAGTGTTTTTAAGTTACGATATATATATATATATATATAAATATATATACATGGCTTGAGATGTTCGTTAGTGGTATAAGAATCAAACATTTGTTATCTCTTATGTTGCAATTATAATTAATCCACAATGCTGCTTCTATGAATAAATATATCTTGTGTTTCTAGGAATAAATATACAGTATCTTGTGCTTCTTGTTTTTGAATAACTCATTTTCTTTTATTTTGATTTGTGAGTTCATGTTACTCATCTAAACCCTGTTTTCATTAGGCACTTAAAAATGATTGGTTGTGTTGATAGCAGATACAATCAAAGACTGTCCCCGCCAATAGACTACCTTATGCGCTTTCTTTTAATCTTTAGGTTCGTGTGTTATTAAGATATGTGAATGTGTTTTACATGTGTCCCAACGCTGTGGTTTTGATTTTTGTATCTCGTGGGTTTTGATGCAGGATTTGATGATATGGATACCGATCATGTGATGAATTTGAGTGAAGATATAGTTCATGTGATGAATGAAGATGATCATGTGGAGATTGAAGATATAGATCATGTGATGAATGAAGACAATCTTTTGGAGAGTGATGAAATAACAAATTTTTATGTTTATGCTATCTGTCAAATGCCTCAATGCACTATCATGTCATTGTAGTACAGAAAGGTATCAATTCAAATGAGTGCGATATTAACCAGAAAGGATGCAATCAAACCGTCTAAGTCAAGCCAAGCAAGCAGTAAATGGTGAAACTATCAACTAAGGAAAAAGAGATCGAAGGCAATTACAGAAACTAAAAAAAACAAAGTGAAAACAGGGGAAAAACAGAATAAAGCGGGATCATAAACAGAGCGAAAGCAGAGCGAAGACAGGACACAGAAAACAGAGATAAATCAAGAACAAGAAGGTCCTAAGGATGGGGTTGGTCAGTCTATCCTCCTAATCTAACCAGGGGCTTAACAAAATCTATCTAAGCTAATCTCTAGACAATAGATTCAACAGTAGCCAAATCCACTTTCGTGACAGATAACCTCAAGCTAAACTAGTTCCAGACCTAAATCTCTCTAGCAAAATCTAGCTTAGCAGGCACTAAGATTCAATCTATTTAAGCCAATAAACACCCTAGACATCCAATCTTTTAGGCTAGGTATGTAAATCTCTGGAATTAGTTGGTTCAGACATTTTGATCAAACACCTTCTGGGTGTGGAAAAACCTATGATCTAGATTCAATTGATCAGAGAGAAACTAGCATTAAGATCACTAATCCAGAAGGGATTTCGTCTAATCTAACCCTAAGCCACCTAGAAGACTAAGATTCCAAACCTAAACCTAACCCATCCTTAAGATCCCTAGAAAATTATTCACAGATCATGATGAACATCAAACTCAAAAACACAGAAATGAAAATAACTTGCATAATCATAAAGATAAGGAAGAGAATCGAAGGGATAGAAAGATTCAAACACAAATACTCAGTAGATTCAGAGTTCTATGATCCAAGAAGCAAGAACAGATGAACAGATGGTAAGAGCCAAAAAACGAGAGTATCCGTCCTAATCTCATACAGAGTATTTATACTCTTAGTTAAAAAACCTAAATCACAAAAAGAAAAAATAGCAAATTAGGAAACGGGCTCGAGCAAGCTGGATCGAGTGGGGTGGTCGAGTCCGTAAAAAAACCTTCAAGACGGCACTTTTATCTCCGGCTCGAGTAGGCACTCGAGTGGTTTGGTCGAGCTGGGATCAAGATTGCATTTTTAAGGTCAGCTCGACCAAGCGACTTGAGTAGGTTGGGTCGAGCTGGAATCAAGACTGCTCCTTTGGTGCGGACTCGAGTAGGGGCTCGAGTGTGGGGCTCGAGCTAGTTCCAAGACGGTGCCTTTAGCATGGACTCGAGTGGCGCGGTCGAACTGGTTCCAAGACAGCTCCTTTGGCTCCGGCTCGAGTGGTTGACTCGAGCTGTGTGGTGGCGACCTTGGCTTTCTCATTTTCCTTCTCTCCATTCGGCCTCAACAGCTTCAATACTCCTTAAGTGCATCTGAAAAGACTCCAAAATGCAGAATGTATGCAAACCTAATGCAAAATACTCTAAGTATGCAAAACTAGACACAAATGCTAAGAACATGCTACTAAACGAGGTTAAAAGGGTGATAAATGCATGCTAGAACCACGTAAAATATAGACATATCAACTCCCCCAAACTTAGTCTTTGCTTGTCCTCAAGCAAACAGAAGTATAAGCCGGAGGAGAGGTTTGAAAATGGGGATTCAGAACCAAAACATGCTGATATAGTACATGATTTCAATGTCCAAGTTGCTGGTTCTGGAATGCAAAGTATATGAACTCTACTTAAAAACTTTAGCCATATTCTTCACAGCACAATTTCAATTAAATCTCAACCTAGACATGCATTCAAATTTACCATTCTCTTTAACATTCAATTAAGCAGAAACCATGAATCAAGCTATGCACATTCAATGAACTCATTTAGCTAAGGGTAAGGTTAAGAGACAAAGATGGTCCCTTTCGTACGATTTGATCAGTTCAGAACAGAGGGATCTCTCAAGAAAAAGAATGAGCTTCAGTAGAATGCTAAAGGTAAGGACCAACCTATGCATACAAGAATAGACTCTCATCTACCCAACCATACACAGATGACCTTAACCCCTAGTTCTAAACCCAGAAAGTTGTCCTAATTCTACCCTTGACACTTAGGCAATTTTGCCTTGGACTTTTCTTGGATCAAACTCTTTTTTTTTTCTTTTGATCTTGTTCTAGGAGAGGTTCTATACAGCTCTAGCGGATTTGAGGTTTTTCTTTTTGGTGGTTCACTACCAGCTTAGGCTTTTCTTTCTCTCTTTTTTTTTTAGGACTTTAAGCTTTTTGCCTATATGAACAGAATCTAGACTCAATCCTAAAATGTAAATGTAACTACATAAACACTCTGTTTTTTTGTAATCATTTTCGAAAAATTTTCTAATTTTTTCTATGCCTTAAATGCATGCAGACTCAAAAATGCACAAAATCAAAATAAGAACACAGAAAACAAATCAAACACATCTTAACCCTTCCCCCCAAACTTAAAGTACACAGTCCCTTGTGTAGTAAAAATTTGGAAAGAAATTTTAAGAAACAACACAAAGCAAGAAGGAAATGCAAATGGTATATACAAGAAATGATAGAGCAGGTACCTCAGGGGTTGGAGAAGAAGGAGGAGATTGAATCCTCCATGCTCTCTCTGGTGTAAGCAGCGCGGGAGCTTGACTCGACCGGGGGCTCGAGTGGTTCGGTCGTGCCAAACATGGGGAGGTGGCCGGCTCGATCAAATGACTCGAGCTGCCCGCTTGAGCTGGAGTGTCCGCTCACCGAACTCCTCTTTCTCCTTGTGTACTGCTTGATTTGTTGCCTTGGCTCGAACGATGAGGCTCTTGGCGGTTCCACAAGTATACGAGGTCTAGGCGCTTCACGAAACTACCCACTCCCCATCAGTACACGTTTGGGCAGGACTACCTTCTTGGAGGAAGGAGCACTGAACTTCTGCTGGAAATCTTTCAGTTGATCTCTTACTTCCTTCATTTGGCTTTTTAAATCCTTCATTGTCCCCTTTAAAGCGGCTATAGTTCTGCCCTGGAATTTGTTCCATCTCTGGAGTATTCCAATTCGCTTGTGTGCTTCCTTCAGGGCAGGGCTAGACTTAGGCTGTATGGGGTAATTTCCAAAGCCAAACTTTCCCGAGCCATTGTCTTCATCACTATCAACAGAGTTACCAGAATCTTCTTCTAACTGTGGAGCTTCTTCAAGGCTGGTGTAGAGGTGCTCGAGTGGAGGAATGAAGTCGATGTTGGCGCCTAGTCTGACTCTGGTGAGGTCTGTGCAGGGAAGACGCAGTCTGGCTTCTCCAACGGCTGGATGGTTGAATTGGTAGATGAACACATCGGGCGGTTGGCTAGCGTCAAGGAATGTGGCTCTTCTCAGATGGTCGATGTCGATCCACCTGGGATTGTATGGTTCTGACCTCAGCTCTACACCGCAAGCCACCAGAATTGGGGTTATCACTCCACCAATGCTAATTTCCCCTGCTGACTTCCTCTTGTGCATCCTCAATGTCCAATCTTTGTACCATATCAACTGACTCAACAGAACGAAGGCGAAGCTTGTGTCTCCCCTGTCTCCCAGTAGCTTTCGTCCATCCCTTGTGTAGTCAAGAACATCCTGCAAAGCTACATCCAGCATCTGCATCTCGCCGTCATTGATGTTTCCAGTAACCTACCTAGCGAACATAGTGCTGGCAATGGCTTTGTGGAAGTACCTTAGCACGGGACTTCTGATCTGAGAAGCCTTGGTGCGGGATGACGAGTAAGGTTTGTCATCTCCAATGCTAGACCAGAAGGCTTGTAGCTCGGTGCTGTCGATGTCTTGTGTCAATCCCATTCCACTCGGGAAACCATACAAGTTTTCCAGCTCCCTTATGGTGAGGGAGTGAAACGACCCTCTGCATGTGAAGGTGATAAATCTCGGACCTCCATCTGATTCATACTCTGGCTCATCCTCATAGAAATGTACCGAGAGTGAGGATAGGAAATGGCATGTCTCCTCCTGGTAAGCTTCAAGCTGAATTCTCATGAATGTGCCCAGGCCGCTGACTCGGTACAAGTACTCCACATCCTTAGCAATTCTGAGTTTTGCACATGTCTCCCGGTGCGGATACCATGTTCCCGCAAAACCTCTGTCAAAGAAGATGGCAAGATATTCCTCCTCAGAAGGCTCCTGCTTAGTCTTTCTGGGTTGCTTGGTGGCTACTTTGGTCTCATCTCTATCACCTCTGCTGCCATGATCAAACGCACTAGGTTCCTCCGGTTTCTTTCCATGACCGATTGCACGTTTGTCCCGCAAGAACTCTTCAGCCGCTGACTTTTTTCTCTGGCTCGATCCCTTGGCTCGAGTGGTGCGGTCGAGTGCATCACTTGACTCGAGCCATTGACTCGAGTTGGACCGGTCGAGTAAGACTTTGTCGGATTTTAAATTTTGGCGCTTCTTGGCTCGGTCACATGGCGCGAGTAGGGCCGGTCGAGTCGGACATACCTGCTCTGCCTTCTCCTGAAAACACACAAACAAACCACAAAACAATAATTAGCAAACTAAATGACGATTTATCAAGAAAATTAGATCATTATATACAGGGATAGACATGGGACTTCCTCCCAAGTGAGCTTGTTTATAGTCACTGAGCTTGACTTCCTATTTTACTTAAGCAGGGGGAGGTTCATCTAGAGGGATGGAAGTTCCCTCTGGGATGATGTAATTAGCAAGATAGGGTTTGAGCCTCTGCCCATTCACCGTAAACTCGGAGTCACCCTTCCCGATCAGAGTAACCGCTCCATAAGGTGAGAATTCTTTGACGCTGAATGGTCCTGACCATCTAGACTTTAGCTTTCCAGGAAATATCTTGAGTCTCGAGTTGAAGAGGAGTACTTGATCACCAGCTTTGAATTCCTTGGGAAGAATCCTTCTGTCATGGAAGGCTTTTGTCCTCTCCTTGTAAATCTTGGAACTCTCATAGGCATCCAGCCTGACCTCTTCCAGTTCATGTAGATCCAATGCTCTCTTCTCCTGGGCAGTCTTGATATCCAGATTCAAGAGTTTCATTGCCCATTATGCCTTGTACTCAATCTCCACAAGCAGATGGCAAGCCTTACCATAGAGCAACTGGAATGGTGTTCTTCCAATTGGTGTCTTGAACGCAGTCCTATATGCTCAGAGAGTCTCATCAAGCTTAGAGGACCAGTCTCTCTTTGAGATTCCTACTACTCTTGCCAAGATGGCTTTGATCTGCTTGTTAGACACTTCCACCTGCCCACTGGTTTGAGGATGGTATGGCGTGGCTACCTTGTGCTTAACCCCATACTTCTTCAGAAGACTTTCAAAGAGCTTGTTGATGAAATGGGATCCCCCATCGCTGATCACAACTCTTGGTACTCCAAATCTGGGAAAGATAATGCTCTTGAACATCTTGAGAACCACCCTTGCATCATTGATAGGACAGGCTATAGCTTCAACCCACTTGGAGACATAATCAACAGCCACCAAGATGTAGCTGTTCCCATGAGATGGTGGGTTGAAAGGCCCCATGAAATCAATGCCCATACATCAAATACCTCGACTTCTAGAATTGGATTCTGAGGCATCTCGTTCCTCCTGCTAATGTTACCCATTCTCTGGCAAGGATCGCACCTAGTGATGAAAGCTTGAGCATCCTTGAACATTGAAGGCCACCACAATCCTGCTTGGAGAACCTTCTGAACTGTCTTGAAAATGGCAAAGTGACCCCCATAAACTAAACCATGGCAGTGCTCCAAAACCCCTTTTACTTCTCCTTCAGCTATGCATCTTCTGTAAAGACCATCTGAACCTCTCTTGTACAAGTAAGGCTCATCCAAAAGTAGTGATTCACATCTCTCAGAAACTTCTTTTTCCTGTAAGCATCAAGACTCCTAGGGATTTCGCCGCTTACAAGGTAATTGGCAAAATCTGCATACCAGGACAGTTTCCCTTCTATTGCCAAGATAACAACAATGAGTTGTTTCTCAAGCATGGAATCATCAATTTGCAATGGATCATCTATTCTCATCCTTGATAAATGATCAGCTACTCCATTTTCTATACCCTTCTTATCAACGATCTCCATGTCAAACTCTTGTAGCAGAAGTATCCATCTGAGCAGTCTTGGCTTAGTCTCCTTTTTCACATAGATATGCCTGAGTGCTGCATGATCTGTGTAGACTATCACCCTGGAACCCACTAGGTAGCTTCTGAACTTTTCAAAAGCAAAGACAACAACCAACAATTCATTCTCTGTTGTTGCATATCTCCCCTGAGCTTCATCAAGTTTTCTGCTTGCATAATAGATGACATGCAGCTTCTTGTCAATCTTTTGTCCTAAAACAGCTCCCACAGCAAAATCTGATGCATCACACATGATTTCGAACAGATAGTCCCAGTTTGGTGCTTGGACTACTGGACCTGAGACCAAAGTTTCCTTAATCGTCTAGAATGCCCTCAAACACTCAGAATCAAAGATGAACTTTTGTTTCTTGCATAACAGCCTAGTGAGTGGTCTAGCTATATCTGAGAAATCCTTGATGAACCGCCTGTAGAAACCAGCATGACCCAAGAAACTTCTGATATCCCTGACGTTCTTAGGCGGTTGCAACTGCATCATCACGTCAACCTTGGCTCTGTCCACTTCTATCTTATTCTCAGAAATTTTGTGCCCCAAGACAATCCCTTCTCTGACCATAAAGTGGCATTTCTCCCAGTTCAGAACCAGATTTGTCTCCTCACACCTAGTAAGCACCCTGCAAAGGTTCAAAAGGCAAGAGGAGAAAGAAGAGTCATACATGGAAAAATCATCCATGAATACCTCCACAGTCTCCTCTATTAAATCCGAGAATATAGAAGTCATGCATCTCTAAAAAGTAGCAGGTGCATTACAAAGACCAAAAGGCATTCTCTTATAGGCAAAAGTTCCATATGGACAAGTGAAAGTAGTTTTTTCCTGATCATTAGGATGAATAAAAATTTGAAAGAAACCACTATACCCATCTAAGAAACAGTAATAGGGATGATTTACAAGTTTTTCTAACATTTGATCAATGAATGGTAATGGAAAATGATATTTTCTAGATGCAGCATTCAATTTCGTGTAATCAATACACATCTTATGACCAGTGATAGTGCTAGTGGGTATCAGTTCATCCTTTATCATTCCTAACAACAGTTATACCTCATTTCTTTGGAACACAATGCAAAGGAGAAACCCAAGTACTATCAGATATAGGGTAGATGATTCGAGCTTCTAACAACTTAAGAATTTCCTTTTTAACCACTTCTTTCAAATTCGGGTTCAATCTCCTCTGAGGTTCAATGCTAGCATATGAGTCATTTTCCAGATGAATTATATGAGTACACAAGCTAGGTGAAATTCCTTTAATATCATCCAGAGAATACCCAATTACTTTTCTAAACTTCCTCAATTCAATCAATAGCAATGCAACTCATCATCATTCATCATATCATTTACTATGATTGGGTATATAGAATTAGGTCCAAGAAAGGCGTACCATAGCCCAGCAGGAAGTGGTTTGAGGTCTACCTTAGGTGCTCTGAGTTCTGACCAGTCGCCTGATGCAGAGGAGTTTGGCTCGAGCACTAGCTCGAGTGGCGCGGTCGAGTCTGGCACTGAGTGTAGTCTGGCTTGATTGGTACACTCGAGCTGGGTGGTCGCGTCGAGCACTGAATGTAGTTTGGCTCGAGCAGGTGACTCGAGCTGGGCGGTCGTGCCAGTGTGTTCTGCCGCAAAAACTTCTGTTTTGACCCCAATCAGATCTTTAAAAACCTCTGACCCTTCCAAAACCTTATGCGAGTCCAAAATCATCACATACCCCAAAGTTTCGTCGTTTAAGTACCCATCTTTGCCACTCTTTGTCAAAGCGGTCTGAAGGTGATCTTCCTCATTAAGTTCCTCTAAACGTTCATCAGCAAGTTGATCTATTTCCTCAACATAGAAGATCTGCCCTTCTATTTCTGGCTTTCTCATTGTGGCTTTGATGTCGAATGTCATTTTGAAGTCAGCCCCAAGGTTAAGATCGATCTTTCCCTTTCGAACATCAATAACTATCCCAACTGTAGCTAAGAAAGGTCTTCCTAGAATCAGAGGATCTCTCGGTTTTTCATCCATCTCTAGAACTATGAAATCCGTAGGTACCTCAACGTTTCCAACCAACAGAGGTAGATCTTCCAACATGCAATGAGGAGTTCTGACGGATCTGTCTGCAAGCACCAAAGAGATGTTGCAAGGTTTGTAGTTACTGAATCCTAACCTCTTAGCAATTGAGAGTGGCATGAGACTGATAGATGCTCCAAGATCACAAAGGGATTTCTTGAAGACCATTGAACCTAGAGAGCATGGTAGAGTGAATGAACCAGGATCACTTAGCTTCTCCTTGATAACCTTCTTCTGAATGATGGCACTGCACTCTTCTGACAAAACCACCATACCCTGAATCGCCTTGGCTTTCTCATTTACTGCATCCTAATCTCTGCTTCCCTGATGTATTTGACAAAAATTGCTTTGTACTTCTCCATTAGATCCTTTTTGAATCTTCTTGGGAAAGGCAGTTTGGACTTGTAAGGAGGGGGAATAAAGGGTGCTTTCTTTTCCTCTTGAACGACAGGTTTTGCAGTAGGTGGGGTGCTAGCTCGAGTGGGGTGCTCGAGCTGGTTGCTAGAGTCAGCCTCCAGACGAGTTTCTTGGTCTTCTTTGCAGCTCAAATCCTCCCCATCTTCAATCTCACTGTCCTCAGTGACTTTAATTGATCCTTCCCTCTCAGGTAACTCCCGTCCACTCCTTAAAGTGATGGTATTGATGTGTGCAAAATCTTTGGGGTTTTGTACTGCCTTTCCTAGAAGCTGGCCAAGAGGCTTTGTGGAAGAACTTGATGCATTCTGGTTCTCCAAGTACTTGAATTTGGAGTTCAATGTCTCAAACTTGCTGTTGAGATCATTGTAGGAGTAGTCCATCTGGGATTTGACTTCACCAATTTGATATAGGTCAATTTCTTACTAGACCAAGTTTTCGTTGTAGTAGTAAGGTGTCAATCCATAAGGGTGAAGATATTAACCAAAAAAGATGCGATCAAGCAATTCAAGTCAAGCCAAGCAAATAGCGTATTGGGGTCTAGCAACCTAGACAAAAACTGAGAATGGACACTAAAACAGGTACCGCATAAGACTAACAAGAACTAGCAGAAACCAAGCAATAACAGAAATAGCATATGGGGGTAAAGAGCAGCGTATAGGACTAGCAGCTAATTCAACAATACAAGAGAAGTTCCTAAGGATAGGGGTAATCGACTCAGTGTGTCCTCTTAGCCTATTCAAGTGGTTTAACAAAACTCAATCAAGCTATTCCCTAGACATCAAACATCAAAACCAGTTAAGTCCTCTCCCGTGGTAAGTAACCTCAAACTAGACCAGTTCTAAACCCAATCCCTTAGCGAAATCTATCCTACCAGGCAATACGATTCAGTTCAATATTGTCAATAAACACCCTAGACAACTAATCCCTTAGGCTAGGTATGCAAATCTCTAACATCAGTTCATTCAAGCATTTTATCAAACACCTTCTGGGCAGAAAAACACCTAAGTTCTAATTACAATTGATCAGAAAGAAACTAGCATTAAGAACACTGATTTAGAAGGGAAATCAAACGATCTACACTTAAACCACCTGAAAGACCAAGATTCTACACCTAATCTATCCCATCCTCAAGAACCCTAATGACTACTCAAAACTCATGAAGAACATCAAGAACACAAACCCAGAAATCATAAAAACTTGCATAGATGATAGAAATAGATAGAGATAATGATAGAACAGAAGGAACAAACGCAAAATAACAAGTAAAAATCAGATTACAAGTTCTGGAAACTAAGAACAGAGAAGAACACAAGGAAAAACTCGAAATATTAGAGATAAAAACGTCGTCCTCTTAGTATTAATCCTCTTTAGGTATTTATACTAAGTCTTAAAAACCCTAAAACGTCATGCGCAAAATAGTAAAACGCGCAGGATAAGGTCCAGCTCGGCTATGTCTTGGTCGAGTGGTGTGCTCAAGCAGACGAAATCAAGACTGCATTTTTCTGAGATGAGCTTGAGCAGTCCACTCGATTGCAGGGGCTCGAGCTGGGTTCTGAAACTTCAAGACGCCACCTTTGTCTCTGCTTGATCATACAGCTCGAGCATGGGTGCTCGAGCTGAGCTTCTGCTCCATCTCCTGCTCAGACTCGATCACGTCTGCATGGGTATCCTGCACGGACTCGATCAGCATGCCCCAGACAGCTTCTGCTCAGCACGGACTCGATCAGAATGTCCCAGACAGCTTCTGCTCAGCACGGACTCGATCAGAATGTCCCAGACAGCTTCTGCTCAGCACGGACTCGATCACAACTGCTTTGTGTGGACTCGATCAGCATGCCCCAGACAGCTTCTGGTCTAACTTCTCCAAAATCACCCGGACGTATACGGACCTAATGCAAAACACTCTAAGTATGCAAAACTCAGAATAAATAACAAGAACGGGGTGAATAACACGTCAAAACGTATGATTTATGCAAGCTAAAACGATGCAAAATGCAAACATATCATAATTCTCTTAGCTACGTCCAATGCACCAGTTGTCTGACCTTGTAGAAGTTGTTGCAGCATGGATGCCAGCTGGGGATCCATAGGTGTAGAAGGCTGAGCTTGGGGATGTTGAAAACCAGGTGGTGGACCCATTACTCCTTGTGCATGATGTCTTGGTTCCTCGCGAAACTACCCGCTCCCCGTCAGAATTCTCCCAGGTACGATGGTTTTCTTGGGTGTAGGGGATTTTAACTTTAGCGTGAAGTCCTTGAGCTGGTCCTTCACGTCCTTCACTTGGTCTTTCAGGTCCTTCACGGTACCCTTGAGTGCGGCGACGGTCTTCCCTTGAAACTTGTTCCACCTTTGAAGGAGATTAATCCGCTTGTGTGCCTCCTTCAGGGCTGGACTATGTGTGGGTTTGAGCTTGTACTCCTCAAACGAGTACCTTTCTGTTGGATTAACCTCCTCCAGAACAGCATCTTGATCATCTGATCTCCTCATCTTGATTGTAGAGTCTATCGAGAGGAGGATGGAAATCAATGTTTCGGCCCTGGCGTACCTTGGTGAGATCGGTGCAAGGCAGGCGCAGCTTCGCTTCCCCAGCTGTCGGATGCATGAACTGATAGATGTACTCGTCTGGAGGCGTTGTATGGTCCAGGAACCTGCACCTCCTCAAAAAGTCGATATCTATCCATTTGGGTGGATAGGGTGCTGATCGTAGCTCTACGTCACAAGCAACAAGTATCGGGGTGATGATACCCCCAATACAGAGGTCACCTGCGCCATCCATCTTCATCTTGCCCATCTTTATCGCCCAGTCCTTGTAGTTTAGGAATTGCTCCATCAGAACAAGGGCGAGGTTAGCATCTGCTCTATCTCCCTGCATCTTCCGCCCATCTCTTGTGCTCCCCAGAAGTGGCAGTAAGCATAAGTCCAGCATCCTTAGTTCACCTTCATTCACCGTCCCGGTCACCTTCCTTCTAAACATAGAGCTGGCTATTATCTTGTGTAGGTACCTCAGGACAGGGCTTCGGATGCTTGAGCTCTTGCTTCTAGAGGAGGAGAAAGGTTTTGTGCTGTCTCCTATGGTCGACCATAATTGTTGGAGTTCCTCATGATCAAAATCTTGAATCAGTTCGTCACCTCCAGAAAAACCATATAGGTTGCAGATTTGCACGATGGTAAGGGCATAGCATTGTCCTCTGCACGCGAAGGTGATGAAGCCAGGGCCGTCATCGGGTTCAACATCAGGCTCCTCATCGTAGAAATGAACCCTAAGGGACGAGAGGAAGTGGCACGTCTCTTCCTTGTAGGCTTCCAGCGGTTTGTTCATGAATTGTCTTATACCTCCCGCCTCAAAGAGATACTCCATATCTCTAGCAATCCCGAGTGCTTGCATTGTTTCTTTGTGCTGGTACCTCGTTCCTTCAAAACTGCGTTCAAGGAGGGCCTCCAGGTACTTGGTTGCAGAGGGTTTGGTGTTCTTCTTTCGGGGTTGTCTTATCAACTTAGGCTCGTCTTCCTCTGTTTCTTCACCACCTTGATGCATACTCGGCTTGATTAGTGCTTTTTCTTCACGCTTGACCTAAGTGAGCTTCTTGTCTGATACCATAGTAGCTTGTCCCGACCTTCCAGCTCGAGCGTGGGTGCTCATCCGCCGAGGCTTCCTCATCAACTGAGGCTCGTCTTCCTCTGTTTATTCATCGCGTAGATGCGGGATAGCCTCCATTTGGTCTTGTCCCTCATGCGTGACACGGGTGACTCGCCTCGTTTCACCGGCTCGAGTGTGGGTGCTCAAGCGAGACTTCCGGCCCTTCTGGCTTGATCCTTGGGCTTGGGCATATGTGGTCGAGTCCGGCGTGACTTCATACTCCATGGGTACCGCAATTTGTTCTTGTTCTGTGCCTTGTTCGTGTTCTTGCTCTTCGGCTGGAGGAATGCTCTCTCTCCACATCTGAAAGTTTCGGGCGAGTGCTTTAGCTGACCTACGACGGGCTTGGCGAGGGTCCATACCTGAAACTCGATCAAGGACAAGGAAAGAGAACTCAAAATCGTGAGGATTAGCCCCAAGAGCAGCAAAAACAAATTGAAAAATTTCTGGAAATGAAAGAGAGAGAGGATTGAGAGTGTTTGTGGTGTGAGTAAAGTATGGAGTTGAGTTCGGTATATATAGCCGAGTCGAGATCGTTGGAGCGTATTGAAAGCGTGTGGGTCGTTAAGGTGGAGCGTGTTGCAAGCGTGTGGGCTCGAGCTAGTGGAGTGTGGGATCGAGCTTGAAGGCGTGTTGAAGGAGTGTGGGCTCGAGTCTGACACCTTTTTGACCGAGTGGACGCTTCTTTGGCATCTTCTGAATCGAGTTTGGCTTGTATAAACAAGTGGGAGGGGACAAAGGACAAGGAGGAGCGTGTGTGGGTCGAGTGTGGGCTCCATCTGGTGAGACTCGAGCTGACATAATCGGATTCTAGCGTGTGTGGGTCGACCAAACACTCTTCTGACTTGTTCGTGACGTCGTATTTACCGTGACACCTCCAACTCGAGCATGTGAGCTCTGTATTGACCATGACACCTCCGACTTGAGCATGTGAGCTCTGTATTGACCATGACACCTCCGACTTGGGTCCACATGTCAGAGTTTTAAATTTTGAAAATTCCCTCCTAAGGTTTATGATCCACCTCTCTTGCTTTCCTGAAATCACACAATCAAGACAAAATAGCTTAGCACATTTATTTGACGTTTTTTAAAAAATTAAGGCAAAGAAATATGTACAGAGATAGACATGGGACTTCCTCCCAAGTGAGCTTATTTAAAGTCACTAAGCTTGACTTCCTGTTTCGCTTAGGCGGTGGAAGGTTCATCCAGAGGAATCGAAATTCCTTCTGGAATGACGGTATCAGCTAGATAGGGTTTGAGCCTCTGTCCATTCACTGTGAATTCGTTTCCTCCCTTTCCAAATAAGGTGATCGCTCCGTAGGGTGAAACTTCCTTGACAGAAAACGGTCCGGACCATCTGGACTTGAGCTTTCCCGAAAACAGCTTGAGTCGAGAATTGAAAAGGAGGACTTGATCACCAGCCTTGAACTCTTTGTGCAAGATTCTCTTGTCATGGAAGGCTTTGGTTCTTTCTTTGTAGATCATAGAACTCTCATAAGCATCCAGCCTGATCTCTTCTAGCTCATGCAGGTCCAAAACTCTCTTTTCCTGGGCAGGCTTGATATCCAAATTCAGAAGTTTCGTTGCCCATAACGCCTTATACTCAACTTCAACAGGTAGGTGACAAGCCTTGCCGTAAAGGAGCTGGAATGGTGTTCGCCCTATAGGAGTCTTGAATGCTGTCCTGTACGCCCAGAGGGTTTCATCCAGCTTAGCAGACCAATCTCTTCTTGAAACGCCCACTACTCTAGCCAGGATGGCTTTAATCTGCTTGTTGGACACCTCTACTTGGCCACTAGTCTGGGGGTGATATGGTGTAGCCACCTTGTGCTTTACCCCATGCTTCTTCAGAAGATTCTCAAAGAGCTTGTTGATGAAGTGAGACCCCCATCACTGATAACAACTCTTGGCACACCAAATCTGGGAAAAATGATGCTCTTGAACATCTTCAGAACGACTTTTGCATCATTGCTAGGGCAAGCTATGGCTTCAACCCACTTCGAGACATAATCAACAGCTACCAAGATGTAGCTGTTCCCAGAAGATGGTGGGTTGAAAGGACCCATAAAATCAATCCCCCAAACGTCAAACACCTCTACTTCCAAAATTGGGTTCTGTGGCATCTCATTTCTTCTGCTGATGTTTCCCATTCTCTGGCAAGGATCACACTTGGTGATGAAGGCTTGAGCATCTCTGAACATTGTAGGCCACCATAGACCCGCTTGCAGTACCTTCTGAACAGTCTTGAACGTAGCAAAGTGTCCTCCATAAGCAGACCCATGACAGTGCTCAAGCACACCCTGAACCTCATCTTGTGCTATGCACCTCCTGAACAGACCATCTGTACCTCTCTTGTATAGGAAAGGTTCGTCCCAGTAGTAGTGCTTGACATCTCTCAGAAACTTCTTTTTTCTGTAAGCATCAAGATCATCAGGTAACTCACCACATGCAAGGAAATTGGCTAGATCTGAATACCAAGGTATGTCATTTACTCCTATCACAGAAACAGCATCTAGGAGTCTCTCGTCAGGCATGGTGTCATCAACAGGTGCTGGGTCATCTATCCTCATCCTTGACAAGTGATCAGCCACACCATTTTCTATTCCCTTCTTATCAACAATTTCCATGTCAAACTCTTGAAGAAGGAGTATCCACCTGAGCAATCTTGGCTTAGTATCCTTCTTAGCATAGATATGCCTTAGTGCTGCATGATCCGTATAGACTACCACCTTAGACCCAACCAGATAGCTTCTGAATTTCTCGAAAGCAAAGACTACAGCCAGCAACTCCTTCTCTGTTGTAGCATATCTCCTTTGAGCATCATCAAGCGTCCTGCTTGCATAGTAGATCACATGCAGCTTCTTCTCAATCCTTTGGCCCAGTACAGCTCCTACAGCATAGTCCGATGCGTCGCACATGATCTCAAACGGGTGGTCCCAGTTTGGTGCTTGGACTATCGGAGCAGTGACTAAGGCTTCCTTAATGAGCTGGAAAGCCTTCAAACATTCGGTATCGAACAGGAACTCTTGCTCCTTGCACAACAGCCTTGTCAGTGGTCTGGCTATCCCTGAGAAATCCTTGATGAATCTTCTGTAAAACCCAGCGTGCCCAAGGAAACTCCTGATGTCCTTGACGTTTTTTGGTGGCTGCAGCTGCATCATCACATCAATCTTGGCTTTGTCTACCTCTATACCCTTCTCTGAAATTTTGTGCCCCAAGACGATCCCTTCCTTGACCATAAAGTGGCACTTTTCCCAATTCAGAACCAGATTCGTCTCTTCACACCTAGTGAGTACCCTGCACAGGTTCAAAAGACAGGAGGAGAAAGAAGAGCCATACACGGAAAAGTCATCCATGAATACCTCAACAGTCTCCTCTATTAAATCCGAGAATATAGAAGTCATGCATCTCTGAAAAGTAGCAGGTGCGTTACAAAGACCGAAAGGCATTCTCCTATATGCAAATGTTCCATATGGACAAGTGAATGTAGTTTTCTCTTGATCATTAGGATGAATAGGAATTTGAAAGAAACCACTATATCCATCTAAGAAACAGTAATATGGATGATTAGCAAGTCTCTCTAGCATCTGATCAATGAATGGCAATGGAAAATGATCTTTCCTAGATGCAGCATTTAACTTCCTGTAATCAATACACATTCTATGGCCAGTGATAGTTCTAGTGGGTATCAATTCATCCTTATCATTTCTAACCACAGTAATGCCTCCCTTCTTAGGTACACAATGCACAGGTGAAATCCAAGTACTATCAGATATGGGGTATATGATTCTAGCCCCTAGCAACTTAAGAATTTCTTTTTTAACAACTTCCTTGAGGTTTGGGTTCAATCTTCTCTGAGGCTCAATGCTAGCATATGATTCGTTTTCTAAATGAATTCTGTGCGTGCACAAGCTAGGAGAAAATCCCCTAATGTCATCCAGAGAATATCCTATAGCCTTTCTAAATTTTCTTAACTCAGTCAATAGCAAATGCAACTCATCATCAGTAAGCATGTCATTTACTATGATTGGGTACGTAGAATTTGGTCTAAGAAAGGCGTACCTTAGCCCAGAAGGAAGAGGTTTGAGATCTACCTTAGGTTCCCGGAGTTCTGACCAGTCGTCTGCTGCAGAGGAGGCTAGCTCGATGTTAGACTCGATCTGCAGGGTCGAGTTTGACGTCTTGGGTATCTCAGCTCGAGCTGCAGGGTCGAGCTCAGTATCCTGGACAGCTAGAATTTCTGTGTTGACCCCTATCAGCACCTCAAACCCTTCTGATTCTTCCAGGACCTTGTCTCAGTCCAAAATCATTTCATACCCCAAAGTCTCAGCATGTAGATACCCATCCTCACTACTCTTGGTTAAGGCAGTCTGAAGGTGATCATCTTGATTAAGCTCCTCCAGAAGCTCATCAGCAAGCTTGTCCATTACCTCAACATAGAAGACTTGTCCTTCTATTTCCGGCTTTCTCATGGTCTCTTTGACATCAAATGTCATCTTGAGGTCATTCCTAAGATTGAGATCGATCTTCCTTTTCCGGACATCAATGACTGCACCGGCTGTAGCTAGGAAAGGTCTGCCCAGAATCAGAGGATCTCTTGGTTCTTCATCCATTTCAAGAACTATAAAATCTGTAGGTATCTCCACTGTACCAACCATCAGAGGGAGATCTGCTAGCATACCATGAGGAGTCCTAATTGATCTGTCTGCAAGCACCAGAGAGATGTTGCAGGACTTATAGTTATTGAACCCTAGCTTCCTTGCAACCGAGAGTGGCATAAGACTGATAGATGCTCCAAGATCACATAGAGACTTTTTGAAAACCAATGGACCGAGAGAGCATGGTAGAGTGAAAGAACCTGGGTCGCCTAACTTCTCTTTGACGACTCTCTTCTGAATGATGGCGCTGCACTCCTCTGATAGGACAACCATACCTTGAACCTTTTTGTCTTGCTCAGCTACTGCATCCTTCAAAAACTTCTGATAGGCAGGTACCATGGAGAAGGCATCAATGAGAGGCAACCTGATCTCAGCTTCCTTGATATACTTATCAAATATTTGTTTATGTTTCTCCATTAAGTCCTTCTTAAACCTCTTTGGGAAAGGCAATTTGGACTTGTAAGGAGGAGGAACATATGGTGCCTTTTTTTCCTCTGAAATCACAGATCTAGGTGCAGGAGGTAGACTGTCTTGACCATTCAGGTCGAGTTGGGGTGCTCCAGCAGGCGTGGGACTCTTGTCTTGGTCGTTTTTGGGAACCAAATCCTCCCCGTCTTGATCCTCACTGTCCGCAGTGATTGCAGGAGAGCCTTCCCGCTCAGGTAACTCCTTTCCACTCCGCAGAGTGATGGCATTGATGTGAGCGTAGTCCTTAGGGTTCTGGACCACTTTTCCTGGGAGTTGGGAAGTGTTAGAGGATGAAGCTGTCTTGCCCTCGATGGAACGAATCTTGGACTGGAGAGACTCAATCTTGCTGTTAAGATCATTGTAGGTGTAGTCCATCTGGGTTTTAAGTTCACCAAACTTCTTGGCTGTGTCAAGTGCACCAGCTGCTTGACCCTGTAGGAGTTGCTGCAGCAAGGCATTTGTTTGTTGATCTGGAGCAATAGAAGACTGAGCGTGGTGAGACGGAAAACCGGGTGGTGGACATGGGGTTCCCTGGTGTTGGTGATGACTCTGAAAAGGCGGTTTAGGGGCAAAGTTTTACTGCGGATTATAGGGAATGAAAGGCTTGGACTGAGGTTGTTGCTGAGGTGGGTAGACTTGATCTTGAGGGTTAGCAACATTGGTACTTCTGTAGGACAGATTCGGGTTGTTCTTGTAATTGATAAAACCTTTGTTGTATTGACCCTGATTCTGCACATAGCTGACTTCCTCTAGATCATCATCCTCCCCATCTTGAACTTGGAACACTGTATCCTCAGAAGCAAAGTGAACCTGTTTCTTCTGCTGTAGCAGTTGATCTAACTTAGCGGTCAAGGCCTTGATGGCCCTAGTCTGATCATCTGTTCCAATACTTGGCCGGACACTCCTATCATACTCAGCAATGTAGTTACCATCAGATTGGGCTAGGTTCTCCACAAGTGCCTAGCCAGCATCAACGTCTTGGTTGAGGAAGTTACCACTGCTGGCCATATCTAGAAGCATGCGGACCTTCGGGAGAACTCCTTTGTAGAGAGTGCTAAGGAGTGACTCGTTGCTGAAACCGTGGTGAGGACATTGAGTAGTGTAGCCCTTGAAGCGATCCCAGCATTCACAGAAACTTTCACCATCTTTCTGAGTGAACCCAGAAATTTCATTCCTCAAACGAGCTGTCCTGGCATTGGAGAAGAACTTGGCCAAGAAGGCTTTCTTGCAGTCATCCCATGAAGTGATGGATCCATGGGGTAGAGTCTTTTCCCAGTGATGGGCTCTGTCACCTAGAAAGAAGGGAAAGAGCCTTAGCTTGAAACCATCTTCACTGACCCCATTGATCTTGGTAAGGCTGCAGAGCCTATCGAACTCATCCAGATGATCAAGAGGGTCCTCCATAGGTAGTCCATGAAACTTGTTGTTCTGCACCATGGCGATCAAGCTGCTCTTGATCTCGAAATTGTTGTTCTGGACCGTAGGAGGGACGATGCCTTGTCTGTTGGTATGAGTGTTAGGGGCATCTCCGGCTCCTATCAAACAGGGCCTCCTCACAGGAGGGTCTTGAACCTGTGGTTGGTCTTCCATACCGAGTGCATTCTGATGTTCGTCTTGGATGTTTTCTCGCTGCGCTCGCAACTGTTGTGGTAGCCTGTCAATATTATCGATGGGGCGAAGGAGGTTCTGACTTCCTCTTGATCTGGTGTGCATGCAGGGGGATGTGTACCTGAAAATGCAAAGACAGTCAAGTTAGTAACCAAAGAAAAGGAAAAGAACTTGATCTAGAATATTTTGAAATCCTAATTATAACAAACAACACCCAAACGGCAACGGCGCCAAATTGATATAAGTCAATTTCTTACTAGACCAAGTTTTCGTTGTAGTAGTAAGGTGTCAATCCATAAGGGTGAAGATATTAACCAAAAAGGATGCGATCAAGCAATTCAAGTCAAGCCAAGCAAATAGCGTATTGGGATCTAGCAACCTAGACAAAAACTGAGAATGGACACTAAAACAGGTACCGCATAGGACTAACAAGAACTAGCAGAAACCAAGCAATAACAGAAATAGCATATGGGGGTAAAGAGCAGCGTATAGGACTAGCAGCTAATTCAACAATACAAGAGAAGTTCCTAAGGATGGGGGTAATCGACTCAGTGTGTCCTCTTAGCCTATTCAAGTGGTTTAACAAAACTCAATCACGCTATTCCCTAGACATCAAACATCAAAACCAGTTAAGTCCACTCTTGTGGTAAGTAACCTCAAACTAGACCAGTTCCAGACCCAATCCCTTAGCGAAATCTACCCTAGCAGGCAATACGATTCAGTTCAATATTGTCAATAAACACCCTAGACAACTAATCCCTTAGGCTAGGTATGCAAATCTCTAACATCAGTTCATTCAAGCATTTTATCAAACACCTTCTGGGCGGAAAAACACCTAAGTTCTAATTCCAATTGATCAGAAAGAAACTAGCATTAAGAACACTGATTTAGAAGGGAAATCAAACGATCTATACTTAAACCACCTGAAAGACCAAGATTCTACACCTAATCTATCCCATCCTCACGAACCCTAATGACTACTCAAAACTCCTGAAGAACATCAAGAACACAAACCCAGAAATCATAAAAACTTGCATAGATGATAGAAATAGATAGAGATAATGATAGAACAGAAGGAACAAACTCAAAATAACAAGTAGAAATCAGATTACAAGTTCTGGAAACTAAGAACAGAGAAGAACACAAGGAAAAACTCGAAATATTAGAGATAAAAACGTCGTCCTCTTAGTATTAATCCTCTTTAGGTATTTATACTAAGTCTTAAAAACCCTAAAACGTCATGCGCAAAATAGTAAAACGCGCAGGATAAGGTCCAACTCGGCTATGTCTTGGTCGAGTGGTGTGCTCAAGCAGACGAAATCAAGACTGCATTTTTCTTAGATGAGCTTGAGCAGTCCACTCGATTACAGGGGCTCGAGCTGGGTTCTGAAACTTCAAGACGCCACCTTTGTCTCTGCTTGATCATACAGCTCGAGCATGGGTGCTCGAGCTGAGCTTCTGCTCCATCTCCTACTCAGACTCGATCACGTCTGCATGGGTATCCTGCACGAACTCGATCAGCATGCCCCAGACAGCTTCTGCTCAGCACAGACTCGATCAGAATGTTCCAGACAGCTTCTGCTCAGCACGAACTCGATCAGAATGTCCCAGATAGCTTCTGCTCAGCACGGACTCGATCACAACTGCTCTGTATGGACTCGATCAGCATGCCCCAGACAGCTTCTGGTCTAACTTCTCCAAAATCACCCGAAAGTACCTATAACAAGCCAAATATGCAGGATGTATGCGGACCTAATGCAAAACACTCTAAGTATGCAAAACTCGGAATAAATAACAAGAACGGGGTGAATAACACGTCAAAACATATGATTTATGCAAGCTAAAACGATGCAAAATGCAAATATATCACAATTCTCTTAGCTACGTCCAATGCACCGGTTGTCTGACCTTGTAGAAGTTGTTGCAGCATGGATGCCAGCTGGGGATCCATAGGTGTAGAAGGCTGAGCTTGGGGATGTTGAAAACCAGGTGGTGAACCCATTACTCCTTGTTGCTGATGGTTGCTCTGGTAGTGTGGCTTAGGAACAAAACTTTGATTTTGGTTGTAAGCGGTGAAAGGCTTGGATGGAGGCGGTTGTTGCTAAGGCGGTAGACCTGATCTTGCGGGTTAGCAACGTTGGTGCTCCTGTAAGACAGATTCGGGTTGTTCTTGTAGTTGAAGCCTTTGTTGTAGCCACCCTGATTCTGAATGTAGTTAACCACTTCCATACTAGTATCCTCCCCATCTTAAATCTGGAAAATCTTATCTTCACTTGCAAAATGAACGTGCTTCTTCTGGCTGAGAAGGAGTTGATCCAGTTTGGCATTCAAAGCTTTGATTTCCTGCCTATGCCTTTCTTCCGAATCAACACTGCGGCGCACACTTCTTTCATAGTCTGCTGAGTAGTTCCCATCTGATTGAGCAATGTTCTCCACTAATTCCCAGCCAGAAAGGGAAAAGTCTTAGTTTGAAGCCATCTTCACTAACTCCATTGATCTTAGTGAGGCTGCAGAGCCTATCAAACTCATCCAGGTGATCAAGAGGATCCTCCATAGGTAGGCCATGGAACTTGTTGCTCTGTATCATAGCGATCAAACCACTCTTGATCTCAAAGTTATTATTCTGGATTGTAGGAGGTATAATCCCTTGCCGCAGAGTGTGAGTGTTGGGAGCATCGCCTGCTCCAATCAACCATGGCCTCCTCTGAGGAGGTGCTTCCTCGTGCAGAACCTTTGGGTTGTTCTCTTCCATTCCCACCTGATCTTGGTGATCGATTCTGATGTGTTCTCTCAATTGTTTTGGTCTATTAATGTAGTCAACGGAAGACAGGAGGTTCTGGTTTCCTTTGGATCTTGTTTGCATGCAGGTAGGGGTGGGCGCGATTGGCTAACTCGAGTGGGTGGGTTGAGTCGAATGCCAAGGTCGCATCCCGATGGTCGACTCGATCGGGGCACTCGAGTGGCTTGGTCGAGCTGAATGCCAAGGTCGCGTCTTGAAGGTTAACTCGGTCTGGGCACTCGAGTGGCTTGGTCGAGTCAGAACAAAGACGTGTCGAAGTACCTGAAATGAAAAGACAAAGAAGGAAACAGAAGGTTAGGGACAGAGTAAACTTAAAGAACTTGATCTAAAACGATTTGAAATCCTAAATGTAATAAGCAACACCCAAATGGCAACGGCGCCAATTTGAAATAGCATATTTTTATGTTTATGCTATCTGTCAAATGCCTCAATGCACTATCATGCCATTGTAGTACAGAAATGTATCAATCCAAATGAGTGCGATATTAACCAGAAAGGATGCAATCAAACCGTCTAAGTCAAGCCAAGCAAGCAGTAAATGGTGAAACTATCAAATAAGCAAAAGGAGATCGAAGGCAATTACAGAAACTAAAAAAACAAAGTGGAAACAGGGGAAAAACAGAGTAAAATAGGGATCATAAACAGAGCGAAAGCAGAGCGAAGACAGAACACAAAAAACAGAGATAAATCAAGAACAAGAAGGTCCTAAGGATGGGGTTGGTCAGTCTATCCTCCTAATCTAACTAGGAGCTTAACAAAATCTATCTAAGTTAATCCCTAGACAATAGATTCAACAGTAGCCAAATCCACTTTCGTGACAGATAACCTCAAGCTAAACTAGTTCTATACCTAAATCTCTCTAGCGAAATCTAGCTTAGCAGGCATTAAGATTCAATCTATTTAAGCCAAGAAACACCCTAGACATCCAATCTCTTAGGCTAGGTATGTAAATCTCTGGAATTAGTTGGTTCAGGCATTTCATCAAACACCTTCTGGGTGTGAAAAAACCTATGATCTAGATTCAATTGATCAGAGAGAAACTAGCATTAAGATCACTAATCCAGAAGGGATTTCATCTAATCTAACCCTAAGCCACCTAGAAGACTAAGATTCCAAGCCTAAACCTAACCCATCCTTAAGATCCCTAGAAAACTACTCACAGATCATGATGAACATCAAACTCAAAAACACATAAATGAAAATAACTTGCATAATCATAAAGATAAGGAAAAGAATCGAAGAGATAGAAAGATTCAAACACAAATACTCAGTAGATTCAGAGTTCTATGATCCAAGAAGCAAGAACAGATGAACAGATGATAAGAGCCTAAAAATGAGAGTATCCGTCCTAATCTCATACAGAGTATTTATACTCTTAGTTAAAACCCTAAATCACAAAAACACAAAATAGCAAATTAGGAAACGGGCTCGAGCAAGCTGGATCGAGTGGGGTGGTCGAGTCCGTCAAAAAACTTTCAAGACGGCACTTTTATCTCTGGCTCGAGCAGGCACTCGAGTGGTTTGGTCGAGCTGGGATCAAGACTGCATTTTTAAGGTCAGCTCGACCAGGAGACTCGAGTAGGTTGGGTCGAGCTGGAATCAAGACTGCTCCTTTGGTGCGGACTCGAGTAGGGGCTCGAGTGTGGGGTTCGAGCTAGTTCCAAGACGGCGCCTTTAGCATGGACTCGAGTAGCACGGTCGAGCTGGTTCCAAGATAGCTCCTTTGGCTCCGGCTCGAGTGGTTGACTCGAGCTGTGTGGTGGCAACCTTTGCTTTTTCATTTTCCTTCTCTCCATTCGGCCTCAGCAGCTTCAATACTCCTTAAGTACATCTGAAAAGACTCCAAAATGCAGAATGTTTGCAAACCTAATGCAAAATGCTCTAAGTATGCAAAACTATACACAAATGGAAGAACATGCTACTAAACGAGGTTAAAATGGTGATAAATGCATGGTAGAACCACATAAAATATAGACATATCAAGTGAAGGGAAAAAAAAGGTACCATTAGAAGTAACTCTAGTCGTAGAGTCTCTAGGTGTTGGAAACACTTCACAATTCTTGGAGAAAAATTACAGGATGATAGAAATGATATTAGATCTAACCATTGTAAAAAGACACTATTTTCTGAATCTTCATAGAAATGGAACAACTACCTTACTTCGTCATGTGAGAGTTTGCACTGGAAAAACCCCTGGAAGTAGTAATAGAAAGCTAGATATGATAGTGTTTCGGGAAATGATTGCAATGGCCATAATTGAGCATGATCTCCCATTTTCTTTTGTTGAGTACAAAAGGATTAGGATGGCATTTACTTATGTTAATTATAGTATTCTCCTTTGGAGTAGAAATACCGCTGTCTCAGATGTCTTAAAGATCTATGAGAAGGAGAAACATAAACTTAAGAAAATCTTGATTGATATTCCTAGTAGAGTTTGCAAACAACAGATCTTTGGAGAGCTATTACCATTGAGGGTTATATTTGTTTGACGGCGCATTACATAGATGCTGACTGGAATTTGAAAACGCATATATTATCTTTTAGTGCTTTTCCTCCTCCTCATTCGGGTATAGCTATAGCAAAGAAGGTTATGGAGTTGTTAAAAGAGTGGGGATTAGAAAAGAAAGTATTTTCTTTTACGGTAGATAATGCTTCATCTAATGATAGTATGCAAAATATTTTGAAGAGGCAGCTACAAAAAGATATTGTTTGCAATGGGGAGTTTTTTCACGTAAGATGCTCAGCACATGTTCTAAATCTTATTGTGCAAGATGGGTTAGATGTGATTGGTGGTGCTTTACAGAAAATCAGAGATAGTGTCAAGTTTGTTAAAGGATCTGAAAGTAGAGAAATAATGTTTCAAAACTGTGTAGAAACAGTTGGACTTCATGTTAAAGAAGGTCTGATTTTAGATGTTGCTACTCATTGGAATTCTACTCATAACATGCTCTCTAGGGCTATCAAGTTTAAAGATGCCCTACGCAATCTTGCTGATGTAGAAACGAGTTATACATGTCTTCCTTCGGACTTAGAGTGGAGGAGAGGAGAAATGATATGTGAGTTCTTGAAACCATTTTCTGAAAGACAAATCTGATTTCTGGCTCATCCTATCCCACAGCAAACTTGTATTTGATACAAGTATGGAAGATTGAGATGTGGTTAAGATCTCATGAGAATTCTGATGATGTGATTATTCGTGAAATGGTGGAAACTATGAAGCTGAAGTTTGACAAATATTAGGAAGAGTATAGTGATATACTTGCAATTGCTACTGTTTTTGATCCAAGGTTAAAGTTTACATTCTTAGAATATTGTTTCACCACCTTAGATTCATCAACTAGTAGGTCCAAGTTGGCTCATGTGCGGAGAAAGATGTTTAAGCTTTTTGGAGCTTATCAGAAAACCCAAAAAACACCACCTCTTCCCAAGTAGAAGCTTCACTAGAAGACGTTCCAGAAGGATATGGTGTAAGTATTTTTTTATTAACTCTTGATTCGTATGCATGATTAAGGGATTTTATGCATAATTAATGATATATTTGTGTATTCTTTCTCAGAGATTTTATGCTTATTTTTCTCAGAAGACTAGTGGTTCTGGAAAATCATCATTGGACATCTATTTGGATGAGCCAGCGCTGGATATGATAGCTTTCAGAAGTTTGAACATTTTGACATATTGGAAAGATAACTCAAGTCAATTTAAAGAGTTATCGAGTATGGTTTGTGATGTTCTAAGTGTTCCTATAACAACAGTGGCTGCTGAATCATCATTTAACATAGGTAGTCATGTACTTAACAAGTATATAAGCTCTCTTCTACCTACAAATGTCCAAGCATTAATTTTTGCAAAAAATTGGCTACGTGGTTTTAAAGAAATTGGTAATCATTAATTTACAATCATTCTGATTTTTCTTTGTTGTGTCATGTCTTTATAAAGCTGTCTCCATTTTTTCAGGTGATGAGGAGAATGAAGAAGATGAGGAAAGGGAGAATGAAGAATTTTAAGAGGTTTTGCGTTTCTTCTCTTCTTATTCATTTCTGTCGAGTTGAAAAAACTGAATGTTGCTGAAGTCTTTAACAGTATATGTTATCATTCTTGAGGTTTTGAACTGATGGATAGCTAGATTTTGTATAATATGCATCAGTATTTCTGGAAGTGTATCTAGCTATAACATATTGTGTTTGTTGTTTCAGGTGCCTATAGCTTTAGTTGGTGAAAATGGGAACTTTGCTTCGTGGCTATACATTTTTCTGAGAGATTGAGATGATTGAGGCAATGAAGACAACTCCTCTCTTTTTTTTTTTGTCAACGAAGACAGCTCCTATTTATGCTCAGTATACAAAGGATTTCTCTGCTATTAGGGATGCGTGTTACTTTAGTAACATTCTTAGTTTCTTTGAACATATTATGAATGTTTTATGATTGTATTACAAGATATGTTTTCCCTTAAGAGCTGATGGGATAATCACTTATGATTGTATTACAAACTCGTCCATGGACAGAACAATTGGACGTAAGCCCATTTGGACGCAAGCCCAGTTGGACGCAAATCCAATTAGACGCGGTCATCTTTGTCCAAAAAATAAAAAAAATTCCGCTTGGACATGTCCAGTTGGACATGGACAGTCCAATTAACACCTCTAAGAGTGAGTGTTTAGACACTCAAATCTTGTTCTTTTGAGCTGAAATTTGGTAGATAGGTTATTGAGATGTTGATGATCACCGAAGGAATTTCGGAAATATTTCCTAGAGAATAAGTTATGAGCATCTAAAGTTGACCCTGTTTTTGAGAAGAGAAATCTGAATTGGGGGTTTGAATAATCCGAGTTTTATTACTTGTTATCACCCTTTGAGAAGTGTTTTGGTGACCTTTTGTTAGGTAATTTGGTGATATCTTGGTGTTGAGTTGAGTAAGAGCCAAGAAAAAGTAAGCTTAAAGGTTGGAAACCGTTAAAGTATTCTTGTACAAACCGTTGAGCAAAGGTGAGTGCGTAACCGTCGGCTTAGCTGTGTGATCTTTATGTTTTCGTGATTGATATGTGTTTAGGGACTAGTCTATATGGGTGTGACTTATAGCTTAGCCATAATGTGTGATGATTGTGTGTGCTTGAGCTTTTTCACGGTATGTATTGGCTTGTTCTTTAAGCATATGTTGATTGCGTTAAATTCATTGATCATATGTGTGTATAGTCGTGGGGACGGGATGACCGCCTCACAAAGCATTATCAATGCTTACGCACCTCTTTTGGTACAGGTAAAAAGAAGTCATAAGTCTTGGAGCTCGTGGAACCGAGGGCCGGAGAAGAGGGGTGATCTAGGTGTTTGACGGGTTTCGTTCTTGTGTATCTTATGTTCATATGCTTTTGTGCTTGGGTTTGAATGTTTGGGACTTGCTATTGTGCTCAAGTTGTTGGTGTAAGAGTGTTTTTGAACGTTAGGAGTTGTTATGACTTGTGTTGGTGTGTTGAGAAATTTGTGTTGTTTGACTTGTTGATCGTTTTCTTGGTTGTATTTGTAGTAGCTTGGGTAGCAAGTAAGGATCTTATTAATGTCGTATTAATTCGTTTTGAGAAAAGTTTTTTTTTAAATTCCGCATTGTATTATTTTCGCGGATTTTCGTCTTTTCGTTTTCGGGGTGGGGTTTTTTATTTTTGGTATCAGAGCCATAGCGGTTCTAGGATGTTGTGTGAATCTTGCTTGCTTGTGATTGTGTGATGTTTGTTGTTATTGAATTGTGGGCTTGGGTTAGAGATTATCCCCTTTGGCCTATTAGAAGGTTCTACGGTAAGACTTATTTCTTGTTCCGTTTTGTTAAGTTCTGGGTTATTGAATGCTTGATTGTTTGCGTAGATGGTAAGAAGTACAAGAAGTGGCAGGGGTAGAGGAGGAGTGGCGCGAGAGCCGGCTGAGCCTAGGGAACAAGCGGACACCCGGGGTGAAGACCAAGTGATGGTCGAGGATGTTGCTGAGTCGGGAAATGGTGGAGCTGCGGGTAATACGGCTTGAGCGGTTGAGAATGAACCGCAAGTGTTGGATCAACAACAAGAGGGTCCAAATCAAATGAGACAAATGTTGGGTTTCTTGGCTCAGATTCTTGATAGACTACTAGGGCCGGTAGCCGCCTTAGCTCCCGAAGTGAATGAGCCGCCGAGAGTGGTTAATCCCAAGGTTAGGAGAGACGTTGTAGGTCCTGTAATTCCACCATATCTTACGGTGCTAGATCATATGCAACGGCTTGGCACCAAATTCTTTTCGGGAGGTGCTAAACCGATGGAGGCGGACGAGTGGAAGTCAAGATTAGAAAGAAACTTCCTCTCGATGAGGTGTCTAGAAGAATATAAGGTTGATCTAGCGGTGCATTACCTAGAACAAGATGCACATATGTGGTGGAGAGGTGTGTTGGCTAGGAGAGCCAATGGTGTTGATACATGGGAGGGTTTCTGTGAAGAGTTCAACCTCAAATATTTCCCGCAAGAAGCCATAGACCGATTGGAGACGGAGTTCTTAGAATTGTCTCAAGGGACGAGGTCGGTACGAGAGTATGAAGTGGAGTTTAACCGACTTCAAAGGTTTGTGGGAAAGGGTCTTGAGGATGAACAAGCCCAAGTAAGAAGATTTCTAAGGGGAATGCGGTTGGAATTAAGGAATAGATGCATTATGAGATCGTATGCGTCGGTGGCCGAGCTAGTAGAGAAAGCGACCATGATTGAGGAGGGTATGATAGAGGAGGCTAAAGCGTCTAAGCCTGAGACTCAGGTAGAGGTGGCAAGTTCATGGGAGGGCAGAAGAGGAAGTGGGAGGACTCTTCTCAGAGTGCTTCTAGCACTCAATTTGGATGCTTCAAGTGTGGAAGCAAAGGTCATAAGGCTACTAACTGCCCCAATAAGGATATTAGGACTTGCTACCAATATAAGGAGGTGGGGCATATCAAGACTTCATGTCCCAAACTACAACAAGGTCGAGGGAGTTATGGAGCTCCACCTGCTAAGAAAACGGTAGTAACTCCTCGACCATACTCTCCGAGCATCGAGTCAGGAGAAGGGAGCAACACGAAGCCGATCACTGGTTAGAATTCTTCTCTTATTAATTATTTTGTTGTGATTATGAGTTTGGTTCATTTGTGTGTGTTGTGGTTGCTATTGTTGTGTGGTCTCAATCCATAGATTATGTGTAGGGACCCTGAACGTGGGAGGGGTTACATCTCACGTGTTGTTTGATTCCGGAGCATCTCATTGTTTTGTTACTCCGGAATTAGTGAGGGAGGGAAGGCTCCGAGAAGAGCCTAGTGATTGTTTGAGAAAGGTGAAGGTGACTGGGGGTCAAACTTTTGAGACTCATAGTCTAGTAAAAGATGTCGAGGTTCACATTGCGGGAGAAGTGAAGCCATCTGACTTGATTATATGGCCAGTGGAGTTATATGATGTGATATTGAGAATGGATTGGCTTGGGAAGTATAAGGCTCACCTGGATTGTCATAGAGGTCGAGTGGTGTTTAAAAGCGATCATGAGAAAGTGATGTATCAAGGTGTAAGACCTATGCCGGGAAGTTTGGTGATATCGACTATTCAAGCCGAGAAGATGTTAGAGAAAGGATGTGAAGCATACCTCGCGACTATCTCGATACCCGAGGAGGTTGGAGATTCAATGCTTCAAAATATTCCCGTGGCGAGAAAATTTGAGGATATGTTTCAACCGTTGAAAGGATTACCGCCGTCGAGATCGGATCTTTTCACGATTGAGTTAAACCGGGAACGGCTCCTATTTCTAAAGCTCCATACCGTATGGCACTGGCGGAGATGGCGGAGCTTAAGAAGCAGTTGGAGGAGCTATTGGATATGGGTTTCATAAGACCGAGTAGTTCGCCATGGAGAGCACCCGTCTTGTTTGTGAAGAAGAAAGACAGAAGTTTTTGATTGTGTATCGATTACCGAGGTTTGAATCGAGTGACGATTAAGAACAAGTACCCTCTTCCGAGAATTGATGAGTTATTGGATCAGTTGAGAGGTGCTACTTGGTTCTCGAAGATTGATTTGGCTTCTGGATACCATCAGATTCCTATTAAGGAGTCAAACATTCAGAAGACGGCATTCAGAACGAGATATGGGCATTATGAGTTTGATATGTGTTTAAGGACTAGTCCATATGGGTGTGACTTATGGCTTAGCCATAATGTGTGATGATTGTGTGTGCTTGAGCTCTTTCACGCTATGTATTGGCTTGTTCTTTAAGCATATGTTGATTGCGTTAAATTCATTGATCATATGTGTGTATAGCCGTGGAGACGGGATGACCACCTCACTAAGAATTATCAATGCTTACGCACCTCTTTTGGTACAAGTAAAGAGAAGTCATAAGTCTTGGAGCTCGTGGAACCGAGGGCCAGAGAAGAGGGGTGATCTAGGTGTTTGACGGGTTTCGTTCTTGTGTATCTTATGTTCATATGCTTTTGTGCTTGGGTTTGAATGTTTGGGACTTGCTATTGTGCTCAAGTTGTTGGTGTAAGAGTGTTTTTGAACGTTAAGAGTTGTTATGACTTGTGTTGGTGTGTTGAGAAATTTGTGTTGTTTGACTTGTTGATCGTTATCTTGGTTGTGTTTGTAGTAGCTTGCAAGTAAGGATCTTATTAATGTCGTATTAATTCGTTTTGAGAAAAGTTTTTTTTTTAATTCCGCATTTTATTATTTTCGCGGATTTTCGTCTTTTCGTTTTCGGGGCGGGGGGCGGGCACTAACCGCCACCTCTTATATTTGTTTATCCGTAGTAACCAAGTGTCCGAATTATGGATTAACCAAATAATCATATTCCTTGCTCTTCTCTCCTTTGTTTGAGATTGAAATTTTTTTGTATTCTTTTCCCTTTCTTGTAGCCATAAATTCCGATTTTTTGTTGTCACAACAATTCCTCGTCTTTATATACTTCTTTTAGTTTCCTTGTAATTTCTGCCAACTCCTTAGGTGAAACATGATCATCCTTTTGTATCTCTTCCAAAGCCCGTTGTAATTCTGATATTTTTTTGTCCATAGCTAATATTATGTTTTCACGAAATATAAATTTCTCAGGGACAACTAGATATTCGGTATACAAAAATACGTCTTGGTAATCCTCATTCCGTTTTATGTCCCATAGTAATCGAATCTCTTAGACATTCTTTACCTATCCATCTTTTATCAAAATGGAACTATTTTTTTTTTTAATCCAAAATGTTTGCCAGGCTGTGATCCGAACCCACCATCCCTAAGTATTCTAAATATGAATGAGAAAAAATTTCATGCCAATCCTTATTTGCAATTTTCCGATCTAATCTGCATCTTACAATCTCAGATGTCATATTTTCTCGCCAGGACAAACTGTCTGCTAGGTACAGAAATTCATGGATTACATAATCATGTTGTTAAATGAAACGAAATTCGATTTGTGCCTAGGATTACCTCCACATCGTTCATGATTTCTCGTTATTTCATTAAAGTCACTAATCATAAACCAAAGACTAAGTCGGGATAAACTCATTCGAGTAAGTCTTTCCCAAACATCCTCCCAAAATTTAGGGATCGAACCCCCGTAAACAAATATAATATAAACATGTTTTTCCTATATATATGTTTCAATGTCAATCATCCTGTTATTTGCAAACGTAATGGTGACTTGTGAATAGTTGTTTTAAGAAAGTGCTAAGCCACTACTTAACCTATCTTGTTCCACTGTAAATATTTTATCGTAACCATAGTGGGGTTGAATTTTTTTGTGTAAATTGTACCTCATGTTTTTTTTTGAGATAAATTGGAGATGAAAGATGACTTTCTATCTTTCCAACGACTCCAAAAATGTTAAATTTTGTGCACCAGAAGACTTTCAACGGATGCATAACTATGATGTTTCAAAACTGTCAAACTTGTTTTACTAGCTATTTTTATGCTTTTTTGCTACTTTTATGTTTTTTAACCTGTAAAGACTTTAAATACTACTTCCTCCGTTCCACAATATTTGATTTTCTACTTTTTTTTACTGTTTCACTATATTTGATTTTTTAGCATCATTTAATGAAAATATAGCTAAAAATAAGGGTCATTAAACCTAAAAGACCAATAGTAGACAGTGAGTTATTGTTATAATTATTGGAAAAGATCAATTATTTAATAATTTGAGTAAAAAAATAGCTAAAAATAAGGGTCATTAAATCTTTCTTAATTTGTGTGAAAAAATATTGTGGAACGGAGGGAGTACAAAAACTTGAAAACCCTTTAGAAAACACTAATATCATTTGAAAACCTTATTAAAAACATAGTAAAAGTAGGTAAAATACAATGGAGATAGTCAACCTTTTACGAGTTTCAATGTCATCAGAGCTGACCCTTAGCACAAGTAAAGGAAGCTTTGCGGTCCTGTATTCCTTATGTACTTAATCGGCTGCTTTTTGCTCAGAATGTTTATATAGTCTAATGGTAAAAGACATTATTAAGAGTTGGAATCTCCTACCCATGATTTCTATTGTTTTTTAAAGAATAAAAATATTACAAGTAATATTCCTTTTAAAAAAAAATTATTGCTTCCAGTCTTAAAAGTTTTAGGGCCAGCTCTAAATCTCACCATAAAATTTAATATTTGGAAGAATGGCTAAAATTGACTCATAAAATTTGCTTTTTGCTTTTTCATATTCAAAGTATGGTATCATACATTTATGAATTTGAACCAATTAAAAATTCGAATTAAACACCTGAACCATATATTTGTTAGTCGATTCCTACATTGACGTATACGGCGTTAATTAGCCGTTTAACGGTGATGAGTCAAACGACACCACGGCGAACACCATATAGCTAAGTAAAACGACGTCCTTTGGTTGAATAAAAAAAAATTGACGAAAGAAAGGTTCGAACCTGCTTGGGTTAGATAAATAACAACGTCTCCTTTAAGGAAGAACACAAAAACATGGAACACTAATTTCTTTCAAGATCTTCGAAACGCAAAGACCAAGATATTTATTTCACGAACAAAAGAAAATTTAAAAATTGCGTTCTTCCGCCATTGACGTATTCGAGGATGTAAGCTTTAAAGGAAGCTCCATTGATTTGTTTTCAGTTTATTTGGAGCTTCAAATCGCTAAAAATGAAAGGGATTGAATCTGGGTCTAGACAAGGAAGGAGAGTTGTGGTGATCGGCGGCGGAATCGCCGGCTCATTCGCTGCAAATTGCTTTAGTTCGATCATAATCATATCTGGAAATGAGGAAGGAAGGAAGAACATGCAATTGGAGATGTTTCTCGTGTTCATGATAATTTCCAGATCTGATTGGGAAGGGGAAGACGAAATTAAAGCTTTGGACACATATATATTTAAGATTTGTTAGTTACAACACGGTAAGTTAATATGTCTGCGTGGTTAAAGCGATGATTTTGTTTAATCATCCACGCAGGTTCGAAGCCGTTTTTGTCAATTTATTTTAGTTTTATTTAACCAAACGACGTCGTTTTACTTAGCCTATATGCCACTTGTTCGCCACAGTGTCGTCTGACTCAGCACCGTTAAATGTCTAATTAATGATGTATAGGTCACTGTAGAAATCGGCTAACAGACATATGGTTCAGATATTTAATTTGAAGTTTTCGTCGGTTTAGGTTCATAAATACATGATACCAAACTTCGGGTATAAAAAAGCAAAAAAGTAAATTTTACGGATCGATTTTGGTCATTTTCCCCGAAAAAATTCTGTCATCCCAATAACTTGCCACCACTACTTATGAAAAAAATTTTACAAACGTTTTTTTTTCTTGAGAATATAGTGCGTAGGGGTGGGCAAAAAATCCGAACTTGAAACTCGAACTTGAACTCGAACCAAAAAACCCAATTCCGATCCGAAATGTTATTGAAAAAATATTTGAATGGCTGTAGAGACCTAAATCCAAAAATCCAAAAAACCAAAAAATCTGAATCGAACCCGAAAACTCCAAAAATTTATACTAAAAATTATGTTAAACCTGAACCCGAATCCGATCCGAATATATAAAATATTCAAATAGGGTCTAGAGGTCTAAACCCGAAAACCTAAAAATTTGAACAGAATCCGAACGGGACTCCGAACGCCCATGTCTAATTGTGGTAATATTTTTATAAATAACTATAAATAAACATTATTATGTAATGACATTTCTGTAATTATGTTTTTTATTCACTTCCAATCTTGTTTGTTGGTATAAAACACATTCTAGTGTATATATTTTTTTTTTAAACTGTTAGTTTTTTCTAGTAATTAGCCTATATGTATGCGTCAATTTTAGTAATCTCCCTTTATTTAATTGAATTTTCTTTGTTAAAAAAAAAAACCACTTTAACCCATTATCGTCAAGTGCTATCATCTTTAACTTTTTAATAGATAGGACTTCTCCCTCGCCTCTATTCCCTAGAACATGATTAATATTATATTATGCAACTAAAGTACTTTTGGTAAACAGAAAAAAATAAAAAATAAAAATAATACTTTTTAAGTCTCGAAGTAAAGTAAAGAGAAAATTTGAAATTCCATTTCACCGGTCATAGAAAAGCAAATCAACGACCTTAGCTTTGAAATTCCATTTTACCGGCCCAAAACACAAATTGCTATACAACCGCAAACATAATATAATCAGTTTATGTTCATTAATAAAATAGTTTTATGCAAAAAAAAATTTAAAAAAATCATCATTTTTTATAACTTTACTTTTCATCTCCAAAAAAATACAAGTTAATCTCGTGAAGTAAAAAATAATACGCAGTATAACCCATCTTCGTTACCGTCAAGTTTGTAAAATTTTGATAAATAATATATCAAATTGAATCCATTGCGACAATGAGTTCAAATTTACCTTTATAATTTTAAAATATTAATGTATATGATCTTGAAAATATTTAGAAGATACGTATAATAGGTACATTGCATGTTATTTTTGATTTTATAGGATTAATCTGTATTTTTTTGAAATAGAGTATAAAGTTGCAAAAATTAGTAAATTAGAGGGTTGTTTTGTAAAAAAACATTTAATAAAACACATATGGCCATAAACTGATAGCACATATTTTATTCATTAATAATTCAAAGAAGGGAAACGAATTGTTTCTTTTAAGAAAACTGAATTTCTAATTTTCTTGGAAAAAATTAAGCACATTAAGTTAATAATTAGCATTGCTTTTTCAGAACTTAACAAGAAATCGTAAATGCATTGTTAAAACAAAAGGATTGGCCGGTTAGATGGAGAACTGCAGATTTGTTATGTTTGAAGATTTATTGGTGCATTCAACGTCGAGAAAATGTGTTGTGGCTTATGTCATATACTAACGTAAGAGAGCCCGAGTTGGCTAATTAAGTTCCAAAATGAAAGAGCTTCTATAGTTTGCTAGCTTTCATGTTGCTCGATATTCTATTGCTCTTTATTTTATTTTTTTGTCCTTTATATTTTTCTGTATGGTACTGAAGTTCTATTTTCTCTCTCATTATTTAAAAAAAAAAAAAAGATTCAGTTCCATATTTTACACCAGTGAAAAGTTCTTTAACAAAATAAACCACTAGTGAAAAAGTTATATATTATCAAGATCTAACAAAATAAAATATTTACACCAGTTTTTAAAGATTTCTCAATATTTAGATAGTCTTCCCCAGTGACTTTTATAAATTTTTCTTGTTTCAATTCCAAATTTTCAAATTTTCACATATTTCTCTAGTTTTTTTCCACTAAAATTTTTCTTCATTTGTAATCTAAACATCTTATATTCAAATATTCTTTTAAAAGATTTTAAAATATTAAATTTTTTTCTAAATTTATTGAAAAAATCTCCAAGTAAATACATATTTTCCATGAAGAATTGTGAAACACCCGACCCAAATCTCCAAGTCTAGATCATCCTCTCCTCACAGCCATGATTCCACTAACTCACACTTTTTCTTTACCTACATCAAGAATGAAATGCATAATTATTTAATAAATATTTAATGAGGCTATACACACACATGAATATGAAAATAACAAAATTGAAACATGAATACCGACTCAACCAATCAACCATATCATGATATACTCGATCTAGAACCCCACTTGTCTCATAACACAAACTTATCGGTCTACAAACATGAAACAAAATGTTATCAATCATATTCACACAGTTAAGCCTATGGTTCTGCACTCACCTTGGCTACTTTGCTAAGCATTAGCTTCTCTTATCTAGAACACTTTCTAAGATCAGCCTCAACGCAGATCGAGATCTAACCATCCATTTCCCATCTCCACTGTTGAAACTTGACTCTTTGATGTCTTGAAGCTAACCACAAAGTTTTAGATCGATTCGATAAAAGATAAACCTCCGATCACCATTTGAACGTCCACTGGTCCAGATTCGCGACAGATTCCAACGAACTCACGAAAACATGAATAACTCTTAGAATGCATATGCAAATCAAAATCTGTAACTTAGAAAATCTATATACAGGTCTTAGCTATAACTCCATAAAGTTTTGTTACCTTTGAAAATAATCTGCTAGGTCGAAACCTTTTTCTCCCACGACATATCGAGTTTGTCTCTAACCCCTTCACTTGGGAGCTTGTTTTTCTCTTTCAACTCAAAGCTTCTCTCCTTCTCCCTTACTCAACGTCCCACACACACAAAAGAGAAGAGGCTGGTCGATTTTTCCTTTAATTAGGGATTAGGGCTTCTCAAACTCACTTATATATGACTAAAGTTAAGTTTAAATTAGGTCCACTTAAATTAAACCGATTCCTAATTAATTTAAAGATTAAACCAACTAAACTATTAAATCAGCCCATAATTAAATCATAATATCGTCTAATGATTTTTCTTGGCTCGGTTTACTCTCTAAAACCGTCAGAATAGATATTCCGTAACTTAATTCTCACTTTTTAATTTACGCGATTTGATTCAAAAATCAATTCCGGAACTCGAGTGTTACAATTCTCCCCTACTATAAATAGATTCGTCCTCGAATCTTTAGCTCAGTCACTCTGCTTAAACCACTCGTTTCCATTTATCTGACTATCCACAGTTATATCCACCTCCTCTTTTGTTAAGAAAACGTCAAGTCAAATATCCATGACCATACTCAGCTCCAGACTCACGCCTATATACTCAATGCTCCCAACTCATACTCAGATTCTTGAGATCTTTTAGGATCAACCATCCTTGGGACCTCACAGAACCCACTGTCCTTAGAGCCATATAAAACCCACTATTCTTAGAGAATTTCGGAACCTACCATCCCTCTGAGTTGTTAGGAACCCACTGCCCCTAGAGCATCTCCGAACCCACTGTCCCTAGAGCATACAGAGAATCCACTGCCCTCTTTCGGCATATAGAAAACACACATTGTTCTCTTGAGTCCTAGAGAACACACATTGTCCTCATAGAGAATTGGAAAACCCACCGTCCTCCTGGTCCGAGGAGAATGTACTCATCCTCAAGGGTCATCAGAGAATCCACTGATTCTCCCAGGTCATCAGAGAACCACTCTTGTTCTATCAGGACAGTAGAGAAACCACTTATCTCAAGGAACCACACTTGTCCCCAATAGTCATCACGCATAAAACAACCACGGACTACTCCGCTTACTCGGATTCTTATCCTCAAAATCCCAACCAAGTCTTAATACTCCTAATAAGACTCCTCCTAAACAATTTTAGAACACCACTTGTTCAATTTATGTCTAGCATCCATGACATCTCAAGTCAAAATTAATAAAATATTCTACTTAATTTTTATTAATCACCAAGTAACAGAATAGTCTCACTCTTACACTCGATCTTACTCAACCTTTCAAATCCAAATACTTCCGAGAAGTCTCCTAATCATCAACAAGTATTTGGCGAAAACTCTTATCCCCTAATCTCTTGTTATACCTGATCAAGTTTGATCTCCCGCACTGACTATTCCCTTAGTCCATTGAAGTTTAATCATCATAAAAACTTGCCATTAGTTTTCAACAATCGAATTCTTGTTCCTTTGAGATGAGATGCATAAGTATTTAATAAATACTTAGTGAGACTATTCTCCCATCTACAGGCTATACACACACATGAATATGAAAATAACAAAATTGAAACATGAATACCGACTCAACCAATCAACCATATCATGATATACTCGATCTTGAACCCCACTTGGCTCATCACACAAACTTATCGGTCTACAAACATGAAAAGAAATGTTATCAATCATATTCACATAGCTAAACCTATGGTCCTGCACTCACCTTGGCTACTTTGCTAAGCATTAGCTTCTATTATCTAGAACACCTTCTAAGATCAACCTCAACGTAGATCGAGATCTAACCATCCATTTCCAATCTCCACCGTTGAAACTCGACTCTTTGATGTCCTAAAGCTATCCACAAAGTTTCAGATCGATCCGATAAAAGATAAACCTCCGATCACCATTTGAACATCCACTGGTTCAGATTCGCGACAGATTCCAACGACCTCACGAAAACATGAATAACTCTTAAAACATGAAAATCAACATTTGTAACTTGGAGAATCTAGATACAGGTTTTAGCTATAACTCCAGAAAGTTTTGTTACCTTTGAAAACAATCTGCTAGGTCGAAACTCTTTTCTCCCATGACATATTGAGTCGGTCTCTAACCCTTTCACATGGAAGCTTGTTTTTCTCTTTGAACTCAAAGCTTCTCTCCTTCTCCCTTACTCAACGTCCCACACACATAAAGGAGAAGAGGCTGGTCGATTTTTCAAATAATTAGGGATAAGGGCTTCTCAAACTCACTTATATATGGCTAAGGTTTGGTTTAAATTAGGTGTATTTAAATTAAACCGATTCCTAATTTATTTAAGGATTAAACCAACTAAACCAGTCTATAATTAAATCATAATGTCCTCTAATGATTTTTCGTGGCTCGGTTTACTCTCGAAAACCGTCAGATAGCTTAATTCTCACTTTTTAATTTACGCGATTTTATTCAAAAATCAATTCTAAAACACGAATGTTATAATTTTACGGGTGTTACAAGTTGTAAAAAAACCGGTGTAGAAAAATTTTCGTGTGGATTCAACCACTATATGAAAAGATTAAGTATAAGTAATGAACAAACACGTGACAACTAGAAAAATATTGAAAGGGTGTTATAAGAAGACATTATGACGTTCACGTAAATAACAAAACCACAAAATTTAATCGAACACCATAAACAATCAGAAAACACGGTAAGAAAAATGAGTTTTATAACATCCAAGTCTTCTTTAGATGATGTCGATGATGTCATATGCACTAAGACACCATCAATCATGTAACCAAATGTGTGTTACATTGCGTGGCTCTCATCATACTACTCAGACATAACAAATTCGTCAGTCCGACCTATTCCATAAGAGTTTGCGCTAATTAAGTCGACACCTATGATGTCTATTTAGCCGGTAAATTTAGCTCGAACTAGGTTTAATACCATTCTAAAACGAATTCATAAATAAAATAAAAGATTTAAATTATATAAAAAGTAACAAAAATCACAAACAAAACATCAAAAGCGTCGCACTGACACAAGTAATCAAATGCTTTAAAAATGAAGAAAGAAACAACTTCGCTAGGATAGACCACTCCTAAACGGGTTTTAACTGTGATTGAACTACATGTTTAGACGCTGGGGTTAAACGCTGGATTCTTTGTCAAATGAACACTCTGGTTATCTCAATATGATACAATTTCCTTATGGCACGAACCATTTTTTTTATATAGGATTTTACCCATATATAATTTTTCAGCTCTTTTATGATAACATACTCAGCCTCATAACTAGACGAAGCTACAAATCTTCTATAACTTTGAAACCAAATAAATTGCATTACTACTAAGTAGGGGTAGACAAAATATCCGGGATACAAGATCCGATCCGCAGATATCCGGATCCAGATCCAAAAATTCGGATATTCAGATGAGTCGAATCCGTATCCGGATAGTAAAATATCAGATCTAGGCAAAACGGATGCAGAGCCGGATATCCTGATTTTAGGGTCCGGATATTCAGATACGGATTTGAATCCTTTAATTATATTTAAATTTTGTATTATATTAATAAATTTTTGAATATATTAAAAAATATATTTATAAATTAAATGAAATAAATTTTAAAATATTATTATAACATCAATTTTTTTAAAAAAATAATAAATAATTTTTTAATATTTAAATATTTAAATATTTTATTTAATTTTTTATTATTTTTTCAAGGACCCGGATATCTGCGTGAAAAGGATCCGGATCTTGATAGTAAAATATCGGACCCGGTGGATCCGGATATCCGCGCCCACCCCTATATAAAAATATATACATATCCGGATGTACTATATATTTTCAACAAATCTTTCACCTTTAACTTCTCAAAAATAATGGTGAACATATATTTTATTTCAGTTTCCTAAAAATCCACTTCAAAACTTTCCAATGTTATTTTCTAGATTACTTAATAACTTACTAATAACTCCCCAGCATATACAATGTTTGTGATCTTAAGTATGCCATCACGTACATACGGGCCAATAACATAAGTGTACAAAACCTTATCCTATATGCTATCTCGTGCTCGATCACAGAATTGATCTTTTGATTGACATATCAAAAGAGTACAAACCGGGTCTACTTTATCCATGTTGAACCTCTTGAAAATTTACTCTGTTTTTCTGTTTTCTTTACTAAGTTTTCCTCAAACTTAGTTTTTGGCCAATTTCTTTCCAAATTATTTATTATATATTTTTTTTGTTCAGTAATTAACTATAACTTTTCAAAAAAAAAAAAATTCTTCACATACTCTTTAATTTACTAATAGCTTAAGATTTTCTTTCATTCTGTTAATTCTCATTCCACGAATTTGGTTCGATCAAATTATTAAGTATTTACTTATCAGCAATTGTTATTTGGGAATGAAATAATAATTATTTAAGTTTTTATTTTTCCTAATAATTTTAAGTTTTTTTTAATAAAAAATCTAACCAATATAATTTGGATATATATGTTAGTGGAAGCCATATATCAAATCGTTTTCATTGCCATTTAAAATTTGACGTTTTATAATAATTCTGGGGCAAAAGAACCTGGTATATATAATAAATAAAAGCTGATTGTACGAAAAATAAAAATCATAATAATAATAATAGTTTAACCTAAACTCTAATGTTTGGCACTACCGTGTCCTCTCCTCTCTATATAAATAGCCGTTACTCTTTTTCACAATATTTTCACTGCCACCAACAACACCTAGAACGAGCAGAGGAATATTACTTTTCTTTTTTTTTTTTTTTTTGCTTTTAACAAAAGTAAGCGACGGTGTAAGATGCACTACACACTCATGTCACCAGTTTTAGTACCTTCTCCGCCACCAACCGTCGCCGTCGAATCCGGCAGCGGCGGGACGATGGTAGCTACAGTTTTCATGGTCCTCCTCCTCCCCTGCGTTGGCATGTGTATCATCTTCTTAATCTATCTCTTCCTCTTGTGGTGTTCCACACGTCGTCGTATCGAACGTCTTCGATTCGTGGAACCGGTTAAGCCGGTAACCGGTAAAGGCCTTTCGGTGTTAGAGCTCGAAAAAATCCCTAAACTCACCGGAAAAGAGCTTGCCGTAATGGCTAGGTCAACGGAGTGTGCTGTTTGCCTTGAAGATATCGAAAGTGGTCAATCAGCTCGTCTGGTTCCTGGTTGCAACCATGGCTTTCACCAAATATGTGCTGATACATGGCTATCTAACCACACGGTTTGTCCTGTTTGCCGCGCCGAGCTGGCTCCGAACCTTCCTCAAATTAGTGAAAATCAAAGTCCATGTTGAAAAAACAGAATCTTCATAGACTATTTGTGACACCCAGGCAGACGTGCCTTCAGCCATAAGGCTCGGAGCGCAACTTGCGTTCAAAGACTAGATGGTTCACGGGATTCTACAATTCAGACCAAGGATCGCATTTGGATAATTCTTTCCTTCTTTATCACACATTTCCTTTACTTCCCTTGTTTTTTCTTTTTATTGCCTTTTGTGTAAGCGTTACAGAAGAGAGAAGTTTCCAGGTATTAGTTGTTTTTTTTTTTTTTGTACATGAAATTAAATTTAGAGTAAATTTCAAACGTTCCAGTGTTATCATTATAATTACAACAAAATTTTGTCGAATTTGAGATCATCGTTGCTAAACATATTCATTTGTTTTCTCTACACTTTTTGACTAATAACAACTTACAATGATAGAGTTAAACTAGGAGCAACAAAAAAGAAAAAAAAAATCAGTTCAATTTAAATATTGATGTAATTATTACTTTTCTTTTTCCTACAGCATAATGAGTACTATGATATGTTTAAATATTTTGTAAGATTATAGTAAGATTATAAGTACATAAAGACATATTATGTATATTTTATTTAATAATGGAGGTCAAAACATTTGACGCCCTGAGGGTTCCAAATTAAGTATTGAATTGCTATTTCTAAAAGTGTTTGAAACTTGAACAAAACCAAAAACAAAATATTTTCTCTGCCTAAATTTATAGGGTCGATTGATATGGTAAGAAAATAACCTGTCCAGCTGCTTTTATTCACGCGTTTTTAGAAGATATCAAAATTTCCTAATAGAAGTAATCGGATGCATTTAACCTTTATTCTTGTAAGAAAAAAATGTCAACATCTTCTTTTAACAATTACCAATTATAGGAAACGCATTTATTGGATTCAACAAAATACTTAATTTGTGAGAAAGTCTAGTTTTTAATCAGAATATGTAAATCACACTTTATTTGTGAAAATATAAACTAGAATTTCAAAACCCTTTTAGAGAAATAGTTTGGTATAATTTTTTAGTCTGCATAGTTTGAGTTTTTTTTTTTTTTTTTTTTTTTTTTTTTTTTTTTTTTTTTTTTTTTTCGTTTTTGTTCCTTGTTATGTCAGTGTACGAATTAGAAGTTTTGCTCGAAAAGATATTACATATGATAATAGAACTTCAAATATTTTCTTTAAACTTAAATTGAAACATATGTAAGATTTCTATATATATTAACATCATTTGGAGAAACAAGTAGTATACTTTTCAACAAACATAGAGTGCCAACCTGATTATTATTATTATTTTTCTATAAGAAGTGTTAAATGGCCATTGGACCAACTAAAAATGTAATAGTTATTTCCCTTGGGCGAAACTGTTCAAATAGAAATAAATGAAAATATCTGCGGCAGTCGATACCGTAATTAAGTCTTTGGGCAATATCTGTGGGTTTGGAGTTTCTTGACGTGAAGGAAATGGAAAATATCTCAATTGGACAAGAAGGGGAAAGCAACTTTTTATGGCGTCAAATCAGGTGCCAAATATGTTGTTTCATCTTGAAATAAATCAAATAAAATTTAGACCCATATGAATACAAAAATATTACATGAATAATGTGAACTAAAGTAAAATGTGTGATTGGAGGTGTCCAAAAAAAAGAAAAAAGGAGAATGTATGATTGGGGGGAGAGCAACAGCCAGCTAGCAAGTGGGATACATCTGTCTCTTATTTTAAACCTCATTTCAGTGCCTTTATAAATAAAAAAGGTAAAAGAAAACTTAATTTTAGTGCCACCAAAACATTAGAATTGGTTAGGCCTCCCTTCGTACATTTCTTTATCACAAAGACTTTATGTAGTGCTCCGAAAATTATCCGCAATATCCTTTTCGACCCCTTATATGTTTTGTTCTAATCTTAAAACACTATATAAACATAAATTTACAAAGTATAAGAAACACTAAAAAAGTTGACAACGACATAAATGCAAGCCACTCTTACGCTTGTTAGTTTTAAGACTTTCAAATGTATACATGCAAGAGATGAGTCTTTGAAACCCTATATGTGTTTGAGGTTTACATGTTCACACTACAAGAAAAGCAGATAAAACCGACAGACTTTTCGACGGCTTTCAATTTGTCGAAAATGTTTGATAAATTTTCGAAAAATTATCGAGTAAAAACAGTTCCGTCGAAAAGTTGTCGAAAAATATTGATGTATACTTTTCAGGATTTAAGAGCGGAGGGTAAGAATACATTAACAGAAAAATGATATGATTTTAAATATGCTAGATTGAAATTCCCTCATATAATAGTGGGGGTAGTCTTTTTCTCCAAACAAGAAGTCATGTGTGCCGTCTGGTGATATACGGGAATGAGATCTTCCTCGAGTCATCGAGTATTGATGACCGTTGGAGTCAGCCGCATGGAATGTGTTGTGGAAGATATCGTCGCTGGAGCTGGAATCTAGACAGTCTTCATCATGGCGAGGGTAAATGGCGGATGATGAGCGCATTATCGTATTATGCTTACATGAAGAAAAGAGATTTGTTTTGTTTGAGCTAAGTGGGTTTAACCGAGAGAATCAACGTTGTTCTATTAGTTTTTCTGGTTATAGAAGACAAGTGATTTACAAAACCGAGTAGCCGCGCAACTGTTGCTTATCATCGAGCTTACACTTCAGCACAATCACTTCATCATACGTGGGCAAATGGACATAGTCTGGAAGTATGACTGAAGAGTTTTAAACTCTTAAGTACCCCAAGAGCATAGAATATCACAGTAATATTTTTGTGGTCCAACCTCAAAGAAATATGAATAACACATGAAGTATGAAAGAACATATAAGCAAAGCGTAATTAAAGGTAAATTTGGGGTTTTGCGATTAAAATAGTTGAACTGGAAAGTAAAGTAAACAAACAAACAAGTAAACTAAGCGCTAACTAAAAAAACCAAGGCAAACGAACCAAATAAACAATAATAAATGATAAGAGATAAGCACAAAAGATTGATCAAGATATAAATCATGGATCATGGGTAAGGCAATTGATAAGGATTGATTACTCGTCAATTCAAGATACTAGAACTAGTCCTGTCAAAACCAGCGTCCCGCGGGTTTTGACCCGCTGCGAGGCGGATTCGGATTCAGTAAAATAAAACCACTTTTTTGCGGGTCTCGCGGGACGGGTTCAAAAATTTAGCGGGTTGAATCCCGCGGGTAACCGCATAATTTTTTTTTTTTGGGTTTAAGCCCACGAAAAAGCCCATAATAAAAAAAAAATAAAATAAGATGGGTGTTACTTTTTTGCAGGTTTATGCGGAGTTTTTTTGCGGGTTTGCGGGTTTTACTCATTTTTTGTTTTTGCGGGTAACCCGCAGGGACCGCGGGTTTATGGGGGCGGGTTTGGGTTAACAAAATTTTTTAAAAACTCTCGGATTGGCGGGTCGCATGTCAGCCCGCTTGACAGGACTAATTAGAACCACACAATCAAACTCATTCTTAAAATGTTGGATCCCATAACTTAGATTAATTCATTTCTATGAATCATAATCATTTTATTAATCATCTAACTACGCTAAAGTTTTGTTTCCGATTAGAATATTTAACAGCATTAAATTCAATTTCATTTGTCAATAATAATCTTAATCATAAATTTTTATTGCCTATGTATGAAAAACTCAAAAAGTTGGTCAAGACATTTCAATAAAATCTCCTAGACACAAAATGTGTGACAAAATATGTGAATTAGAATTATATATACCATATATCCCGAATAAATAAAACTAATGACTTATTTATTATTTTATTTTATTTTTGAAACAACGAAAATTTCAATTTAAATACATATGTATGCAGTGGCGGAACCAAAAATATATTTGACGGGGTTATATTTAAAATATAATATTTTATAAAATATTTAAAATATGAAATTGTTGCTTAAATAGTTTTTAAAACATTTAAAATTTTATATCTAAAATAAAACTAAAAATTTAAACCTTTTAAAACAAATATATATATATATATATATTTATATGTAGTTTTAAAATATTTATTTTTCACATAAAACGTATCAATATTTGTTTGTAGCTTTTAAAATGCATAATTTCTGTTTTATGTTAAAAGTTGTTAAAAATATGTGTAAAACAGTTTTAAAAAGAAGGTGGAACGAAGCAAAATTGAAACAAATATTTGTCAAAAAAAGGAAAAAGGTAATATTTAGGAAAAGAAGAAAAAACAGAATTAGCATACATGAGAAAATTAGATACTTTTAGTCATTTAGGGGAAAAGAAAAACTAAATAAATATGTAAAGGTAAAGATAGTTAAATTGAAAAAAGGGGGGGAGGGGGAATGAAAGAATCGTACACATGTGAATGGGAGTCGATATAGAAGATTTTCAACCAAAACATCTAGAAACCACTATGAAATTAAGCTTGCAACTAATATTATAAATATTATTGGGTCAACCCTCTCCCTTTGTAGTAGGTCCCCCACTGTATGTATGTATCTAATAATTAAGAGTGTATTTAATGCTATATTAGCCTTATTCATGCAAATTTAATATTATAGATATTTTCATTAGTATTTTCTTCAAACATCATTACAAGAGAAAAACAAATAAGAAATAAGGTATAGATTAATAAACGTTAGTTTTTAAAAAAGAAGAATGATCATTAATCATGTTAAAATGAACACTAGTGATTAAATGATTGTTTTGGAAAAAAAAAAAAAAAGTGAGTGTGCATACACACAACAAATTGATTGAATAAAATATAAATTTTATTTAATCATTTGTTAGCTTTTTCTTTTCTCTCCAGTGCCGACTGTGAGGCGATTAGGGTTTTGTTTGTCTTCTTCTTCTTCTCAATGACCTCCTCACAAGGTGCATGCAAAATCTGATCCGATTTTTCGTCTCCTCTCTTTCTCAGCTTTCGTTTGAACACATTTTCTCTTCTTTGCCCTCTTTTCTCTTTCCGTCTCTTAGTAGCCGAGCTTCAATCTTCGTTTTTTTACTTCCATGGCTTCGTCTCGAAGTCCATGACCCTTAGATCTGGCTCCTCTCTTTTTTTCTTCTCCTGCTTTAGTTTTTCCCCCCTCTTTCTACCTCTTCTTTTCGGTTTCGAGGAACCCTAGATCTAGATCTGGGAACCATTCATCTTTCTCTTAGTTTCCCGGATCTAGTATCTCTCTGTACCCTCTCTGCTTGGTAGTGTCTTACACGCCGAAGGCAAAGAACGGCTCTGCGCTGGTGTGGGTAAGCTTCGGGTTACCTCACATCATCTTACGCCGATCTGTAAAACCCAACCTCGAGCAAAGTGTTGGAATTTCTGATCTTAAAGCGAGCCACAATCTACGGAAGCAATTGTGCCGCACGCTTTAAAAAGACCTCCGATCTAGACTCGCGACGTTTCGTCCCCTCTAGATCGAGTACCTGCTTACCATCTCCACTTGGTAGAGACTTACACGTCGAAGGCAAGAGAGGCTCTGCGCTAGTGTGGATAAACTGCGGTCTATTGCACATCGCCTTACGCTAATCTGTAAGTTTCAACCTTGAGTAGAGTGTTGGAACCTGACCTTAAAGGAGAATATTATTGCTGAGGTGATTGTGTTCCTTCTTTAAGACGATTGCATATCCATTGGACTTGGTTTGTGTATAAGGTTCTCTAAAGAGATAAATCCTTGGACTGGAATTTAGTATCTCTTTGTATCAGAATGTATCGATCTCACAAAGAAAAAGACGAGGAGTTGCTACGTAGATTAAAGGCTAAGGAAAAGGTGAACTTTGAAGAAGTGATAGAGATCCCTGACGGCGTTAATAAAGAACTTCTAGATCAACACTCCAGTAGCATCATTGTCAGGATAATAAATCCTTTCTCCATCAAGCCTTTCAATCTTACGCAAGTCCTGCCAAAAATCTGGGAGCTAGAAGATAGAGTGAGAGGTCGCGTGATAGAAAAAAGTAAAGTGCAATTCATCTTTGAAAGCGAAGCCGATCTTCACAAGGTTCTTCCATCTGCGCCTTGGTTCATAAACGGGTGGTTGGTCACGGGAGAGCTTTGGTAACCAAATTCGGGACTTGAGTGTCTTCAATTTATTCCTTTTTGTGTCCGCATCAAAGGATTACCTTTGTAATGCCTGACACAGGAAGCAGTTAAGGCAATTGGTGATACTTTAGGGGGTATTGAGGAGGTCCAACTCCATGCAAAACACTCTAACTCTCTAGAATACGTACGGATACGTATCTGGCTCCCCACTGAAGAACATATTGTCTTCAGGAAGGCCATCAAGCTCAAATCAAGGAACTTCCATACAGTTGATCTTTGATTACGAAAAACTCTCTTAGCTTTGTTACCGTTGTAAAAAGCTAACACACGATCAGTATCACTGCTCCTTGAAGCCACTCCTGGAGGTCACCCTAGAGTTCACAACAGACTTCTTCAGCCCCCTCTGATATTTCCACCACTGAGAAACAAGCAACAGGCAAAGGAAAGGCAAAAGAAAAACCAGCTGAGAAACCCCCCAAGGCTAACAAGCAGGCAAGTAAAAAGGGAAACCATCCCCTCTCAAAGGAGTAAAGTTTAAGGAGCCCTCTCAAAACCAGACCAAAACTGTCTTCAATAGGCTTGGCTCAAAAAGGACAAAGAAAAGGAGGGTCAATGTCCTACACTAGCTTCAAATTAAGAGTGGAGACCGGTGAGCAAATCAGTTTCAACAGCAGAAGGAGAGGTACCACCTTGGTGGGATTGGCAAAAAAATAAACAGGAAATCAAGCAAACTCCCCCAAAACATTATGAGAAGATTCTTGTCTCAGGGAAGTTGCCCAAAAACTCCCCCATGACAAGATTATCTTTCTTCAGGGAAGGTTGTTTCTAAATCTATATCTATTTTCCAATTCGCATCCTCTCAAGACGACTCAGGTCCTAAAAAGAAATGCAGACCCAGTAGGGAATCACGGTTAGAAAGAAGTCAAAACTTAACAGTGTAATCACGGTTCCACAAAAGTCTTCAGAAAGAAGTACTAGTGGAGCTCAATAATCTACTTCGGCCCTAGTGATCAAGGAATCAGCAGTTTCCACTCCAGCTCCATCTCAGAAGCCTGCAGATCTTTGCAAGCACTCAAAATCCACATGGAGATCTGCAGATCTCCAACAGTGTAATCACGGTTCTAAGTGTCCTGGCCGGATGGCCTTTCAGGGGACTTTTTTTAGAAGAACTGGTCAACAGTAGGCAATGACATCTTCTAGCTAGTGAAGAACTTCTGGGACACAGGGGAGATGGACCCTAGGCTAAATGAGACAAACATTTGTCTTATCCTCAAGAAGACACGACCTCAAAAGGTAAGTGAATTTAGACCAATTAGTCTATGTAACTTCGCCAACAAGATCATTGCAAAGGTGTTATCCAACAGACTGAAGGTGATTCTTCCTTCCATTTTCTCAGAAAACCAGGCTGCTTTTATTGCTGGCAGACTGATAACAGATAATATCTTTCTAGCCCACGAGGTCATCCACGCTCTTAGATCAAAGGAGGAGATAACCAAAAATTTCATGGCAATAAAAACAGATATGTTAAAAGCCTTTGATAGAGTGGAATGACCTTTCCTAGAGAGTCTTCTGCAAAAGATGGGTTTCAGTGTGGATTGGATTAAAAGGATCAAGTCTTGTGTAACTTCTCCCTCCTTTAACGTGCTCTTCAATGGTTCTCAGTATGCATTTTCAATCCTTTCAAAGACATTCAACAAGGTGATCCTCTCTCTCCTTTCCTTTTTATTCTTATTGCTGAGGCATTAGGAAATAGTCTTCAGAAGGCAGAACCTAAGGGTTTAATCACTAGCCTCAGAGTTGCAAAGAAAGCTCCAGCAATCTCTCAACTAATGTTTGCAGATGACTGCCTTTTCTTCTGTAAGGCAGAAAAAAATTAGATGTGTAGAGTCAGAGACATTTGGAATACAATAGAATCTCAGGGCAGAAAGTGAGTTTTGAGAAATCTAGCATCATCTTTGGGAGTAAAATGTCAGAAAAAAGCAAAGAAGCAGTGAGAGTACTTCTGTAATAAGGAATGCTAGGGGCAAATGGCTTTACTTGGGTCTACCAGATATTTTCACAGGCTTTAAAGTGAAAACTTTAAAGTTCTTGGAGGACATAATTGAAAAGAAGCTAACTTCTTTGAAGACCAGGTATTTATCCCAAGGAGGTAAAGAAGTTCTTCTAAAAGCAGTAGCTCTTGCGCTACCCACGTATGCCATTGGGTGCTTCAGGTTACCTAAAACCCTCTGCAAAAAAATCACAAGTCATCTTTCAAGGTTTTGGTGGAAAAATCTCGACACTGATAAGGGTATTAGCTAGAAATCATGGAACAAGATGGGATCTTCCAAGGCCGAAGGTGGGCTGGGATTTAGAGACTTAGAGGGATCAAATTTAACGTTACTAGGGAAATAATTATGGAGGCTGTGCATCAACAAAGACTCCCTTCTCAGTAAGGTTCTGAAAGCTCGTTACTTCCCTCATTGCTCCGCTCTTCAGGCCACTTTAGGAACAAGACCATCTTTTGGATGGAGGAGTATTCTTGGAGCTCAATCTTTAATGAGGTAGGGACTTCAAAAGAACCTGGGCAATGGTCTTGATTTAGATATGCGAAATGATCCCTGGCTGGCCACAAACTCTCCGAGATCACCTATCCAAAGGGTGGAATTCGACCCACAAAGGTACACTGTAGATAAGTTTAAAGAGGATTTCTCTAATGAATAGATTTTGCCTAAGCTTAAAAAAGGTTTTGCAGCCTCTGAGGTTCATTTGATTACCCAGATTAAACCAGGTGGTGAAGGTTTTGTAGCAGGGTATAACTGGATCCATAATAAGAATGGTCAGTATTCTGTGAAAAATGGCTACTAGCTATGGATACAGAGAAACCTTATGGAGTCAGTGTCTACAGTGGTAGCTAACCCAAACCTAAATCCTCTTTTTACAGCTATATGGAAAGCTAAAACCTGACCAAAGATCCGGCACTTCATTTGGCGATGCATCTCCAACTGTTTAGCTGTCAACAGGAATATGAAGAAAAAGAGGCTCATTCTCACTGGAGAGTGTTGTAGATGTGGCGATCAGGAGGAAAGTATCAAACATATGCTGTTTAAATATCCTTATGCTCGTGTGGTATGGGCTACTTCTCCAGTAAGTCATCTCTTCTTTCCACAACCATTAGACTCTCTGTTTGAAAACCTAGCGAGGCTTCTGCTCCCAGAGGGTGATCAAACTGAGGAAGATAAGGGAAGATCTCGATCTTGGCCATGGATCTTATGGTACATTTGGAAGGTGAGAAACGATCATGTGTTCTCAGCAGAAGATTGCCCCCAACCTGGTAACATAGAAGGCAAGGGAAGAAGCAGAAGCTTGGTTAGAGATAAATATGAGAACAGAAGACAAGACATGACTAGGGGTCCCCTTAGTTGGAAATCTAAGCAAGAAATGGGGTCCTCCACAAGATGATTGATATACGTCAAATTGATATATGTCAATTCCTAACGTACTATCATGTCATTGTAGTACAATAAGGTATCAATCCAAATGGGTGCGATATTAGCCAGAAAAGATGCAATCAAACAGTTTAAGTCAAGCCAAGCAAGCAATAGGTTGTGAAACTATCAAACTAAGAAAGCAATAATCAAAAGCAAAAACAGAAGCTAACAACAGAAACTAACAGAGGCTAACAGAAAGATAGTTACTAACAGAGACTAGCAAAAGCAGTAAAACAGAAATCAATCAAGCAAGAGAAGCTCCTAAGGATGGGGTTATTGACTTGGTGTATCCTCTTAATCTACCTAGATGGTTTAACAAAACTCAAGCAGAGCTAATCCCTAGACAATAAACTCATAAGCAGTTAAGTTCATTCCCATGATAAGTAACCTCAAGCTAATCCAGTTCCACACCTAAATCTCTTTAGCGAAATCTAGCTTAGCAGGCATTAAAATTCAGCTTATTAAAGTCAATAAACACCCTAGACAACTAATCCCTTAGGCTAGGAATGTAAATCTCTGGAATTAGTTCTGTCAGGTATTTCATCAAACACCTTCTGGGTGTGGAAATACCTAAGTTCTAATTCCAATTGATTAGAGAGTAATTAGCACTAAGATCACTAATCTAGAAGGGAAATCAAGCAATCTACACTTAAACCACCCAGGAGACCAAGATTCCATACCTAATCTATCCCATCCTTAAGAACCCTAATGACTACTCATAACACATGAAGAACATCAAAATCACAAACCCAGAAATCATAAAAACTTGCATAATAAGAAAGATAAAGAAGAGAATAGATAGATGATAAAGATTCAAACAAAAATAACAAGTAGATTCAAATTTATAGGATCCAGGAAACAAGAACAGATGAAGAAAGCTAAAAAAAACGAGATCTTTAGTGTTAAGCGATTACATGGTATTTATACTAAGAGATAAAAACTCTAAATCACAAAAAGACAAAATAGGCTAATTTTTGGGGGCACTCGACCATGGGTGGTCGAGTGCTATGGTCGAGCTGAGCTAAATTTCAAGATTGCATTTTTATTCTTCAGCTCGAGATAGTAGCTCGACCATGTGTGGTCGAGCTGGCTCCAAAAACTTCAAGATTCCACCTTTATGCTAGGCTCGATCAGTGGACTCGACCATGGGTGGTCGAGCCAGACTTCATGACTCCAAGATTGCATTTTTCTTGATCAGCTCGACCTCAAAGTCGAGCCCCTTGGTCGAGTCAGACTCAAAAATCTTAAAATTGTAACTTTTGTGCTGGCTCTAGCACCCTGGTCGAGCTCGTTGGTCGAGCTAGCTTCCAAATTGTCAAAACAGGCTTCTTTTCTGCTCCTTTTAACCTCAGCATCTTCAATACTCCTTGAATGTACCTGATAAAGCTCCAAAATGCAATATGCATGCAATCCTAATGCAAAACACTCTAAGTATGCAAAACTAGAAACAAATGCTCAGAACATGCTATTAAACAAGGCTAAATGGGTGATAAATGCATGCTAAAACCATGTAAAATGCAGACATATCAACTCCCCCAAACTTAGTCTTTGCTTGCCCTCAAGCAAACAGACAAGACTAAGATGGAAGAGAGGTTTGAAAATGGGGATTCAGAACCAAAACTTGCAGATATAATAGATGATATCAATGTCCAAGTTGTTAGTTCTAGAATGCAAAGTATATGAACTCTACTTAAGAACCTTAGCCATACTCTTCACAACACAATTTCAAATAGTCTCAATCTAGACATGCATTCAAATCTACCATTCCCTTTCACATTCAATTAAGCAGAAACCATGAATCAAGACTATGCACATTCAATGAACTCATTTGGCTGAGGGTAAGGTCAAGAGACAAAGATGGTCCCTTCCGTATGGTTAATCATTTCAAAGCAGGGATCTCTCAAGAAAAGGAATGAGCCTTAGCAGAATGCTAAAGGTAAGAACCAACCTATGCATACAAGAATAGATTCTCATCTACCCAATCATACACAAATGATCTTAACCCCTAATTCTAAACCCAGAAAATGTCATATCTCTACCCTTAACTCATTGGCAATCATCTTTTATGTCCTGAACTTTTTCTTGGATTAGACTTATTCTTTTCTTTTTGCTCTTGTTCTAAGGAGAGGTTCTTAAGATTTCTAGCGGATTGGGGGTTTTTTTTTTTTTTTTAGCTTAGGCTTTCTTTCTTAAAATATTAGGCTTTTTGCCTTTCTTTTTGTTAAGACATTAGGCTTTTTGCCTTTCTTTTCTTTTTCTTAGCACACCCCCAAATCTTTTACTAGATTAACACATTTTCAGATCATTTCTCTCCTAAGAACTCTTAACCTTTTTCTTTCATCTTTCTCCAAGTTTTTTTTCTTTCTTTTCACAGAACCAAACCCTATACCCAATGATCAAGATCCCACCTAGTCCTATTTGATTCAAAAATTACAAACCAGAACTACATAAGAATCTATCCTTGTCGGGTCAAACCTAACACTTTCTACCAAGCTCATTCAGAAATAGGCCTCACACACTCAACAAAATAATATCATGACTTGAAAGAAGGCTAGGCGAAGGTCATGGTAAAATTGTTCTAATGATGAGAACAACTACTTGGATTAGCAAGAGTGGTAAACAGGTGAAAGAAAATCCAAGTATGTATATGGTATCCATGAGTTCAAATGCAGTGCATAGACATGATAATTAGAAGTCAAGTTCAGGTTCAAATAGATAGAGAATGATATCAAATCACATCATGCTTCAATTGAGACATAACCTAGTTGTGCATTCAAAGTATGGAGCAGTCTTACTTCAAGTTCATTAATCAATGCATTAGACAACTAGAAACGAGGGTATTGAAATTATCAAATTAAATTAGCAAGCTTGCAAGGTTATAATCATCATAATCCCCTATGCATATGCAACAGCCCTATATGAAAACAATCTAGACTCAATCCTAAAATGTGAATGCAACTACATGAACACTCTGTTTTTGTAATCATTTTCGAAAAAGTTTCAATTTTCTTTTTTTTGGCTTTTCTATGCCTTAGATGCATGCAGACTCAAATATGCACAAAGCAAAAATAAGAACACAGGAAACAAATCAAACACATCTTAACCCTTCCTCCCAAACTTAAATTACACAGTCTCTTGTGTAATAAAAATTTAGAAAGAAGGTTTAAGAAACACCAAAAAGCAAGAAAGAAATGCAAATGATATATACAAGAATGGATATAACAGGTACCTCAAGGGTTGGAGAAGAAAGAGGGGATTGAATCCTCCATGCGTTCTCTGGTGTATGCAGCGTGGGAGCTTGGCTCGACGTGGTGATCAAGCTGCATGGTCGCGCCAAGCATGGAGAGATGGCTGGCTCGATCACCTAACTCGAGCTGGGTGGTCGAGCCAGATGTAAAAAGGGTGCTGACTCTACCAGGTCGGTCGAGCTGGTTGGTCCAGTCAGACACACTTTATTTCTTCTCCTCTTTTTCTTCATGATTTAATGCTCATTCTCTCCTGCAATCATACCAGCAAGCCAAAAACACGAATTAACATATTTAAACGATAATTTAAAACAAAACAAAAGTATTATATACAGGGATAGACATGAGACTTCCTCCCAAATGAGCTTGTTTAAAGTCTCTAAGCTTGACTTCCTTTTTATTGGGTCTAGGGTGGTTCATGGTGGGGAACTGAGGTCTTTTCTGCAATGATCTGACCAAGTATGAATGGCTTGACCTCTTGGCCATTCATTGTACTCTCAGCGCTATCCTTTCGTTCCAGAGACTTCTCTTTCTCGTCATAGACCTTTGGGTGTGGAGCTTCATCGACCTTCTCAACTGTGCTAATGTACTGTACTTTCTCATCACGGTAGCCATCATCTTTGATAGTCATTGTGCCACATAGCTTATTAGGAGAAGCTTTTAGTGGATAATAGGCCCTGTCATCCACATTCATAAGAACTACCCTTTGGTTCTTGAAGTCTATGTTTGCACCAGTAGTGTTGAGGAAGGGAGTTCCAAGGAGGAGTGGGGAGCTTGTTGGTCTTCTTCATTTCCATAATAACGAAGTCCGTTGGGACTAGACAATCCCCAATTTTAAGTGGATAATCTTCCAGAAGACCAAGTGGTTTTCGTGAATGAGCGTCTCCAAAAGTGATGGGTGATGGGTGATAAGTGAGGTGTCTTATCCATAGATTCTCTAACATCTCACTAAACATGACATTCACACTTGAACCGGAGTCGCATAGAGCATCCTCAATTTCCAAATCACCAAGAAGGCATGTTATGGAGAACATACCAGGATTGCCAAACTTGGGGAGAGACTTAGGCTCAATCTTTGTCGTGCTTGGTGAATCAATGCAATCGACACTGCCCTTGTATTCAACCATGGTTACGTCCTTATCTTTCTTGAATCTTCCTGGGAAAGGCAGTTTAGGTTTGTAAGGAGGAGGGACAAAAGGTTCTTTCTTTTTCTCTGAAACAACTATTTTTTTAGCAGGTGGAGTGCTGGCTCGACCTGCTTGTTAGAGTCAGTCTCCAGTCGAGTTTCTTGGTCTTCTTTGCAATTCAAATCCCCATCTTCAACTGCACTGTCCACAGTGACTGGAGTAGTGCCTACTCTTGCTGGGAGCGCTTTTCCGATTGCATTGGTGGGAGCATCTGAACCATAAAGCAAAAACTCAATTTCTCTAACTGCAACTTCATGGTCAGCAATGGGACTTGATTCTATTGAAAATATGGTATTACAATACTCCTTTGGGGTCTGGATTGCATTGCCAGGAAGTTGTCCAATAGGTGCTGTGGAGGAAGTAGATGCAGTTTTGCCCTCCAAGTACTGAATCCTGGAGTTCAATGTCTCAATCTTGTTGTTGAGAGCATTATAGTTGTAATCTAGCTTGGTGTTGAGTTTACCAAATTTCTTATCCGCTTCCATTGCACCAGCTGCCTGTCCACACATGGTCGAGTGCCCCAAAAAATTAGCCTATTTTGTCTTTTTGTGATTTAGGATTTCTATCTCTTAGTATAAATACCCTGTAATCGCTTAACACTAATAATCTCGTTTTTTAAAGCTTTTTTCATCTGTTCTTGCTTCCTGGATCCTATAACTTTGAATCTACTTGTTATTTTTGTTTGAATCTTTCTAATCTATCTATTCTCTTCTTTATCTTTCTGATTATGCAAGTTTTTATGATTTCTGGGTTTGTGATTTTGATGTTCTTCATGTGTTCTGAGTAGTCATTAGGGTTCTTAAGGATGGGATAGATTAGGTGTGGAATCTTGGTCTCATGGGTGGTTTAAGTGTAGATTGCTTGATTTTCCTTCTAGATTAGTGTTCTTAATGCTAATTACTCTCTGATCAATTGGAATTATAACTTATATTTCCACACCCAGAAGGTGTTTGATGAAATGCCTGACATAACTAATTCCAGAGATTTACATTCCTAGCCTAAGGGATTAGTTGTCTAGGGTGTTTATTGACTTTAATAAGCTGAATTTTAATGCCTGCTAAGCTAGATTTCACTAAAGAGATTTAGGTCTGGAACTGGATTAGCTTGAGGTTACTTATCATGAGAATGGACTTAACTGCTTATGAGTTTATTGTCTAGGGATTAGCTCTGCTTGAGTTTTGTCAAACCATCTAGGTAGATTAAGAGGATACACCAAGTCAATAACCTCATCCTTAGGAGCTTCTCTTGCTTGATTGATTTCTGTTTTACTGCTTTTGCTAGTCTATGTTAGTAACTATTGTTCCGTTAGCCTCTGTTAGTTTCTGTTTTTAGTCTCTATTATTGCTTTTGATTATTGCTTTCTTAGTTTGATCGTTTCACAACCTATTGCTTGCTTGGCTTGACTTAAACTGTTTGATTGCATCCTTTCTTGTTGGTATCGCACCCATTTGGATTGATACCTTATTGTTCTACAATGAGATAATAGTTCAATAGAAAATTGACGTATATCATATGACTGAGCGAGAGATGGTGAAGAGGAGTAAACAAGACATAAACCTTCTTCTTCTAGAAAGAACGGCGAAGAACAATAGAGGGTGTGAAGAGAACCCCAAAGCTTCATTTTCTAGAGACAACACAAATCAGATGATAAGAGAAGATCAAATCTTGATGGTAATAGGTTTGCGTTCAAGATTACGCCACCGCAACCACCGGTGGAAAGAAAGAGGATAGATTGTTTTTAATTATTTTCGGTTTAGGGGGAAAAAGGGGAGAATTAGCTAAAAGAGATAAATATATCATATGTTTATAGATCTAAACTTTTTTGTAGTTAGTTTGGTAATATAAACTTCATATTAATTAAAAACCAACTATACCCTCATAATTATAATTAAGAGAGTATATTAGTTATTTGAAATTTTTTCTTTCGTATAATAGTTATTTGATTTAGATTTTTATTTTTATATTTTTCTTGTTTTTGGTTAAACCCTTTAAAAGATGTAGAGGCTTTGAAAATATAAAAGAGAAAACTGGCAAATCCATAAAATCTTTAATCCCAAAAATCTTTAACCTATTTTCCTCTCTTCCTCATCGACCTTTCTTCCTCGTTGTTTCACTCGAACCTCTTTGCCCCTCGAGTTCACTCAAGAACTACTTGACAGACTAGACCTCGTCTCCCTCTTTTCTTCGTCGACCTCGTCTCCCTCTTTTCCTCGTCGACCTCGTCTCACTCTTTTCCTCGTCGACCTCGTCTCACTCTTTTCCTCATCGACGACAAGGTAACAAAGGTGGTATGAGCTAGAGCTATCGATTTTTTGTTTCATATTTTCTCTTGCCTTGTGTTCTTTTCGATTATGTGTTTCATCGATTCCATTGTTCTTTGATTCCACTGTTCTCATGCCTTGTGTTCTCTTTTCTCTTTCAGTCCTGTTTTTGTGTTGCTGGGTTTCCAGATTATGATTGCTGCAATTAGGGTTAAAGTTCTGCGTCTTTTCATGAAGGATCGTTTGAGTTTGGGTTTGAGTGTGGGTTTCGTGAAGAATCATTTAATTTCTGCAATTGGGTTATAAGTTCTGAGCTTCGTAAAAAATCGTTTAAGTTTGAGTTTGAGTTTGAGTTTGGAATCGTTTCAAAATTTTAAATTGTGATTGCTGCAGATTTGAAAATTGTTTCAGTTTGGGTGATTTTTTTCAGATTTTAAAATTCTTTCTTATTTGGTAATGCGTCGTGTATACTATGAACAAGAGAACCGATTAAAAAATATTTGAATCATAACAGATCTAATTGATTAAAATAAAATCATTGAACATTGTGTTGATTTGCTATGTTCATGGTCTTTTTATTTTGAATAATGCTTAAATTAGTTACGCAGATTGTACGTTGCAAATTGACTATGAAAACTGTACTCATATGGTCACTTGATGTAGCAATTTGAAAAAAAGGCTGACCAAACTATCAAAAAAATTGTGGTATTTTCTTATGTTAGAGTATCTGAATGCTAATTAAAGAGACAAGATTAGTAAATGTTCTTACTTCCTTAAGTTTTATAATACTAACTTTGTTATTTATTATTTGACTCATGTAGGAATGAAAGATGAACTTCTGAAACACTTTTTCAGGACGGGACCTGAGCCACAAGTGGACCACATAAACAATCGTTGCAAGTTTTCTCTTATGGAAAAACTAGAAATAGATTTCCCAACAAAATACAACGAAGTAAAAAAAAAAATCAGTATTTACAAATATTTTGTCGATAAAGGAAAATGGTTTAGGCTACTCAGCTCGTCTAATGCACATCATGATGTGTAGACAACTAATAACGAAGACAAATTATGAATTATGGTGTGTATTTGGAGAGAGGCCGCTGAGATTCTCATTACAAGAATTTCATGCAATTATAGGGCTTAAGTACAAGGACGATCATGTGAGCACTATTGTAGACAATATTGAAAATGATGATGGGTTTTAGAGTATTCTTTTAAAGAGGAAGGGAAACATCAGCATTAAATACATTAGTTGATAAACACTTATGCAATGCTAAGAAGTGAAAATTTGTGGACAGACTTTGATATGTGAATTTTGCGTAATAATGAGTGTGGTAGTAGCAAGGGATGAAAAGACACATATTCCACACAAATACAACAAAATGGTAATGGATTTTGATTTGGTTTAGAGTTATCCATGGGGTCGTAATGCGTTCAAATGTCTAATAAAATCAATCATCGAAATACAAGGTAAGTTAACGAACCCAAGAGTTATACTATGGATGGATTCTCTTAAGCATTTCAGATTTGGATTATATAAGCAATTACAATCATTGGAAAGCTATTTACAAGCAAAATCAATGAAGAACTTTTTGAATGTCGATCTTCAAATTAGATTGGTCTTGCAAGAGTTTCATATGCTGACATAATTCAACTTGGGAGCATAATTCAAACAAATATGAGTATTAAACACATATGAGAGTAGGACTCTTGTCTCACAGTGCGACTAACATCTTTTTTTTTTGCTATTCTAGGATTCAATCTATCAATACATCTCATCCAATGGAAATTTTGATATTTTTGATTTAATTGAGTATTTGTATCGTGATGAAGTATGTGATGCTGGAGTAGATAAATTGAAAGATGCAATCAGTTTGGAAAATGATTTTGGACCACATATTTGGGAGAGTTTACAACATGATGAGACTATTGAGAGAACTGATTGCATCTTTCAATTTCCAAACTCATTTTCCAAACTCATTTTCCAAACTCATTTTTCAAACTCATTTTCCAAACTCAATTTCCAAACTCATTTTGCAAACTCATTTTCCAAACTTATTTTCTTGAATTTTATAATTAAGGGCATAATAGGTTTTCAATTTTTATAAAATCTAGTTTATCAAACCTACCTAGAAAATGTACAGATGGACAAATGAGAAAAAAAAATCTTGTATTTCCAATTTTTTCATAGTTTTACACATGATTCTTAGTTAGATATCAAAAAATCATGATAAAAGTTGTGAAAACAACCATAATCAAATAGCTTTGCATCATAAGGATATGACAACAACCAATAATTAGAAGACACAGGACTTTAATCATTATTCGAGAGGCACCGCCACTAAAAATTGTGACAACAACGATTATATAGAAGGTGTTACCTCAACCATGTCGTGACAAACAACCATTAAATAGAATGAACTACCTAACAGGTTGTGATAACAAAGGTACCATCTCAAAATATTGTGAAAACCCATTATTCAAGACGCACAGCCTCCAAAGGTTATGACGACAACCACTATTAAGTGGATCAGTTGTGACTAAAACTATTACTGAAATTATCAAGATGCAATAGTTCAAAAAGTTGTGATAACAACCATTAGTTATTAAATAAGTAGATTTTTTTTCAAAAAATATGTGATGACAATCACTACTGAATAAGCACAGAGGCACAATCTCAACAAGTAGTAACAACAATCACTATTTAATAAATCAAGAGGCATTGCTTCAACAGGTTGCGACAATAGTCGTTACTACCTCAACCACACTTGAAAAAATAAAAGGCAGTGCCTCAAAGGAAATATATTTGATCAAGATCACAACCAACTAAATCAAGAGGTACTATCTTGAATAGTTATGGTGAATATCATAATTGTAGTCTTAGTTATAGACATAAGCGACTATATTTATCAGTTTTTAAATGAAAGCAACTTTTTATATTGGCATAACATAATTCCGATAAGATGTGACACTACAAAAAGGTTCAGTTGTATCAATTAATTTGTGTACGAAAATTAGATGATACTACTTTAAATTACTTGTTTATAATTGATACAAGAAAATCGATACAAAAAAAAAATTGATACAAGATATAAACAATTGCAATAATCGATGCCATTATTGATTTGTTGGCATCAATTCATTAAAATTGATACAAATCTAGATCCATTTGCATCACTTTCACAATATTGATACAAATATATTAATTTACATCACTTAATAATTGATATATGTAATAGTTTATATTAATGTCACTTAAAAATTATACATAATTACATCAATACAAAAAAATGTTATTACAATTAGATATCAAACTAATTTTGTGATTTCACTTCAGTTGTTAAAACTTATTTATTTAAGTTCAAATTAGTAATTATTTGCTCGTTTTACATCGATTAAATAAAATTAAAGCTATTTGATTTTAATTTATGTCAGTTAAAACAGTTGACACTTATAAAACCAATTTACATCAATAAAACAATATATATATATATATATTCCTTTTTATTAAATGCATCATTTTGATATATTAATAAAAAAATATGAATTTGCATCACTTAAATAACCGATGTTTACTAATTTTTGTTAACATTATTCAGAAATATCAACACCTAATCTTATAATATATATAACAAATTATTTTTGTATATGTACATCCAATTAATGTGGTTAATTTATATTTTCACCATATAGCTTGCGATCCATTTTCTTTAGGCTCTACACATTATTTACTTTGTTAGTTATTTTTATTTTAGTTATTTATTTTATATCAATCTATAAAAAAATATACAATCAATAAAATCAGACACTAAATGTTATGTCTAATTTTTGTTTGTATCGTATTTTTTTTTATTTACTAATAATATCAATTTAATAATTGTCATTTATTTATTTTTTAAAATATTTTTTTTTCTTACTTAATTAATTCTAGGTTCTCCATAGTCTTCACTAATAAACCCTTTGAAAATATTTAGAGTTTTGGACACGACTTATATAAATATTACCAACCAAGTTCAATATATTTATGAGTCTAAGAATCCTGATATAATATATATATGGTTCTCCAATTGTATATAATTATATTGAGAGGAGACGAAGTTCTCACTTGAATTGAGATGTGACTCTTTGCCTTTGCTTATACTCCAACGAGAAGTAAGAGCATACAACTAAATCACAACCAACTAAATCAATATGTACAAACTTTAATAGTTATGGTTAATCTCATAATTATATCAATCTTAATTATAGACATAAGCGACTATATTTGCTGGTTTTCAAATAAAAACAACTTTTTGTATTTGCATGATAAGGAGTTGGACGGGGGATAACATCGTATATTTCCAACCAAAATTTATCAAAACTATTCCTTTTTCGTTTTGGTGGTTCTCATAATTATACATTTTTAAGATGAGTAACACCATATATTTTCTTTTCAATAACTAGTTTTGTTCAATTTTAGATGGCACGTCTAGAATAATATTTTTCCAACTTTTACGTACCATTCTAAGCAAGTGTTTCAATTTGGAAAATAATATGGGGAGAAATAAATTTATCAACCTATCAACACTCAACAGCAGTCAAAACGACATAAACGGTTATTCAAAAGATATGAACAATTGTTTAGATGACTTGAGCGGTTGTTTAAAGGACCTAGGTGGTTATTGAAAAAGTTAAGACAACTCCGTAAAAAATCTTAATAACCTGCAAAAGAATTTAACAACCTAAAAACGCTCACCAACACCTCACAATAGAGGATTGGAAACCGTCCAAATAACACAAATCCGATAAGATGTGACACTACAAAAAAAGGGTCAGTTACATCAATTAATTTTGATTCAAAAAATTATATGATACTAATTTGAATTACTTATTTATAATCGATACAAGAATTATAATTTAACATCACTTGCAATAATCGATGTAATTCTTGATTTGTGTTGCATCAGTTCATTAAAATTGATACAAATCTAGATCATTTGCATCACTTTCACAATACTGATACAAATATATAAATTTACATCACTTAAAATAGATATATGTAATAGTTTATATTAACGTCCCTTAAAAATTATACAATACATCAATACAAAAAACAATGTTATTAAAATTAGATGTCAAACTAACTTTGTGATTTAACTTCGGTTTTTTTTTTTGGTCTACTATTTAACTTCGGTTGTTAAAACTTATTTATTTAAGTTCAAATTAGCAATTATTTACTCATTTGACATCGATTAAATAAAATTAAAGCTATTTGATTTTAATTTATATCGGTTAAAACATTTGACACTTATAAAACCATTACATCAATAGATCAATATATATATATATACATATGTATATATTTCTGTTCATTAATTGCATCATTTTGATATATTGATACAAAAATATGAATATAAATCACTTAAATAACCGATGTATATTAATATTTGTTAGCATCATTTAGAAATAATACAAAATTTAAGTCAATAACAACCGATGCTAATTAAAGTCTGAAGCATCGGTAATAAAAAGTGATGTAACTATTTATTCAATTTGTCTACATCCCACATCGGTTCCATTGAAAAATGAAGTTTCATAATATTATATATAGTGATTTTGGTGTTTTTAATGGTAACAAAAAAGTGTAAAGCATAAATTTTAAGTGAACCGTTGATCATAATCTTAAAGGAACTAGAGTTGGATATCTGCTATAAATAAAAAAATGTCCAAAAACATAGATAGACACAAAAGAACAACCTAAAATTTTTAAAAGTTGTGCTCTTGCTACTTCTTAGAGACGACGAAGTTCTAACAACCACCTTACAACAATCATATTCTTTTAACAAAAAATTGATTTAAACAAACAACGAAGCGTTGATAGAAACTCTCTCTTCTCTCTCCTGCTAACTCTGATGTGCAATTCGCTAGCTCTGCCGGCTTTGGGTGGCGGCGGCCACCACCGTCGTCGCCCCAGACGCCTGCTCCTCTGTTTCCTGCTCTCACTCGTTCTCGGCATCCAGGTACGATCATTCTCTGCGGAAGGCTTCAGTCGGGGCACAGTCTTCACTTCCGGCAGAAGAACCTTTTCCAACCCTGTCGCCTCTTCTCGCCGCTGTGTGGTAGATCCCACAGCCGATATTTGGAGTCGCCGCTTTTCATCAACTGTCATGGCATATAGCCGAAGAACCTTTTCACTTTTCTGTAAAATCAATCTCTGCTTGAGGGCCTCGGAAGCATCTTCAGATCTCCGTCTCGGACCGCAGATCTCCTTCTTCTAAGAGATCTAGCATACTGAGTAAGATTTATTCTTATCGATCTATCATCTCCTCTCCTAATTCCACTTTTGCAGAGTGTGTAGGCTATCCTCCCGGCGTCGAGAGCCGGAGATCCTTGTTGCTTGCAAACGCATGATGTGCTTCTACCTTCACCGGATGCAGATTCGGAGCTATTTCTGAAACCTTTCACGAGCTTCCCCTTGCCTCGCCGTGGATCCGCCTCAGGACGAGAACCTTGTGTGCATCCGCCGTGCGAGAATTAGGGTACTCTTTCGAGAAGTTTCTAATCTCTCCGACATCTCTCGCCGTTGCAGTTTCATCCGAGTGACATCTCCAACGCATTTTAAGTCTTTTTCGCTCAGAGCTGCTACTCGCCGCCATTTATCCCGCTGCTCCGATCAAGTTGCCGCGCCGTCGATGTCGTGGCTCCTCCGTCGATGCAGTCTCCTTGTGGCGGCTAGGGCGAACTGATGAAAGCTTTTGGGCCATTGGCCTCTACATGTTATCAAACTTTAAAAATTGGATGGGGCTTTGTGGTCCAATCCAATTCTCCGTATTTCCGTTAAACCTATTATCTCTTATTTGAAGATTGTGTGTTTGTTTGTGTGTACCCCATTGGACATTGAACTTTAATTTTAATTAATTAGTGTGTTGACAAAAAAAAATAAAAACAACCAACGAAGCATCCGAAAATACTTCAGCCGACCACTATTAAATAATAAAGATATATTCTTCGTTTTAAATATTTGCCCAAACAATTGACATTGTTTTTCTTTGTGTCCAAATAGACAAAATATATTATAAAAAAAAATATATGTTTTGAACATCTTTGACCCTTGTCTTTGAAATATCAACACATAATCTTATTATATATAACAAATTATTTGTATATGTACATCCAATTAATGTGGTAAACTTTTTTTTTTTTTTTGGAATAACTATTAAATTGCATTCAAAAGAAAACAACGTTTTTTAACAAATTAATGCTTGCAAATAATAGATTAGCTAAAAAGAGGTAACGAGCAGGTTAGACACTTTCTTGAATTAATCGTGTTGAAAGCCAGATAGTGAGCCCTCCCTATATTTAGCGTCCCCGAGCTCACTTATGGATATAGACGATTTCGAACTATTTTATCGATGATCTTGGCAAGAAGTGCTGCTGATTTAATTATATTTAAATCATATAGCTTACGATCCATTATCTTTGGGCTCTACACATTATTTAATTTGTTAATTATTTTATATCTATCTAAAAAAGATATACCATCAAGAAAATCACACACTAAATTTTATGTCTAATTTTTGTTTGTATCTTATGTTTTTTTTTTCATTTACTAATAATAGCAAGTTAATAGTTGTCATTGACTTTTAAAAGTATATTTTTTTTTTGTTTACCTAATTAGTTCTAGATTCTGTATAGTCTCCACTAATATTCATACTTGGTTAACGGAGAGGCTCTGGGTCTCATCTCTCCAACACGGGGTATTCGTCAGGGAAATCCGCTATCACCCTACATTTTCATCCTCTGTAGTGAAGTCTTGTCAGGGTTATGTAAGAATGCTGGATTAAATGGCTCTTTCAAAGGAATCAGAATCGCTAGGCATTGTCCTAGAATAAATCACCTTCTCTTCGCCGACGACACGATGTTCTTCAGTAGAGTAGATCCGAAAAACTGTCATGCTTTGAAGAAGATCCTCAATGATTATGAGAAAGCCTCGGGACAGACCATTAATTGCTCCAAATCGTCAGCTTTCTTCTCAGCAAAAACGCCATCTTTTATGAGGGAAAAGGCTAAACAAATCCTTGGTATTGATAAAGAGGGAGGGACAGGGAAGTATCTTGGTCTCCCTGAACTTTTCGGCCGGAAAAAGAAAGACCTCTTTGCAAGTATTGTGGAAAAGATTAAGATAAGAATCAAAGGTTGGTCTACCCGCTTTCTGTCACACGCCGGAAAGCTGACTTTACTGAAGGCGGTTCTCTCATCCATGCCCAGTTATGCGATGTCCTTTCAAACTCCCTATCGGTCTCTGTAAGAAAATTCAATCTATGCTTACTCGGTTCTGGTGGGACTCCACACCTGAGAAGAAGAAGATGTCATGGGTAGCTTGGAGTAAGTTAGCAACTCCTAAGGCTTTAGGAGGCCTCGGGTTTAGAGATATTCAGAAATTTAACGATGCGATGCTTGCAAAACTCAGCTGGAGGCTACTGATGTTTCCGAATTCCTTCCTAGGCCAATTGCTACTAAATAAATACTGCTACGGCTTAGAGTTTATGAATTGTAAAGCACCCTCCAATGCCTCCCACGGATGGAGAGGAATCCTTATAGGAAGAGACTTGCTTCAGCATAATATAATAAGAACGGTGGGTAATGGAAGGGAGTCTAATATCTAGTCGGATACCTGGATTCTTCTCTCGACGGACACCGTCCCTATGGTCCCCCGACCGAAGCTTCGCAGAGAGCTACTGTTTCCTCCTTGAGAAAAGATGGGTCATCTGATTGGGATCCGGCCAAAATAGATGCTCTGCTCCCATTCATCCGGGATGATATCCTATTTATCATATTGAGCATCAGAAGCAAAGGATACTTACCACTGGAAGGAAACCAAGTCTGGACAATATTCTGTTAAATCAGGGTATTTCGCTGCAATTAAGCAAGCAGAGGAAATTATTACACAAGCGTACCAGTCCAAAACTTTGACTAGTTTAAACAGGTTTGGAATATCAGCTGCAAACCAAAGATCAAGACTTTCTTGTGGAAAGTTCTAAGTAATGCTCTTCCTACGGGAGAGAATCTGATTAATCGGGGTCTGGATATTAATCCTGCTTGCCCTCGTTGTGGCCAAGTCGAATCAGCTTTGCATCTATTTTTTGAATGTAGGTTTGCGAAGGAAGTCTGGAACGGAGTTGAATGGAATCTCCCCCCACCTCAGAACCACACCCATCTCAGCTTATCCATCGAACGTTTCCAGAGTCTCCATGGTCTCCCCCCTACGGTATCCCCGCCCCACTATCTCCCGGGATTTTGTGGCAAATCTGGAAGGCAAGGAATAGCTTGATCTTCAAAGATTCTTCGCCTTCGCCAATAGAGGGGTTAACGCTAGCTTTAGTGGAAGCTCGAGAATGGACAGAAGCGCAACTTGTCTTTCCATCACCTGCAAAATTTGTAGCCCAGGGACGAGCCCAGAGAGCACATATTCCTCCAATTTCCATCTACACAGATGCAGCTCGGAATCCGGACCGTAAGAATGCAGGCTTGGGCATTGTAGTCCATCTCATCAATCCTATTCAACAAATGAGCTTCTCAGAGGTTTGTGACCATGTCCCCTCTCCCTTGCAAGCTGAAGCTTTGGCCATCCTTGCAGCATTTCGGAAGGCTATCTCTTTGAATCTCAGGACTATCCTTATAACTTCTGATTCAAAGGAGTGTATTGATGCTATTCGAAACGCATCCGATCACCGTGAAATTTATGGAGTCCTTCAAGACATCCACTCACTCTCTAATCAGTTCGAGACCATCTCGTTCATATCTATCCGGAGGAATCTTAACTTTATTGCAGATTCTGTCGCAAAACATTCTCTCTTGACGCACCTGTGCGAAAGGGAGCAAAACTACGTTATGTTTTAAGGTTTATTTAAATGGAATTATCCAGTTGACGACCAAAAAAAAAAAAAAAAAAAAAAAAAAAAAAAAAAAAAAAAAAAAAAAAAAAAAAAAAAAAAAAAAAAAAAAAACCCCTTCAAATTATTGGAGTTTTGGACACGACTTATATAAATATTTTCAATCAAGTTCACTATATTTATGAATCTATAAATCCTAATATAATATATATATATATATATATATATATATATATGGTTCTCCAATTGTAAATAATTATATTGAGAGGAGACGAAGTTCTCACTTGAATTGAGTCTAATCCACAAATTTTTGTTTTTTAATATTGTTTTAAATAAGATGTGATTCTTTGCCTTTGCTTATACTCCAACGAGAAGTAAGAGCATACAAAAAGTAATTATCGACAGCGAATGAAAGCCAAAAGAAGCAACACCTCAGAGCATACAAAAACTAATTATCGACAGCGAATGAAAGCAATATAAGAAGCAACACCTCTTTACTCATTCTTTTATATTAATCTTTCTCATTCACTTGCTTACTACAACACCTCTCTTAACAATGGAGGAGACGAGTACGTTTCAGGGACTAGGACACCTCTTCATGACGATATTCTTGTACTGCTTCTCAGCTTTCATCGTGGTTCCGGTGATTACAGACGTCACCATGGCGGCGCTATGTCCCGGAAAAGACGAGTGTTCTCTCGCTATTTACCTCTCCGGCTTTCAACAAGTTGTACGTAAAAATTATAAAATTCTATCTACAAATTACCATTTTGCATTACTTTTGTTGTTTGACACACAAAATAAAAATAGTTTGTCTGTTTTATTATTTGATACCAAAATATCATATATTTAAAACAAAAAGAGTCGTATTTTCTGTAAATAATAAATAGTTTCTTTTTTGAAAAAGTGTAAATAATAAATATCAAAGTGTAAATAATAAAGTGTAAAATGAAAAAGTATTTCTGGTTAAATTCTATATTTGATATATGGTTATTAGATCACGGGTGTGGGATCGTTGATGATGATGCCATTGGTGGGAAGCTTGTCGGACAAGCATGGGAGAAAATGTTTACTTACTCTTCCAATGACACTCAACATTTTGCCTCTTGGTATGTTTGTTTACTCATGGTCCCTACTTTGACCATTACATAAGCTTTTAATTTACGTCCATTATTCTTTGCTTGAAACCAAAAGCATCCTATAATGTTTCAAATACTTTTATTTGCTTTTAAAATTTAAGGGAAATTGCAAATAGCTATTTAAAAGTGTTGAAAATTAGTTTTTACTTTGTATATATGATTAAAACAATTATGGTTCAAAGTAAATAAAAAAAATAGATTAATCAAATTATTTTATAAAAATCAAATATCATAAAATTATTTCAAAAATTATAATTTTGTAATGCCGACAATGCGGATACGAACCTAATGTCTTTACAAATCAAGTATCTTAACATTTCATTTCAAATATATAAAAAAACTATATTATTGAAAAACATTAATGAACGGTCGAAATTATTGATTCGCTGAAAGAAAAATATTAAATAATTACAGCGACATTAGCATATAGTAGAGGGACGACCATCTTCTACGTCTACTATGTACTCAAGACTTTCACTTCGATAATTTGTGAAGGAAGTGTTCTTTGTCTTGCCCTTGCTTACGTGGTATGCCCCTTCCTTCCCCTTTTTGTTTTTTTTTTTCTGTTATTTTTGTCGTCAAGAATGTGTTTATTAAACCGTAGAAAAATAATCTAAAAAAGAATAAGAAAAAACGGTCTACAGCCATCCGACATCAAAATAACCAGACGCTTTTCACCTAAAAACTTTGGTTCGTTCTAATTGCTCGTAAAAAAAAAGGGTCTGAAGATATATATAAATTAGACCAAAACAAAGTTTTTAGGTGGAATGCATTGAGTTATTTTGATCTCGGATGGTGGTAGACCATTTGTCCAAAGAATAAATCCAATTAAGCAGTAGAACAAACAGTTTTTATGGAGTAGAACAAACCCGAACAACAAAAGTGGGAGCATTCCTACTAACAATATAATACTGTTATGTAGTTGTAATTAACCGATAGCAAAAAATACTTAGTTGCATAGTTTTGTTTAGTAATGAAATATTAAGCTTATTCTACGTTTCCTTCATTTTTTTTTAATAAACCAACATACAATATGCGGACGTAACCAGTCCTTACTTTTTGGTGGTCTAAAGTACATTCAAAAGTTTATGTCATCTAGAAAAATTATTTAAAATTCATATATAGCTAACTAATGTAAAATAATCTATTTTAGGAATAACTCTTCTATAAAGTTTATAGCAAATTTACTTACCTTCACATATTTGAGTTTTTGGAACACATCTCAAACCTTTTTTGTAAAATAGTAAACCATAAACAATTCTTTATCATGTTCAACTTCAAAAATTAATATTCTAGGAAAAAAATTCAAACTGCTTTTTTTTTTTAAGTGCTGACCAATTTTTTACAAACAAATACTTGAACTTAAATGAATATAATTTTCTTTTTAATATGCAAAAAGTTAATCTTCGTCTATATCCGCAACACCAATTGTATTATCAAATTATCTGGATAAGGACGACATCGAGGATTTCTTATTTTTCAAGTGATAAGAATTTACTTATGTTAGTTTAGTTTTGTTTTGTTTAATCTTCTTACTAATATTTGGGGAGAACCATTATAGAATAAACTTTTACATTGTTAAAATTTACATAAATGCCATTTCTAATTAGTCTCAAGAACAAACCAAAAAAAATATTAAAGGTAAAAATGTCTAAACTATTATCATTTTAATTAAAACAAATAGATATATTTAAAAACAAAATGTTCACAAAATCTATTTTTAAACTTCATTCATAATTATTAAAAACAAATTAATTAATCAAAACGAAAATTATAATCCAGAAAGAATTAAATATGTTAACTATTATTAACTTATTTATAATTTCAAAAATAAGAAAATAAACAACTATTTTTATTTACATACTAAAAAATCATTTCATCTAAAGTATATTATCATACTTTACTAAGAAATTAGTTTTTAATATAATTTAATTAAAATTTTTACGTAAATAACATTATAATTTAATAAAATATTTAAATAAAATTATTCTATGTTTGGATATTTAATGTTTAAATAAAATTATCTTCTTATTAATATTACAAAGGTACTTTTTAGAATCTAACCTTAAAGTCGTTAAAAATTATATAATAAAGTCACTAAAATCAATCATTTACAGAACAAAATGAATTGAGTCAATAAGAGTATTATTGTCATTGCCATTGGGTAAAAACAAAAGAATATCTCAATCAAAAATATTTATCAAATTTTAAAGTTTTATTCAATATAACTAAAATATACTTAATTTTGATATAACTAATATAAAATATTTAACTTAATTGAATACATATTTTTGTTGATAAATTATATATATATATATATATATATATGTGTCTTAAAAGATTTATTAATTCGTACTTAGCACAGAACATAATCTAGTTAGACTATATATATTAAGCCCGAAAATTTATCGTTAGAAAAAGGAAATTGTTAGCGAGAAAAAAAAAAAAAAGAGAGGCAAAACGCTACAATGAAGGGAAACAAATTGCCAAACAGAAAAGAATGAAAATTAGCGGAAAGGTAGGATTCAAAACACATACTCTAAACTTATATATAGACTAACAAACCATCATACAATGACGTATCATGATACATGTAATTATGTATGGCCTTTCTATGGGGCAATTATATTGTGTGGCTGGAAACAAAAGCTTTATTTATAAACGAGTAGGGCGTGTATGTGAGTTTAAATAATTTGGGTAATGATATAAGTATTAGAGCACGTATTACACAAATCCATTTTAGTGCCAATAACAGTCGGTAACTGACTACAAGAAAACATCGTCCTAACCGACGGCCTAATCCATCGGTTTTCCTTCGGTAAGAAAGACTACTGTCAGATATCTGACAAAAACAGGGTGTCGGTTTCAGAGCATCGGAAATTAAAATCCGTCGGTTATTCAACGAAATCGACCGACGAATAAATATACAACAGAAACCGAAGCAGTAGCCGTCGGTTTTTATCCCTGATGGATATGACCGTCGGTAAATAAAACCAACAGATAACCGATGTTATGGCGACGGGTTTAAACCCGTCGGGAATTATACTGACGAATTTTGGTTGGAGATCTTTTAAAAATTATTTTGTAATTGAAGATGTATTATAAATTATTTTGTGTTGCAAACGAATAAATAAATAGAAATTGCAAAATTAAAATTAATCTTAATATTTTCTATAAATATTTTTAAAAATACAAAAAACATAAATATTAAAACAAAAAACAAGATAAAGTCATATTAAATAAAATTTAAAATAAAATAAAATAGTAAAAAATAAAAAACAATAGTTTATGCATCCCGGATCCTCTTCAGAAGATCCATACACTGTTTGTGAAGCTGCGCATGCTTGTCCCGAAATTCATTCATCCATTGCGTTACACGATCCTCAATCTCACCAAGTTCGGTCATAAGCTCGTCAACAATATCTATGACTTCCTGAGCCGTAGTCGGGTCACGGACAGGAGAAGAAACACAGACTGGATCCGGGACACGGATTGTAGTTGGAGCCGGAGTCTGGGTCGGAGTTTGGGTCGGAGCGTTGATAAGAGCGCCGGAATCAAGAGCATCGCTCGAAGCAATACTTTCAGAAGCCATCTACAATTCGAGAAAAAATATTTAATTAGTACATATTATGTAAAAAAAAATTAATTAAATATAAGTATTTAAAATAAATACTAACATTTGAAGTAGAAGCAGTTCCACAACCCGGTGGAAAATCCCTAATCGCAAACACTTTGCCTCTCTTATATGTAAACCTATTTTTATCCATACATATGTACACAAAAATAAATATACAAATTTTCAATTATAAACAATAATATTTAAAGATCATATACAAAATTTGCAATCCTAAACTATAAATAATAAAGTTAATATTCTAAAATTTACACGTTTAAACTAAGATTCCAAAATTTTCATTCCGAAACTATACATAATAAACCTAAGATTCCAAAATTTGCATTTCTAAACTAAGATTCTAAAAATTTAATTTCTAAACTAAGATTCCCAAAAAAATTGGATTCGAAAACTTACTATTTGCAGAGAATAGAAATTTTGATTTTTTTTTTGTTCTTTCAAAGTGTTTTTTTTAACCTTTGGTGAAATGAGAAAGAGAAAGGACGGTTATATACTGTAAAACTTTCCGACGGATACAAAAATATTCCATTGGTTTTCCATCTGGCAGTGATTAAATGGTGTGGACTCCCGATGATTTTAGCGGGCAAACCTTTCGATTTCCAGTGACTTGCCGACGGTCTACCGACGGATTTGATCAAACCGTCGGACAGCCGTCGGGTAGGTGAGATTAGGGTTTTGGCGGTCAACCTTTGCAATTCTCGGTAATTGAGCACGCGGTAAAAAACTTTCGTATTCTAGTCAACTACCCGACGGTTAACCAGCGGCTGTGTCGTTGACGTCGGGTTTTTGTCGGTAAGTTTGAAATCCAAAGTTAACTTCTTCGACGGATGACCGACGTCGTACTTGTAGTCGTCGGCAAATTGTCGGATAAACTGTTTACCGACAGAAAACTTACGGCTAGGACAAACCCGTTGGTTATCCGTCTGCGGGTTTTACCGTCGGTTATACGTCGGCTTTTGGAAGTATCGACGAAAACCCTACAGCTAGAGTCTGGCCGTCGGTAATCTGTCGGGTATATTTTTACCCCCTATAAATAGGATCCTTCGATAACTCATATCACAAAAACTTTTTAATAAATGTTTGTTTTGCTTTTTTACATAATCTTTTTAATAACAATTTGTTTAAAAGGTTTTACTGTTTTGGGTTCAAATCTTGAAACTCCATGTTTTTTCAGCTTTACGTGACTCAGAAAAACAAAATACGAATGTATTTTAATTATTTGAGGCACATTGATGCTGGTAAATATGGTGTTTCAGATTTAAAATCTGAACCTGTAAAACTACATGACGGTTAACCATGCGAATCCCAAATTTGACATTCAAAATTTTAACAGTTTTAGATTTTAATCTTGAAACTCCATTATTGCCAGCTTCATGGGACTCGAAATACAAAATAAAGATATACTTTATTTATTTCAAACTCGTTCATGTTAGTAATTAAGGAGTATCAGATTGGAATCAGAAAGTTTAAAAATTTGGATTTCTAATAACCGACGGTTTCCCGACGGTTTACTTAAAAAGAGTCAGTAGTCCGTCGGGATTTACCGATGATAGAACCGACGGATGATTTCTGTCGGGATTTCCGACGGCTTTACCGACGTCTTGCTTTAGCCGACGAAGTCCCTAGGGGTTTCGTCGTCTGTTTTATTCCGTCAGATTTTCTGTCGGTTAAAACCGATGGATTTTTTACCGTCGGATAGGCCGTCGGTTAGTGGCGTGTTTTCTTGTAGTGACTCCAAAATTACATTTTTTCTTCTCACTACACAAATTTATAGATGAATCTATCTTGATGAAAACCGTAAACACATGTGCTAATGACGTTACATTAGGCTTGTTGGCACTCGCACTACAATGGGTTTGTGTCTTATTTGCTCTAATAATAAGATCCAACGTAACGCTTTCACAGTTTAATAGACTATAAATCCTAATTATTATTTTTGAATAGCATTGTTTAAAAAAGTAAAAATGTGAGCTAAATGGTCATTTAGTTAGAAATTTATAGACCATGATGATAGTTTTGGTTGTCATATTACATAATTTATCTTTAAACATTTTGTAATCTATACTAGGTCATAGAGTGGTTTGTTTTAAATAGTTTGGTAATCAAATAACAATAAGTAGGGGTCAAAGGCGAGGGCGGCTTAGCTCAAACTCTCGCCAGCAATCTTTCTAATGCGTTATAATTGATTATCCTTCGTGCTAATTATTTTTAGGATTTTAATGTAATTTTTATCTTCAAAATATCTAACTTTCCTTTAGCTAAAATCATTAGAGAATGTATATATGATAGATTTATTTTGGGTTTTCTGCGGAAAAAAAAACTATATAATTCGCCAACTTTTGCAACTTTACCTTTAATTTCCAAAAAATACAGGTTAATCCGCTAAGTCAAAAATGATATGCAATATAACTCATATTCGTTACCGTCAAGTTTGTAAAATTTTGATAAATAATATATCAAATCAAAGCCTTCACGACGAAGGGTCCAACTCTACTTTTATAATTTTAAAAATCTAATGTATATGACCGTGAAAATATTTAGAAGATATGTATAAGGGTTATATTACGTATTATTTTTGACTTTGCGGATTAACCCGCATTTTTTGGAGGTGAAAGATAAGTTTGTAAAAATTAACAAGTTAAAAGGTTTTTTTTTTTTTTTTGCAGAAAACCTATTTTTTTTTAGTTGTTTTCCAATAAGTCTAGTGGAAAATGTCAAAATCTTTATATTGAATAATTGAAATCTTGAGCGAACTCCGACAACCTTTCTATAAGTTTTTGGACGAAACTTTCAGGCTGATAATGTATCAGAAGGGCAACGAGCCTCCGCGTTTGGAAAACTTACCGGGATTACATCTTGTGCATTTGTCTGTGCCACTCTCTGCGCTCGATTTTTACCTATTGCCACAACATTTCAAGTATCTATATCTACTCAGAGATTTATACATTTGTATGTATAATTAATAATGAATATTTTTCATTTAAATCCTTGATTTCTCTGCTCGTTAGGTCGCAGCAACAATGGCAATTTTATCAACATTGTACATGAGGCTTTTCCTACCGGATTCTATCCGAGACAATAGTCTAAGTGCTCCCATTGTTTCAAGCGAGAAGTTGAGTTCTCCTTTACTTGAAGATTGTCCTGGACATAAAAATAGACTATTCAGATCAATTCGTTCGGTACGTGAAATGGCATCTCTAATGAGAAGCAGGTGTGTTTACGTATTCCTTACTTTTGTTTTTTTTTCTTCTTTTATCCTTAAGATATCTCTAAAAGTTGTTAAGGATAAGAAAGGATATACGATATACGAATCATAGTAGGATTAGGAGTTATTTAAATTCGATTTGGAAAAAGATTAGCAAGTTGGGCTATTCATATAAATACCGACTGTCGAGTTGTGACAAAGGTATGAGTTTTTGATATTTAATTTTAAAGTTATATTTCTAAACATTAATAAGAGAGTTATTCTTATACGGAGAGGTTGTATTGTGTGAATCGTAAATAGATACTTGAAAGGTCAACTAATTTTTTTAATCTTATTAGTGTAAGACAAGATTTACATTGATCTCTTAACTTGGCTTCATTTTCCAGCGTTCCACTTTTTCAAGTTGCGATGGTATCCTTCTTCAGTAGTCTTGGTGAGGCAGGCCTACATGCTTCATCTATGGTACGCTTTAACTATGTGATGCGACGAGTAAATAACTATTGTATGATTTACGACATAAATATATCAACCGAACAGTGAAACATGCTTTTCATTTGTCATTTGAAATGCTAGTAAGGGACAATAATTTGAAGATATTATTGTATGACATGACATAATTTAGAAAACCCTTTATCTTTTATCTAAAAAAAATACAGGTTAATCCCGCGAAATAAAAAATAATACGCAATATAACCTCAAAAATTATATTAGATTTTGCATTTCTCAAAACTGTTTCTAGAAAAATAAATATTCTTTGTCGATTGTTCAATGCAGTACTATTTAAAGGCCAAGTTTCACTTTAATAAAGACCAGTTTGCAGACTTGATGATAATATTTGGCGCAGCTGGATCTATTTCACAGGTAGATAACAACTAATATGCTTACTTTTGTAGCATATTATGGGACTTCGATCTCTTCACATTGTTTAACTTACAAACAAAGTTATTACACAGTTGATCTTCATGCCCATTCTAGTTCCTGCTTTAAAAGAGGAGAGACTTCTCTCAATTGGTCTTTTCTTTGGTTGTGCCCATGTAAGCAACGTCTCTTGTCTCGTCCTTATTCTTTTCTGCAAAAAAATTTCCATATCTCCTTGTCATTTGCATGAATGTTTTGTCTAATATGATTGATAAAACTGCAGCAAATCCCCACTTGGGATACCATCCTAAGTGTAAAAATATTGGCCTTATACACATCTGTTTTGCAGATGATTTGATGGTTTTTATTGATGGTAGAAGAATATATTTTTATTATATATATTTTTTCCCCACACAATTATAATATTGAACAAACCGTAGGTTGCCTAATTTAAACAAAAACCAACATCATCAAATATAGTTTTAGGTGAACGAGATAAATAATGAGTCCTGATTTTGACCAACGTGGACTTCTTTCTCATATATATGTTTCAATCTCCATTTGTGCAGATGTTCTTCCTCTGTGTGGCATGGTCTTCGTGGGTATTAATTCTAACCTTTTAAGAATATACTTTTCATTATTTTCTTTTTGAATAGTTCATTGTCTTTGCTACATTTGGCATTCATGAGAATTGCCCCTTTAGTGTAGATCGATTTGTGAGATCGGTTTTATTGGCTAAAGAATTTAAAACTCACAGGTTCCATATATGGCAGCCATATTTGCACTTTTCTCTATATTTCCGCAATCGTGTGTAAGTTTACGTATTAGAGATATAATTTTCATCGAATTTATAATTTTATTATATCTTAAATAGTATTGTAATTTGGTAATTTAACTTTACAGATGCGGAGCATTGTCTCCAAACAAGTAGCATCATATGAACAGGTAACTAAAATTTGTTATACAGTAATCTAAACTATAAGTGATAGCAACAACGATATGGATAAATGATTTCAAAGAAAGAAAAAGAAAGAAAGAGTAGGACGCTATAAAAGATTAGTGGCTTACATGAGATATAGTGTTAGGATATAGCGTTACGAAGAGGAAAACTCGTAGGGGTAAGTATTCGGTTTTTCGGTTCGGTTCGGTATAGTTACTTGATTTTAGAACCGAAAATTTAAAATACTCGGAAATTTTCGTTTTTTTCTTCTAATTTTCGGTTCCATTCGGATTTTTTCGATTTTATTCGGATTTTTTCGGTTCCATTTAGTTTTTTTTGGTTTTCTGGTATTAACCAAACTGAACCGTAAACCGATCGGTTATCAAATTTGGAACCGATCGGTTACTATACAAAAACCGAAACCAAACCAAATCTCTTATTTTGATTCGGTTCGGTTCGGTGTTTTAGTTCCAGTTTATTTGCCTAGACCTAGGAAAACAAAACACGATTCAAGAAGAGGATGCAAAGAGGATAAATTATAAAATTCAAAGGAATTCAGTTGGTATTTATATGGAATCGAACCTTATTATTTCATTTATGTGAGATTGGTTTGGACATTGGTCAATTTAATTAAATAGTATATTCAAACTCTTAACTTTTGGTAACTTATTCAGGGGAAAGCCCAAGGGATTATTTCAAGTATATGTTCCCTTGCAAATGTCATTTCCCCGCTGGCATTTTCACCTCTAACAGGTTTCATTATTTATAGAAACGTTTTTTGTTAATGCTATTTACCAATACTTATGAATAGAAATGCAACACTAGCTACTAACACAAGTACTTTTTTGCTTTTTCTTAAGACTGGTTTCTGTCCGAAAGAGCCCCATTTAATTTCCCAGGTTTCAGTATCATGTGTGCGGGATTTACCATGGTAATATACTTCACCATTTTGCATTTTCTATTGAAATTCACTAAAGATAGTATCCATGAAAATATACAAATAACTGTCTGGTTCAACCCTATGCAAACGAATCCAATCAGCTCTAATGAGATTCTGGTGGGATTCCAACTCAATACATATACACAATTTTTTAAGGTTTTTGAAATATATACACTAACAAAACATTTAGCTCAGTTTAATATTCAGATTTATTACCGTTCCTGTATTTTACACCCTCTACTGAACGAACGTTAACATGATTGAAATCATCAGTAGCTCTTTTAACCCAAAACTCCGAAACGATGTTGCATTTCAACCTTTTAAGTGTTAATAAAACATAAACGTTCAAATATAACGTCATTTGGGGTTTGGTGTTTTCATTCATATTTTTGTTGTTAATGATGTTTCCATTCATGTCAGTGTATGTTAAGTCGAGGATGTAAATAAAATGCACTATGATATATGAGAATAGTTGGTATGTTTTTAATATCTATAGTTTTTTTTAAATAACAAAATATTGTTTTCCAAGTAAATAACTGTTTTCTTGAATCAAATATGATGGGTTTTCTTTTTTGATAATAAATCAAATATGAATTATTTAAAATGACATTGTTTGTAAAACAGAGAGTTTTCTTTAATCGATCTCTCAAGATCATATTACATTGGTTTGTTCGATTACTAAAAAAGATAATGTCGGTTACTATATTTTCTTTTGTAGACTATAGCCTTCATCCAAAGCCTCATGATCAGAGCAACAGCTCCAATGTCAGATATGGGATCTCCATAATGCAGTTAGCTCAAAAACATATGGATTACGTAGTGATACAAAATATACATAAGTACATTAGTCGTCGATGCTTGATTTTTGTTTCAACCCTTAATATTGCAAACGGGTTTATGATTTCCAAAGTCAGCAATAGCATGTTTAGGCTCGTAATTAGCTCCTAGGGGAGACACCATATATTTAATGACCGTTCTTGTTAATTTAGATGTCCTTTTTTTTTTTTTTTTTTTTTTTGTTAAAAGTTAATTTATATGTTCAAAGCAAGAAAATAGCTCCAATATTCGTATCATTAAAATTTGTCGATTATACATCATAATATTTATGGATGTATTTAAACAAACATAATTATTTTATAATGGTATCTTTTTTTGTATTTTAGTTAGAATCGAAAAAACAAAACCTGACAATAAGTTTTGCATTATAGATTGAACAGTCATACATTTGCATACTATAAATTTTGGTTGGAATTTGTGGGAGAGTTGGAGATTCTTCGAATAATCATTTAATAACGGAATTGTACGTACCCACATCCATTGATCAACGTGGTTTACCTTCAATAATCCATGGCAAAAAAATAATGATGAGCGATTGGATAAACTAGCACCATGTGAGAAAAACATATTTTGAGAGATAGAAACCATTTGATATATATGTTTCCCTGTATAATTCATGACATTATACTGAGTATAGCAGAAAAAGATGAATGCGAAAAAGAAAAAAAAAAGGAAGAATGTGCATTTATGGTAAATGTATTTTTACCTTTTTTGGATACTCCATTATATCAAATGACTATTTGCATGGTGACATGCACTAAGTAATATAAGTTATATGCCTAACATCATAACCATAGTTTATTATTTCTCGATTTGACCCGATAATTTTGTCTTTTTCAATATTAATACCAAAATAAATCCAGAAGTCGAAACCGCCAAAGAAAATGTAAAATCAACGAATCAAATTAACTGTCACATGAAATTTTTCGTCACACATAGAACAAGAAAGAAACATCAATTAGGTAGAAAAAATATATTTCTAATGAATGACATATTCACCAACTACTTTTTAAGTACTGGAGAGAGAGAGATTTCACCTAAATGGAAAAATCTCCACAACAAATTCTTGAAAGAGAACATAAGTAATAACTAAAATCCCCCTTTTAAGTAGGACTGGTCCTGAAATTTAAAGATCCTAAGAAAAAAAATTGAAGTGTTTTTGGAGACAATTTTTCAAAACTAAGTGAAAAATTTTAGAGTTTTCTTAATTAATATTTTAAATGGATCACAGAAAAAAAAGAAAAAAAAAAACTCTGAAAAAATATCTCTTCGCTCGAATCGGTCGTCTAACCTTTGACTGAAGATAGGCTCAACACCAATTCCTTGGCCTCGTCCTATTTCACGAATTTCACTAATAATTTACAAAAAAGCCAATTTGAATTCGACAAACAAGAAAAGATAATAGAGACTCAACAGAGGAGAGAGAGAAATTTACAATTGAGAAAGTTCAATTTGAGAATAAAGGCACGAGGCTCGATCAATTTGATTTGTATTGCAGACTAAGTGAAAAGGACCCTACCCGAAGAAAACGATAAACCGAGATGCAAAAAACGATAAAATACAGAACTTTTAAAAACTTTTTCGATTAAGAACAATGGTTTATAAACAATATTAATTAAACTCCTTTTTTACTTGTTCTAGACTCCTAAACAGACATTACAGATCGATCGATCCACCTTGGATCGGTCAATCCTCCCTGCTCTGCAGCCAAACAACCACAACACTCAAGCAATTCACTTGCATACAATCAAATATAAACATTACTTAAACATTCAAAACTATCTTACACATACTAATAAGCATCATAACAAGTTCAAAACGTTAGCATCATAGGCACACGAATTTATAGACAACACAAAAGATGCAAAAAGGGAAACCGTCATCCATCTTCCTCGGCCGCCGGTTCCATGCGCTCTAAGTCCTAAGACTTCTCTTTACCTGTTTAGTGAGACGGTCATCCCGTCCCGCAGCTATACACACATATGATCAATGATTTAACGAATCGAAATGTACTTAACAACCAACACATACCGTAATGGAGCTCCATCACACACAACAAACAACATGACTAACTCATGAATTACACCCATATGGTCTAGTTCCTAAGCACACATCAATCACGAGTAAATCAAAGATCACATAGATGAGCCACGGTCACGCACTCACCTCGTTCGATGGTTGAAAAGAGGAATGAACACAACCGTCTCCTTTGATTTGTTTGAACTTTAAGCTTGCCTTCTCTTGACACCACCACAACACCAAGGTATCTAATAATTTTCTAATAAAGATCACCAAAACACTTCTCAAATAATTGATCACAAGCTCCTAAACTCAAATCACTAAAGCCCTTAATTCAGATTCTTCTTCTCAAAAACAGGCCATCTTTGATTGAGCATAACGTTTGTTCTAGGCAATATTTTCGAAATTCCTTCAGTGAACTTCAAGATCATACTCTTAACAACCCATCTACCAAATTGCGGCTCAAACTAACAAGATTTGAGTGCTCAATCACCCTCTCAAAGTCATCCCGGCGCTACAGCCCGAAAACAGAGCACTCTTAGAAGAAAATTCATAACTCCTAAAATACTCAACAATGTTTGACGCAATTTGGTAGATCATTAGTCAAGAGATTGAAGAACATACCCACAAAAGTTCAGCTCAATCCGAACTCGTTTGCTAGGTCGATCGTCCCTCTCAATTGGCAGCCCAAACTATGTTTTTTAAAGCTCCTCTTCTTCTCTTTATTCTTCTTTTCCTTCTCTTTCTCTCATTTTCTATCTTCCTCTTTCTCTCTATATCACAATTATCTTACCAAAATGAGAAGAAGAAGTGGGTGGAAGCTTATAGAAGCTTGAGAGGGAAAGATATATATACATGTATGTATATATTTGTTGGTTTAATCAATATTAAACCAAACCGAACCGAAATCACTGAACCCCGATCAATCGATTTCTAATTAATTTCTTCCGCTCGGTTTAGTAATTCTGTCCAATTTCCCAAAATATTTGAGACATATCTCCGTCTCCAAAATATTTCTTTCACTCATCCAAAACCCCAGAATTGCCGTTTAATTTCTTTTAAACCGAACCACTCGGGATTACTTCTCAACAATCGATCCATTGATCAATTTAACTCAATCACCACCCGTAGGCTATCATTTGAGCTCGATGTGCTCCCGTACTTGATTCAATAACACCCTCGGATCCAATACCGCACAATTCCACGTGGTCATATAACAACTAAGCCCATCGCTATACCCAGATTTAATAGGCGAAGTTCAATCGAGATCTAATCCGCAAGATCTCACTCTGTTTACCGATCTATTAGAACTAAATCCACATAGTCCTAATCGATAAACCCATTCTTTATGATTAAATCCACATAATCCTAACCAACTGAGGATTAAATCCACATAATCCTCTGATAAGGGCCAAATCCATATATCCCTCATCCGTTTAGGATTAAATCCACATAATCCTAATCATCCTAAGATTAAATCCACATAATCCTAGTTGGCGTAGGATTAAATCCATATAATCCTACCGTCAACCACACCATTTGATCTAACGATATGAAATCCTAATCTACCGAACCAAGTAGCGTAACGACACCTCGCCCGTCATCACCACCACACTTGAAATCCTCATCATGTGTCGAACCGTCTCTAATACATAAAATCCGCATCATGCATTATACAACAACCGATATACGAAATCCACATCGCATATCAAATTATAATCAACTTAATTCATTGATAACCTTTTATTAACAATTCTCCGTCTAAAATACAATTAATCCCGAGGGTTACATTAAACAACGAAAGTCAATGACTTATAACACAAGAAAGTCAAAGACTTATACATCAAGGAACAATAACTATACAACAAGAAACGATTCGGGAATGCGGATGTCACAATTCTCCCCCACTAATTAGATTCGTCCTCGAATCTCAAGTCTCAACTTGTTCTTTAAACCACTGGGAGAATTTCGCCTTAATCCGCCCCTCTGGTTCCCAAGTCTCCTCCTCGATCCCATCACAATCCCACAAAATCTTAACCTCGGGAGTCTTCCTCCTCCCATCAACCCTGATTCTACGGTCTAGTGATATATCCTGGTTTTTACCCGTTTTTAGCCATGATATAAGTTGTTTTATCGAGTCTTTCTAGTGTTTTTGTATCGTTCTGGAGTCTTTTCAAATCTTAGCACGTTTGGGACGAAATTGGAGATTTTGGAACCATTTGGAGCCTTTTGGAGCAAACCGAAGAAAGTACCCGTTTTGAAGCCTGAGTATCGATCGACACCATCCCGGTATCGATCGACACCATCCCGGTATCGATCGATACCGATGTAACTGACGCGGAGATAGAGAGATATCCAAGGAAGAGAATTTTTACCATAAGAAGCCCAATACTTTCCCTTATTAACAAAGAGACCCAGCTCGTGTTTTTAGACCTATTTAAGTAAGTTTTTAGTCATTAGGTCAGAGGGAGGCAGACTTTACTTTGAACTTTGATTCTTGAGCCACCATTGAGATTTGAGAGCTTTTGTGAGGGAGACGGATCCAAGACTTTGTTCATCATAGAGAAGATCCCGAACCCTTGTTTTTATTCTTTTGTTTAATTTCATGATTTATTCAGTTATGTTATTTGTTTCATCTATCATGTCCGAGTAGTCTCATTTTAGGTTTAGGGTTTTCTCATATGGATTTCTCTGATTTATGATGATTGATTTGTTAGGGTTCATAACCTGAATAGTTCTTCACCATAGGTTGTTCTCAAAGCTATTTCTAGTCTGATCACCTAGAACATAGAACTTAGATTAATCGATTAGGCACGACAGTGCAATTGAGTAATCTGATAAAACCTAGGGTGAGCAATTCGATTATCTGCAAAGAGATTTGGTTTAATCGAATTGTGAACATATCAAACTTGAACTAATTGCTGGTTTAATGTGTAGGATTTGCAAAGAGATTTGGAATTCTAGATTTTAGATTTAGTTAGTTTTCGCAACGACAGTTGGTTAACTATATTTTCGTGTTTGAGTTCAAGAACGACACTTATTGAATTGAACTTTAACTGATTAATTGTTATTTATCATTGATTTCCTGAGAGTTACCCTGAGCCTAATCCTTCCCTGAATTGAATTAAAACAATCATATTTCGATCACCTATTTTACTGTTTAACTGTGATTTGCGTAGCTTAATCCTCACTAAATTATTTATTGTGTGAATTTTCTTGAGTTCTTGTGTTCGACCCCTGATATACTGCAGCAACTGCTTTAGTACTTTTAGGGTATTAATTTGAGCATATCATCTAGAATCCTCACGGGTCTCGTCTCGACCCTCAATCTTGGTGATAAATCAGGGAGAATCTTGGGCAACACCTAATCATCTCTATGCAAGCACTTCTTCAACATCGAAACATGGAAAACATCGTGAAATACTCGCATAGCCGCTGGCAACTCCAGCCTGTATGCAACAGGTCCAACTCGTTTCAACACTCGGAACGGTCCTAAATACATCAAATTCAATTTACCCTCAGAGATAGACTTGCTGGTGCCCTTAATCATCACCATCTTGAGATAAACCATATCTCCCACGGCGAACTCTAACTCTCTCCTCCTGTTATCCGCATAGCTCTTTTGGCGATCCTGATCTTTTTTTATATTCAACCTCAAGACTCGGATCTTCTCCGTAGTCTCCTATACCAAACTCTCGCCAAGCATGCTGCGCTCCCCCACTTGAGTCTAGCATAATGGCGTCTGGCACGACCTACCAGAAAGAGCCCCATAGGTTGTCATCCCGATACTAGCCTGATAGCTGTTATTATAAGTGAACTCGACCAGGTTCAGGTAATCAACCCTATGGCCACCCCAATCCAAAACACATTCTCAATAAATCCTTGAGAGTCTGAATGGTTCTCTCAGATTGTCCGTCAGTCTGAGGATGATAAGCGGTACTCATGTGCACTTCCTTAGTACCATCTCTCTCTGGAATGCTCGTCAAAATACTGATGTGAACTTACTGTCCCGATCAGATACAATGCTCATAGGTACACCATGTAACCGCACTATCTCATTAATATACCTTCTCCCTAAAACTCAAGCTCCGTCGATTCTTCTTATGGCTAGGAAGTGAGCTGATTTGGTTAAGCGGTCAACAATAACCCAAATAGCATCCTTGCCCCGAGAAGGCGGTAAAACGATCACAAAATCCATCGTAATCATATCCCATTTCCACTCAGGAATGGGTAAACTCTGTAACAATCCACTCGGAACCTGATGCTCGGCCTTCACCAACTGACAATTCTCACAACTAGCCACCCACTTGGCTACGTCTCTCTTCATCCCAACCCAATGATAATATCGCTTCAAGTCCCTGTACATCTTGGTCGCCCCGAGATGAATAGAAAACGGACTTTGATGTGCCTCTCGAAGAATATCTCTCCTCAACTCCTCATCATTAGGCACACATACTCGACCATGTACCAGAATGGTTCCATTCTTCGAAACCTCATACTCGAATTTCTCATCCTTAGAAGATTAATTAAAGCCTCATCTTTCTCTTGTGCCGCCCGCACTCTACTCAAGATATCAGCCTGATTGACCACTTCTAACCCCAACGGCTCTGACTCGTCAGAAACAACACATAGTTGTGCAATGCACTAATCATGCTCACCAAGTCCTCAGCATCTCTCTCAATTCTCAAAGCTACACGCTTCCTGCTCAAGGCATCCGCAACGAGATTAGCTTTCTCTGGATGATAAGCTATCTCGAGATCATAATCAGCTATAAGCTCTATCCATCTCCTTTGTCTCAAGTTCAACTCAGGCTGAGTAAACACATACTTGAGACTCTTATGATATGTGAACACCTGCACCTTAGCACCATATAGATATGACCTCCATATCTTAAGAGCAAACACCACTGCAGCCATCTCTAAATCATGAGTTGGATAATTAGCTTTATCCTTTCTCAACTGCCAAGAAGCATAAACAATAATCTTCCCATGCTGCATCAAAACATAACCCAATCCCAATCTCGATGCATCTGTATAGATCACATATGGCTTTCCAGGGTTAGGTAAAGTCAACATCGGTGCAGTAGTCAATATCTCCTCAAGTCTCAAGAAACTCTCCTCACACTTCTGAGACCAAACAAAGGGAACATCCTTCTCCGTCAACTTCGTCATACGCTGAGCAATACTCGCAAAACCCTTGACGAACCTCCTGTAATAACAAGCTAATCCAAGAAAACTCCTTATCTCTGTAGCATTCTGCGGTCTAGGGAACTCTCGAATAGCCTTAATCTTCTCTGGGTCAACCGAAACTCCATGCTCAGAAATTACATGACCCAAAAATCCAATCTCTCTCTACAAAAGCTACACTTGCTCAATTTAGCAAATAACTTGTGTTCCCTCAGCTTCTCTAACACCTTTCTCAGGTGTTCACCATGCTCGTCAGAACTCCTCGAATACACCAGGATGTCATCAATAAAGATGATCACAAACTCATCCAAATACTCCCGAAATATATCATTCATCAATCTCATAAATGCTGCTGGTGCATTCGTCAACCCAAATGGCATTACCACAAACTCATAATACCCATACCTCGTCCTGAAGGTCGTCTTCTGAATGTCTAACTCTTTAATAGGAATCTGATGATAACCCGAAGCCAAATCAATCTTCGAAAACCAAGTAACACCTCTCAACTGATCCAGTAACTCATCAATCCTCGGAAGAGGATACTTGTTCTTTATCGTCACACGATTCAAACCCCAGTAATCGATACATAATTGGAAACTCTAGTCTTTTTTCTTCACAAATAAAATGGGTGCCCTTCAAGGTGAACAACTTGGCCTTATAATCCCTTATCAAGTAGCTCCTCCAACTACTTCTTAAGCTCCGCCATCTCTGCGGGAGCCATGCGATATGGAGCCTTAGAAATGAGAGCCGTCCCTGGCTCCAACTCAATGGTGAAAGGATCAGCTCTCGGTGGTGGTAAACCCCTTCAATGGTTGAAATACATCCTCAAACTCTCTCACCACAAGAATGTTTTGAAGCATTGAATCTCCAACCTCTTCTGGTATCAAAATAGTCGCGAGATATGCTTCACATCTCTTGTCAATCATCTTCTCGTCTTGAATAGCCGAAATCACCAATCTCCTAGACGTAGGTCTTACACCTTGATACACCACCTTTCCATGATCACTCTTAAACACCACTCGATCTCTATGACAGTCCAAGTGAGCTTTATACTTTCCAAGCCAATCCATATCCAAAATCACATCATATAACTCCACGGGCCACACAATAAAGTCTGCTGGCTTCACTTCCCTAGCAATATGAACATCGACATCTCTTATCACACTATTGGCTTTGAACACTTGACCATCCGCTACTTTTACCATCCTCAAATGATCACTAGGCTCTTCTCGGAGCCTTCCTTCTTTAACTAATTCCGGAGTAACAAAATAATGTGACGCTCCGGAATCAAACAACACATGAGAATTAACCCATACCACGTTTAAGGTCCCTACATATAGTCTATATGTTGAGACCACCACAATAATAGCACACAAAAATAATTTATTAACACAACCAAATAATTTAATAAAAATAAGATAAGAGATTTGGTTAAACCAGTGATCGGCTTGGAGTTGCTCCTCTCTCCTGACTCGACGCTCAGGGAGTAAGCTCGAGGAGTCACTGCAGTCCGCTTAGCTGGTGGAGCTCCTGAACTCCCTCCGCCCTGCTTCAGCTTGGGACATGAAGTCTTGATGTGTCCCACTTTCTTGCAATGGTAACAAGTCCTCTGATCACCTTTAGGACAATTAGCAACTCGATGATCCTTGCTCCCACATGCATAACACCCGGATTGTGTGCTAGAAGCACTCTGAGAAGTGCCTTCCCACTTCCTTTTCTGGCTTCGACTGAACCTGCCACCTCTCTCCGAGTCAGAAGAAAAAAACTTCTTAGCTTGAGTCTGTGACTTAGCCACTTTAGCCTCCTCCAGTAAACCCTCTTCAATTATAGCAGCTCTCTCGACTAACTCAGCCACCGATACATAAGTCCTAACGTTGCATCTGTTCTTCAACTCTAAGCGCATACCGCGCAGAAATCGTCTCACCTGGGCTTGCTCATCCTCAAGACCCCTACTAGCATACTGTCTGAGTCGATTAAACTTGATCTCATACTCTCAGACAAATCGGTTTCCCTGAGACAAATCTAGAAACTCCGCCAATCGATCCATCGCCTCCTGCAGGAAGTACTTGAGATTAAATTCTTCACAAAAACCTCCCCAAGTGTCAACACCGTTGGCTCTCCTCGCCAACACACTCCTCCACCACATATGTGCATCACCCTCTAAGTAATGCACCGCGAGCTCGACCTTTTACTCCTCCGGACATCTCAATGAGAGAAAGTTCTTCTCGAGCCTCGATCTCCACTCATCTGCCTCTACTGGTTTAGCACCTCCCGAAAAGAACTTAGGTCCCCGCCTCTGCATGTGATCCATCACGATGAGTTATGACGTAATCACTGGGCCCGCAACATCTTCTCTGATCTCGGGGTTCACCACTCTCTGTGGCTCATTAACTGCAAATGGCACTACGGGAACTGGAGTTGGTACTGCTCCTGATAGTTTCTCCAAGATTTGAGCCAATAAACCCAACATTTGGCCCATCTGATTCACTCCCGATTGTTGCTGAGCCTCAACTTATAGTTCATCATCAACCGCTTGAGCCACATTACCCACAACTCCAACATCCTCAACAACATTCTCACCCATGGGGTCCATACTCTCCTCTGGCTCAGCTGGCTCCCTATCCACCTTTCCTCTACCTCTACCTATAACTCTTCTAGCACTTCTAACTATTTACACAAGCAACAAAGAGTTCAATTTCTCAAAACTTTAACAAAACATTTAAGAAAGAGTCTTACCGTGGAACCTTTTACTTGGCCGAAAAGGATGATTCTACCCAATCCACAATCCTAGAACCGCTCATGCTTTGATACCAAAATGAAAAGAACCCTACCCGAAGAAAACGACAAACCGAAGCGCGAAAAACGATAAAATACGGAATTTTTAAAAACTTTTTCGATTAAGAACAATGGCTCATAAACAATATTAATTAAATCCCCTTTTTACTTGCTCTAGACTCCTAAACCCACATTACGGATCGATCGATCCACCTTGGATTGGTCAATCCTCCCTGTCCTGCCCTGCAGCCAAACAACCACAACACTCAAGCAATTCACTTGCATACAATCAAATATAAACATTACTTAAACATTCAAAACTATCTTACACATACTAATAGGCATCATAACAAGTTCAAAACGTTAGCATCCTAGGCACACGAATTTAGAGACAACACAAAATATGCAAAAAGGGAACCCGTTATGCCTAGATCATCCATCTTCCTCGGCCGCCGGTTCCACGCGCTCTAAGTCCTAAGACTTCTTTTTACCTGCACCAAAAGAGGCGCATAAGTATTGATAATGCTTAGTGAGGCGGTCATCCCGTCCCACGGCTATACACACATATGATCAAGAATTTAACGAATCGAAATGTACTTAACAACCAACACATACCGTAATGGAGCTCCATCACACAAAATAAACAACATGACTAACCCATGAATTACAACCATATGGTCTAGTTCCTAAGCACACATCAATCACGAGTAAATCAAAGATCACATAGATGAGCCACGGTCACGCACTCACCTGTTCGATGGTTGAAAAGAGGAATGAACACAACCGTCTCCTTTGATTTGTTTGAATTTTAAGCTTGCCTTCTCTTGACACCACCACAACACCAAGGTATCTAATAATTTCCTAATAAAGATCACCAAAACACTTCTCAAATAATTGATCACAAGCTCCTAAACTCAAATCACTAAAGCCCTTAATTCAGATTCTTCTTCTCAAAAACAGGCCATCTTTGATTGAGCATAACGTTTGTTCTAGGCAATATTTTCGAAATTCCTTCCGTGAACTTCAAGATCATACTCTCAACAACCCATCTACCAAATTGCGGCTCAAACTAACAAGATTTGAGTGCTCAATTACCCTCTAAAAGTCATCCCGGCGGGACAGCCCGAAAACAGAGCACTCTTGGAAGAAAATTCATAACTCCTAAAATACTCAACAATTTTTGACGAAATTTGGTAGATCATTAGTCAAGAGATTGAAGAACATACCCACACAAGTTCAGCTCAATCCGAACTCGTTTGCTAGGTCGATCGTCCCTCTCAATTGTCAGCCCAAACTCTGTTTTTTAAAGCCCCTCTTCTTCTCCTTATTCTTCTTTTCCTTCTCTTTCTCTCCTTCTCTATCTTCCTCTTTCTCTCTAGATCACAATTATCTTACCAAAATGAGAAGAAGAAGTGTGTGGAAGCTTATAGAAGCTTGAGAGGGAGAGATATATATACATGTATGTATATATTTGTTGGTTTAATCAATATTAAACCAAACCGAATCGAAATCACTAAACCTTGATCAATCGATTTCTAATTAATTTCTTCCGCTCGGTTTAGTAATTCCGTCCAATTTTCCGAAATATTTGAGACATCTCCCCGTCTCTAAAATATTTCTTTCACACATCCAAAACCCCGGAATTACCGATTAGTTTCTTTTAAACCGAACCACTCGGGATTACTTCTCAACAATCGATCCATTGATCAATTTAACTCAATCACCACCCGTAGGCTATCATTTGAGCTCGATGTGCTCCCGTACTTGGTTCAGTAACACCCTCGGATCCAATACCCCAAAATTCCACGTGGTCATATAACGACTAAATCCATCGCTATACCCGGATTTAATAGGCGAAGTCCAATCGAGATCTAATCCGCAAGATCTCACTCGATTTACCGATATATTAGAATAAATCCACATAATCCTAATCGATAAACCCGTCCGTTAGGAGTAAATCCACATAATCCTAACCAACCGAGGATTAAATACACATAATCCTCCGATAAGGGCCAAATCCACATAACCCTCATCAGTTTAGGATTGAATCCACATAATCTTAAACATGCCTCATTAGGATTAAATTCACATAATCCTAATCATCTTAGGATTAAATCCACATAATCCTAGTTGGCGTAGAATTAAATCTACATAATCCTACCGTCAACCACGTCATATGATCTAACGATATTAAATCCTAATCTACCGAACCAAGTAGCGTAACGACACCTCGCCCGTCATCACCACCACACATGAAATCCTCATCATGTGTCGAACCGTCTCTAATACATAAAATAAGCATCATGCATTATACAACAACCGATATACAAAATCCACATAGCATATCAAATTATAATCAACTTAATTCATTAATAACCTTTTATTAACAATTCTCTGTCCAAAATACAATTAATCCTGAGGGTTACATTAAACAATGAAAGTCAATGACTTATATAACACAAGAAAGTCAAAGACTTATACATCAAGGAACAGTAACTATACAACAAGAAACGACTCGGGAACGCGGATGTCACACTAAGATTGTCTATCGTAAGAGAGTTTTCTTGATCATTAGCACTTTACTTTTGTAAAAGGTAAGTTTTTCGCTTACTGTTATTGTTTTGGCTTCACTGTTTGTATTTTGCTCTTTTTTTAATTATTTATCTTAGCAAGGTAACCATAATTTTAATGATCCAATATTAGCGCATAGACCCTGCTTAACTTTTTCCACCGAGTCGCCTAGGTCCTGATTAGCCGCTAGACGCTCAGGCAACGCCTAGACGACCGCTTAGACCGTAAAAATTACCTACATGTTGAAATTATGTATTTGTGGTATTAAACAGATTTAAGCGGGTTTAAGCGATCCTAAACGTTCTTAAGCGGTCCTATGTCGCCTTATGAAATAGATAATCAATTATATTTTAATTTGAATTTTTTTTTATTTAGTATATTTTTTCAAATTCTAACAACATAAATTTTAATTTATAAATTTTAACTCCATATATATGGTTATAAACATTTATACATTGTTTGATACGAATTAAATAAATGTTTTTGTTTTATTATTTTCTACAATGTAATATTTTTATTTTTAGGTGAAGGTTTTGTATATTCTTTTATCGATAATATCATTTTTATAATATTTTATGTTGGAAACATTCAAACCGGCTAAAATCGTCTTCGCTCCAATTAAAAGTTTTAAGGCAGAAGGCAATGCTTAACGTTTTTTTTTAACACTAGAAATGAAAATTATATTAAATCAATAATAAAAATGAATTTACAAAAAAATATATGAAATTCCGCAATGTAACAGAGATACATTTATGTAGTCTAGTTGGGAAAAAAAAAAATCACATCTTTGAAATTTCTTAGATGCGGTTAGAGTGGCCAGGTTCAGCTTTAAATTATTATTTATAGAAGAGTCCACATTTAGGCCTATATTCGCGGATGCGTCAACTCGGGTTTTAAAACGTCGTCGTTGCACCTTCCTCTAGATTCTTCTTTTTCTTTTCAATTTCACCAAAGTCCCGACACAATCGTCCTTCTTCTTTCCCTTTTAACTCTGAACAAAAATCAAATCAGGATTTGGTTTCGTGGATTAACTTTGAGATACTTCTCTAGATTTCAATCTGAGGGTTTTTTCGTACTCGCTTTGGTTTCATCATCTACGGAAAAGGTTTCAATTTTTCAATTTCCTACGACGCCAAAAATGGGTTCGTTCTTCGTTACTTTCGTAATTTGATTGGTTCTTTTTGGCGCTTGATCCTTTTTTCGTATCTATTGGCTCTGATTTCGATTTATGTTGTGGCTTTGGACGGTGAAAGTTTTGATTTTTAGCTATTTTATTACAATGAGTTGCATTTAGGTCTTTTGTTTATGTCTTATTGTTGTTTCTGTTCCTTTTGATCGATATCTGGAAATGTGTGAGGAAAAGGGTACTAATTTGAGTACCCTAAAGATTTTGGATGCTGCTTGGTTGAGATTTGATGAAAGATGATTGATACTTTTGTGTTTTGTCAATTTTAATACTTTAGGTTTGATGGAAGATCAACCCATTAACCAGTGCTCTAGTAGCAACTATGCATCTGAAGAAACTCCAGAATCAACCCTTGAGCTTAACATCAAGACGTTAGATTCGCAGTCGTATACTTTCCAAGTTAACAAGAATGTAAGAAATCTTCTTCTTCTGCTTTACCTGCATATTTACTTAAGCTTAGTATGCTAATATCTGATACTATTTGGGGGTTGACTTGTTTCAGTTAACAGTTTCGCTATTCAAGGAGAAGATAGCTAGTGAGACAGGGGTGCCTGTTGGTCAGCAGCGGCTCATTTTCCGAGGAAGGGTTTTGAAAGATGATCATCCTCTCTCGGAGTATCGTATCCTAGTGCTACCTACTTTATTAACGTGTAGATTTTATGTTATAGTGTAGCTGTTTGTTGCATTATGCTATGTTCCCTGTGTATAAAATGCATGTTTTCCAAATTTGTTGGAAGTCTGGGATTTGGTTGATTGAGTTCATCTCTGCTTTATGACGTGTCCCTTGGGGATTTTGTATAGGCATGAGAAGATAAGCTGCTCCTAAAAACCTTTTGCATCTGCATCCGTAACGGTGAATTTGTATAGTTAAGGACAGTTCTAAAATAGTGTGCTCATGAAATGCCTTGTAATTTGCGCTGATTTCTTCTGTGAATCTTACACCGTAGAGGAAACTGTAATCTAGAAAAAAATAGATATATACCCCTTTGCTAAGGTTAGCTTTAGTTTCTCTCTGTCGATTCCTTCCATCGCTTGTATACTTCAGTATAGTTGATAACTTGACATCGTCTTAGATTTGGAAAATGGGCATACTTTACACTTGGTTGTGAGGCAGCCAGCAGAATCAGTTCCTTCATCTGGTACACCTTCAGAAGGGGCAACTGCAAATGATGGTAATTAAGTCATATGCCCTTTATGAGGTTTGAAGGAGCTGTTAACACAACCTTCATCTGGTGTCCAGAAACTTAATTTCAACTTATTATTTGATCAACAGGAAATAGTACAAATGGTGGACCATCTCGAAATGGAAGACATGTCTCCCACAGCGTAGTTCTTGGGACTTATAATGTTGGAGATCAGACTGAAGGCATTGTTCCAGATCTCAGCCGGGTAATCCTTAAGGATTTGTTATTTAGGTGTTTTCTGGGGAATATATTGTTTGTCTGATGGGATGGTTTGATTGGGCTTTAGGGCATTGAGAAAGACGTGGCTAACCCACTTTCACTTTTGTGTTGCTTAGGTAATTGGAGCAGTTCTAAATTCTTTTGGAGTTGGTGGACAACATCCTACAAATAACAGTACTAATGGCACGCAATCCTCTATGCCCGTGAGTTTTTTTCTCTTCACTCTCTACTTCGAATTTATTTCTTATTAGTGCCTAGTCTGCCATTTTGTTCTATTTGTTGGTTTTTTTCATCATTCTTGTGGAAAGTTTTCTTGGAAGTTTTTTACATTACGAATTGTTGAGAATCAGGTGCTGTTAACTTTTGATGTGTGAGGTTTCATTAGATTTAGTTGGTATTGACATCCACTGTTGCCTATTTCTAAACTCAATGTTGCATGCGATTTTATTTCCCCTAGTCGAATCTGTCTTCTCATGCTCCTCCTGGAAATACATCTGATGGAGCGCCTGGCATCGGTGGTCAAAGCCAAGCTGCGGGTCATTCACAACCTAGGCAAGCATTTCCTGGTGTATCATTTCAAGCATCGATGCCTCATGTTGTTCAGATTCCGGTTACAGCAGCTACAACAATTCCTATTCCTTCATTTCTAACGGTAGTTCTTAGTCATGTAGTGTTTCGATCTTGAGACTACAGCTTTAATCTTGTTATTTTACAATGTAACTCTCTAATTCTGCAGCCTATTCCGGATTCGTTAGACACTCTAATGGAGTTCATTAGTCGGATGGAGCTGGCATTATCACAAAATGGTATTCTGATCTAAGTTTTATTGTATATTGGATAGAGAACACATCAATAAGTTAATTGGGTGTTCCTCCAGGCTATCAGCCAGATACATCTTCTGCTACTTCCGGAGGCCGACCAAGGGAAGACCTGCCTAGAAATAGACGAGGTGCATCAACACCTGAAGCACTCTCTGTTGTCCTAAGGAATGCTCAGCATTTACTGAGTGGTCTAGGTGTCTCTTCTTTATCGGTAAACACCTTCTTCACACTGCTTATTAATTGATTCCATTCTTTATCTGTACTTTCCTTATTGGGAAATTGTAAAGTATATGCTTAGCATGCCTTGTCATCTAATCATGTGCTGTTTGTAATTTTCAACAACATTGTTGTAGCATATTGCCAGACGTCTGGAGCAAGATGGGTCCTCTTCAGATCCTACTCTCAGGGCACAAATCCAGACAGAGGCTGTGCAAGTAGGTCTTGCCATGCAACATTTAGGGGCCCTCCTACTGGAGCTTGGGCGCACGATTTTGACATTGAGAATGGCACAGTCTCCGGTGCGTTTTGGGTCATTTCTTTCGTGACTGTTCGTATTTTCTTGACATGCGGCTCACAAATACTGTGATCTACAGGAATTATCCTATGTAAATGCTGGGCCTGCTGTTTATATATCTCCATCAGGACCGAATCCTATTATGGCTCAGGTAAGCTTCTAGTCTTATCTATTTTTCTAAGCTAATTTTTTCTACTTTTGTGTAATTTTGTACTGTACTTTGCAGCCTTTTCCTCACCAAATCAGCTCTCTCTTTACTGGTGCTACTGTCTCAGCAAATCCAGTAACCGGACCAGCTGGTTTAGGAACTCCCCCAAGGCACATTAACATTCACATACATGCTGGTGGGTGAAGTTCACTTTTTTCCATTGGACTTAGCTGCACAATTTTTCTCCATCGAATTTCCTTAATTACCAGGCACATCAGGTTCACCAATGATGTCATCAGTTGGGAACCAGCGAAGCAATGGAGAAGGAGGGCAAGGAGACGGTGACAGCAATACAAGTTCTGTTCGGGTACTCCCAGTGAGAAACATCATTGCTGCTGCTGTTCCATCACGCTCTACCGGTGAGAATGTTTCTGCTGGGGTTCAACCTGGTTTGGATGGTTCTGTTCCAGTTGCCCAAATCAATGCAAGGATTAGAGAATTGGTAAACAATATGCAAGGAGGAAACCAGATTCCATCAGGTAGGTTGCCTGCTGACTAAAGTTTTACATTGTGGATGAAATGTTTTCAAGCTCTTCTTCACGTATCAATTAGGAACAGAAGCTCTCGAGCAGGATACATCTACGGGCCATGGTGTTGCCGGTGCCATGCCTGAGCAGCCTACCAACATAGCAGCTACTTGCACACCTGACTCTTCAAGTGGCTCACTGCATGACTTACCATCTGAAAGGAGGAACTCGGTGGTTTGTCTTGTCTGCATTCAGATGTTTCTTTATTTTTTTGTTCACTAGGGTTTCGCCTATCACTAATTTTTGGTTTTTCAACCAGTGTCAAAGTGAAAAAGAACCTGGTGAAGATTTAGGGCATCCAGCCGTTGCAAAAGATATATCTTGTACTACAGGACAATCTTCAGCTCCGTCTGGAGAATCCATAAGCAATGGGGAAGATGCTACCGGTGATACCAAAGAAACCAAGAAGGCTAATCCAGAGGTAGCTACAGCTACGCCACTTGGATTGGGGCTTGGCGGTTTAGACCGTAAGGTAATGAATGAATTGAAACTAAGTGGCAAGTTGCTGTTACTTATTTTTCATTGCATAGCATGTCCACAAGTCTGGTTCCAAATACTTACAGTCATAGTATGCTTTTTATGGTTAAAGAAACGAAGCAAGCAGGCCAAGGTATTAGGTAAGAATGGAGATAGTGGGACTTCAGCTACACTTGAAGGTGTGCAACAGAGAAGTGGGACCAGTGGTCAGCAGCTTTTGCAATCTCTCTTTTCTGGTAGTTCTCGTTCAGATGAGACTGGTCTGAGACTTGGGCAAGGTTCAGATGATCAGGTAGATGTCTCAAGTGCAGTGTCTCAGGTCTTGGAGAGCCCTGTATTGGATGGATTGCTAGCAGGGGTATCTCGACAAGCTGGTGTTGATTCGCCAAATATGCTGAGAAATATGCTCCAGCAGTTTACCCAGAACCCACAGATCATGAACACAGTCCAACAAATTGCCCAACAGGTGGATGGGCAAGAGATAGAAAATATGATGTCAGGTGGAGCTCAAGGCGAGGGTGGTGGCTTTGATTTCTCTAGGATGGTCCAACAAATGATGCCTCTAGTCTCACGTGCTTTTTCCCAAGGAAGGCCATCGCCTCAACCCGCAACACAGCAGCCTGATGATCTTCAACCTTTTCAGGTACATCTGTGGGTGATTTCAGTTTAGTTTTAGGCTTTTTTTTTTTTGGATTTTTGGAGCTTTGATTTGAAGAAAACGAAAAAATAAAAACAGTGACTGAAGAAGAACTTAATCTAGTATGGATCGAGTTAGTATGGTTTATTGTTTTTGGTTTTTAATCAACCATACTTTTTGCTTCAAAGGAAGTTAAGTTTCAGTTTAGTTCGGATTTTGTTGTCTTTTCGGTTGTAGAAAAAGTAACACCATTCTTATCTTAGCAATATCTAACTTTTTCAGATCGGGGTTTTTAGTTTCATTTTGGTTTGATCGGTTTGGTTTTTCCGGATTAAACATCCTAGGCACAAGAACCTCAAGAAATGGCATGGTCTCTTAGTTTATCTCATTGTAATGAATGTCCTTTCTTAATTGCCCACATAGGTAAATGTTCAATCTATGGCGCAAATGATTGAGCACTCTGATCCACCAGAGGATGTCTTCCGTGCTATGGTCGAAAATGCTGCGATGAGCCAAGATGACCTTGTGAACGAGCTTTGCTGTGATGAAGTTCTTTCTCATGTAAGCGTCAAACAGACTAGTTTGCTTAATACCGATAAAGTTTCCCTTATCATACTTGTATTTGGGGATTGCAGGAATATGCGGAGTTGCTAAGACGTGATATTGAAGGCAGGCTAAAAGATGATCAAGGTCCATAAGCTACTTGGTAGAATTGATTCCATAAGTTTCAGATCTTTGATGTATCTTTGTTTATCTGTTGAGATCCCTCACTATGTATTAAGCTTTGGGATGGTCTACTCTGCTGAACATAAGCAACCGTAATTTATCTGATCCCTAAAGGGCCAACTCAAAATTGATATTTCCATCTTTACCCACTTCATTGACACAAATCCCTCGACACTGGTTGTGTGATGAAACAAATTAATATAACTAAGAAAAAAATTAAGAGTTTGTAGTAGATTTTTCCGTTTGAAAGTCTTCTACTTTGATTGTTAAACTTTACTTCTACCAAAATTTCTTTCTTGCAGGGAGAGTCAAAGTATGAAAAAAAACTGATACAGGTAGAAATTAATGGGGGTGTTTTATTGTCTATTAACATCGTATATGTTTTAAACCATTATTGTTTTTGCAGAAGCTTGGTTCATGTAATGAGGAACCAAGCTTGATTAGGAACGATTTAACAGTTTGAGATTAAGAAGAAGATGCCTTCCCATATAAAACCTTCTCTTTGCCAATTAAAAAGAAGATGCTACATTGAAGGAATTCATAATGTTTCTGTGATGCCTATATCTTTTAGTGTGCAATCATATCGGAACTTCGATCTCTTTGGTATATTCATTCGGATTATAACAAACAAACAAAAACGTTTTGGAGTGTTTTTGGTTAGTTCTATAAGAATTCTTTGAGAATTACAAAAGAAGAAAATACAAGAAGAATATGTAAGAACTGAGAACATCATAGAGTAAAAGGCAATTGAGAGAAATACTTGCTGAAAGAAACACTTTAATATGGTTAGAATTTTTTTTTTTGTAGGCTAAAACATATGGTTAATATCAACAATGAGGACGTACAACAACCCGAAGTTCTAATAATCAAAGTCCAAACATTGATAGGAGAGATGCAGCGGCTTGATAAGTGTTGAGTTAAAGGTGGTATCCCATGAGAAGTTGGATTGAGTTCCAGATTATTGTATTAACATATAGACAATCTAATGATACTTTGCAGTTAAAATATATTTTAATTAATCAGGTGTTGAGCAAATCTTCTTCCAAATCAAAACGAAATTGAAAGCAGCCCTTGCCTAAATCTGAGCCTATAGCTCTGCCCCTTAGGTTCCAGCTTCTTGAAATGTAAGGTATAAAAGACCAAAGGCGTTGAACTGTAGGGTTGGAGAGTCTCCCTATGAGGGTAAGGTTGTTCTCCTCTATCAGATCCTCATTATTTAGCTTGGGAGCTAAGATTCTCAGCCTTGGTTTTTCAGGTGAGAAGCTATCTGTTTCCTTTTTTCTGAGGTTGAGTAGCGGCGAGCCATCTGAGGACAAAAGGTAAGATGCAGAGGGGAGATGAGTGTTGCAGGTATGAGATTTGGGGCTTCTGGGTCTCTGCTTACGATTTTCCTGAGAAAAAGATGGTGCAAGGCGCTTTGGATGTAGTCAAGTTCTTCCTTTCTTAGCCTTAGAACAGTAAGAAGGAGAGAGTTTTGAGAGAGATTAGACCTTTGCTCAAAAGTTCTTCCTCTCTTGGTTCTCAAAGGAGATACTCAAGAGGGAGAGAGTATGAAGACATGCTGAGAAGGATACGCAGCTGAAGTTGATGGGGCTCATCTTGGCCTTAACAGGCACCGGCGGTAGAAGGATGGAGGCTTCAATCAGTCCGGAGAAGCTATCTTGGCCTGCATTTTCTCGTCGGTGGTATTCTACCACTTTGCTAACTGACCCTACCACTTTGCCAACTACATGGTTATTCTTCAGAGATGGGAACCGTCCATCTCAGAATCTTTCCCTCAGAATCTTTCCCTTCAGATCTACCTTTTTGGATTAAGGTTAAAGGCTTACCCTTTCACTTCTGGAAAGAGAAGATGCTGATTAATATAGGGCAGGGGCTGGGACACCTAGAAGACATGGAGATCACACCTACCACAACAACGATTAGGGTCACATTTAATGGCATTAAACCCATTACCCTAGAATCTATCATTGATTTTGGTAAGGGAGAAGAACGGGTAATCGATCTTGAGTATGAAAGACTAAAAACTTACTGCACGTATTGCTTCTTTCTTTCTCATGATGAGAAGCACTGCTCCCTCCTCTCAGCAAGAAAATCTCAAGGAAAAGAGGTTTCCCTTAGAGAGCAGCACCTGAGCCTATCCAAAGCAGCTTCAGCAGTTCACGCTAGCAGAGCCCCTACAACTAACAGATTGGAGAGCTCGTCTCCAAGGAGGTACCCCAGCCACCAAACCAGAACAGAAGGCAGTAGAGGCTCTGGAAAACAGATCCATAACTACTCAAACTTCTCACGCAAAGATCGCAACCATGAGTTCCAACCCCCTAGAAACAGAACTTACTCCACATAGCAAACAAGAAGCTCAAGTGGAACTTACCACAGAGTTAGGGAGAACAGAGTTCCTACTCACAGTAATGCTCACAGGGGCATGGACCCACTGAAACATCCCACCCCGAGAGACGACAAACAAAAACGCGCGGAAACGATAAAACCCAAGATTTTTAAATTTTAATTTAAATCAACTTAAATTATCTAAGCAAAGCATTACTAATTACTTAAACCCCAAGTAAAATAAATTACTTCCATCGAAACTAAGCATGCGTACACAACTTAAACCCTTCATAAACAACCACAAAACATTACAAACGCGCATACCAACAAGTCCAAAATATTACCAACACAAGGCATATTAAGCATCCAACACAAAAAGATACGAAAACCCCTTTTTAAACCGCCTAGATCCTCCTCCTCCTTCGGCCTTGGTTCCACGAGCTCCATGACACTAAGACTTCTCTTTACCTGCACCAAAAGAGGCGCGTAAACATTGATAATGTTTAGTGAGGCTGTCATCCCTTCCCCACAGCGATATGTACATACAATCACAAAACTTACCGCAATCAACATGCAATGCAAACAATCAAGCAATATCATGATAAAGCTCTATCGTCACACACACAACACACAACTTGGACTAGCCATAAATCACACCCATATGGTTGAGTCCTACATCACACATTAATCACGAAAAGTTTAATAAATGTATGACTACGCTACGGTCACTACCCATATGGTTGAGTCCTACATCACACATTAATCACGAAAAGTTTAATAAATGTATGACTACGCTACGGTCACGCACTCACCTCGATTTGAAGGTTAGAAACAAAACGATGCTTTCACACTTTAAACTTGACTTCTTCTTGGCTCAACCCAATCACCAAGATCTCTATTACTCCCTGTCAAGAGATCATCAAACACACTTTCAAAAGATTGATCACAAGCTCCCAATTGTCTAACTTATCCAATTCGGATTCCCTTCTCCCAAAAACAGGGCTCTACTTAATCAACCATATCTCTTGCCCTAGACTATATTTAGGAAATTCCTTCGGTGAAACTCAAGATAAGACTCTCAAGCACCTATCTACCAAATTTCAGCCCAAACAAACAAGATTTGAGTGCTCAATCACTCTCTCAAACTCAACCCGTCGCGGGTAGCTCTGTTTGAGCAGCTTTGGGGAGAAAATCCATATCTCTCAAACCACTCACTATAAGCCCACGAAATTTGGTAGATAATTAGGCAAGAGATTGAAGAATTAGAGATGTCTTCACGAGCCTAATGGACCATATCAGGCAGAGAGCCATCTCGTGGTCTTCAAAGTTCTTGTCCAGAGCCGGTAAATTTACATTGCTGAAGTCAGTTTTGACGGCCATTACCACTTACACGATGCTTGTTTCAGCATTCCTGTAAGTTTATGTAAGCGAATTCAGTCAGCTCTTACAAGGTTTTGGTGGGATGCAAATCCAGATAAGAAAAAATGTGCTGGGTATCTTGGAGCAAACTAGCAAAACCAAAAAAATCAGGCAGTTTGGGATTAAGACAGATACAAGATTTTAATGAGGCTCTCGTTGGGAAATTGAGTTGGCGAATCCTCAACAGTCCCAAATGCTTGCTGAGTAGAATTCTCCTGGGAAAGTACTGCAAATCTGCACAAATCCTTGAGGTTAAACCAGCCAATCAAAGTTTTCATGGATGGCACAACATTCTAAAAGGGAGAGACCTCATTGCTCCTCACCTAACAAAAGTGGTTGGAACGGGTTCTACCATCAAAGTTTGGACAGATCCATGGATCCTGATTGCAGACAATAGAACACCTCACGACCCTGCAACGGAAGATACAAAAAACTGGTTTGTTGAGGATCTCTTCATACCAGGCTCAAGAGAATGGGATGCAGATAAGCTCGGACACTTGCTACCTGCACATCAAACGAAGCATCCAATGCATAAAACCCAGTAACTCAGGCGCTCCTGATACATTTGAATTGCTTCCAAGCGAATCGGGTGAATACAGCTCAAAATCAGGGTACTATATTAAAGCTTCAAAAAGAGCTAAAGAAGCAGATCAGTTTGTTCTAGACAAAAACCTGAACTGGGTAAAGGATCTCTGGGCCCAAGATTATGCTCCAAAACTCAAGATTTTTATCTTGAAATCTATTCAGCAGGCTTTGCCCTTAGGAGAGAATCTCCTTAGACGAAAAATCCCACATTCAGCAAACTGCATCAGATGTGGAGAATTAGAAACAGTGAACCATATTTTATTTTCCTGTGCATCCGCAAAAATAGTTTGGCAAGCAGCCCCTTTTCATCTTACCCCTATCTTCCTGGTTTCTGAACCGTTTGAGAAGCTTCTCCTCCAAGGAGCCAGGCTAACTGCGCTTCTACCTACAGGGGGTTTCCCTCGGCCCACTGTTTCCCTGGAAATGCTGGACACTCTGGAAGGCTAGAAATCGATTACTGTTTCAAAAACAGAGACTCATGGAGGAGGAGTGTCTCACGAAAGCCGTTTTTGAAGCGGCTTCATGGATTGCAGCACAATCGACTTTACGACTGCAAAGAAAAGGCTGCCACTACTTCAAGACGGGAATCTGATCGAAACTGCTTCACCTTGAAAACGGACGCAGCCTGGCTCTCATCTCAGTTAGAGGCCGGACGCGGCTGGATTCTCACCGATTCAGACGGATCTACCATCAATCAAGGCTATTCTACCATCCCCTTCGTCGATTCGTCCCTGAAAGCGGAGGCTCTAGCCTTGAGGGAAGGATTGATAGAAAGCAGGAAACGTAGAGTGGAAAAAATTTGTGTTTGCTCGGACTCAACCCTGCTGATAAACGCCATCAACAAAAAATCAAAAGCCATGAAGATCTATGGAATCCTTGAAGATATTGCACTCTTGTCTCTCCAATTTGAAAAAATCACGTCTATTTTCGATTCATAGAATCGAAAATAGAGTTGCAGATGTGCAGGTAGCTTTGTTGTAATGAAAAGTGAGCCAAAATTTGGTTTAGCCAAAAATGTTCTCTCTCCTCTTTATTGTAATGAATACTCCACCTAAACTAATTTAATAAAATTAGTTTGTTGCCAAAAAAAAAAAAATTAATCAGGTGTTATTTGTCATTATATCCTTACGAACCCGTTGAACCTAACCTTCCTCCAATATCCTCATTAGTTAATCACCATTTTCATCATTAAGAAACCTTAGAAAAATCTCAACTATATTTAGACCTAGTCTCACCCTTGCTTCTCAAATTCGTAAAGTAGCTTACGTGGATCAATACCTTAAGTAGTACAGCAAATAGTTGTGCACTTGTAACATATTTGCGTGTAGGAATTAAGACTTTTATTTATCTCGTATGTTTAGTGAAAAACTCAGCATGCATTATTACGATTAAATTTAATCATAAAGGAAAAGAAAAAGTTACAAAAAAAAAAAAAATTACTAATTGAAGCTGTCTTCTTCTTCTTCCCGTCGATCTCTAATTAGATTTCATCTTCTTCAGATCAAATCTCTCGCGACAATCTTTGAGATTTGAAATACCACAGTCAATCAAAAGGAGGGGGGGAGGAAGATGTACGAATTTGAGGCGATTACATTCAACATCCATGCCAGATACTTAGAGGTGATCTTTAGAGGCCACCTTCAGGGCCGGTCCATTTATAAAGCAGAGAAAGCAATTGATTTGAACCCCAAAATATAGGAGCCTCATTTTTTTTTTTTTGGTTGGCTGGGAGCTCATTTTTTTAAAACCTAATATTTTATAATACTTATTAAAGAAAAGTGACGATTTGGTTTCTTTAGCCTTCATTCTCCACCAATATAGTAAACACACCATCATATTTTTTCTCCAACTTTAATCTTCAGCAGCTTCTCTCTCTTCTCCTGTTTCCATGTAATTCTTTTATTTATCTTTTTCTATCAAGTTTTTTTTTCCAATTTTGTTTCCGAGCAATTGAACTCGAAAATTAACATAGGTTAATTGAATATCAACACAGATGGCGAACAATTAGCTTCTAAATTAAGAGCCAGATTTTATCAACAACCTGCCTCCTAATTCTTTTTCTTTTTGCAGTTAAATGTCTCTGGTACGCACCAGAAAATATCTTTATGGATCGGAAAAAAAAAGATGGGGAATTTGTTAAATCACAAGCCAATTTTATGCTTAAGTTTGTCAGAAGATCTGTGGCTGTTGAAGATGAGATCAATGAGGATAAAATTGAGATTGATGCTTGTGAGAATAGTGAAGAAGATGTACATGTCGATATAGAACATGAAATTGTTGATTGAGATGAGAACATGGAAAATAATGAGGATAAAAATCATGAAGAATTTAAGGATGAAAATGGAAACGTGGATATTAGTGATCCTGCAAACTAGAAAAGAATTGAGAAAAGACTACGAGATATTTCGGTGAAAAAAGGTCCTCCAATAAGACTACTCGTTGATTATCAGTTTCCAAAAGACAACATTGGTAGGTGTTTTTCTTATTCATCGTATACAAGAAAAATGACCAATGTAGAGAATCATGATAGGCGATGGCTAATTTACCTAAATCAAAAGATCTTAGTTTTTGCTTTTGTTGTAAGTTATTTAGCTAGGAAGAAGATTGTCCTATGTTGGCAAGTGTTAGGTATTGTGATTGGCGAAATATTTCGTATCTTTTGAAAAGATATGAAACTAGTCATAGTCATATTCTATGCATAACTAAATGGAGAGAGTTGGAGATGAGACTTCAAAGGAATGAAACTATTGATAAACTTATGCAAGAAGAAATTAAAAGAGAGAAAAAAACATTGGAGAGATGTTTTGTTGAGGATAGTTGCAGTTGTTTAGAATTTTGCTAAAAGAAATATAGCATTTCGTGGAGAAATTGAGAAGATTGGTGATGTGAATAACGAAAACTTTTTGCGTATGATTGAAGAGATTGCAAAATTTGATCCGGTGATGAAAGAACACATTCGACAGTTTGAAAAGGATGAAAGCCAATGTCATTACCTCAGTCATAAAATTCAGAATGAATTGATTGAGATGATCACACATGAGATCAAACGGATGAACATCGAGAAGATTGACAACGCAAGGTATTTTTCGTTCTCGATTGTACTCCTGATATCAGTTGTAGAGAACAAATGACTCTTCTTATTCGATGTGTTGATATTTCGGCGCTCTCACCCAAACTTGAAGAGTTCTTTTTCACATTTTTAGAAGTTACAGAGACATCAGGATAAGGCCTTTTTGATACCTTGCGAGAGGTACTTGTTGATACTAAGTTAAAAATTAAAGACAATGGAGCAAACATGAAAGGAAAATATAAAAAGGTGCAAAGTAGATTGCTTGAAATTAATACAAGAGCATGTTACACTCCATGTTGATGTCATAGCTTTAATCTAGTACTTTGTAATATGGCTTCTTCATCTGCAAAAGTAGTGTCATTTTTTGGGATTGTACAACGTCTTTATTCTCTATTTTCAGCTTCCACTAAGAATGCAAAGATATTCAGGGATACGGTGAATGGTACAACACTTAAACCACAATCACAAACGCGATAGGATAGTCAGATTGATAGTGTGAAGTCTACACAATTTCAAGCTCCACAAATACAAGAAGCTTTGTTTTTTGTGGCTGAAAATAGTGATACTCGATTGTAGAGTCTTGCTGAAAGTGAATTTCATGGAATTGGAAGGTTTGACTTCTTGTTTGGAATGATTATTTGGTATGAGCTCTTTTTTGCGTTTAACAAAGTAAACAAGACTCTACAACCGAAGGACATGGAATTGATGTTGTTATTTTCCAACTAAAGGGACTTCTGTCGTTTTTGAAAGAATACAGAGAAACAGGCTAAGAGAGGGTATGATGCGGTCATCAAACGTAGCACCAACCATGAGACAAGCCGAGGAGACCGAGGAGAGCAAATCAACACTAAAAGGACCAAACCAGTCTCAAGTAAAGAAAGAACTCGAAACAAGAACCAATATTGGAGTTCCTCAGGTCATGATGAGGTGGATAAAGACATCTTCAAAGACTGTACTCTTTTTCCTTCACTGTGGTTTTATTCCAATGGGTTTTCCCGGTAAGATTTTAACGAGGCAGCAACTTGTTGGTGCACAAGAGCCGACGACCAACTTGGATTATATTCTCATCTCATCTAGAGCAAACCTCGAAGTGGAATCAGCCCAAAACAAGCTCACACGTGGAAGTTATGGCTGATACAAGACATACGGGTCAGAAGCTGCCGGATTTGGACCGATGTGCATTCAAAGGAGGATTCCGGCTAAACCAAGAGGAACCGAGCGAACAGGAGACCTGTTCTGAAATCTTGACTCCAAATGGAAGCTCTGAGAGTTGGAATCAGGTCAAGAGCTGCTTAGAATCAGAAGATGTGATTTTTACAAATCAGGTGAATCTAAACTCACCCGGTTTGGACCTACGTGAACTCTTCAACATTACGATCAAACCAGAAGGAATTAGGCCGCAAACCAACCTGGGATGAAATCTTGATTCTTCAGAGAAGGTCCACGAATCAGAATCATACCAAACCGAGATCAGATGAGAAAGTTATTACAGTTCTAAACCATAGGATCCTTTAACACTTCGACTTTCCTAAAGTGGACGTGTTCACACTATGCACCATCAATGAGTTCACACACCAGCTCTTTCCTTTTCAGTTTGAGCTCGAGTTTGAGATTCTTCAGACCATCCAGAAGCTTCCAAGACACCACTCCTTTGCACCCAAGCTGTCAAGACTCAAGACACCTCACAACTTACCACATTTGGACAGATTTCGCCATTTAAGTGCAACGGCCCGATCTCTTTTAATTTTTGTGATTTATTTCCTTTGTTTAAGCTTCTAGAACATTATAGGAGTCTTATTTTCGAGCCTATATAAGCTCAGTTCGTCCCCCATTGTAAAGATACCCTTGATCAATAAAGAAACCGAATTTTCTCAAGTTTTCGTAAAAACTTAACCCTTTGTTCTTGTTCTTTGCTTGAGATTCGTGAGACCGAGATCGTCCAAGTTGTATCAAAGATCCCCTCATACTCTTGGTGGTTCGCTTATCAATCCATCATCACATCATTCAAACGACTTCACGGGAGGAGCTTCGAGCTAATCGTCTAGTCACCACCACAGTCGGCTACGAGTTTGCCTAAGAGGAAGGAGCTTCGAGCTAGCCCCTTACCAATCTCATATCCAAACCAGGGACTCAGCACCGAGTCTCATATCAGTAAAGGTTGAAGAAATACAAATTTCAAATAAGATGGAGATTGAACATGTGTTTGTATGAAGCCAAAACGTATGAGAAAAAGGAAAATACATTTTGATGAAGATATAGAAAAAGATGATAATAATATGGTATTGCTAGGAGAGGAGGGCTTTATGGTGGTTTACTTCCTAAACATCATGGATCAAACTATTGTTTCTATTGAAACAAGACAGTTCCAAAGTTAGGATAATACTTTTAGTTTTTTGTTTGATTTAAAGAAGCTTAAATCAGCTAGTGACGAGAGATTGATGAGATCTTGTGATAAGATTGAAATATTTTTGACGCATAGTGCACATTCATATTTAAATAGAAAAGATTTGTTCATCGAGGCAAACCTTCTTTGAGAAGTTACCGATAAAAGTTAAAAGCGCAATAAATGTGTTGATCTTTTTGAAAAGAATGGAGGGTTGTTATCCAAATACATGGATTGCTTATCAGATATTGTTGACAATCCCAGTTTCAGATGCCTACTATGCGGTCGCAGTTTCATATATCAGTTAATGAATTATATCTATTGAAAAAAATATGGTTGAAAAACTTAATTATGAGAAAATTATGGGAAGAGTTCGCTGAAAAAAAAAAGAGAAGGATTATTTTTCATAAATAAGTATTGGTTTTTTTTTTTGTAGATTGTAAGTATTTTTAATATCATTTTACTATTCTCTAAAATATTATTAAGTGCCACATTTTTTTAAAATGCTTTAGACCTCTTAAAACGGCGGACCGGCCCTTGTCACCGTGTTAGGCTTCTCACCACCGCCGATTACAATACCTTTGTTTATGCCACCAAATGAAACTTTTATTGAAGATGTGGATTCTGAAAAAGCGAACTGATGGGAACAGAAGATGCATCAGCCAACGCTTCATATCAAGAGTCGAGAAAGTGACAAGGACGCATTAAGCTGATTTGACACAAGGAGCTGCTGATGTGGCATTACACTTACGATTTTTGATGAGTGAGGTGATTGTATATGTCCAATCAGGGGTCGGTAAGTGGCCTACGATCTTGGAACAGAGGGAAGACCAAATGGTGAAGACGCAAGGACATGCGAAATAGAGGTGATCCCGTGTTTCGTTTCTTTCTCCTCATAACGGGCATGGCTGTGAGTTGCCCCATAAGGTGGCACGGCTTCCGGTACTGAGTTTGTCAAGAATGCGAGCCATGTGATGAAAGAAAAGCGTGGAACTGCATAAGGAAACTAGATTAGCTTGAACCACGGGACTACCTGATGGTGTTGGTGGATTTGGTTCCATGTTGCTTTCGATGAGAACATAGACTTATAATCAGAGGGGGAACAATTCCATTTGGTGATGTCCGAACCCGAACTGAGAGAAGGAGGAGGCAATTCCTGGTGTCACGACATCTTCGAAATGCCCAGAGATTAGAGCTGAAGGCTTCAGCAACTTTCGCAACTCGAGATAAACCAAGTTTCCTTCTCCCAGCTTCCCCAACAATATCCAGTAGGCAACTGTAGACTTTCCAGGGGTCGAACCAAAAATCTATTGAAAGACCATCACCAATCCCAATATGAACAAAGGTTTTAGCGTTGTCTCTCAATTTAAGTAACTTTCTCCAAATCCAAGAGCCCTTAGTGGCATTTTTGACTTCCCAAAACGATTGCTTGTTCAGTAGAAACCGATAAACCCAATCAACCTAGAGAGATCGTCACTTACTCAATAAGCGCCAAATTAGACTCAGGGAGAGGACGAGCGAAGTATCTCCCAGTTTTCCCAGTCCACCTTTACGCACCTTTACACACGGGCCGCGTGACTACATCCCATGATACCTTAGCCTTAGACATGATTAATGGAGAGCCAGACCATAAGAATGCCAATCACATGCTCTCTAATTGATCAAGGCAGTGCTGAAGGAGTTTAAAAACCGAGCACCAAAAATTCAAATAAGAATCACCAATTTAATCAAATGAACACCTCCCGCATAAGACAACGTTTTGTTTAATATATCTCACAATTTTGACTCCGAGTTTGTTGTAAACTGAATATTTTGTTATCACTTGACTTCGATTTTATTTCATTGCCTATAGGTTACTAAGATTAAACCCGCGGTACACCGTAGGAAAAAAATTTAATTTATTATTTTCTATATAATAATTTATTATTTATTAGGTTTTAAAATTCTAATATAAAAAATATGTTTTTATTTTTGAATTTATTATTATAAGTAACATAGTTGAAAATTCTAAATATCGTTGTTTGGTTGTTGTATTTTTTTTGGTTAAAATATTTTCTTTCAATTTCAACGTTATACAATTATTTATCATATAAAATAAATGATTATTGTATGTTGTGTTTTTGTTATATTTTCAATCATTAGTATTTTCAGTCTCTGAATAGTTAGTTTGTCTTTAATATGTTAATCCACTTCTATTATAACCGAATGTATATATGTGTATATCCAATTTATTTTACATAACTCTACATATCGAAGATAATTTACTTAAGTTATTCTGCATTTAATTAAAATATTAAATTGTAAATAATGATTGAACTATTTTACTTTTTAATTAATAATTAATTTCATAGTAACATGGTTAATTTTTGTATCATAATACAAAAAATGATTATATATCCCGATTTCAAATTTCACCAACTCGCAAATCTTATGACCTAGTGCGATTTTTTAAACATTTTTCTTAAAATGTTATTTATCATTTTTTATTGAATATTTATTCTTTACTTTTGTTCAAAAAAAAATGTTCTTTCAAATTTTCAATTTAGTAATAATTGACTAAATTTTGTTACTTTCTAAAATATATCTGGATCTTGATATATATATATATATATATATATATATATTAATGATGGTTGGACAAAAATAATTTAACAAAATAAAAAATGTAGTATATTTAAAAAATATATGTATGAATATTTATTAAATTCGATAAATTATACGGTTCAACAAAAGGACCAAACTAAATCGAATAAAAAATTATTAAAGTTTGAACGTCGGTTAAATCAAGCTTCCTACTTATTCAGATTTAGAACCATTTTAGTTTCTAATATTATATTTCTTTGAACCACCACCCAAAATGTTTAGTCGATGTGGGACGTTCATTTCACACTTTTTCTTCATGGATTGAATTAATTATGTCCGTTAATTAACATCCGAACAACAACATATGCGGAAAAATCTAGATTTTTATTTATTATAGGATCTATATATTGATTCAAAAATGTTTTAATAATATGATCCAACGAAGATGAGAAATTGTTTTTGAAGAAAATCTTCGAAATATCTCTAAATTAATTAAAAGAAATAATTTTGCTGACAAAATGAAAGGAGAAATAAAATTTTAATATTTCCTTGAACAAATGGATTATTTGAAGTCGAATTATATTTCAGTTAGATTAATTGATTTAGATTTCAATTATATTAATTCCTAAACTACTTTTTCTAATTGGAATTAAAAAATTTCTACACATAATTTCAATGGTAATTGATATAAATAAATAATTGATTTTGAACATTCACCAAAATGTATTTCTCTTTTAATAATAAGAAGATGGGTTTTAGGCACTTCAGACGCTCCTAATCCCCAAAGTGATCTGGAAACTGAAGAAACATCGATGTTAAATTATAGTCTTATTAAGAATGTCATTCATTTTATTAATTGGATCTTAAATGGATATGAAATCTCATGTTTAGACAAAAGCATTGGTTATTGGAGTCTTAAAAGTTCGATTTTTAAAAAAGTTTGTTCTGGAAAGTTTGGAGGGGGATTTTTTTGGCGATCAATCTAGGGTTTTTAGTTTTTTTTTTTTATTTTGGCGGCGCCGCTATGGCTGACTCGCCGGAACCTCCGCTTGCTGGTGATCCTCCCCACGTCTCTGCAACCTCGCTTCCTGTTCTCGCTAATGTCGCTTCTACGACAAGTAATCTTTTATCAGCTTCTATCGATCTCGTTTCCTCTTCACTTTCTAAAATTTCGGATCTAGACTCTTCATATCAATCTCTACCATCGGCGGATGTGGTTCATCCAACAGTTCTTGGAGGATCTATGATAGGCCATGTTTTTTCAGCATCGAAAGCTCTAATCGACCATGTGAGTCATGAGCAGTCACAAACCGGTTTTTAGTCCACATTGGCGGTTATAGGCACATCGGGAAAGACGATGTCTCTGATTGAGACTCCGTAGACAATCAAACCACGACATTCATTATTGCTGTGGTAAACGGAGATAAAGTAACGGACAACTCTGTTTCAGCGTTATCACAAGGGATAACTACGGTCACTAATGGCTCTGCTTTGGTTACAGATGGATCTATTTTAGGGACATTGCCGATTGTGTCCTCGAACTTGGCGAATGGTTCAAAAAGATTGGCAGCTGCTGCTCCAACAGCAGCCCGCTCATATGCAACAGTGGTACATAACAAGCCACAAAAACTCACAGCTCATAAAATTGAAGTTACGGTTGTGGATGGTGTTGAAATTGGTTAGATTCCAGACAACATCATCTCCTATTCAGTTCTCCTATGGGATGATTTGATCGTTGGGAAATTTCCAGCTAAGGCCCCTCATATTGCGAAAGTTTATATAATCGTAAACAAAATTTGGACCTATGGAGACAAGATGATGAGGATTGATGCCTTTATTGTCAATGATACTACAATAAAGTTCAGAATTCGTGATAAGGAAATTAGGGAAAGGATTTTAAGATGTGGTATGTGAAATATCGCGGATAAGCCAATGATGGTATCGAAGTATGGCCAGTTAGTGACGAACCGTTTCCTGAGCTTAAGACTACCTCTGTGGATTAAAGTCAAAAACATTCCTCAATCTTTATTCTCTGTGGAAGAGATTAGTTTTTTTTTTATCTGGCAAAGTTGGAGAGCCAATAAAGCTTCATTCCGAAACAGAATTGTGTAAGATTTTTGATGAAACAAAGGTTTTTGGTGAATGTAAACCTCACAAAAAATCTGCCAGCGCGTTTCATATTTAAGTCAACTACGGGTATTGATGTTGAAGTTGAATACGAATATCCATGGTTACCTCCACGGTGTAGTAAATGTCATGGTTGGGGACAATTTAGTGATGATTGTTGTCGTTCATCCCAGGTTGCTGAAGATTAGATTCAGGAACAGCTTGCGTCAAAAGTTGTTGGGTCACCAACCATTTTATCGGAGAATGGTTCACAAGAAATGACACCAGTAAATGTACAATATGAAAATGTCGTTCCAATGGTAGTTGCAGCTACGAGTTCTGAACCAAAGAAAGGTCTGGAAATACCTTCTTCCGTAGTGCATCATACAGTTCAAGAAGTTGTTTCTTGTATCATAAACAAAGAAAATCCTAAGTCACCGCTTGTGAGTTCGAAAAAAGCATCAGCTACGGGGAACAAAAACTCTCTAATAGTTAATGGTTCATCGGCTCATTTGATTCGGCGTGGTGAGTCTTTAACAGATTCAGGAAATTATCCTCTTCAGAAAGATGTTGAATGGGTTTCTCCATCTAAGGTGGGTAGAAAGACAATTCTTCAAGATACCACTATGGCAATTAGAGTCTCTCCGTCTCGGTATGACGTTCTTGCTACAGCAGAATTGAATGAGGAAACTAATGCTCCTATTGGTCCGGTAATTGACAAGGTTGTGGAAGTTTTGCAACCGGTTGGGATGGCTGAATCTACAAGACTACAAACTGGCACTTTGAGTAACAAAGCAACTCAACACACTAGGCTTCTAGTGTGGTGGTGAAAAAGCACTCTACAAAGAAGAATTGATGGTGGGTTTTTTCTAGAATGTTAGAGGATTGAATAAATTTGGAAAACAAAAGATAATAAAAAGTTAGCTTTCTCAAAGCCGTTTGGATTTTGGATGTTTTTTGGAAACTCGGGTGAATGAATCTCGTTCTTCTCCTATTTTTTCTTATATTTGTCTAGACTGGTCCTCTCTAACCAATTACGAACACCATCGTTTGGGTCGTATTTGGGTGGTTTGAAATAATAAGGTGAGAGTTACTCCGGTGTTCAAGAGTGCTCAGTTAATAACGTGTTCTATTTTGCTCGAAAGAAGTGATCATAAATTTTTTTGTTCTTTCGTTTATGCCTCTAATTTTTTTGGAGGAGAGTTGTGTTTTATGGGAGGATTTACGAGACCACCACTCATCTCCTCGGTTTCTTAATAAGTCATGGTTGATTTGTGGGGATTTCAATGAAACTTTGGAGGTTGAAGATCATTCAAACTTTCATAGTGGTGTTCTTTCGGGTATGCGGGATTTCCAAGACTTAGTCCGATTCTGTTCATTAATAGATTTAGGCTTTCAAGGACCCTGTTTCACTTGGTGTAATAAGCGTAGAGAAGGATTGATTTGTAGAAAGCTAAACCCTTCTTTTTTATCAAAGATGCATGGTCAGCGGTTTATGCTACTTCGTATTCTGTTTTTGAGTCAGAAGGTTGCTCGGATCATTTGAGAGGTAGAATTATGCTGGCGGATAAGACAACTACAGTTCGTCGCGCATTTAAATTTTCTAATGTTCTCACTATGCTTCCACAATTTCGTTATGTAGTGGCTGTGTTCTGGCAAACAACTTCTCCTTTATTTGTTTCTACATCTGCTATGTACAAATTGTCAAAGAAGCTTAAACTTTTGAAGGATCCGATGAAAAAATTGGGAAAAGAGAAGCTTGGTGATCTCTCTAAGCGGACAAAGGAAGCTTATGAAGATCTTTGTTCTAAACAAGCGGCAACCTAATTAACACCAACATAAGAGGCGATGGGTATTGAGGTTGAAGCACAATCGGTTTGGCAACGATTAGGGAACTTGGAAGAGGGTTACATAAAGCAAAAATCAAAGCTCCATTGGTTGAAGGTGGGAGATAAAAATAACTCTTACTTCCATCATTTGATCCAGCAAAGAAGCTCTTTCAACAGCATTACAGAGATTCGAGGTAGAGATGGAAATTTACTTCGTAAGCTTTTGATTTTTCGTTGCAACGAGGAGGATAATTCCATGTTAATTTCAACTGGTACTCGTGAGGAAATTCAGAATACTCTTTTCAAGATGCCGAATAATAAGTCCCCAGGGCCAGACGGTTATACTTCAGAATTTTTCAAATCATCGTGGGATTTTAATTGGAAATAATTTCGTTGGAGCAGTTAAATCGTTCTTCCAGAAAGGATTTCTTCCTAAGGGTATCAATTCTACAATGCTAGCTTTGGTTCCTAAGAAAGTTGAGGTTGCAAACATGAAGAATTATAGGCCGATATCCTGTTGCAATGTTTTATACAAAGTGGTTTCAAAGATTTTAGTAAATCGATTGAAGAGATTACTACCTCGGATTACTCTTTAAATCAATCAGAATTATAGGCTGCTAGCCTCTCGCTGTGCTTTGAAGATTGACATTGCTAAGGCTTTTGATTCAGTACAATGGAGTTTCCTTCTAAATACGCTAGAGGCTCTCAATTTTTCCGCAGGAGTTTATTCATTGGATTCGTCTTTGTATAACGACGGCTTCTTTTCTGTTCAGGTTAATGGAGAGCTGGTGGGTTATTTAGGGAGTAAGAGAGGCCTTAGACAAGGCTGTTCTTTGTCTCCCTACTTATTTTTCATATGTATGAATGTCCTCTCGCATTTAATTGATAAGGGTGCTTTGGATCAGACATTGGGTTATTACCCACGATGTAAAAACATTAATCTTACCCATCTTTGTTTTGCTTATGATCTTATGATTTTCATAGATGGCAGTAACCGTTCAATTGAAGGAGTTATCTCGATCTTTAACAGCTTTGTTACAAAGTCGGGTTTGAGAATAAGCATGGAAAAATCAACAATTTTCCTTGGTGGCAAGTTGGTTCATTCAAAAGATGATATCTCCACTCGGTTTCCGTTTGTTCATGGTGATCTTCCTGTTCGTTATTTGGGTCTTCCTCTTATGACGAAACGGATGACTAAGGATGATTCTATTCTTATAGAAAAAATCAGAACGAAGTTTCGCTTCTAGACAATTCGTTTTTTATCTTATGATGGGCATCTTCTACTTCTCAAATCAGTGATTTTGAGTTTGGTTAATTTTTGGATGGCTACATTTCGTCTCCCGAAGGGCTGCGTTGATGAGATTAATAAACTTTTTTCAGTGTTTTTATGGTCAGGTCCAGAGTTAAATTCAAATAAGGTAAAGCTGCAATGGGCTGATGTTTGTTCTCCTATATCGGAAGGTGGTTTTGGAATCAAGCCTCTCTTAGAAGTCAATCAAGTATGCTGTTTGAAACTCTTATGGCGCATCTTATCAATTCAACCTTCTTTATGGGTTTATTGGATGAAGTCTAATCCAATACAAAACAAAATCATTTGGACAATTAAGACTTTTACAACAAAAATATCTTGGATGTGGCATAAACTTCTGAAGTTTCGAGATATGGCTAAGTCTTTCTATAAGGTGAAAGTGGTGAATGGTGAATCAACCTTGTTTTGGTATGATGACTAGTCTTCTTTGAGGAGATTGATAGACCACACTGGTCCACGTGGCTTAGTTGACTTTAGAATTGGTATCGACGTTAATGTCTCTGAGTTAAATCTTTCTCGACGACAAAGGCAACATCGAATCACTAATTGGAACCAGATTGAGGAAGAGATTCATAAACTCCAAACTCGGACGGAGAGACATGGCCTCAATATTCACATATGGAAGTACAAGGCGGATTCATATCGAGATTCCTTCTCGACGAAGCATACAACAAAAGTATTCAGATCACCCAAACCGTATATGAGCTGGTACGTTAACGTCTGGTTCAAATACTATATTCCAAAATATTCTTTTCAGTTCTGGCTTGGTTTTGCTAATCGATTAACAACGGAGACCATCTATTTTGTCAAATTCACTTTTGTCGAACTCGGCTCATAATTCTTTGTGTCTCTTTTGTAGAATTCACGAGGAATCGAGAGACCATCTATTTTTTCAGTGCGCCTATACTTCAAAGATTTGGGAAGCACTTTCTCAGGAAATTTTGGGAACTTTGTTTTCTACCACCTGGAGTGATTACACAACAAGCTTCACCTCGTCTACGCTGCCATTTAATGTAAGATTTCTCATTCGTTTTGTCTTTCAGTCCTCCTTATATAATGTTTGGAGAGAATGTAATGTTCAAAGGCATGGACGCCCACCATTGTCGGCTCAGAGACTTTTCAGCACCATTGATAAGGATGTGAGAAATCGGATCAGCACCATTGATACCAACCAAGACCTTCGATACTGAGGATGCTTCGCTACATGGTTGTCTTAACGAAGTTGTTTTCAGCAAAGTTCTACTTCTCTACTCTATCCCCAAATGAATAGGTAGTACTCTTTTTCTCAATGTATGGTTTTGTCCCAATCGGATTTCTCATCATTGGGTTTTAACGAGGATACTATTCATTTATAAAACAGGATAGATTTTGCATAATTATCAGCTTTATGTTGTACTTATTTATAAAAATAATATTTTTTTTTGTTTGAATATAATTTAACACATTCATACCAAAAAAAAAAAAAATTGGATATTTAAGTGAAGACTTCTTGTACTTGAAATCTGCACACTTGCTAGTATCTAAATCACTGATTTGAATAATACATACCAACTGTTCATCACTAAAAGAGAAAAATGCGACATCATAGGCGACAAACCCTAGATCCTCCGCAGCTTCTCATCGACGAAGGTCCCTGGCCTCCGGCGTCGGCAAACCCAATGGCCAAGAAAAAGAAACCCAACTCGAAGACCTCTCCCTCACTGACGATTTCTAAATCCCAAATCTCAGCTTTAAATCGCGCGGTGTCTTCTGAGTCTTCGGACTCCGTCTCCACTCCAGCGAGAGATAAGGCGTTGCTTCAGCTTCCTAACCAACAGATCTCAGTAATTTCTAATCAAGTGAAGGATGGAAATATACAGACGGTGGAGACCCCCAATTCAAAGAATGAAATTTCTGTAACTTTGTCGAGCTCATCGAATCAGCACCCGGGAACAGAGATTCCTCAGGCTGCAAAAAGTACACATCAGGAACCTTTAGATCCTAGTCTGATTCTAGTCCCAGATTCCCAGATAGAAGGTGAACGGGAAAAGGGAAACAAGGAGGAGCTGAAGCTTCAAAAGGAAACACCAAAAACGATTTGGTGTGAGTTGGTCTCTGCTAAGCAAAAGCTGAAAAAGAAGGGCGAAGGTTTTCTCTTACCTTCAGGGGAGTTGTGCGTTACAATTCTAGACGAGGTAATTGTCAGGAACCAATCTCGCTGGACTAATTACATCCTTGCTCAATTCCATTGAAAAGCTCCTACTCCAGGTGCTCTTCACGCTATAGGAAATGGAATATGGAGTAATAGGGCTAGGGATATCACTGTCTAAAAGTTACCTGAACAGTCTTTCCTAATTTGGATTCCAAGTGCAATAACAAGGCAAAGGGTGCTGGCACAGGGTATGTGGCACATCGAAGGACAATCTATGTTTGTAGCTAAGTGGGAACCAGGAGTAAATCCCCAATTGCCAGTTTAACACATGCTCATGTATGGCTTGAATTCAGAGGACTGCCTCGATAATTTTTCTCTCCTGAGGATTTTGAACACATTGCAGGACTGTTGGGTGACCCTCAATTCCTACATCTTAATACGGCGAATATGACAAACTTGGAGGTAGGAAAGGTCTTTACAGTAGTGAATTTGAGGAAACCTATTCCGTAAGCGGTGAATGTACAGTTTCAGGCTGGGGCAATTCAGAGAGTGTCGGTGACATGCCCATGGTTACCCCCAACATGTGAGCATTGTCATGAGGTTGGACATCCAATCAACAAGTTCCCTTCGGTACCTATCACTTGTGGTTTCTGTAACTCGACGGGTCATCTTGGTTCCAGTTGTCCGAAAAAAAAGAAACAGGTGGAAAAGTTACCTGCAAAATCACATGCTACTGCTGAGATGAAGGTGCCCAAACGGAAACCACCATCTGTTTCTGAGACTAAATCAAAGGATAGATCGAGATCCACTGATGGTGTTAAAATTCAAGATAAAGTGGACTGTGGTATGAAACAGAAAAAGTACAAGGAGAAGGAATGGGTGGAAAAGCTGAAACATACGGTTAAAATCAGAGACAACAATCATTCTAGAAAGAATCAGAAGGTACCCTCTTTTGAAAGCAGCTCAGAAGACAGTGAAAGTCCGGAGGATAGTGATAGCTCCGAAGACATGGATGAGGTAGAATTTATTGATGAGTTTCTCTACGTTAAAGGTTCCCCTAAAGGCAGGAAATAAAATAAAAGGGTGACGATTTTTATAGAGGCAAAGGCCCCATCTACAATTAACTTATGTCGATAGACACTTTTTGTTGGAATGTTTGCGGGTTCAATAACTCCGTCAAACGAAGGGTTTTGCATAAATGGCTTAAGATTAACAAGATTACTTTTGGATATATAGCAGAAACTAGAGTAAGGGAGCATAAGCATGAGAAGATGCTTGAGGCTCGTTATGGTCATTGGAATTTTGCTGGCAACTATGAATTCTCAGATCTTGGAAAGCTTTGGTTGATATGGAAGAAGGATGTCAATCTACTGATGATTCACAAATCTGATCAGACTATTACTTGTATGGTAAGGGTCGAGAAGATGAAAAAAGATGTCACTGTCACTTATGTTTACGCATCCAACTCGTCAAAGGAATGAGAAAAACTGTGGAAGCAATTAGAGAGAATGTATGTGGATGATACAGTGAGAAACACTCCTTGGATGATTGTTGGTGACTTCAACCAAGTTGTGTATCTGGAGGACTCATCTCCAGTAGCAAAAACAGTTACAACGGGGATGGAAAGTTTCAAGAATTTTATTAATTCTTGTGAATTAATTGATTTGCCTTTCAGAGGAAATATACATGGTGGAATAAGCAGTTGCTTAACCCAATTGTTAAAAAGATAGACAGAATTCTAGTAAACCAACAATGGAGGAAGGAGCTGCCAGATTCTATGGGAATGTTTGCAGTGCCGTTTTTCTCGGATCATACTCCTGCTTGTGTAAGCTTTGGTAGGCCAAGGCAGAGAGTTAAAAGACCTTTCCAGTATTCAGCTTTTCTATCAATGCATTCAAACTTCCTGCCAACGATTAGGGAAGGATGGGAGAATTTGATGGTGATGGGGACAGACATGTTCAGGTTTGTTTCTAAACTCAAGGGTCTGAAGAGTGTATTAAAAAGCTTTAACAGGGAGCACTACTCCAACATAGAAAAAATACTCTATGTAGATGAAGAGAAACTAAAGTGTTGCCAAGAAGAGTTGTTGCAAAATGTTTCGGCTTAGCAGGTGGAGAAAGAAAAGAAGCTCTATACTGAGTGGTTTGAACTTACTGAAACAGAGGAGAGGTTTTTAGCATAAAAAACCAGAGTTGAGTGGCTAAAGCATGGAGATATGAATTCTACCTTTTTCATAAGGTAATTGAAGGGAGAAGGGATGTTAACCTGATTCATTACCTGATTGACAGTTGAGATTTGAGGATGTAGATGGTATAAAGAAAGAGTGTGTTGGTTTTTTGAGGAGCTACTTGGGAAGCAGCAAATGGTTTCTACTGAGGACAAAAAGCAGGCAACTGGAAACCTATTGCAGTTTAGATGTTCAGAGAATGATAAAATGAGCTTGGTGAAGCCGTTTTTTGATAATGAGATAATGCAAGAATTTATTAGTCTGCCCAGCTCCAAATCTCCAGGTCCTGATAGATTCACAGCCGAATTCTACAAGGACTCATGGAGCATTATTGGTAAAGAGGCCATAGCAGCGGTTCAAGAATTCTTCAAATCCGGAAGATTACTGAATAGATAAATTCTACGGCTATTGCACTAATTCCAAAGAGGCAGGGTGCAGATAACATTGGGGAATTTTGGCCAATCTCTCTTTGCAATGTTTTATACAAAGTAATCTCTCGGCTCCTTGCAAAAAGAATTCAGTCACTCCTTCCTCGAATGATTTAAAACAACCAATCAGCGTTCATTAAGGATAGGTTTCTGGTTGAGAATGTGCCTTTGACTACTGAATTAGTACAGGGATTCAACAAGAAGAGATGTGCTAAGAAGGGTGTTGTTCAGATTGATTTCAAAAAAGCTTTTGATTCCGTCCACTGGACCTTCATCCTCACGATTCTGAAGGCAATGCAGTTTCCTCTGTTATTTGTGACTTGGATTAAAGAATGTCTTACAACTGCTTCTTACTCTATTAAAGTGAATGGTGAACTTTGTGGTCATTTTAATGGAAAAATAGTCTAGGATAAGGAGATGCCCTATCTCCAGCACTGTTTGTCATAGCAATGGAAGCTTTTGGATCCCTACTCAGAAGCAAGTTTGAAACTGGGATTATTGGAACTCATCCACAAGCTGAAGCACCTCTGGCGACTCATTTAACTTTCACTGATGATATCATAATATTTTTTGATGGGACCAAGGAGTCACTAAAAGGTATTGTTAACGCTTTGGAGGAGTTCCAAAACATTTCAGAACTGCAGATGAATGTCAATAAATCTGCTCTTTATGTTGCTAGAATGACTAGCAGTGAACAGGATATGCTGGAAATGTTTGGCTTTAAGCAGGGGACCTTTCCTTTCAGATACCAGGGCCTGCCTTTGATGAACAGGAAGATGAGAATGAATGATTATATGCCTCTTCTGGACTCAATCCAAAAGAGGTTCTCAAGCTGGCAAGTTAAACACTTGAGCTTATCTGTGATTTATAGCACTATAAACTTTTGGAGCTCAGCTTTTTGCCTGCTTAAGGGTTGTATTAAAAAAGTGGAGCAGCTGTGCCAGAGGTTTCTTTGGTCAGGGCAAACGGAGGAGAGATGTGCTAACAAAGTGGTTTGGGATATAATCTGTTGCAAAAAGGAGGACGGTGGCTTGGGTTTGAGAAACCTTCACCTTTGGAACAAAACACTACTTCTGAAATTAGTATGGAGAATCCATGACTCTAAGGACTCATTGTGGGTAGATTGGATCAAAGCTCATTACTTGAAGGATTAGTGGTTCTGGACAGTAATTGAGAAACAAGCTGACTCTTGGATATGGAAATCAATTCTTCATCTGAGACCCTTGGTAAGGAAATTTCTAAGGAGTAAGGTGAGAAGCGGTAGGCATACGAGTTTTTGGCATGACAATTGGATCAAAGATTTAGTCCTAATTGAAGTAGGAGGAATGGACAGTGTTCAAAGAACTGGAATTCCTTACCTTGCATCAGTTGCTGAAGCAGTAACTAGAGGAGTCTGGTCTCATTCGCATGCAAATGTCAGGAATCAGGATACAAAAAAGCTGTGGGAGCTGGTTTTGAATTCAGCAACTCCGGATCCAGGCAGAGGAGATGACATCTGGTCTTGCTCACTAGACACCAAGGTACATAGGAGTTTTTTTACTGGTTATATGATATGTCTGCATTTTATATAGTTTTAGCTCGCATTATTCATTCGTTTAACCTTGTTTAATAGCTTGTTCTTAGCGTTTATCTCTTGTTTTGCATACTTAGGGTGTTTCGCATTAGGTTTGCATACATTTTGCATTTTAGACTTTTTTCAGGTACAATCAAGGGATAATTGAGACTTTGGAGTCAAATGGAGAAGGAGAATGTCTGACTCGATTACAGACCTTGAAGGAGGAGATCGAGCTGAGAAGAAAAACGGAATCTTGAAGTTTTAAAGCCTGGCTCGACCACCCATGGTCGAGCTACCTGATCGAGTTCGCCATAAAAATGAAGTCTTGGAGTTTTGAAGACCGACTCGACCAAGGTAGGTCGAGTCCACCAATCGAGCTGAGGATAAAAGAGGAGTCTTGAAGATTTTGGAGTCAGCTCGAGCATGCATGATCGAGCCCTAGCTCGAGCCCGAAGAAATAAAAACGCGATCTTGATTTGAACCAGCTTGAGCACACAGCTCGACCACCTATGGTCGAGCCCTCCTTCGCACTTAGTGATTTAGGGTTTTCATCTCTTAGTATAAATACCCTAAAAACGTTTAGCACAGGGACTCTCGAAATTTTTAAGTGTTCTTTATCTGTTCTTGCTTTTTGGATCCTGTATCTTTGATTCTACTGAGTATTTGTGTTTGAATCTTTCTATCCTATCTCTTCTCCTCCTTATCTCTCTACTTATGCAAGTTATTTTGATTTCTGGGTTTGTGATTATGCTGTTCTGCATGTGTTCTGAGTAGTTATTAGGGTTCTTGAGGATGGGTTAGATTAGGTGTGGAATCTTAGTCTCCTAGGTGGTTTAAGAGTAGATTGCTTGATTTCCCTTCTAGATTAGTGTTCTTAATGCTAATTACTCTCTGATCAATTGAAATTAGAACATAGGTTTTTCCACACCCAGAAGGTGTTTGATGAAATGCCTGACTGAATTAATTCTAGAGATTTACATTCCTAGCCTAAGGGATTAGTTGTCCAGGGTGTTTATTGGCTTTAACAAACTGAATCTCAATGCCTGTTAGTCTAGATTTCGCTAAGGGATTAGATCTGGAACTAGATTAGCTTGAGGTTATCTGTCACGGAAGTGGATTTAGCTGTTTACGAGTTTATTGTCTAGAGAATAGCTTGTTTAAGTTTGTTAAACCATCTAGATAGATTAAGAGGATACACTGAGTCTATAACCCCCATCCTTAAGAGCTTCTCTTCCTTGATTGATTTCTATTCTATTCTGTTTTGCTCTGTTTCTATTCTACTATACTATTGCTCTGTTTTCGTTCTGTTTTGCTAGGATTCTCTGTTTTGCTATTTCGCTAGTTACTGCTAGTCTCTGTTTTTAGTTTTCTGTTTAGGTTGATAGTTTCCATCTTATTGCTTGGCTTGACTTAGACTATTTGATTGCATCCTTCTTGGTTAATATCGCACCCATTTGGATTGACACCTTTCTGTATTACAATGACATGAATATGCATTAAGGCATTTGACAGATAGCATAAACGATAAAATCTGATATTTCAAATTGGCGCCGTTGCCATTTGAGTGTTGTTTGTTACAATTTGGATTTCAAATCGTTTTAGATCAAGTTCTTATTCGATCTACTCTGTTACTGACTTAGTTTTTCCTTTCTGTCTCTTTGTATTTCAGGTACGACTTGACATGATTAGCCCAGCTCGACCACGCCAGATCGATCTAGCCTAGCTCGACCACGCCTGCTCGTGTTCGCCCATCGAGTTAGCTCCCCTGCATGCAAACGAGATCAAAAGGCAGTCAGAAGCTACCACAACAGTTGAGAGAGCCGAGAGAACATCTCAGCACAGATCTCCAGGATCCAATAGATATGGCTGACCATAATCCACCACCACAGCCTGAACATGTGTCTCATCAGAGAAGGCAGCGTCTGATTGGTGCGGGAGATGCTCCCAACACTCACACCAACAAGCAAGGGATTGTATCTCATACCATCCAGAACAACAACTTGGAGATCAAGAGCGGCTTGATAGCTATGGTGTAGAGCAACAAATTCCATGGGCTGCCTATGGAAGATCCTCTTGATCATTTGGATGAGTTCGATAGGCTCTGCAGCCTTACCAAGATCAATGGAGTCAGTGAAGATGGTTTCAAGCTGCGACTCTTTCCATTCTCTCTTGGTGACAAAGCCCATCTCTGGGAGAAGAATCTACCCCATGGCTCTATCACTTCATAGGATGATTGCAAGAGAGCTTTCCTTGCTAAGTTTTTCTCCAATGCTCGAACAGCTCACCTCCGGAATGAGATATTCGGTTTTTCTCAGAAAGATGGGGAAAGTTTCTGTGAATGCTGGGAACGATTCAAAGGCTACACCACTCAATGTCCTCATCATGGTTTCAGCAATGAGTCCCTCCTTAGCACACTTTACAGAGGAGTTCTCCCTAAGGTCCGAATGCTTCTTGATACAGCCAGTAATGGTAACTTCCTCAACAAAGATGTTGATGACGGCTGGGAGCTTGTGGAGAACCTTGCTCAATCTGATGGTAACTACTCTGCTGAGTATGATAGGGGTGTTCGGCCAAGTGTTGCTACAGATGATCAGACTAGGGCCATAAAGGCCTTGACTGCTAAGTTGGATCAACTGCTACAGCAGAAGAAACAGGTTCACTTTGCTTCTGAGGATACAGTTTTTCAGGTTCAAGATGGGGAGGATGATGGTCTAGAGGAGGTCAGCTATGTGCAGAATCAGGGTCAGTATAACAAAGGTTTCATCAACTACAAGAACAACCCGAATCTCTCTTACAGGAGCACTAATGTTGCTAACCCTCAGGATCAAGTCTATCCGCCTCAGCAACCACCGCCCCAGTCCAAGCCTTTTGCTGCTTACAACCAGAATCAGAGTTTTGTCCCTAAGCAGCATTACCAGACCAGCTATCCACAACAGAGAGTCATGGGTGCCCCACCTGGTTTCACATCTCACCAAGCTCAGCCTTCTACCGCTCCAGATAATCAGATGACACAAATGCTGCAACAGCTTCTTCAGGGTCAAGCAGCTAGTGCAATGGAAAATGCTAAGAAACTTGGTGAATTCAAAACGCAGATAGATTACAACTATAATGACCTCAATAGCAAGTTTGAGTCATTGACCTCAAAGTTTAAGTACATGGAGGCAAGACTGCATCTACTTCTAGCCGATCACAGCTCCTAGGAAAAGCAGTCCAAAACCCAAAGGACTATGCTCACATCAATGCCATCATTTTACGAAGTGGAAAGGAGCTACCAGAGAGGGAAGGTTCAGTTAGAGTCACAGAGGACAGTGAGGTTGAAGATGGGGAGGATTTGAGCTACAAAGAATACGAAAAAACACGTCTGGAGGCTGACTTTAGCACCCAACTCGACCAAACTAGTCGAGCTAGCCCTCCAGCTGCGCCAAAATCAGTGGTTTCAGAGAAAAAGAAGGCACCTTTTGTCCCGCTTCGTTACAAATCCAAAATGCCTTTCCCAGGAAGGTTTAAAAAGGAGTTAATGGAGAAGTATAGAGCAATCTTTGAAAAACACATGAGGGAAGCATAGATCAGGTTACCTCTCATCGATGCTTTTTCAATGTTACCTGCATATCAAAAATTCTTGAAGGATGCAGTAGCTGCAAAAGCAAAGGAGATTCAGGGTATGGTAATTTTGTCAGAAGAGTGCAGTGCCATTATCCAGAAGAGGACTATAAAGGAGAAGCTAAGTGATCCTGGTTCATTCACTCTACCATGTTCTTTGGGGCCATTAATCTTCAAGAAATCTCTCTGTGACCTTGGGGCATCTATCAGTCTCATGCCGCTCTCAGTTGCTAAGAAGTTAGGATTCAGTAACTACAAGCCTTGCAACATCTCTTTGGTGCTTGCAGACAGATCTGTTCGAACTCCTCATGGTATGTTACAAGATCTACCATTGAAGGTTGGGTCGGTTGAGATACCTACAAACTTCATAGTGCTGGAGATGGATGAAGAACCAAGAGATCCCCTTATTCTGGGAAGACCTTTTTTAGCCACAGCTGGAGCGGTTATTGATGTTCGAAAAGGAAAGATTGATCTTAATCTTGGAAATGATTTCAAGATGACATTTGACATCAAAGACACGATGAGGAATCCAGAAATAGAAGAACAGATCTTTTATGTTGAGGAAATGGATCAACTTGCTGATGAACTTCTCGAGGAACTTAACGAGGAAGACCACCTTCAGACTGCCTTAACCAAGAGTGGAAAAGATGGGTATCTACATAAAGAAACCTTGGGTTATGAGATGATTTTAGACTCACACAAGGCTGTGGAAGAGTCAGAAGTGTTTGAAGAGCTGAGTGGGACGGAAACAGAGATTTTTGCTGCGGAACGCGCTGACTCTAGCGTCGGACTTGACCAAACTGGTCGAGTCAGGCCACACGCGATGACGGACTCGACCACGGAGCTCGAGCTCACCATCGAGTCAACCCACTCTGCGTCGAACAATTGGTCAGAACTCAGAGCTCCTAAGATAGCCCTCAATACTCTTCCTGCTGGGCTAAGGTACACCTTTCTTGGGCCTAATTCTACATATCCAGTCATAGTAAATGATATGCTTAGTGATGATGAATTACATTTGCTATTGACTGAATTGAAGAAGTTTAGAAAAACTATTGGGTATTCACTAGATGATATCAAAGGAATTTCACCTACCTTATGTAGTCATAGAATTCACCTTGAAAATGAATCATATGCTAGCATTGAACCTCAGAGAAGATTGAACCCGAATTTGAAAGAGGTAGTCAAAAAGGAAATTCTTAAGTTGCTAGAAGCTGGAATCATATATCCTATATCTCATAGTACTTGGATTTCTCCTGTGCATTGTGTTCCAAAGAAAGGTGGTATAACTGTTGTTAGAAATGATAAGGATGAACTGATACCCACTAGAACTATCACTGGTCATAGGATGTGTATTGATTATAGGAAATTGAATTCTGCATCTAGAAAAGATCATTTCCCATTGCCATTCATTGATCAGATGTTAGAAAGACTTGCAAATCACCCTTATTACTGCTTCTTAGATGGGTATAGTGGTTTCTTTCAAATTCTAATTCATCCTAATGATCAGAAAAAACTACTTTTACTTGCCCATATGGAACATTTGCTTATAGGAAAATGCCTTTTGGTCTTTGTAATGCACCTGCTACTTTTCAGAGATGCATGACCTCTATATTCTCAGATTTAATCGAGGAGACTGTGGAAGTATTCATGGATGATTTTTCCGTGTATGACTCCTTTTTCTCCTCCTGCTTGTTGAATCTTTGCAGGGTGCTTACTAGGTGTGAATAGATAAATCTAGTTCTTAACTGGGAAAAATGCCATTTCATGGTTACGGAAGGGATTGTCTTGGGGCACAGAATTTCTGAGAAAGGAATAGAGGTAGACAAAGCCAAGGTTGATGTGATGATGCAGCTGCAACCTCCTAAGACTGTCAGAGATATCAGGAGTTTCCTTGGGCATGCTGGGTTTTACAGAAGGTTCATCAAGGATTTCTCAAAGATAGCCAGACCACTCACTAGGCTATTATGCAAGGAACAAGATTTCATCTTCGATTCAGAGTGCTTGAGAGCTTTCCAGCCGATAAAGGAAGCTCTAGTCTCAGCCCCAATAGTCCAAGCACCAAACTGGGACTATCCGTTCGAAATCATGTGTGATGCTTCGGATTATGCTGTGGGGGCTGTTCTGGGTCAAAAGATTGAGAAGAAACTGTATGTAATCTATTATGCAAGCAGAACACTTGATGAAGCTCAAGGGAGATATGCAACAACAGAGAAGGAGTTGCTAGCTGTTGTATTTGCTTTTGAGAAATTCCGAAGCTATCTGGTGGGATCCAAGGTGATAGTCTACACAGATCATGCAACACTAAGGCATATCTATGCAAAGAAGGAAACTAAACCAAGACTGCTCAGATGGATCCTTCTACTTCAAGAGTTTGACATAGAGATTGTTGACAAGAAGGGTATAGAGAATGGTGTGGTTGATCACTTGTCAAGAATGCGGATTGATGATGCATTACCAATAGATGACTCCATGCCTGAGGAAACGCTCATTGCTGTTGTTACAACACTAGAGGATAAGAGTGTGCCCTGGTATGCAGATTTTGCGAATTACCTTGTAAGCGGCGAAATCCCTGGAAGTCTTGACGCTTACAGGAAGAAAAAGTTTCTGAGAGATGTGAACCATTACTTCTGGGATGAGCCCTACTTGTACAAGAGAGGTTCAGATGGTCTATTTAGAAGGTGCATAACTGAAGAAGAGGTAAGGGGAGTTCTAGAGCATTGCCACGGTTCAGTATATGGAGGTCACTTCGCTACATTCAAGACTGCGCAGGAGGTGCTGCAAGCAGGTTTATGGTGTCCATCGATGTTCAAAGATGCCCAAGCTTTCATCACCAAGTGTGATCCTTGTCAGAGAATGGGTAACATCAGTAGAAGGAATGAGATGCCTGAGAACCCAATTCTGGAAGTTGAAGTATTTGATGTGTGGGGCATCGATTTTATGGGGCCTTTTAACCCACAATCTTATGGGAACAGCTACATCTTGGTGGCTGTTGATTATGTCTTCAAGTGGGTTGAAGCAATAGCCGGCCCTTCCAATGATGCAAAGGTAGTTTTGAAGATGTTCAAGAGTATCATTTTCCCCAGATTTGGAGTGCCAAGGGTAGTGATCAGTGATGGAGGATCTCACTTCATCAACAAGCTCTTTGAGAATCTACTGAAGAAGCATGGGGTTAAGCACAAGGTAGCAACACCATATCACCCTCAGACCAGTGGGCAAGTGGAAGTGTCCAACAAGCAGATCAAAGCCATTTTGGCAAGAGTAGTAGGGGTTTCAAGGAGAGATTGGTCTTCTAAGCTTGATGAGACTTCCGGACTTATCGGACTGCATTCAAAACACCCATTGGGAGAACACCATTCCAGCTACTCTACGGCAAAGCTTGCCATCTGCTTGTGGAGATTGAGTACAAGGCATTGTGGACAACAAAACTCTTGAACCTGGATATCAAGACCGCTCAGGAAAAGAGATTATTGGTTCTGCATGAACTAGAGGAGATCATGCTGGATGCTTATGAGAGTTCTAAAATTTATAAGGAGAGGATTAAAGCCTTCCATGACAAAAGGATTCTGCCCAAGGAGTTCAAGGCTGGTGATCAGGTCCTCCTTTTCAACTCTAGACTCAAGTTGTTTCCAGGAAAACTGAAGTCTAGATGGTCAGGACCATTTATTATGAAGGAAGTTTCACCATATGGAGCAGTCACCTTGATCGGGAAGTGCGAAAACGAATTCACAGTGAACGGGCAAAGGATCAAACCATACATGGCTGACAGCATCATTCCAGAAGGAAACTCAATTCCTCTGGATGAACCTCTCCTTGCCTGAGTAGATCAGAAAGTCAAGCTTAACGACTATAAACAAGCTCACTTGGGAGCAAGTCCCATGTCTATCCTTGTATATATTGCTTAAATTTTCTTTTTAAGCCATCGAATAAGTATGCTAAGTTCTTGTTTTTTTAATTTATTTGTGTGATTTCAGGAGGATATGGGAACTGAATCATGACGAAAAGAGGAGTTTACGAAAAAATTGGTCTGACTCGAGCACCCAGCTCGACCTCCGTGATCGAGCTAAGCGATCGAGCCAGATGGAGGAAAGTTCAAAATTAGAATTTTGAACGCCAAGGGGACAGCTCGACCAGGTGATGTCGAGTGGTCAGATCGAGCCCACCAGCTCGACCACGTGAGGTCGCGTCAGCCATCGAGTCAAGGGTTTAAGCGCTCAAAATTTAAATTTCAAAATTCAAGCGAAAGCTGCACGCTCCTCTCTTATCATTTAGCACCTCCCCTTGCCTATATATGAAGAACTCGACCTCATGAGCTCTCCACACCAACAAAGCTTCAAGAAACCTCTTCCTTTTACCAGAATCGTTTTTTTTTTCTTCTGATTCTCGAGTTTTCTTTCAAGAGCCTTCAAGATGATCAATCAACTTCTCTTCACTCAAGCCGAAGAGCTCCCATCAGTCACCTCAAACTCGTCGTTCATCCGCCCAAGCCATGGCCAAGCAGTTTCAGAAGATAAGAGGACTTGTTTCTCCAAGCAGAGTACCCATGGAGGTAGACGTGGCACCTAGCTCGACCACCCATGGTCGAGTCAAGGGATCGAGCCGGCGTCACAAGGAGGAGACGGACGCGTTGCCCAGCTCGAGCTAATACTTCGAGCCAGCATGACGAACGTTTCGCCAGGGATTTCTCACGAGCAAAACGCGATGTAGCCCGTGGAAAGAAACCGATGGAGCCCAGCACGCAGTAAGTTCGCAGTGAGACCGAGGAGGATGAGCCCAAAGTGGTTAAGAAGTCTCAAAAGAAACCAAATCAACTTTCCCCAGAAGAGTATCTCACCATACTCCTTGTTAGAGGCTTCGCAGGAACAAGGTACCCTCACCGAGAAACGTGTTAAAAACTTGGTATTGCCAGAGATGTGGAATATCTCTATGAAATGGGGGCTTAAGCACGTTCATGAGGATACAACTTGAAGCTTACAAGGAAGAGACATGCCATTTCCTTTCATCTCTCAAGGTCCACTTCTATGAAGACGAACCAGAGTATGAATCTGACGGAGATCCGGGTTTTATCACCTTCACCTGCAGGGGTTTCCTTTACTCTCTCACTATAAAGGAGTTGGATACTCTATATGGATTCCCGAGTGGCACAAGAACGCTGCAAGATACTGACCATATGGAGCTGCAGCAACTGTGGTCAACCATTAGTGATGACACCAAGCCTTATCTGTCATCAAGAAGCAAGAGCTCCCAGATAAGAAGCCTTGTGGTTAGATACCTTCACAAGGCCATTGTCAGCACATTGTTTGCACGGACGGTTACAGGGAATCTGAATGAAGGGGAATTGAGAATGTTGGATGTGTGCTTAAAAGAGGTTCTGGTTTACACAAAAGAAGGACTGAAAATGCAAGGCGATAGAGCAGATGCAAGCCTCACCTTTATTCTCTTGGAACAACTGCTCTACTACAAGGATTGGGCATCGAGGATGCACAAGATGAATACAGAGGGAGAACTTAGCTTTGGAGGTATCATCACTCCAATTCTTGTTGCATGTGGTGTAGAGCTCACATCAGAGCCATATCCGCCCAGGTGGATCGATATTGGATTTTTGAGGAGGTGTCGATTTCTGGATCACAACTGGCCTATTGATGAGTTTATGTACAAATTCACTCACCCAACAGCTGGAGAAGCCCACTTGCGCCTCCCTTGCACTGATGTAACCAAGGTTAGATTGGGGGAAAACATCGATTTCTCTCCTCCATTTGATAGGCTCTATAACCCATATGAAGAAGCACAACAGCTCGAAGAGAATTCCGGTGATTCAATTGATTCCGAGGATGATGCATCAGGAAAGTTCAGTTTTGGGGAATACCGCCTACAACCTTCATCTAGCCCAGCCTTGAAGGAAGCACACAAGCGCATTGGCATACTACAGAAATGGAACAAATTCCAAGGCAAGACCATTGCTGCTTTGAAGGGGTCAGTAAAGGATCTAAAGGACCAGATGAAAGAAGTGAGGGATCACCTCAAAGATTTCCAGCTAAAGTTTAGTGCGCCTTCCTCCAAGAAAGTGGTACTACCCAAACGAGTACTGGTGGGAAGTGGTTCATATCGTGAAGAGCCAAGGGCTCGTGCATCCATGGAACCTCCAAGAGCTTCTTCATTCGAGCCAAGACAACAGCCCAAGCAGTACACACGGTAGAAGAAAAGGAAATCCGTGAGCGGACGGGCTAGCTCGAGCATCCAGCTCGATCAAGGTGATCGAGCCAGCCACCAGCCAACGCTTAGCTCGAGCCCCAGCTCGAGTCAAGCTCTCATACTGCCTACACTCGAGAAAGCATGGAGGATTCAATCTCCTCCTTCTTCTCCAACCCTTGAGGTACCTGTTCTATCCATTCTTGTATATATCATTTACATTTCTTTCTTGCTTTTTGTTGTTTCTTAAACCTTCTTTCCAAATTTTTATTACACAAGGGACTGTGTAATTGAAGTTTGGGGGGAAGGCTTTAGATGTGTTTGACTTGTCTTCTGTGTTCTTATTTTTCAATTTTATGCATACTTGAGTCTGCATGCATCTAAGGCATAGAAAAACCAAACAAATTTAAAAAATTTTCGAAAAAAGATTACAAAAACATAGTGTTCATGTAGTTGCATTTACATTTTAGGATTGAGTCTAGATTGTTTTCATATAGGGCTGTTGCATATGCATAAGGGATTATGATGATTATAACCTTGCAAGCTTGCTAATTTAATATGTTAGTTTCAATGCCCTCGTTTCTAGTTGTTTAATGCTTTGTTATTGAGCTTGAAGTAAGACTGCACCATACTTTGAATGCACAACTAGATTATTGTCTCAATTGAAGCATGCTGTGATTTGATATCATTTCCTATCTATTTGAACCTGAACTTGACTCATGGATACCATATACATACTTGGATTTTCTTTCACCTGTTTACCACTCTTGCTAATCCAAGTAGATGTTCTCATCATTAGAACAGTTTTACCATGCCCTTAGCCTAGCCTTCTTTCAAGCCATGATATTATTTTATTGAGTGTGTGAGGCCTATTTCTGAATGAGCTTGGTAGAAAATGTTAGGTTTGAGCCGACAAGCATAGAATCTCATGTAGTTCTGGTTTGCAATTTTCGAATTAGATAGGTGGGATCTTGATCATTGGGTATTGGGTTTGGTTCTGTGAAACGGTGCAGGCTCGATCGAGTCAAGAGGTGAGCTGGTCGAGTCTGCTGCGGGTTTCAGACTGGCTCGACCAGGCACGTCGAGTCTGGTGGTCAAGCTGGTCGCATCTGCGACTGGTGATGACCTAGCTCGACCTGGCTCGTCGAGTCGGGTGGTCGAGCTTGAGGACTCGATCGAGTCAAATAGGGACTTGGTCGAGTCAAATGCTGATTCCACATATCCATTGAACTTGTGCCTCAATGGTTTAGCTCTCTGGCGTGTAATAGGGCCGGTTGGAATGTATGGAATTGGATTCTCCATAGGTTGCTCCTTGTCTCTGTTCAGCTCCAAGGTGATGTCCTCATCATTCCCACCCTCTTCAGAAGGTTTTGTCCTCAAAACTGGTTCATCACCTGCATCAAACAACTCTAAGTCAGTAACATTGAAAGTGGGAGATATATTAAACTCACCTGGTAATTCAAGCCTATAGGCATTGTCATTGATCTTCTCAGCTACTCGGAATGGCCCATCTCCTCTTGGTGCTAGCTTGTCCTTCCTCTTGTTTGGGAACCGTTCTGGACGCATATGAAGCCATACCCAATCTCCTTCTTTGAAGATGACCTGTTTACGCCCCTTGTTAGCTTGCTTAGCATACATCTCAGTTTTCTTCTCAATGTTCTCTCTAGCTTTCTGATGTATGCTCTTGATGTAATTGGCCTTTTTCTGCCCTTCTAAGCTCACGATCTCAGCTGGCGGCAACGGTGAGAGGTCTAATGGCGAGTTTGGATTAAAGCCATAGACAACCTGAAATGGTGACAGCTTGGTGGCAGAGTGAACAGCTCGATTGTAAGCAAACTCCACAAATGGTATACACTCTAACCAGTTCTTCAAATTCCTCCCAATGGTTGCTCTCAGCAATGTTGACAAGGTCCGGTTAACAACCTCAGTTTGCCCATCTGTTTGAGGATGGCAAGTAGTAGAGAATACTAGTTTCGTCCCTAGCTTCTTCCAAAGCGTTCTCCAAAAATGACTCAGAAACTTGGTGTCTCTATCTGATACAATCGTCTTTGGAATCCCATGTAATCTCACTACTTCTCTGAAGAATAAGTTGGCGGTCTGAGAAGCATCATTAGTTTTAGCACATGGAATGAAATGTGCCATCTTTGAGAACCTATCCACAACAACGAAGATAGAATCCTTATTCTGAATCTTGGGAAGTCCAAGCACAAAATCCATTGATATGTCGACCCAAGGAGCTGTAGGTATAGGCAACGGCATGTATAGTCCATGAGGATGAGATTTAGACTTAGCCTGCTTGCACGTTACACATCTAGCACAAAACTCCTCCACTGTTTTTCTGAGATGAGGCCAAAAGAAATGCTCCTTCAATATGCTCAATGTCTTCTCAGCCCCAAAATGATCCATAAGACCACCCCCATGAGCTTCTCTAATCAGTAATTCGCGTAGAGAACCCTGAGGTATGCATAGTCTCCTTTCTCTAAATAAAAATCCATCTGACTTGTAGAAATTGCTGTAGGCTCCTTTACCACATTCTGAGTAGATATCCTTGAAATCTGGGTCTTCTTCATATTGCATCTTAATCATTTCAAACCCCAAAACCTTAGACTCCATCGTGGTGATCAACGCATGTCTCCTTGAAAGTGCATCAGCTACCACATTCTCTTTACCCTTTTTGTACTTAATGACATAAGGGAATGTCTCAATGTACTCCAGCCAGCGAGCATGTCTCTTCTTAAGTGTTGTTTGCCCCTTGAGATGCTTCAACGTTTCATGATCAGTATGAATTACACATTCTCTAGCAAGCAGGTAGTGTTGCCACGTCTCCATAGCTCTAACCAACGCATACAACTCCTTGTCATAAGTAGGATAATTCAACGCAGCCCCACTTAGCTTTTCACTGAAATAAGCCACTGGTTTGCCTCCTTGAGTAAGAACAGCCCCTATCCCAATTCCAGATGCATCACACTCCACTTCAAAGGTCTTATTAAAATCTGGAAGTGCTAGAACAGGTGCATTAGTTAGGCGTTCCTTCAGATCCTGAAACGCCTTATTCTGAGCTTCTCCCCAAGTAAACCCAACGTTTTTCTTGATAACTGATGTGAGTGGTGCAGCAACACTACTAAAGTCCTTAACAAAACGGCGATAGAAGCTTGCAAGACCATGGAAGCTTCCAACTTGGCTGATGCTTATTGGGGTTGGCCATTCTTGTATAGCCTTTATCTTCTCTCCATCAACCTGTAATCCCTGCGAACTCACAACAAATCCTAGGAAAACTAGCTTATTAGTGCAGAATGTGCACTTCTTTAAGTTTGCATAAAGGCCTTCCATTCGGAGAGTCTTTAAGACTAACTCAAGATGTGTCACATGGTCAGATAAACAAGAACTGTAAATTAAAATATCATCAAAATACACAACTACAAACTTACAGATGTATGCCCTAAGAACATGGTTCACTAGACGCATAAATGTGCTGGGTGCATTTGAGAGTCCAAATGGCATGACTAGCCATTCATAGAGTCCTTGTTTCGTTTTGAATGTTGTTTTCCATTCATCTCCTTCTTTCATCCTGACTTGATGATATCCACTCTTCAGGTCTATTTTAGAGAAGATGGTGGCTCCACTAAGCTCATCCAGCATGTCATCAAGGCGCGGAATAGGATGTCTATATTTGATGGTTATGTTGTTAATCGCCCTACAGTCCACACACATCCTCCACGACCCATCTTTCTTAGGCACTAGCAAGACCGGTACAGCACAGGGACTAAGACTCTCCCTCACATAACCTTGCTCCATTAGTGCCCTAACTTGACGTTCAAGCTCTTTTGCTTCCTCTGGATTCACACGGTAAGCTGGTCTATTTGGAAGTTGTGCACCAGGTATGAAATCGATTTGGTGCTCTATCCCTCGGCTTGGTGGCAGTCCAGCCGGTATCTCTTCCGGAAAAACGTCCTCAAATTGTTCTAGGAGCTGACTTATCTCCTTAGGTAACTCCACAGCTACAGAACCTGCGCTCAAAAGCTCCTTAAAGACCATTAGTAGCACAGTGTGTGAAGTAGTTTTTAAAGCCCTTCTTACTTCACTAGTATTAACTAGGAAGTTAGATTTAGCACCATTACTCTTTTCTTTAGACATTTTAATTTACATTTCATGAACTTGCTGAGGTGATAATGGAGCTAAATTCACTTTTCTTTTATCATGCATAAATGAGTATAAATTGGTGCGACCGTTATGCGTGGTTTCCTTGTCAAACTGCCATGGACGTCCCAATAAGAGATGGCCAGCTTGCATTGGAACCACATCACAGAACACTTGATCATTGTAACGCCCCACACTAAATGGAACTGTCACTTGATCAGTGATCTTTAACTCAGACTTATCATTGAGCCACCTCAACCTGTAAGGTCTCGGATGCTTAGTTCTCTCCAAGCCTAGTTTTTCAACCATATAGAGGCTTGCAACGTTTGTACAAGAACCCCCATCAATTATAAGAGAACATACCTTGCCCTTGATAGTGCATCTGGTATGGAAGACGTTCTCACGATGAGCACTCTCCTCTGGTTCTATCATTGTGCTGAGAATGCGTCTCATCATTAGAAGCTCTCCGGTGTCTGGAAATTCTGTCATCTCCTCATCAGCGTCCCCCTCAGCCTCTTCTTCATCTTGTGATTCATAATCCCCAGATTCAGTAAGGATCATCACTCTTTGATTAAGACAATCCCTGGATATATGCCCTCGGCCTTGACACTTATAACAGGTAATGTCTCGGCTCCTCTGCTGATTTTGTTGGTTTCGAGGCTGATGATCACGTCTGGGCTCAGCTTTAGTGTCTCTAGATGGCTCAGGAGCTCTTGGTTTAAAACGTGAATCAATCACAACTGCTTTGCCCTTATCAGCTTGTTTTGGCGCTGAACTCCAAGTATTTTTATTTCGGCTGAAACTTGAGTTCTTCCTCTTGATTTGTTGTTCAGCTTGGATTGCTAAGTGCTGGAGATCCTCCATCTGATGATATACTTGCATTTCCACTTTTGTAACAATCCGCTCTTGTAACCCATCCAAAAACTGAACCATGAGTGTTTCTGGTGCTTCATTTAATTCAAGGCGATTCCTGAGGTGCTCAAATTCCTCATAATATTCTTCCACTGATTTGTTGCCTTGAGTAAGCCGTCTGAATTTCTTTTGCAGCTCACGGTGGAAATGTGGTGGCACATATCTCCTTTTCATTAACTGTCTCATGTCGTGCCAAGTAGAGATAGGATGGTCTTGGTAACGTCTCCTATCAGCCACATCTCGATCCCACCATGTAAGGGCATGGTCTGTCAGCTGAGCTGCTGCAAAGGCTACCTTCTTCGCCTCGGTGTAATTGTAACAGCCAAAAATCTTATCCATTCTCCTTTCCCACTCTAGATAAGCTTCTGGATCAACTCTTCCAGCAAAAGTTGGTGCGTATAATTTCAGGTCTGGTGAGTGCTGAGGCGGTGGTGGCTGGTGGTCTGGTTCATGCTCTACATAAGCATGTCTAGCTCGTGGTGGTGGTGGCGGTGGCAGATCGCCTGGATCATGTACCCTTCGATTCTGATACGGTTCAGGTCCATTTTCTCTTCTTGCAGGCATGGGAGGGTTCTCCATGCGGTCCATTCGGTTAGTGAGAGCTTGGAGTTGAGTGTTGATATTTGCCATCATTTGAATCATGGCATTGTTGGCGTCAGTTTGATCATAATTCTCTGCCATTGAGGTCGAGTTCTCCTTGCACAAAACAGGAAAATTACAAACTTAGTTTTTCTGGAAATAATCAAACAGACTGCAAGAAAAAGGAAAATTCACAAAAACAGAAAAAGGAAATTGCACTTATTCTAATGAAGCCCTAATTTTCTGTTTTAATTTTCGCCTTCTCTACCCTAGCAGCCACGAAAATTCAGTCTCTAATGGTGCAACAACAGCTTAATATGATGATTCAATTCAGTTCTAAACGATCAAACAGGATGCAACAAAACAGTTCACAAAACAGAAGCAAAACAGATTAACAAGGTGAAACACTCTAGCTAATTTCGTTTTCTTCTATAACCCTATCTTCTTTTTCTTTTCTTTTATAGATTACTAAAACAATAAACTAACAACTTAACAAACTGAAACAAAAAAATTTCGTCCTAAACAGAAACAGCAAACAAAAGCAAACAGCAAGACAAGCAAACAGAAGCAACGCAGAAATAAGTTATCAGTTGAAACAACCTAACAACTTAATTCTCTAAGAACTTCTAAAGCAAAATCGACTGAAAGCAAAGGATAGGTTTAGACACAACCTGATTGAAGGAACTTTGGCTCTGATACTAAAGATGATACACGCCTGGTCTCAAAGTTCAGAATCTTCAAACGATGGTGTTGTTCTTCTTCAGGAGAGAGGCTCGTCTTGAAGGAGAAACGGTGGAGCGATGTGAGACCACACAAGATGCGGAAGCCTTGTGATAAACACTAAGTGATTCTCAGGTTTGAGAGTCCGATTACTCAATCAAGCAAGAGAAGAGAGAAGGAAGCGGCTGCTGCCTTGGTTTGAGAGATAAACTCGTTTTCATTTTTTTAGGGTAAAAGTATCTTATTAAGAGGACGACCTAGGCTTTATATAATAGCCCCTTGACATCAAAACGTCACAAACAACCAAGAACAACAAGTAGTTCAAGCAAAAACAGCAGGGTTTGCGAAAATAAGGAAATAACTCAAAAATGGAAAGTTTGAGCTAAAACAGAACAACTTGTCTCTCGTCAGTCTTTGCTCTTGGCGCTCAGCTCTTGAAGTGTTCTTGGACTTGTGAAAGATGTAGTAGACCGAGAACAAGTCCAAAATGCGCACTAAGGGGGTTGCCTCGTTAAAACCTTCCTCAGAAAACCCATACCCCTATGGACAAAACTGATGGTAAGGAAAAAGAGTACAATGCCTTAGCACGTCTTTGTGTGTCTTCACTATTTGATGACAGTGAAGACACTAGACTCACGTGTCTTGATGCTGAGAAGTGGCCATGGTGCAGAAACGAAGCTCGAAGGCAAAAACGGTGCAGGCTCGATCGAGTCAAGAGGTGAGCTGGTCGAGTCTGCTGCGGGTTTCGGACTGGCTCGACCAGGCACGTCGAGTTTGGTGGTCGAGCTGGTCGCGTCTGCGACTGGTGGTGACCTAGCTCGACCTGGCTCGTCGAGTCGGGTGGTCGAGCTTGAGGACTCGATCGAGTCAAGTAGGGACTTGGTCGAGTCAAATGCTGATTCCACATATCCATTGAACTTGTGCCTCAATGCTTTAGCTCTCTGGCGTGTAATAGGGCCGGTTGGAATGTATGGAATTGGATTCTCCATAGGTTGCTCCTTGTCTCCGTTCAGCTCCAAGGTGATGTCCTCATCATTTTATCTGCAAGCTTTGGTTCTGAATCCCCATTTTCAAACCTCTTCTCCATTCTTATTTTCTGTTTGCTTGAGGGTAAGAAAGGACTAAGTTTGGGGAAGTTGATATGTCTGCATTTTATATAGTTTGAGCTCGCATTATTCATTCGTTTAACCTTATTTAATAGCTTGTTCTTAGCGTTTATCTCTTGTTTTGCATACTTAGGGTGTTTTGCATTAGGTTTGCATATTTTGCATTTTAGATCTTTTTCAGGTACAATCAAGGGATAATTGAGACTTCGGAGTCAAATGGAGAAGGAGAATGTTTGACTCGATTACAGACCTTGAAGGAGGAGATCGAGCTGAGAAGAAAAACGAAATCTTGAAGTTTTGAAGCTTGGCTCGACCACCCATGGTCGAGCTACCTGATCGAGTCTGCAATAAAAATGAAGTCTTGGAGTTTTGAAGACCGACTCGACAAAGGTAGGTCGAGTCCACCAATCGAGCTGAGGATAAAAGAGGAGTCTTGAAGATTTTGGAGTCAGCTCAAGCATGCATGATCGAGCCCTAGCTCGAGCCCGAAGAAATAAAAACGCGATCTTGAATTGAACCAGCTCGAGTACACAGCTCGACCACCTATGGTCGAGCCTTCCTTCGCACTTAGTGATTTAGGGTTTTCATCTCTTAGTATAAATACCCTAAAAACGTTTAGCACAGGGACTCTCGAAATTTTTAAGTGTTCTTCATCTGTTCTTGCTTTTTGGATCCTGTATCTTTGTTCTACTGAGTATTTGTGTTTGAATCTTTCTATCCTATCTCTTCTCCTCCTTATCTCTCTACTTATGCAAGTTATTTTGATTTCTGGGTTTGTGATTATGCTGTTCTGCATGTGTTCTGAGTAGTCATTAGGGTTCTTGAGGATGGGTTAGATTAGATGTGAAATCTTAGTCTCCTACGTGGTTTAAGAGTAGATTGCTTGATTTCCCTTCTAGATTAGTGTTCTTAATGCTAATTACTCTCTGATCAATTGAAATTAGAACATAGGTTTTTCCACACCCAGAAGGTGTTTGATGAAATGCGTGACTGAATTAATTCTAGAGATTTACATTCCTAGCCTAAGGGATTAGTTGTCCAGGGTGTTTATTAGCTTTAACAAACTGAATCTCAATGCCTGTTAGTCTAGATTTCGCTAAGGGATTATGTCTGGAACTAGATTAGCTTGAGGTTATCTGTCACGGAAGTGGATTTAGCAGTTTACGAGTTTGTTGTCTAGGGAATAGCTTGTTTAAGTTTGTTAAACCATCTAGATAGATTAAGAGGATACACTGAGTCTATAACCCCCATCCTTAAGAGCTTCTCTTCCTTGATTGATTTCTATTCTATTCTGTTTTGCTCTGTTTCTATTCTACTCTGCTATTGCTCTGTTTTCGTTCTGTTTTGCTAGGAGTCTCTGTTTTGCTATTTCGCTAGTTACTGCTAGTCTCTGTTTTTAGTTTTCTGTTTAGGTTGATAGTTTCCCATCTTATTGCTTGGCTTGACTTAGACTGTTTGATTGTATCCTTCTTGGTTAATATCGCACTCATTTGGATTGACATCTTTCTGTATTATAATGACATGAATATGCATTAAGGTATTTGATAGATATCATAAACGATAAAATCTGATATTTCAAAAAGGCTTTTGATTCACAGCCGAATTCTACAAGGACTCACGGAGCATTATTGGTAAAGAGGCCATAGCAGCGGTTCAAGAATTCTTCAAAATCCGGAAGATTACTGAAACAGATAAATTCTACGGCTATTGCACTAATTCCAAAGAGGCGGGGTGCATATAGCATTGGGGAATTTTGGCCAATCTCTCTTTGCAATGTTTTATACAAAGTAATATCTCGGCTCCTTGCAAAAAGAATTCAGTCACTCCTTCTTTGAATGATTTCAAACAACCAATCAGCCTTCATTAAGGACAGGTTTCTGGTTGAGAATGTGCCTTTAACTACTGAATTAGTGCAGGGATTCAACAGGAAGAGATGTGCTAAGAAGGGTGTTGTTCAGATTGACTTCAAAAAGGCTTTTGATTTCGTCCACTGGACGTTCATCCTCACGATTCTGAAGGCAATGCAGTTTCCTCCGTTATTTGTGACTTGGATTAAAGAATGTCTTACAACTGCTTCTTACTCTATTAAAGTGAATGGTGAACTTTGTGGTCATTTTAATGGAAAAATGGTCTAGGATAAGGAGATGCCCTATCTCCAGCACTGTTTGTCATAGCAATGGAAGCTTTTGGATCCCTACTCAGAAGCAAGTTTGAAACTGGGATTATTGCAACTCATCCACAAGCTGAAGCACCTCTGGCGACTCATTTAACTTTCACTGATGCTATCATAATATTTTTTGATGGGACCAAGGAGTCACTAAAAGGTATTGTTAATGCTTTGGAGGAGTTCCAAAACATTTCAGAACTGCAGATGAATGTCAATAAATCTGCTCTTTATGTTGCTGGAATGACTAGCAGTGAACAGGATATGCTGGAAATGTTTGGCTTTAAGCAGGGGACCTTTCCTTTCAGATACCAGGGCCTGCCTTTGATGAACAGGAAGATGAGAATAAATGATTATATGCCTCTTCTGGACTCAATCCAAAAGAGGTTCTCAAGCTGGCAAGTTAAACACTTGATCTTATCTGTGATTTATAGCACTATAAACTTTTGGAGCGCAGCTTTTTGCCTGCTTAAGGGTTGTATTAAAAAAGTGGAGCAGCTGTGCCAGAGGTTTCTTTGGTCAGGGCAAACGGAGGAGAGATGTGCTAACAAAGTGGTTTGGGATATAATCTGTTGCAAAAAGGAGGACGGTGGCTTGGGTTTGAGAAACCTTCACCTTTGGAACAAAACACTACTTCTGAAATTAGTATGGAGAATTCATGACTCTAAGGACTCATTGTGGGTAGATTGGATCAAAGCTCATTACTTGAAGGATTAGTGGTTCTGGACAGTAACTGAGAAACAAGCTGACTCTTGGATATGGAAATCAATTCTTCATCTGAGACCCTTGGTAAAGAAATTTCTAAGGAGTAAGGTGAGAAGCGATAGGCATACGAGTTTTTGGCATGACAATTGGATCAAAGATTTAGTCCTAATTGAAGTAGGAGGTATGGACAGTGTTCAAAGAACTGGAATTCCTTACCTTGCATCAGTTGCTGAAGCAGTAACTAGAGGAGTCTGGTCTCATTCGCATGCAAATGTCAGGAATCAGGATACAAAAAGGTTGTGGGAGCTGGTTTTGAATTCAGCAACTCCGGATCCAGGCAGAGGAGATGACATCTGGTCTTGCTCACTAGACACCAAGGTACATAGGAGTTTTTCTACTGGTTATACTTGGACATGACTTTATGATGGCACTCAAAACAAATACTAGCACCCTGCTTTTTGGTTTAAAGGTAGTGTACCAAAAATCTCTTTCATGTTTTAGATTGCAACGTTGGACAGGATGCCAGTTATGGACAATCTTTTCCAATGGGGTATTGCTGAAACTCCGATGTGTTGTATGTGTAGTTTACACGCAGAAACTAGGAATCATGTTCTTCTCCACTGTGAGTTTGTAGAGCAGATTTGGCATATCATCATGAGAAGGTTGGGAGGGCCAGCTTGTATCTTTCATAACTGGGAGGCACTCTTAGCATGACTCTTATCCACCACTCCTCAAGTTTCCATTACCTTTAAAAGATTGGTAACTCAAGCCACACTATATTTCTTGTGGAAAGAGAGGAACTCTAGGTTGCACAACAAGACTTCCTTTCCGGTATCAACAGTGTTCAGACAAATTGATCGGTGTATCAGAGACACTCTTCTAGCCAGGAGATTTCGGCGCTCTTTCACTGGTCTTCTCCAGCAGTGGTTCAGATGGGAGTAACTCTCTCACCGGTCTTCTCCAGCAGTGGTTCAGATGGGAGTAACTCTCTTAGAGAGGTTTCATATGTCAGCAAAATATTTCCTTTGGCTTTTTATTTTTTTTTTGGCCTAAGCAAATCCTGAAACTGTAACATTCCTATTATCTAATAGATTTACATTTTTAGAAAGAAAAAAAAAATCACTGATTTGTTGCTTTCCTCATGATCTTGTGGGAGAGTATCACGTCGTTAATGGTGACGAGATGAAATCCAATTTTTTTTTTCTTTTCTTCTTTTTCAGATTAAATTTTAACCATAAAATATAATTGTTTTTTTGTAGTAAACAACCAAAACAACATCGTTTTGAATTTTTGTACTCAAATAACCAAACGACGTTGTATGGTTAAGAAAAAATGATACATCATCACCATCGTGTCTTATGCGTCAGCAAAAACGCATCTTGTGTTTTGTTGTGGTTGAAATACACCGTTTTTCCGGTCTAGTAGTCAAGGGTTTAATACACCATACCGCATTTAAAAAAGATGCTTGGAGATGGGAAAGTGGGAACATCTCAATATCCGGATTTAATCAAATATAATTTGAAAGGTGTTATCAGTTTATTGATCAGGGTTTAATAGAATAACTTTCTAAGTTTCCAAAAATTTTGAAAATATATATCACGAAAATGAATTTCAATTATTTGTGGAAACATATCAACCGGTAGAACCTCGTCTAAAGATGAACAAAATATTGAGGGACATTCTTTGAAACTGAAAGCTCAATGTTTTAATTAAAATGATTCATGATTACAAATCGAAACTGAGGTTATTTTATATTTCTTGCAAATACCAATATTTAATTTGATTATTTTGTCTTAGAGATACAACAACAATTGGTGGGAGTACACTCTCCGTATACTAAAAGGCTTATATGTGCACAAAAGTCCTTGCAGCCTTGGGTCCCTGCTTTTTTGCACGGGTCTGGGCTGAAGCATTTTTTCCACTCTTGCTTAATTCCAAAACCTATCCTTAGACCAATATATAGTTCATAATTATAAAGGATGCATGAAAATACGTTGATCATAAAAATTGTAGTGTTAAATAATAAGTAGTACGTACCAGGAGTACTATCAGAGCAATGAACGGAAGATATGAAAATCATGACGGTGAGAACAAATGCGACTAGAATTTTTTTGCTTATAGCCATTTTTATGTAATTTTCTCAACTTTGTTTACGATTCTTTTATTTCACTTAGGATGATTATATATATAATAAAACAAACATACTTAAAAGGTATGCTTTTCTAGTCAAAGATAACAAAGGAACAGAATCTTTTAATTTATTTCACCGGATTTATATTCAGAAGAAAAATAAAGATGATTTTTTACCTAATAATTCAACATTAGTGAGATAATTTATGGTTTTAGACAATTCAAAATTAAATTATATTTCCTTGATTTAGTCAAAATTTTGAATTAGAATTCACAGAATCCGATTTTTTTTAACTTGCTATTATTGCTAAAGGTAATATGTAAAGATATAAATCAAACATATTACTTGATATAATTCAATGCTTTATATTTAGCTGATTTAAATTATTTTTATTTTTATTTTTTTTTCTATTAAAATCTCTCATTATATAACACGTCCAATCGTAAAATTCAAATCTTATTATAATATGAAAATAATCTTACAACGTTAGGTCTAATCTATATACAATAATATGAGATTGCAATATGCCATTACAATTCATAAACAAAAATAAGTTTTTTTTTTCTTAAATTAAAGTTGCACAGTATAAGATGGAATGCAAAATTTTGGTTGCATGGAACACGCGGGGTTTCAATAAGCCGCACAAGCATAATGCATTTTGGAGATGAATTCAGGCTGCAAACTATTATCATTAGGCTGTTGACATGAAACAAGAGTCCAATATTAGAGTCCATCCAAATATTGTGCCTTATGAGAAGCTCATTAATCCATGTAATTAGGGTTCTCTAGCAAAATAGATTACTATATAAAATGTGTAGTGAATATCAATGTATCCATCTTTGGGAGTTGCTGTAACATCCGTGTTTCCGTCGTTCTCTTGTATTATATTTATTAGATGTTGTGTAAAGTATGACCCTCGGGATTGTTGTATTTTGGACGAGATTTATTAATACAAGATATTTATCGAGTTGAGTTGTTTATGTTTTGATATACGATGTGGATTTCGTATATCGGTTGTTGTATAATACATGATGCGGATTTCATGTATTAGAGACGGATGACACATGATGAGGATTTCATGTGTGGTGGTGAGTTCGGGCGAGAGTTTGTGCCGTTACTTGGTTCGGTGTATTAGGGTTAGTATCGTTAGATCCGAGACGTGGTTGATGGTAGGATTATGCGGATTTAATCCTACGCCAACTAGGATTATGTGGATTTAATCATACGATGATTAGGATTATGTGGATTTAATCCTAAACGGATAAGGGTTATGTGGATTTAGCCCTTGTCGGAGGATTATGCGGATTTAATCCTCGGGTGGTCGAGATTATGTGGATTTAATCCTGACGGATGGATTTATCAATTAGGACTATGTGGATTTAGTTCTAATATATCGATAGACCGAGTGAGGACTATGCAGATTTAGTTCTCGAGTGGACTTCGCCTATTAATTCGGGTATAGGATTCGATGGGCTTAGTCGTCACATGACCACGTAGGATCTGCGGTATTGAACCCGAGAGTGTTATTGAACCAAGTACGGGATGATATCGAGTTCGAATGATGGCCCTAGGGGCGGTGGTTGAGTTAAATTGATCAATAGATCGATTGTCGAGAAGTAATCCCGAACGGTTCGGTTTTTAGCAGAATTAACGGTAATTTCGGAATTTGACGGGAGTGAAATAAATATTTTGAGACCGGGAGATGTCTCAAATATTTCGGGAAGTTTGACGGAATTACTAAACCGAGAGGGAGAATTAATTAAATCATAGGAAATTAGTTTACTTAATTTTGGTTTAGTGATTTGGTTTGGTTTAATTACATTAAACCAACCCCAAAAATATCTTCTTCTTCTCTAGTCTTCTCCAAACTTCTTTTAATATCCCTTATCTCATTTTTGGGGAGAACCATCGAGAGAGAAGGAGAGAAGAAAAGTGAAAGAGAGAAAGGAGAAGAAGAAGAAGGAAAAGAGAAAGAGAGAAAGAAGAAGCTGAAAAATAGAGTTTGGAGCTGAGATTGAGAGGTCCGATCGACCTAGCAAACGATCAAGGATTAAGCTGAGATTTTGTGGGTATGTTCTTCAATCGCTTGACTAATAATCTACCAAATTTCGTCGAGAATTGTTGAGTAGTTTAGGAGTTATGAAATTTCTCCCTAGACTGCTCTGTTTTCGGGTTGTAGCGTTAAGCCCAGTTTGAGTGAGTGTTTGGACACTCAAAACTTGTTCTTTTGGGCTGAAATTATGTAGATAGGCTGTTGAGAATTTGATCTTGAAGTTCACCGAAGAAATTTCAAAAATTTGATCTAGGGTAAGAGATATGAGCAATCAAAGTCGACCCCGTTTTTGAGGAGGAGAATCCGATTGGAGGGTTTTAGTAAATTCAAGTGTTGAGCTAGTGAATCATCTTGAGAGTGTATTTGGTGATGTGTTTGCTAGGGAATTGGTGCTACCTTGGTGTTTGGTTGAGTAGAAGTCAAAGAGAAACAAGCTTGAAGTGTGAAAAGATCGTTGTTTCTAATCGTCAAACCGAGGTGAGTGCGTGACCGTGGTTTATCTATGTAATCAATGATTTGCATTGCTTGATATGTGTGTTACGACTTGACCATATGGGTGTGATTTATGGCTTTTCCAAGTTGTTCCTTGTGTGTGATGGAGCTCTATCATTCTTGTTTGATTGTTTGTATGTGAATGCATATTGATTTCGGTAAGTCGTTGAATTATATATGTATAATCGTGGGACGGGATAACCGTCTCACTAAGCATTATCAATGCTTACACACCTCTTTTGGTGCAGGTAAAGAGAAGTCATTAGGTTGGAAGCTCGTGGAACCATGGCCGAAGGCATTTTTATTTTCGTATTCGGGATGGGGTCTTTCAGTTTCCTCTTGTGATAACTATCTTTTTATCTTTGTATGAGATCAATCGAATAACTATTTTAATCTTGGTGACAGTCTAAATCTCTTCCTCTTTTACATTTCTTACACAATAGAGCTCAATGGGCTTTTTAATTTTATATCTTAGTTTTCTTTCTTTCTAAAGCTTAGTAAGGCTGGATCTATCTTGTTTTGAGATTACTCACATGGTATAAGAGCATAGACGACTGAGTTGGGTCTTATTTTCACAAGCTTCTAGCTTCCGCTCATCTGTATAGAAGAATGCTTTCATGGATGTTAGTCTAAATTACAAGATGTTACGCTTCATGATAATCAGTGATTTGTTTTGGTTTAGAGATTTCGTCGAACTATTGGCGTGCATAATGGAGCTCAGACGAATTACAACAAACATCAACCAAACAGTTCATGCGATCTGAGAAGACTCCGCTTTTCCACCGATTAAAGCTATGTTGGGTGAGATCAATCAGAAGACAAGCTCGATGTCATTCAAATATGCGAAGAGATTCTCAGATTACACTTATAAAGAGTCGGATTTTCAGAAACTTGTGAAATGGAGTGTGACTATTGTTCTCGAGAAACGGTTTGTCAAATCGAATGAGCTCACGGTCGATGAACTTCGAGACAAATCCAGAGAGCTAAGGCGCTACACGATCATGAGTTGATGAATGAATCTGGCTGATGAATTGTCACTTGTTGTTGTTGTCAACATGATGCAAAGCTGTAACAAACACTTAGAGCATCACCAATGGTAGAACCCTTCATGGGGTTCTTACCAATATTTTAATTCTAAATTTTAAGAACCCCATGCTAAGAACCCTTAAAATGGTTCTTAAATAAGAACTTTTAGATACCATCTCTCCTCATGCTAAGAACCCCTATAATATTTATCATTATTTATCATTATAAAATTTTAAGAATCCCTCCTCTAAGAACCCCCATTGAAAATGGTCTTAAGGAGGGTGAGAACAGCGAATGTCAACAAGTATTCCAAATTTGTAATTCTTTGAGTGGAATTTATGTATGATTTTTTCAAATGACTTGGGGAAAAGTTTTCCAACAACTTTTCCAAATGACTTGGGGAGAAGTGGTTGATGCAGGACAAGGTTCATTCGTAACAAATAAACAGCATCATGAAAAAAATCATGAAACCGGAAGCAATGGCTCCAATAATCCCGATAATCACGACCAAGAACATGGAGATGATGCAAGCTCGAATGAAAATTCTCATAACACTTCAGCCCAAAGCCATTCAGACGCAGTACAACAAATCAGTGATCAAAACCCACATCAACAAGAAGAAGATTAATCTCTTAGGAGATCAAATCGACAAGTTAATCAACCTCGATATCTTGAAAACTATGTTCTCCTACCAGCTTTAGAGTGTAAGAAGTTTTTGCTCTCCATCAACGATGAGCCAAGATTCTATCATGAAGCTAAAGACTCGCTAGAGTGGACACAAGCTTATAAATAGGATATTGAATCGATTAACAAGAACAAAATGTGGAATTCGGTGGACAAACTAAGTGGAACAAAGATCATAGGTTTGAAGTGGGTGTTTAAAACAAGATGAATGCGGATGGAACTATTAAAAAGTACAAAGCACGTTTCGTAGCTAAGGGATACGTCCAACAATCCGGGATCGATTTCGATGAGGTTTTTGCACCAGTGGCTCAAATTGAAACGATACGTTTGCTGGTCGCATTAGTGATATATCATGGATTTTACCCGTTTTTAGCCATGATATAAGTCGTTTTATCGAGTCTTTCTAGTGCTTTTTCTATCATTTTAGAGTCTTTTCAGGTTTTAACACGTTTGGGACGAAATTGGAGATTTTGGAGACATTTGGAGCCTTTTTGGAGCAAACCGAAGAAAGTACCCGTTTTGAAGCTTTAGCATCGATCGACACCATCATGGTATCGATCGATACCGACGTAATCAACGCGCAGAAGAGATTTTCAAGGAAGCCCATAAGAAGCCCAATCATCCCCTTTATTTACATAAGAAGCCCAGCTCGTGATTTTAGGTTTATTTAAGCAAACTTTTAGTCACTAGGTTGAAGGCAGACTTTACTTTTGACTATTATTCTTGAGCCACCATTGAGATTGGGAGAGTTTTTATGAGGGAGACGGATCCAAGACTCTGTTCATCATAGAGAAGATCCCGAACCCTTGTTTTATTCTTTTGTTTAATTTCATGATTTATTCAGTTATGCTTTGTTTCTCATCAATCATGTCTGAGTAGTCTCATTTTAGGTTTAGGGATTTCTCATATGGATTTCTCTGATTTATGATAATTGATTTGTTAGGGTTCAAAATCTGAATAGTTCTTCACCATAGGTTGTTCTCAAAGCTATTTCTAACCTGATCACTTAGAACATAGAACCTAGATTAATCGATTAGGCACGACAGTGCAATTGAGTAATTTGATAAAACCTAGGGTGAGCAATTGGATTATCTGCAAAGAGATTTGGTTTAATCGAATTGTGAACATATCAAACTTGAATTGATTGCTGGTTTACTGTGTAGGATTTGCAAAGAGATTTGAAATTTTAGACTTTAGACTTAGTTAGTTTTCGCAACGACAGGTTGGTTAACTATACTTTCGTGTTTGAGTTCAAGAACGGCGCTTAATTGAATTGAACCTTAATTGATTAATTGTTATCAATCATTGATTTCCTGAGAATTTCCCTGAGCCTAGTTTCCCCTCATATAAATCGACTTAAGTTCAATTTGATCATTTGTTTTCTCGTCATTCATTGTTAGCTTAGCACAATCTGCATCTTTTATCTACTGTGTGAGTTTTCTTGAGTTCTTGTGTTCGACCCCTAACTTTACTGCAGCAACTGCTTTAGTATTATTATAGGGTATTAATTTGAGCATATCAAATTTGGCGCCGCAACACACGGATGGGAGATTCATCACTTGGATGTAAAAACTGTGTTCTTACATGAAGAGTTACAAGAAGACGTCTATGTATCTCAACCCGAAAGCTTTGAGAAAAAAGAGATTAAAATAAAGTTTACAAACTCTCAGAAGCTTTGTATGGTTTGAGACAAGCTCCACGAGACGGTACAAAACTACAGTATCGATCGACACTCATCTGGTATCGGTTGATGCCCTTCGCAGGCTGAATCAATAACTGAGAAAAGGACAGAGATAGTTGAGGAACGGGTATACAAACCAAAGCTACCTTACCCTGTTCTTCCCAAGCTGACAAGAGAGGAGTGGGCGGCTGCTAGAAGCAAGTTTTTGTCAAAAAAAATGGTTGCAGGACCTCCTGTTACTGATACACCACCACCGCTGAGACAGTTGACAAAGGGGGAAGACCTAGGGAAATTCTCAGTTCCATGCTCCATCTCTAGAGTAAACTTCAAGGAGTCTCTCGTTGACTCGTGGTCTAGTGTCAACGTCATGTCGAGGGCGATTGCAGAGAGATTGAAAGCTGATATGAGATCTCCTAACACGCTTCTCACATACGCGGATTCTTCTAGCTCACTCCCTTACGCTACAATTCTTGATTTACCTGTTAAAATAGGAGATTGTCTGATTCCTACTGATTTTCAGGTTGTGGAGATGAGCCAAGGATCCAAGGTGCCCTTGATTTTGGGAAGACCATTTATGGCTACTGTTGGCGCGATCATGGACACGCATAACAAGAGAATCTCTTTCTCTTGCATTGACGGAGACGTCTTCTACGATGTCATTCCTTCTGGAGGAGCATCCAGACATGTCTCGTGCATCACCATTGCCTCGGGCGAGACTCTGATGATCGATCTGCTCGATGAGTCTTATGATGAATCAAAAGTCGCAGATGTTTCAAATGAACCCTCCCAACACCCCAAGAAAGTTGTGGAGAAGACCAAGGCAACAAAGAGGAAGGCGACGAGCAAGAAGATCAACGGTGCTGCTAATTTCACTTTGATTCCTCAGAAGTGTGATGGAGATTCGATCGAATATAAGGTGAAGTGCAAGGGAACCTCGAAACCTTTCTTTAAGGCTAGAGTTCTCATTCCTACAGAGATGAAAGGGAAAGAAGAGGATATGATGAGAAAAACTTTGAAGCTGGAGATGTCTGGTTGTGGAGCTTATTTCGGAGTGAGTTCTCCACCTTGTCCTGACTGATATCTTAGCCAAAGTCAAGCTCGTGACATTAAACAAGCGCTTAGTGGGAGGCAACCCACTGGTAAGTCTAAAAATATGAGTTTTTGTTTTTGTGTTTTGTTGTGTCTTGCGAATCAGGTCGGAAGAAAGATGGTCGTTTTTGTTCCGTATCGATCGACACCACACTGGTATCGATCGACACCAGCGCTCTATGGTAACACCTCTTGTTCTTGACCTATTTCGTTTTGTCTTTTGATTTCTTTCACCTTCTCTGGGCTTGATAAACACTGGGGACAGTGTTGTTTAAGTCTGGGGGAGGTAGTTACTGACATTGTGTTCATTTTGAAAAAAATATTAAAAAAAAAAAAAACAATTTTGTTTAATTGAGTCAAAACAACTTAGAGATTTCTGGATTGTGCTTGGTTTTGTTGTTCTGATTTTGCTTTTGAGTGACCACTGTTACAGGATTAGTTTCAGTTCGACTAATGAAAAATCCAAGGGATACCCAGCCAGCCAGAATTCATGGATTGTCTCCAACAAGTTTTCATCACAAGTTTTAGCCAAATTCTGCACTTCATCAATAAGGTAAATGTCCAAAGAGTTTGATTCATCATTCATTACCTAGCTAAGGAACTATTGCGTATTGAAGAAATGGTAGATCTCCCCCGTGATAAGTACTGGATATGAATTTGGTGATAATCAGGATAAAAAATGCATGAAAGATGAGATGATTTCCGCCAAGTGGAGGGGTAGGAAAATTTCCTATGACCCCATTATTCTACTTGGATAAGTGATGATCACACAAGTGCCTAAAGTGAGGGGTAGGAAAATTTCCTATGACCCCATTATTCACCAAAGATACTTGATACATTGAGAGGGTAAGAACCGGGGATTCGGTAGCTAACACTATCAATACTCGCGTCTCGAACCTTGATTTGTATATGCAACTAAATAAAAAAAAAAAAATCAATAAGAACTGGCTGTGAAATAAGTCTGGGGAGTTAAATACCAAGAAAAAGTTGAATGAATTGTTCCTTGGCTATGGTATTGTATGACCCAAGAATCTAGAAAGTTCGTGGACATTGATTTTAGCGATGAAACTGGCGATGATAAGCTTGGATGAACACTTAGCGGGGTCATGAGTGAAGTCATGGAAGCTGGGAATTCCGATGGAGAAGTACATGGAGGTTAGATCTGAAGCTAATCAGGCAACAGTGGGCGCTTGGGAAGAGGGATCATTACAGAGATTTTGGTACCAGATCAGGATCTCTAAGGTTTTTCAAACCTCTTTCTCTCACTTAGTTTTCTGTTTTGCTTGAGGGCAAGCAAAAGGCTAAGTCTGGGGAGTTGATATATCATGGATTTTACCCGTTTTTAGCCATGATATAAGTCGTTTATCGAGTCTTTCTAGTGCTTTTTCTATCATTTTAGAGTCTTTTCAAGTTGTAGCACGTTTGAGACGAAATTGGAGATTTTGGAGACATTTGGAGCCTTTTTGGAGCAAACCGAAGAAAGTACCCGTTTTGAAGCTTTAGCATCGATCGACACCATCATGGTATCGATCGATACCGACGTAATCAACGCGCAGAAGAGATTTTCAAGGAAGCCCATAAGAAGCCCAATCATCCCCTTTATTTACATAAGAAGCCCAGCTCGTGATTTTAGGTTTATTTAAGCAAACTTTTAGTCACTAGGTTGAAGGCAGACTTTACTTTTGACTATTATTCTTGAGCCACCATTGAGATTGGGAGAGTTTTTGTGAGGGAGACGGATCCAAGACTCTGTTCATCATAGAGAAGATCCCGAACCCTTGTTTTTATTCTTTTGTTTAATTTCATGATTTATTCAGTTATGCTTTGTTTCTCATCAATCATGTCTGAGTAGTCTCATTTTAGGTTTAGGGATTTCTCATATGGATTTCTCTGATTTATGATAATTGATTTGTTAGGGTTCAAAATCTGAATAGTTCTTCACCATAGGTTGTTCTCAAAGCTATTTCTAACCTGATCACTTAGAACATAGAACCTAGATTAATCGATTAGGCACGACAGTGCAATTGAGTAATTTGATAAAACCTAGGGTGAGCAATTGGATTATCTGCAAAGAGATTTGGTTTAATCGAATTGTGAACATATCAAACTTGAATTGATTGCTGGTTTACTGTGTAGGATTTGCAAAGAGATTTGAAATTTTAGACTTTAGACTTAGTTAGTTTTCGCAACGACAGTTGGTTAACTATACTTTCGTGTTTGAGTTCAAGAACGGCGCTTAATTGAATTGAACCTTAATTGATTAATTGTTATCAATCATTGATTTCCTGAGAATTTCCCTGAGCCTAGTTTCCCCTCATATAAATCGACTTAAGTTCAATTTGATCATTTGTTTTCTCGTCATTCATTGTTAGCTTAGCACAATCTGCATCTTTTATCTACTGTGTGAGTTTTCTTGAGTTCTTGTGTTCGACCCCTAACTTTACTGCAGCAACTGCTTTAGTATCATTATAGGGTATTAATTTGAGCATATCAAATTTGGCGCCGTTGCCGGGGACTCTAAAAATTCACCATTAGAGTTTTAGTTGTCGATTTTGTCTAAGTTCGTCGTCAGTATCGATCGATACTCCATTTGTATCGATCGACACTGAACGTCTGTCTTTAAATTTTGGTTACTTATCTTCTCGTCTTTTGATTTTCAGGTGTATGCATCAGCGTACCACCAGGAGAACGAAGAACACACCACTGATCAATCTCTCCAACTCAAAGCTAGCAGAGCTTGAACGCACGAGTCGAACAAGGAAAAGAACTACAGTTGAGATGGATCTTCCACAAGGTTTGGTGCATGATGAGGAAGGTGAACAACTACCTGCCGAGGCTGGACGCCAACTACCTCCTCCACAACAACCCCAAGCTGTTGCTGAACGGACACTTGGCGATTACAACCGACCAGATCAATTCTATGCCAATCGTGCAGCGATCCGTATTCCGACTTTCCAGAGGAATGACTTTGAGCTGAAGCCTGCTTACTTCGCTCTTGTTGGACAGCACCCTTTCACCGGTCTCTCTCATGAGCACCCTATGGATCACATCGAGAAATTCGAGGACTTGGTCACCAGTATGAAGTACAATGGAGTGCCACATGAATACTCTTTTGTAAGCTCTTTCCATACTCTCTTGGTGGAGAGGCAGCTTACTGGCTGAAGCAGTTACCTCCCGGATCTCTCGCTACTTGGAACGAGACCAAGAACGCATTCCTGAACAATTTCTATGACGATGCGAGATCGGAGGAGCTCAGGAACAAGCTCTCTCAATTTTCTCAAGGTCCAACAGAAGCACTCAAGGCTGCTTGGGTGCGATTCAAATCCTACCAGAGAGACTGTCCGCATCACGGTTTCAGTCAAGTTCAGCTGCTCGAGATCTTTTACAGAGGGATTGATTGGCGGTATCAGATGGCACTGGATTCTGCAAGCAACGGGAACTTCAACACTAGGATTCCAACCGATGCTGTGAAGCTGATTGAGAACTTGACGTCTAGCAATAGCACCAAGAATGCTGATTTTGAGCGAAAAAAACTCGCTAGTGTTGCTGACGGTTCACAGATTGCTGAGGTTCAGGCGAAGCTGGACACGATGCACAACCTCTTAATGGGAAAGACGAAGAAGGCTGTACATTTTGCTGAGGAAGTAGAGAACATTGAAGATGAAGTGGGGGATGTTAACTACGTTGGTGGTTCTGGTTTTCAGAGTCAGCGATTTGGGTACAACAACAACAATCAGCAAGGTGGCTACAAGTTCGGAGGACACCAATCTGGTTTTGGGGCAACTCAATACCCCCAGAAACCTCTCCAAGGCAGCGATTTCACTCATCAATATGGGAACTCTTCTTATCAACCTCATTCTCCCAAGACTACTGAGAGTAGAACAGAGACCCTCGTGGAACAGATTCTCCAGGGTCAACAAAAGATGACTGTGGATTTCAATAGAAAGCTGGATAATTTATACACTGATCTGAATGGAAAAATCGACGCTCTCGAAATCCATCAGAAGATGCTGGAAAATCAAATAGCTCAGACATCAGCAGCTGTCAAGGGAAAGATAGTTCAACCACAGCATGGACATGTCAATGCAATCACCTCGAGCGCTAGAGAAGAGGATTTTGAGCCTGCGATGACTGTGTTCGTATCCAGTGATACTAGTATCGACCGATACCTGCCTGGTGTCGATCGACACTTCTCGAGACCTGTTGTCGATTCGAAGGTTGCTAAAGATGAAGATAAGAATTCTGACATTCCACGCGTATCGATCGATACCCCTACCGGTGTCGATCGACACCAACCTGCAGAGACGGTACAAAACTCCAGTATCGATCGACACTCATCTGGTATCGGTTGATGCCCTTCGCAGGCTGAATCAATAACTGAGAAAAGGACAGAGATAGTTGAGGAACGGGTATACAAACCAAAGCTACCTTACCCTGTTCTTCCCAAGCTGACAAGAGAGGAGTGGGCGGCTGCTAGAAGCAAGTTTTTGTCAAAAAAAATGGTTGCAGGACCTCCTGTTACTGATACACCACCACCGCTGAGACAGTTGACAAAGGGGGAAGACCTAGGGAAATTCTCAGTTCCATGCTCCATCTCTAGAGTAAACTTCAAGGAGTCTCTCGTTGACTCAGGGTCTAGTGTCAACGTCATGTCGAGGGCGATTGCAGAGAGATTGAAAGCTGATATGAGATCTCCTAACACGCTTCTCACATACGCGGATTCTTCTAGCTCACTCCCTTACGCTACAATTCTTGATTTACCTGTTAAAATAGGAGATTGTCTGATTCCTACTGATTTTCAGGTTGTGGAGATGAGCCAAGGATCCAAGGTGCCCTTGATTTTGGGAAGACCATTTATGGCTACTGTTGGCGCGATCATGGACACGCATAACAAGAGAATCTCTTTCTTTTGCATTGACGGAGACGTCTTCTACGATGTCATTCCTTCTGGAGGAGCATCCAGACATGTCTCGTGCATCACCATTGCCTCGGGCGAGACTCTGATGATCGATCTGCTCGATGAGTCTTATGATGAATCAAAAGTCGCAGATGTTTCAAATGAACCCTCCCAACACCCCAAGAAAGTTGTGGAGAAGACCAAGGCAACAAAGAGGAAGGCGACGAGCAAGAAGATCAACGGTGCTGCTAATTTCACTTTGATTCCTTAGAAGTGTGATGGAGATTCGATCGAATATAAGGTGAAGTGCAAGGGAACCTCGAAACCTTTCTTTAAGGCTAGAGTTCTCATTCCTACAGAGATGAAAGGGAAAGAAGAGGATATGATGAGAAAAACTTTGAAGCTGGAGATGTCTGGTTGTGGAGCTTATTTCGGAGTGAGTTCTCCACCTTGTCCTGACTGATATCTTAGCCAAAGTCAAGCTCGTGACATTAAACAAGCGCTTAGTGGGAGGCAACCCACTGGTAAGTCTAAAAATATGAGTTTTTGTTTTTGTGTTTTGTTGTGTCTTGCGAATCAGGTCGGAAGAAAGATGGTCGTTTTTGTTCCGTATCGATCGACACCACACTGGTATCGATCGACACCAGCGCTCTATGGTAACACCTCTTGTTCTTGACCTATTTCGTTTTGTCTTTTGATTTCTTTCACCTTCTCTGGGCTTGATAAACACTGGGGACAGTGTTGTTTAAGTCTGGGGAGGTAGTTCTTGACATTGTGTTCATTTTGAAAAAAATATTAAAAAAAAAACAATTTTGTTTAATTGAGTCAAAACAACTTAGAGATTTCTGGATTGTGCTTGGTTTTGTTGTTCTGATTTTGCTTTTGAGTGACCACTGTTACAGGATTAGTTTCAGTTCGACTAATGAAAAATCCAAGGGATACCCAGCCAGCCAGAATTCATGGATTGTCTCCAACAAGTTTTCATCACAAGTTTTAGCCAAATTCTGCACTTCATCAATAAGGTAAATGTCCAAAGAGTTTGATTCATCATTCATTACCTAGCTAAGGAACTATTGCGTATTGAAGAAATGGTAGATCTCCCCCGTGATAAGTACTGGATATGAATTTGGTGATAATCAGGATAAAAAATGCATGAAAGATGAGATGATTTCCGCCAAGTGGAGGGGTAGGAAAATTTCCTATGACCCCATTATTCTACTTGGATAAGTGATGATCACACAAGTGCCTAAAGTGAGGGGTAGGAAAATTTCCTATGACCCCATTATTCACCAAAGATACTTGATACATTGAGAGGGTAAGAACCGGGGATTCGGTAGCTAACACTATCAATACTCGCGTCTCGAACCTTGATTTGTATATGCAACTAAATAAAAAAAAAAAAAAAAAAAAATCAATAAGAACTGGCTGTGAAATAAGTCTGGGGGAGTTAAATACCAAGAAAAAGTTGAATGAATTGTTCCTTGGCTATGGTATTGTATGACCCAAGAATCTAGAAAGTTCGTGGACATTGATTTTAGCGATGAAACTGGCGATGATAAGCTTGGATGAACACTTAGCGGGGTCATGAGTGAAGTCTGTGGAAGCTGGGAATTCCGATGGAGAAGTACATGGAGGTTAGATCTGAAGCTAATCAGGCAACAGTGGGCGCTTGGGAAGAGGGATCATTACAGAGATTTTGGTACCAGATCAGGATCTCTAAGGTTTTTCAAACCTCTTTCTCTCACTTAGTTTTCTGTTTTGCTTGAGGGCAAGCAAAAGGCTAAGTCTGGGGGAGTTGATATATCATGGATTTTACCCGTTTTTAGCCATGATATAAGTCGTTTTATCGAGTCTTTCTAGTGCTTTTTCTATCATTTTAGAGTCTTTTCAGGTTGTAGCACGTTTGAGACGAAATTGGAGATTTTGGAGACATTTGGAGCCTTTTTGGAGCAAACCGAAGAAAGTACCCGTTTTGAAGCTTTAGCATCGATCGACACCATCATGGTATCGATCGATACCGACGTAATCAACGCGCAGAAGAGATTTTCAAGGAAGCCCATAAGAAGCCCAATCATCCCCTTTATTTACATAAGAAGCCCAGCTCGTGATTTTAGGTTTATTTAAGCAAACTTTTAGTCACTAGGTTGAAGGCAGACTTTACTTTTGACTATTATTCTTGAGCCACCATTGAGATTGGGAGAGTTTTTGTGAGGGAGACGGATCCAAGACTCTGTTCATCATAGAGAAGATCCCGAACCCTTGTTTTTATTCTTTTGTTTAATTTCATGATTTATTCAGTTATGCTTTGTTTCTCATCAATCATGTCTGAGTAGTCTCATTTTTTAGGTTTAGGGATTTCTCATATGGATTTCTCTGATTTATGATAATTGATTTGTTAGGGTTCAAAATCTGAATAGTTCTTCACCATAGGTTGTTCTCAAAGCTATTTCTAACCTGATCACTTAGAACATAGAACCTAGATTAATCGATTAGGCACGACAGTGCAATTGAGTAATTTGATAAAACCTAGGGTGAGCAATTGGATTATCTGCAAAGAGATTTGGTTTAATCGAATTGTGAACATATCAAACTTGAATTGATTGCTGGTTTACTGTGTAGGATTTGCAAAGAGATTTGAAATTTTAGACTTTAGACTTAGTTAGTTTTCGCAACGACAGTTGGTTAACTATACTTTCGTGTTTGAGTTCAAGAACGGCGCTTAATTGAATTGAACCTTAATTGATTAATTGTTATCAATCATTGATTTCCTGAGAATTTCCCTGAGCCTAGTTTCCCCTCATATAAATCGACTTAAGTTCAATTTGATCATTTGTTTTCTCGTCATTCATTGTTAGCTTAGCACAATCTGCATCTTTTATCTACTGTGTGAGTTTTCTTGAGTTCTTGTGTTCGACCCCTAACTTTACTGCAGCAACTGCTTTAGTATCATTATAGGGTATTAATTTGAGCATATCAAATTTGGCGCCGCAACACACGGATGGGAGATTCATCACTTGGATGTAAAAACTGTGTTCTTACATGAAGAGTTACAAGAAGACGTCTATGTATCTCAACCCGAAAGCTTTGAGAAAAAAGAGATTAAAATAAAGTTTACAAACTCTCAGAAGCTTTGTATGGTTTGAGACAAGCTCCACGAGCATATAACACAAAGTTAGATCAAATTCTAAAAGGATTGAAGTTCAAGAGATGTTCTAAGGAAAGCTTAATGTATCGCAAGGAAGAAGGAGGGTGTCTTCTTATTGTTGCCATGTATGTTGATGATTTGTTCGTAACAGAAAATACACTCAAGATCATCAATGAGTTCAAAACGGGAATGTCATCTAAGTTTGAGATATCAGATCTTGGGAAACTCACCTACTAAACTAAAGTCTATCATGGAAAAAATGGAATCAAGATTAAACAAGAAGGCTACGCTCGATGGATCTTAAGTGAAGCTGGATTAGAATCGTGAAATCCTACTCATGTTCCAATGGAGTTCGGATTGAAGACTTCTAAAGCACAAGACTAGAAATTGATGCCACAAGCTATCGAAGAAACGTTGGATGTCTTAGGTATCTACTATATACTCGACCTGATTTGGCATTTTCAGTTAGAGTAGCTAGTAGATATACGCAAAGCCCACGGGAATCACATGGTGTAGTCATGAAGCATATTCTAAGATAGCTTCACGGAACAATTGTACTTGGCTTGAAGTTTGAACGAGGAGGAGCAAAGAAGACAGTGGGATGTAGTGATAGTAGTCACAACATTGATCAAGACGATGGGAAAAGAACAACCAGACATATCTTCTACTTTGGCTCTTGTCCGATCACTTGGTGTTCTCAGAAACAGAGTATGGTTGCTCTATCATCTTGTGAGGTCGACTTCATGGCAGCTACTGCAACCGCAAGACAAGCCATTTGGCTCCAAGATTTACTAAGTGAAATCATGAGATGGAAATGCGAGAAGATCATCATACAGATTGACAAAAAATCCGCAATAGCACTTACAAGGAATCTTATATTTCATGGTAAGAGTAAACACAATCACAAGCTTTACCATTTTATACGAGAATGCATAGAGAATAATCAAGTCGACGTCGAGCATATACTCAGAAGTGAACAAAAGGCCGGTATATTGACTAAGGCGTTGGCAAGAATCAAGTTTCGAGAGATGAGAAGCTTGATGGGAGTGCAAAATTTTTCAAATGCTAATCTCAAGTTTATGAGGGAGAATGTTGGAGTTTAAAATTAAGTTACCTTGTTAACCGAGTGATCCTAAATCAAGTTTTGGTTTAGAGACAAAGATGGTTTACTAAGTTAAGATAAGTCCCTAAGAGATTTAGTAGTTATCTAAATCTAAGTAGGATAAGATTTTACAATTCATAATAGGATTAGGAGATAGTCTTATCCTATAAATAGCCTTGATGAGTTTGTATCAAATGTTTTGAGTTTTGTTTTTGAGTGATTTTTCAAAACTTAATAAGAAAGGTGTCCTTATAATCTTCAAGTGTTTTTGTTTCTTATTCTTGAGACGTCATTGCCGTCGTTAAAAAGGTTGTGATCGCTGAGAAAGATACCCGCGAGACGTTGATCAGAATCGACGGTGGGGTTTTTGCTTCGCTAGTTCTGCTTCACATGAATATTTCTAACTCATACATTTTTGTATGAATGTTGAAATATAGTCAAACCAAAAAACATCGTTTGTACGATGAATGCCACTTAAATCTGAAAACAAAATAGAATTCAACAGCTTTTTGTAAATGAATAGTCAAAAAGAGTTGGATTCTATTCTAATTGATGCATTTTTTGATGAGATAGTTTTGGTTTATGAGAGCTAAAAACTTCAGTTTTGGCTTCAGTCAAAACTAGGTTATGTACTAAGGTTTTGTATTTATTTTTGTTGTTGTTTTCTGTAACATATATTTTTGTTGTTGTTTATACAAGTTTATGAAGCTGTCACTAGTTATTTTCATTTTTTTTTCTTTCTAAATTTGTATTTTTAATGATGAGATAGATTGTGCAAGTGCTACACGACATCGCTTTTGCTGTACTTTTCAGGAGCTACAGTTAGGGTAGTAATAGGGCATTTTAACCGAATTAGACCAAACCGAACCAGCAATTACAATTTGGGTTATCATAAGGATTAGTGATACAAATAACTTTATGTCTTTTAATTAAGACTCTCTTCAGATAAATTTACTCTTTCTTTTTTTTTCTTCGTTATTCGATTATCTCTCGTTTGTAAATACGTATGCAAAAAATGTAGACGACACAAGAAATTTAACTAGTTTAGATCTCCAATGTGGAGACCCTACATCTCGCCGGGATATTTTTCTCCTCTGCTCTTGCGTTACACCAAAACAAGACGATTCTTGAGTGACTCCATTTTTGACAGGTGGCTCTTGCATCTCGTATCCATGAGTATTGAATACGAGCCCATAAGGATTGTTGTTAGTCATCATGTTGTCCCATGGAGACATCTCTGGATTCCCTGCGAAATATGAATCTTGAAAGTAGAGGTTGCTCTGCATCTCCAATCTTGTGAAATCCATCTCACCAAAAGTATCAATCATCCTCTCTTGTTTTCGTTGTCGAGTGACGCTTTCCAGATTAAAGATTATATCTTGGTCAACATATTCATCTTCCAGCGGGTTCCCTGAATCTTGAACTTGAAGAGGAAGAGGAATAGTTGGATGTTGTTGTTGAATGGCCCTATCATCATCATCTTCTTCTTTGTTATCCAGTATATTGTCGAGCTCTCCCGCATATTCCTCCATGTATTGATCCATTGTGGATCTTAAATCTTGACCTCGAAAAGGAGGGATTGAGTCTTGAGGAAGCATCAGTGGTTCTTGCTGATAAATGAATTCAAGGTGCTCCATGTCAAACATGAATCTATAATCATCATCGTCCAGGTTTTGTTGTCCAAACTCCGAATTACATCCCTCTCCTCCAACTCCGGTGATAATAGCGTTTGAGACCGTTTTGTTGTCTAGTGGTGGCTGTTCAGCGATGTTGTTGTTGGTCTCAGTCTGGAACTGAATTTGGTCAACCATGTTCTTCTTCACACGGATATTACACAAGACAACTTCTTGGAACAAAGCATCGTTCTTCTTATCACTCGGTAGCCAATACTCCGACATACACCAACCAGTGGTGTCTCCCCTTTTTCTTTCCATATACACGCTTGTAGTATGAGAGTAACTGTTTATATCTGACCAAAATGTTGTTACTGTCCAAGACCTCCTCATGCGAGCCAGTGGTCGCCCAAACCCCGCCTTTGCTGCCTCCTTGTCCGCGTACCGTACGTTTAGGTTTCTTACGAGATCCGCATGTTCTCACGACAAAGTAAAACCATTCCTTCTCAATGAACTGATCGTTGTTGAGAAGAAGCCATGGCTCCTCTTCGTAAAGTTTTATGTCTTTTATGAAACCGTCTTTGCCCGTTTCTACTCTATTGCGTAGATAATGCCTTACCAGCTTCAAGTCGGTCGGAAAGAACTTGAGATCGCTAGAGTGCGAAAACCCTATTAATACTCGACTATGAGGACATGTTTTTGACGTTCTTCTTCTTCGACTATGAGGACAAGATAATTGAAAAATATGTTTATGATTCCATAAACCTATAAATCCATGTTAGCCTCTGATAAATAACAAAAGCGGAAGCGTACCTGATGAATCTATGGTGGAAGAATGATTTTGGGAATGGATCTTCCAAAGCAAACCCTGATTGGTTTTACGTTGATGGGATGCAGAGAGTTTTCTGTATTTCTCGTTAGGGTTACTTTGGGGACCATAACCCGTTTATATAGTAAAATAATTTCTAATTCGGCCCGTCATCAAATTAGAAATTACCAAATGTATCCACACATAAGTTTATTTTCATAACATTTATGCCCTTTAATCTTTTACTTTATTATATAATTGACCACTTAATTTAGGTTACTTATATGATGACCCTAACATATTTAATTAATACATATGTGATCCAAATAATTCTTACAATCTCCCACTGGACCACATGTGTATTCCTGAAAAATGTGATAGACTTTATGAGCTCAAAATTGTCATCATATCTTAGAGCATAGACAATCTCGTCCATTGACTACAACGCTCCAGGAGAATGGCGGTTTTCGTTATATATAAAGCATAACTAAACCTTCCATACTCACAAAAACAGTATAGTCAAATGACATAGATCAATTATGAAAAGTGTGGCATGAAAATCACATGACAGGGGATAAATACATGTAGATTCTCAACTGGTCCTACTTTAGTGAGATCAATCAACTTTATTATACAGAGTTCTAAATAAAAAACTGAAACTTTATTTCTGATCAGAAAATGTGTCTAACGCAAGCCAAATGATCCTCAAACTCCCAATAAACCAAATGATCCTCAAACACTAAAACACTCATTCGAGCAGTATGCTCATGAAAGACCTTTGGTGGAATACCTTTTGTAAGAGGATCAACTACCATGGAGTTCGTTCCTATGTGTTCTATAGAAATGTCTCCACTCTGTATCCTCTCTTGAACGACTAAGAACTTAATGTCAATAAACTTTGACTTCGTCGTACTCCTATTTTTATTAGAGTACAAAACAGCTGACTTATTGTCACAATAAATCTTAAGTGGTCTTTCAATTCCTTCAAGAATTCGCAGCCTGGTGACAAAATTCTTAAGCTAAAGTCCTTGATTGGATGCCTCAAAAACTGCTACAAATTCTGCGGCCATGGTGGAGGAAGCTACAAGTAATTGTTTTGCACTACGCCATGAAATAGCTCCACCAGCCAGCAGAAATACATAACCTGATGTAGATTTTCTGGTATCTAGACATCCGGCAAAATCAAAATCAGAATACCCAATGATCTCCAAATTATCTGATCTCTGATATGTGAGCATATAATCCTTTGTTCTCTGCAGGTACCTCATGACCCTTTTGGCTGCTTTCCAATGGTCCAAACCTCGATTACTTAAGTATCTGCCCAAAACTCCAGCAATATACTCTATATCCGGACGCGTACAAACTTGAGCATACATCAGACTTCCTACAGCCGACGCATAAGGAATCTTTTGCATTTCTTAAATTTCTAAATTTCCTTTAGGGCACTGACTAAGAAAAAATTTGTCTCCTTTAGCGACAGGGGTGTCTCCTGGTTTGCAATCATGCATGCCAAATCTTTTAAGTACTTTATCAATATAACTCTTTTGTGACAATCTCAGAATTCTTTGATTTCGATCTCGGATAATCTGAATTCCTAATACAAAAGATGCTTCACCAAGATCTTTCATTTCAAAATTATCCTTAAGAAAATTCTTGGTTTCATGCAACATATTGATGTCATTAGTGGCCAATAATATATCATCGACATATAGAACCAAAAAAATAAGTTTACTCCTACTGAACTTTTGATACACACAATCTTCAACCAAATTCACCTCGAAACCAAATAAGATGATTACCTTATGAAATTTGTGGTACCATTGACGAGAAGCTTGTTTAAGCCCATAGATGGATTTATTTAACTTACATACCATTTTCTTCGAATCATGAGATACAAAGTTTTCTGGTTGCTCTATATAAATTGTTTCATCAATGTCTCCATTGAGAAATGTTGTCTTTACATCCATCTGATGAAGCTCTAAATCATAATGTGCAACAAGAGCCATGATTGTCCTAAAAGATTGCTTTGATGAAACTGGAGAAAATGTTTCTTTATAGTCAATTCCTTCTTTCTGAGTATAGCCTTTAGCAACTAGACGAGGCTTATACCTTTGCACATTACCACTTGAGTCCCTCTTGGTCTTAAATATCCATTTGCAACCAATGGATTTTTGTCCTTCTGGTAACTCGACAAGGTCCCAAACCTTATTGTCTAGCATCGATTGATACTCTTCTTCCATACCTTTAACCCACTTTTCTGAATTGGAACTACCCATAGCCTCACGAAAGCTGACAGGGTTATCTTTCAATTGGGTTTGACTTTTCTCTTGTTCCATAAGAAACACTATATAATCATCCGGAATAGCATTTCTTCTTTCTCTAGTGGATCGTCGTAAAGGCATTTGTTCTTGTTGTACCAATTCTTGAGGATTTTGAATTTGCTCTTCATGACGGATATCATCGTCTTTTTGTGTCGGAAGAATCTCAGTATCATTTTGAGGTTCCAAATTTGCTTTATCAAAAACAACTATCTGAATCGGATTAACAGCTGAAACCGACTCTTCCTCAAAGATGATATTTCTAACTTTATTTCTTCCCCCAAATTCATTATCCTCAAAGAACGTGGTTGTTCCCGTCTTAAAAATATTCTTCAGGATGGGATCATAAAACTTATAGCCCCTTGATCACTCAGAGTAACCAATAAAGTAACTGCTCACAGTTCTAGAGTCCAATTTCTTTTCATATAAGGTGGGGCAAGTAAGGACTTTACACATGTATTTATAGGATTAGCTCATTTATGTGAAACCTATAATTATGTTTTAAAACATCAGTTAAATTATAACTAACTTTCAAAATTTGTATTTTGTATTATTAATAATTTGTATTTTGTATTACTAATAATAGGAAATATTCTTTTTAGAAATTAGAAGTGTCTCCAATATTTTTGATGCTTCAGAAGTTTTTGTTAACCCAGCCTTACCTTACCATGATGACTTTAAGAAAATGTGAGTATCAATAAAACTTTGTTCTTTTGTATTTAGTTGATGTTTGTTTTACACAAACAATTGATATGGGTCATTTTATAAAAATATAGGCTTCCATTTGATGAACTTTCATTTCTTATTCTGATAGAAGAAACGTCCATTCAATATCCAAAGAAAACTATTCAGATCTTATGGCAGCTGTTGAGGCATTTTGATAGTTCTTATTTTTTTTTTTAACGTTTGTGTAGATTTATGCAATTTAAATTAAACTAACCTGAGATGTTTTGATTTGCTAAGGTTGAAAAGGTTAGAATCATGTGTACCATTTTGGCGATTGATATGGATTGGCCATGATTCTATTTTAGTTGTCGTAAATGTAACAAAAAGGTTGTCAAAAGCCAAAAGACTATCGATTCTGATCTTGAAATGCTTTTATTCTGGTGTGATACATGCACTAAAGACGTAAGCTCAGTTGTTGCAAGGTAATTTTAAATGATAAGTTTTTAAATATATAATATTCTATGATATCACCAGATTGTTTAATATTATGACTTGTGAATTTCACATTGTTTTCTTTTTAGATATTGGCTTCATATTTTCATAATAGATAATACCAGAGAGAGCAAACTAATGTTATTTTATAGTTTTGTCCAACAAATACTTAGTCGTTTTGCTTCTGAACACTTAAATGGTTCATATGATGAGGTATTACCCACCTTATGGTCATTTCGTAATAATGTATTATTATTTTTCTGTTAATAGATGAATGACTAATTACAGACTACCATATAGATTGAAGATCCTCAAGCATTTCTTGATGTTATTAATGTGAAGGTATGATTCAATTTGTCATAAGTCTTTGGTCTGTTGTCGACTTTATCAAGGTTTTATTGAGAATTAGATTGGTTGGTTTAGTGTTAAACTGGGTTTGAAGTGAGAAATCAAGTGAAGGATTGAAGACTCTATTTTGTGTAGCGGGTTTGAACTAAGGCTTATTTCGGAGACTTGGAATGAGTTAGAGGGTTTGATATTGTTATAAAAGCTCAAGTCTTCTTCTTCCTCTGTATCACTTTCCAATATATCGTTGTAACAAACTCTTCATCTTGTAACGATCTTGAGCTCCGAGTTCTTAAGCTTGAGATTGAATTCGTCATAGTGAATTGCTGGATTTAATTTGGCCCCGGATGTAGCTAGATCACATCGATCTAGTGAACTGGGTAACAAATTTGTGTCTCGTGTCCTTTCTCTGTTTCTTCGATCTTTCTTTCGTTTTGGATTCTTTCTTGTTCAATCGTGAGTTTGATCGTGAGTTTGTGAGATCATAAGTGTATCCGAATAGTAACAATTAAAAACATTGCTGGGAAACATACCACTTTAGAGAAAGATAACATTTACAGAAGAAATGATGTGTATAAATGATACATGCCTAGAACCACCAAGGGAAGAGCCAATCCAAGCTCAAGAGGACAAACGAAACCGACGGACTAAGCTAGCTGATCCGGGGCGTGGAACGAGTGAAGTGGAGGAAGTTGGTGGCTGAGATGGACGAGATGGAAGATGGGGAGATGATGATGAAGGGCTTGAAGTCACGAACACAGGAGCAAGGAGAGCTACAGACTGAATGGTGAAGGCAGAGCGAGATCCGGGATGTGGTTCACCGGAGCAAGCGGACGGTGGTGGCGATGTTCAATGAAGCAACCCGGGGAATGAATGGAACCACTAAGGAGATGAAGATCCTTGGATAAAGCCTCCTTCAAGCTGAGGACAAACTTCCAAACTCTTAGGGATTTCTCAAACCTAAACTAGGTTAGAGAGAATAAACAAAGTTAAAACTTTGAGATTTGTGTAAATGCTAGCTTAATTCATTCAAGGATAGAGTCTTGCCTTATATAGGCTTACAATTAGGACAACTAAATGAGAGATGGGCCTAAGCCAATTTATGACAAGGCTTGATACTTAGGCCCATCAATACATAAGATTAAACCCATGAAATAAACCAAAAAGAAAAGACAAGTCTCAAAAGCAATACAAAGAATGGAAAAAATAAATATAACGGATTTTCCCTAATATAAGATCATATTCCTAATCCACCCAACTTGTTATGAATGTTTCTAAGTGGATGAATCTAGGAGGTTGGAATGTAATGCTCTAAGCTTTTCTGGCCACGTTAAAATCCTTTCCTAGTAAAACCTGGTGGGAAACCTAGGAGTAGGAAAAGAGTACGATACTCACCTAGAGTCTTGGAAGGTCCTCACTAGTGGTTAGTTAGAACATGTAAAGCCTCTCTCCTAAGGCTCCATGTCCGTGAGTCTTCTAGACTCACTCTTGGGTCCGGTCTCGAATATCGATAGGTATCGGGTCCGAAATTTATCTCCTTTGGCTCTCGGGTCTTGAAGCTTGGCACAGTCTGATCTCTTGAACCTCTCTTCATGCTCCAAGCTATCTCCTTAGTAGGCTCGAGTGGCACGATCAACTCCACTCCATGGCTCGGTCCGTCTCGAACCGATCCTTCTTGTTCCGTGTTAATGATAGGGTTTGAGGCGTTGATCACATCAATAAAGTTGCTAAGGTTTTGTTGGGTAATAATCTCAATGAATCTCAAATAAACGTTTAATGGTGTACCAATCAGGTTCAATAAAATATATGTTTAAGTACATTCACAAAGGACATGATCGTGTTACAATTGTTGTCGAGCCTCATGAATAAGATCAAAATGTTTATTCTACTCAAAACCTTGGAACGAATACAAGTCAAAAAGAAAAAGATAGTTCTGATTCCTAGGATATTGATCACACCATCAGACACCAGGTTGCCTTTCAAAATGAGGCGCATGCAATTTCCTTTGTCTATAGCCTTTGCAATAACAATCAACAAGAGTCAAGGGTAGACACTAGAGTGTATTGAACTTTATTTGCCTAGACCAGTTTTTTTTATCATGGACAACTATAAGTTGCAATATCTAAAGTGAAGTCAAAAGTAGGATTGAAGATTCTTATAACAGACAAGAATTGTCAACCACATAAGCAAACATTAAATGTTGTTTTCAAAGAAGTGTTTCAAAACCTTCACTAGAAACAAAACTTGAAGATTTGTTTTTCATGAAGTTAAAAATTTTGTAAGATTTGTTATGTTTTGCATTATAGCATGCTTGTAGTCTTGATTGAAGATCAAACATAGGAAACAACATTTTTTCTTGCACAAAAAAACTAATATAGCTTACTTTATGTTAACTTTCACCCAGAAACATGGAACTAAGCTATATCTATCATTCAAAATTCGTTTGCTATCACATCCATTGAATCAACAACAAAAGCTAGCATTGACTAAAGTAAGACAATGATGAGATAACTATATAGAGACGTACCCATAAGTGGATTCACCACGTCCTCCAATTCTTGTAGATGAAAGCAGATTGCACGATGAAATACAGAAACAAATAAATAGCAACGAAATTCATCACACTGATGACCTCAATAAAACGAAAAGTATATAGGAAACTGAAAAACAGAGCTTGATGATTTTGTGAACTATAACGTTGTCATATTAACATCTCTGGGATAACTCAACCAAGTTCCAGAAATTCTCGAGAAGTCTTTGTAATACAACTGAGGAATTGGCACAAATAAAATCATTGTAAACGCTAAACCCCTTTCTAATACCCCAAATCATCACAAGGCAAAATTAGATTAGAGAAGAATACAATCATAATGAAGAAAATAGTTATCAAATCTAGATTTCAAGTTTGTGCGTACTATGCATAAATCTAGATCCCAGTAAACAATAAGATTCGCTGCTCATAACATCTAAAGTACCCAATTAAAATTATTAAAATCAACATAAAACTCATGTAAAGGATCACAAGAAAAAACCAAAACTTTGCTTATTATCACAGTTATCATCTTGCATCTGCTTGCCTCGAGAGCCATATGAGAGAAATAAATCAAACAAAAACAGGATCTAGACTTTTCAATTTAGAAACTCTTCCTCTTGCACTCTTATTTACCCTTTCTCTTGTGATGTAGCACGAGTTATTGATGTGGGAAAGAACCATGGGATGAACTCTAAGGTGGCTGAAAGATAGATCCATGACTTCAAATGATCACACCAAACGCAAACCTTAGGTATATTAAACCTTAGACCCAACACTTACAAATGGAACCTTTGAAACGAGGTTGTCCTCGACTCCAATGAACACAGTAAGCATGAACCAGGGATATATGAAACCCAAGACCTAATACCTACAAATGGAACGTTGAAACGAGGTGGGTGGATACCTCAACGTGTAGAACTCACCAAGCAAGAACCTGAGGTATATTAAACCCAAGACTTGTTGTCTACAAATGACAAATACGAACCTTGGCGCGAAAGCGCCACAAACGGGTATGGATGAACTGTTTGATAAGCCAAACACGGATATTACTAAGCCTGAGCATGGAGATCCGTTACCCACTAGACTCGCTGGACCCGCCCCGTACTCGACCCGTAAAAGCGGGTACCCGTCTCGTATCAAGCCAAGTATAAGGTATGTTTTTTAAATACTTGCAAGTAACGGGACAAGTCGAAGTCCAAAATGTTTTCCCATTACTTACCCTATTTTTACCTGTTTCCCGCCTTCAAACCCATTACCCGCCCCGTAACAAAAGTACTGGTTACCCGCAACAAAAATATCTGTTATCCATAAATAATACTCGTTACCCGCAAAATAATACTCGTTACCCGCAAAATATATCCGTTACTCGCCAAACAAATACTCGTTATCCGCAAACATACCCGTTACCTACAAAATTTTCCATTATTAGTGGGTCCAACTGTCCAAGTAGCGGGGCAACTACCTCGTAAGTAATGGATTTTAGAACAGGTATCCGTTTGGATAGGTACTCGTTTTTGGCGGATCCAAGTACGGGTCTAAATTTTTATTATTTGTGCGGGGCGGATCAAGTACCAAGTAGTCAAAAAAAAAGGGTACCCGCCCCGTGCCCAGGGTTAGATATTACGCACCGTAGGTTGATCACTCGGATATTACACACCGAAGATATCGAAAAGTTTACAAAGAACAAAAGGAGAATAACTCTCACTTTGAATATTTTTGATTTAAAAGTTTGATATCTTCTCCAATGGAGATTATATCTATTTAAAGAAAAATGTGTAAGAAATAAATAAAAGCTAGTAGTATATATTCTTGAAACTTTGATAAATATAAAAATAGTTGAATGTGCACTATTGATCTTCTCCAAATAATGAATTTGCAATTATATCTATTTAAAGAAAAATGTGTAAGAAATAAATAAAAGCTAGTAGTATATATTCTTGAAACTTTGATAAATATAAAAATAGTTGAATGTGCACTATTGATCTTCTCCAAATAATGAATTTGCAATCTTGATCTTACACAAATGACTCTTGAACTCCCAAATTTGTCACCCTTCTTGGCCATAAAAAAAGGAGACATTTATTTTGGGTTTTCTTGGACTTGTATTAGGCTTAAAGTGGGCCGGACTTCATCTATAACATCCCTAAGGGACTTGTACATGCTCTCCTTGTCCAGAATCTCTTGAATCACCCCATTAATCGCATCGTTGATCTGTTTCGCCTGAACTCTCATATATTGGATGTCTTCGTCCGAGACGCGTTCCGAAACACCATTCTACTTTCAAAACATTTCCTCATGTCTTATTCCAGGGAGGCATTTAAGAACACATATCTAACTTCGTGGTCGGACATGGGGATTTGACTCATCATGTTCTTCACTTGGTTCACTTACTTAACCGAACTCATCCTTCATCTCAACACAATCTGAACCACTTTGATCCTTTGCTTCTTCATGGTGTGATTCATTTGTTTCCTCAACATGCAACGCCTCCTCTTGATCAATCTTTTTGTTATCCATGATCACATCATTCTCTTTGTCAAAAACCTTATAAATCTGCTCATTAAGCTCTTCTTTATGTTGTTTAGCATGTGATCTTGTTCTTGGTCCAACATGTACTTGTATTGCGTAATTCTTTCTCAATCTTGCTGCTCAGAATCGTATCATCTCCCTCCTCTTGAAAAAGATTTGTCCTCAAATCCAACTGGTCACTTGATTGTATGGCTATTGGAGAAGATTTGGTTGGCAAAATAAATAAAGTTTAAACTCTTTTTTATCTCGACAACTTGGAGAGATAAGTTAGCTTATGTGGAACATTCTTAGTTTCTGGAGAGGTCCACTTGATTGTAAAAATTCATAACTCCCATGTATAAATCGGTATTGACATGAATCCAACTCTCAGTATTTCTTTGAGGGGTCAAGATTCCATCCCAAATCGGTTCATAGCAAAACACCTTCTGGTTTGGTCGGAATCCTCTAAATAATGCGTGTAGGTTCCAAGCAAGCAGGTTTTGTTCACCTGATTTTAAAACTTCACAATTTTTTCATGTGAACTCATATTTGACTGATTCCAACTCGAGGAGTTTTCTAGTTGAGCAGGTACATACTCCAATTGGTTTGAAAGCTAAAATCTTCATGGTTGAGACGTAATGCATCATACAAGGACCATATGTCCTTATCTGCTAAATAAGAGCCTCCAAGAATCACCTGTTTTATAAACTTAATTTCGGCCGAGTCTCGAATGCTATGGACCCAATTCAACTTATTCGTGTATCTCTGATGAGTTAAGTTTCTAGAATAAACGTTGTTGCTTAGATCATTCTGTTCGTTTAGTAGGCTCTTTCGAATGCACTTATGTACTGGTGCGGTTCTGATCTCTTTGAGAATTCACTTTGATGGAGCTCCGGTTCATATACAAGTCTGGTTAACTCATCTGCTTGCACATCAATGATCTCCTTGCAACCAAGAAGTCTCCATTGGCGGCAAGTTCCTCACAATCGTCTAGTGATGTCATAGAATCAGATTCTTTTTTATTTGTTTCTAGCTCACTATCATTTCTATCCTCCACTGTTCTTTGGTAGGGAGATGTATTTGCGTAATGACATCTGCTTTGCCACTTAAAAAACTCTTCACATCATGATTATCTTCATTAGAAGATTGGACTTTACCTTTGTTTTTCATGGCTGGAAACAAATCTTCTCCTCATTAATGCCTTTAACTCAACTCATGACTCATTGGGATATTCACCGTTTCTTCTCTTAATTGTAACCAGCTGTGTCCACCAAGTATTAGCATAATCATAAAATTCAGTTGCTGCAACTCTAATATTTTTCATTTCAGAGTAGTTGTGGCAATAAAAAACCAACCCAATCCTTTTCTCCCATTCTAGATAAGTATCAAGATCATTCCTTCTATAAAAAGATGGAATTTTCAGTTTGGTACCTCTCATGATGTCATTTTCAGTTTGCACTCTTTCTCATCTATGCGGATTAGGAAAGTTTTGTGGTTGCCTTTGATGTACCTCCTTGGAAACTCTGATCAATTCTTTTGTGAATGACATCAAACTCAACTCTCATCGGTCTCTGCATGTCATCCATAAATCCTTGCATTATATGTGTGCTCATCAAAGAACATGTTGCAAACAATCAAACATCAAATGAAACAAAACGTTTTTTTTTGGGTTTTTTTCCTTTTCTTTCTTTTTTTTGGATTTTTTAAAAAACTGATTACGAAATAACAAATAAAATTATAGAATTTAGAAGGATGGAAGATGAGAAGATGATTGAAAGAAGATGAAAAGATAAAAAAATTGTAGAAGATAAAAAGATAGATGGATAAAACCAGACTTAGAGTTTGCTCTGATACTAGATGATGCGGAAAAGGACCACATGATGAACTCTAAGGTGGCTGAAAGATAGATCCACGACTTCAAATGATCACACCGAACGCAAACCTTAAGTATATTAAACCTAAGACCCAACGCTCACAAATGGAACCTTTGAAACGAGGTTGTCCTCGACTCCAATGAACACACCAAGCACGAACCAGAGGTATATGAAACCCAAGATCCAATGGCTACAAATGGAACGCTGAAATGAGGTGGGTGGATACCTCAGCGTATAGAACTCACCTAGTAAGAACCAGGGGTATATTAAACCCATGGCTCGTTGCCTACAAATGAAAACTATGAACCTTGGCACGAAGGTGCTACAAACGGGTATGGATGAACCGTTTGATAAACTAACTACGGATATTACGTACCTTAGGTTGATCACTCGGATATTACACACCGAAGAAATCAAAAAGTTCACAAAAAATAAAAGGAGAATCACTCTCACTTTGAATAAAAAGGTTTTGATTAAAAAGTTGGATGTCTTCTCCAATACAGATTACATCTATTTAAAGAAAAATGTGTAAAATAAAAATAAAATCTAGTAGTAAATATTCTAGAAACTTGATAGAAATAAAAGATCGTTGAATGTGCACTCTTGATCTTCAACAAATAACTCTTGAACTCCCAAATTCGTCACCCTTCTTGGCAATAAAAAATGAGACATTAATTTTGGGCTTTGTTGGACTTGTATTAGACTTAAAGTGGGTTGGACTTCATTAATAACACCCCAAGGGACTTGTGCATGCTTTCCTTGTGCAGAATCTCTTGACTCACCCCATAAAGTGCATCGTTGATCTATTTCGCCCGAACTCTCATATTGGACGTCTTCGTCCGAGACGCATTTCAAAACACCATTCTGTTTTCCAAACTTTTCCTCATGTCTTATTCAAGGGAGGCATTTAGGAACACATCTCACCTCGTGGTCGGAGATGGGAATTTGACTCATCATGTTCTTTACTTGGTTCACTTACTTCACCGAACTCATCCTTCATCTCAACACAATCTAAACCACTTTGATCCTTTGCTTCTTCATGGTGTAATTCATTTGTTTACTCAACATACAACGCCTCCTCTTGATCAGTCTTGCTGCTATCCATGATCACATCATTCTCTTTGTCAAAAACATAATAAATCTGCTCATTAAGCTTTTCTTTATGTTGTTTAGCTCGTGATCTTGTAGTGGTCCAACATGTACTTGCATTGCGTAATTCTTTCTCAATCTTGCTACTCAGAATCGTATCAGTTATTGTAATGATGTTTCCTGAATATAGTATTGTATACACGTTTGGTCTTTTTTTTTTAAAAAAAAATTGTAATAAATCTAAACAATAATCAATTGGCCAAATATGTCAAATGGGCTACATACAACTGAATGGGCCAAATGTGGATAGGGTTGGGCGTTCGGGCCCCATTCGGGTTCGGTTCGGTTTTTCGATATTTTGGGTTTTCGGGGTTTAGGCTTCTAGCCCCCATTCAGATATTTGACAATTTCGGTTTGGGATCGGGTTCAGATTCGGTTTGAGTGTCGGGCTCGGGTTCAATCGGGTTTGGTTCGAGTATTTTAAACCCAAAGTAACCGAACCGAAATATACACAGCGTAATGATGTGTCCTAAATCTAAAGGTTAAACAATTGAAATCAAAATATTATCCAGTCCTCATCTAGAAAAATAAACAACGACGTTCCAAACACTTAAAATAACATCCTAATAAACAAATAAGAATAGAAACAACACAAAATGTTAGAATAGAAATAACAACAACGTTATAAAACCAATAGATAGAAGCACGAATTCATTCTAAAATAGACAAATATTACTGAGCCATTGATTCTAAACTTGCAAGAAAGAAAATAGAGAAGACGAAACATGTAAAGATCTAAGCTTTCAACCCAAACGAATCATGTAAAACCAGTGTTGATAAGTTGAAGGGAAAGGGAATTCATACCTTTGAGCGATTTCTAGAAATCTGAGAAGGAGGAGAGTGACAATTTTGAAGATTTAATTGATTCAGCTTTAGAATTAGATTTAGGAAGTTCTATCGTCGTGCTTTACTTTTTTTTCGCAACCGCCGAAGGAAAGAAAGGAAAGAAAGGAACTAGGATTACATGTTAGGTTTATATACTTTCGCTTCTTTCGGATGTACTTCGGATGTTTGGATATATCCAAACCCGAACCCGAACCCGAACCACCAGAAACATAAGACCCATTAGGATATTTTGCAAAAATCAGGTTCGGTTCGGGTTCGGGTTTTTCAGTTCGGATTCGGATATTTTGCTCAGTCCTAAATGTGGATATAACTAAAAAAATATGATATATTGATCATTGGCACAAAAAAACTATATATTGATCAATAACATAATACCCAATATACTTCTTAAGCTAAAATAAATATCTAATATAAATTAGACATAAATTTTTGTTTTTTCTACAATAAAATCACTTACTTTTAAAATATTAATTTATAATTTCGAATCTTAAAAACACCGATCGGTGCTGTATAATTTAGATTAAGTGATTAGGTAAGCAAATCAATATATTTACTATAATATATTTACTATAGTATATAAGAAAATAAATTGAAAGATTGTTTTGGTTTTTTAACTTTGACCAAAAAAATTACTTTTTTCTACATATGTTTGTGTAGTTTAAGAGTATTGGCAGATATGATCGTATCCCTCTGTTTACATATTTATGTTTCTCTTCTTTACATATTTATTCGTAGAATATCTTCTGTAGTTATTATTCTCGGAAGTCAAGATCCCTAATTAGCTAATCATATGTGTGTATATATATCGGCCATTACCTGCAAGGAATAAACAGAAAAACCATCTTTTTTACAAAATTATCAAAGAAAAAATCATAGGAATGGCTATCACTAAGAAAGTGTTTGTCGTATTTCTTCTCACTATTCTTTGTGTCACATCTTCTGTGCATTGCTCTAATAGCACTCTTGGTACAAGCTTATTATACTCTCGACTTTTTTTAAATTTTAGTTTTAACATATTTCAATCCATTATATGATTATAAAAGACTTTGTTTGATGATTATTATTAAATAGGTTTTGATATCAAGCAAGAGTGGAAAAAATACTTCAGCCCAGAACCCTGTAAAAAAGCAGGGACCAAGGCCAAGGCTGCATGGAGTTTTGCAGAGATATAAGTTTTTTATTATACGGTGAATGTACTCCTAGTGACTGTTGTTGTATCTCTAAAACAAAATCGTATAATCAAATATTGATATTTTCTAGAAAATAATATTTATTAGTTTCATTTTGGAAAAAAATCATGAAAAACAAGAATTTATTCGTTTTACTTCTTTTTTAGATTTCTCAAAATTTAAAATTTAAGATAGATATTTTAGCATGTAATGCTAGATTGCTCTCGTTCGATATTCTTTCCGTAGACTTTGTATTCTTAGTTTGGAAATTTAAACCATTTTAGTTTTTTATAATATATTTTGAGTATCTATCTATACAGAAGATGGAGATCATAATACACAAATCCTACCGAAATGAAAGTTTGTTTGTTTAAACTCGAGTTATTTTTTCTTGCAAAAGAGTATAGAGTCTGTCCTATATAAAAATCATTCTTAAAGTTCATGCAAGTATTATTAATTTGATAAAAACATACCACCAAAAAAAATAAAATGGTAAAAATATTAGGCAAGTAAACCGAACCGGAATTAACCAAGAAGAAAATTATAGTTATTTCGATTTTTGGGTTTTTGATAAAATCACTCAATCAAAACTTTTCAAACATCTTCAGTTGTTGTCACTCCCAATGTCCAATTGAAGACGATAAGACCAGAATCGTCACCTAAATTTCTCGGTAAGATTCTTCATTTAATCTTGAAGATCGAACAATCAGCAGTAATCTGCCAATTTCATAATTCTTGGTCTCTTTTTTTCTCTTTTTCTCAGTCATAATTCAGCAATTAGAGAAATATTTGCTCTAGATGTTGTTTGTAACGTATACGAGAGTGGTTTTACTTTAATGGGTATCTCAATGATTCATGCTTTACTTGTGAATTCTTCAGAATCATTTCACTGTTCTTTCTCAACTGGGTTTTGGTTCTTATAACCAATTAGCTGATCTTGAAGTGTTTTAGTAACTTAGATCTTACTGTTAGACGCATCAAGATTCTCTATTGTTTGATATATGTGTTCCTCTTGTCCCATTATTTCGAGCAAAGTAGTCTTTTAGTTGTGAAAATGTACAAGATCTTTTAGTCTTTTAGTTCCTAATTTGAAAATTGTTCTTGTTTCATATATTCAGTTAAATGATACGTTTTTGGTATTGGTGTTATGTAGATTTCTCTTATTTTGATTATTTTTTCTTTGGCCTTTGATCATTCATAGTGTATATATTTTCCTGTTTATTTAAACTGGGTTTATAAATGTGTTGTGGATTCATTTGACATATTAATGGGTATTTTTCAGGTACTTAGAAAAGCCGTAGAAGATGGCGAGTGTGTCGTGGCAAGCCGTGGCTGTGGCGATGGTGGTGGTGTTGCTGTCAGTGCAGTTGTTTGCACAAGGATACCCGGAAGAAGATTTGGTGGTGAGGCTGCCAGGTCAACCAACAGTTGGGTTCAGACAATATGCAGGTTATGTCGATGTTGACGTGAAATCTGGTCGGAGTCTCTTCTATTACTACGTGGAGGCCGTGAAACAACCTGATACAAAACCACTGACCCTTTGGCTTAATGGAGGTCCGTGTTTTGCATAATTCATATGTTTAAGCTACTTTTCCAGCTCATTTGGATTTTGGGAGGTGCGATTATTGTGAATAAAATATGAAAATTGAGGCTTGTATTGCAGGTCCAGGTTGTTCTTCAATTGGTGGAGGAGCTTTCACTGAGTTGGGTCCATTTTACCCTACTGGCGATGGCCGTGGCCTCCGCGTTAACTCCATGTCTTGGAACAAAGGTTTGTATTTGACAATTTTATGCAATGACAACAGAACTCTGTGATTTTACATTTGATGCTATTGTCTCTTGTTGTAATTTGTGTAGCCTCGAACCTGCTTTTTGTGGAGTCACCGGCTGGAGTAGGATGGTCTTACTCCAACCGAAGCTCTGATTACAACACCGGGGACGAAGCTACTGGTACAATCTAAATTCCACTCTTCAAACTATATTGGAAGATTGTTGTTTCTTGAAATGTTTTATGTTTGAGCAGCTAGCGATATACTCGTGTTCTTGTTGAGATGGTTTGACAAGTTCCCAAAGTTTAAGTCTCGCGACCTCTTTCTCACTGGCGAAAGCTATGCAGGTGTGTCTTCGATATGGATGAAATCCATTGAATGTTGACCTTAAAAACATCACTATTCTCATATAAAAATTTTTGCAGGACATTACATACCTCAACTGGCTGATGCGATTCTCAGCTACAATTCACGCTCAAGCGGGTTCAAATTCAACATCAAAGGCATTGCAGTAAGCAAAAGAACCTTCTTGACGTTCCATCAACTCTTTTGGTTCACTTCTGAATCCGTTGTCTGTTTTTCTTTCTGATCAGATCGGAAATCCACTTCTGAAGCTTGACAGGGACAGTCCAGCTACATACGAGTTTTTCTGGTCGCATGGGATGATCTCTGATGAACTGAAAGTCATAATCACGAGCCAATGTGACTTTGAAGATTACACATTTGCCAGCCCCCATAACGTTAGCACGGCCTGCAATGCTGCTATCAGTGAAACCGAAAACATCATCACTGAGTACGTCAACAACTATGACGTTCTCCTCGACGTATGCTATCCGTCTATTGTCCAGCAAGAGCTAAGGCTCAAGAAAATGGTCAGCCGTTTTTCACCTTTTGGTCCACCAACAAAACTTTTGTTGAATTGTCTGTCGATGTTTTAAAATGGTTTCAGGCAACTAAGATGAGCATGGGAGTGGATGTTTGTATGACCTACGAAAGACGGTTCTATTTTAATCTCCCAGAGGTACAGATAGCGCTTCATGCGAACCGCACTCACCTGCCTTATGAATGGTCAATGTGCAGCAGGTAAATTACCTTACCTTCTCTCAGTTTCATTGATCACAAAATTAAAGCTGTTTATAACTAAAGTTGTTATATCTCTATACTTATTACTATCGGCTATTTACTTTGCCTGTCACAGCGTGTTAAACTACTCTGACATCGATGGGAACATTGACATGCTTCCAATTCTGAAGAGAATTATTCAGAATAAAATTCCTGTTTGGATTTTCAGGTATTAATTATATTAAAAATCTATTTTATCTCCTTCTTCTCCTGTCTTTTGTAGCTAAACACCCAGCTTGTCTAAATTGCAGTGGAGATCAAGATTCCGTAGTTCCATTCCTGGGTTCAAGAACTCTCGTAAGAGAACTTGCTCAAGATCTCAATTTCGAGACCACAGTTCCCTATGGAGCCTGGTTCTACAAAACACAGGTAGGTTCCTACACCGTTAAACAATTCTAAGCAAAAGCCAAGTTTGCTTCTTACCCCTGCAAAATATTTCTCAAACTGATTGCAAACTTGTTGATGTAACTAGGTTGGAGGCTGGGCCATCGAGTATGGAAAGCTACTGACGTTTGCAACAGTGAGAGGAGCGGCTCATATGGTACCGTATGCGCAGCCCTCACGAGCACTGCATTTGTTCAGTAGCTTTGTGAGTGGCCGGAGATTGCCCAACCAAACACATTCTTCTACTGATGAATGAAAGACCAGAGATATCTTTTGTGATGTTCTAGTTCTCTCAAATTGAATCATATAACAGAACGGACCATACATCATGCATCATTAGGGATGTTCTACCTCTAAAATGCTTCACTGAATTTCTCTGTACGTGCGACGAAAAAGTGGAAAAGAGCAACAACAACTCCTTCAAATTTAGCTCCACCCATGCTATTGATAATGGTGACTAAATGCTTTTCAAATAATGAATCTTTAAAAATGGTGGCTTTCAATTTTGGTCAAACCACAGAAAAATAATAATAATAATTAAAAAATGACTAAAAAAAAACACTAAAGAACCATCCAGTTGCTCAAATCAATAAAAATAATTCACAGAAAGCAATTGGAGATCTTCACCAAAAACAAATTAAAAAGTAGACTACTATATGATAGAACTAGATCAAATTGAAAAGGGTACGTAGTGCAGCTTGGGCGGATATTAACCAAAACAATCAAGACTCATAGCAAACTGCAAGTCCATATCTAAAGCACCTAGACTCAAACCTGAAAACTGGAGAGCCACGACTGAGCACATCGGTAGGTGGCACTGGCAGCTTGGTGTCTCTAGAGAAAGACAAATCACAGAACCACAAGAAGTCTTTTAACCGTTACTCAACATGCAAAGCTTATGAATTTTGGTATAAATTCAGTAAACTATATACAGCACCGGCCCAATATATTAATTTAGGTAAAAAAGTTTGAAATTTTAAAATATTTAGACTTACTTTTAAAGGTTTTTTTTTTAAAAACAAAAATTAAAAATCTTTTGAACTTATGGACCTATTTTTAATTAAAAAGTTGTGAAAGTTTAAAATATCTGAGTCTATTTTAAAAAAATTTTGAGATTGGCAAAATAAATCTTTAAAAAAAACTGAAATTTTGGGGCTGGTTTTAATTATTTTTTCAAACGGGCAATTTTATAAAAGAATTTTTTCTGCAATGGCCATTAGCCGATGGGCTGTCGCACCTCTGCCTATCCTTTAGGCCGGGTCTGGCTATATATATACACAACTTGCTTTTATGCTGAAGCCCGTTAAAAAAACCACCGAAGATTTGATAGTATAAGAAAAATGGGTTGATGCTCCTTAAAAAACTGGTTTTAAGTTTGACTACTTTCTATTGAACAAAACATGGATACACATACAAAAAGATGCAACTTATGCACCTAACAGAGGATTGAAACATACGCATCTGACTTGGATACATAGGAAGGGCACCCAATGTAGCCATGTGTTGGAAAAAAGAGAAGATGTACGAGAGCCTCATGGTTGTAGTGGAGGTTCTGAGCTTCGAGGTTTATGTAGCAAAGCCCAAAATAATAAATACGATCATGTAAGTTGCAGGAAACTCGCCAAACAAAGGCAATATCACCATTCAAATGAGGATTTCGAAACTCCTGATGTGGTTGTGTCTTGTTCTATAGGTTGGAGCAATCACTTTGTATCCAGAAGGAGTTTATTTTTGAGTAAATAAACCGGAGTTTATACGATCAACCTAAGCTTTATGAAATCACAATCAGCTCAAGATTTAACAAATTGTACTAACTGAAAAAATGAAAATGTAAATAAAGACTGAATCTGAAGTAACATATGGCCAAACTCATACGAGGGACTGTTTGTTTCTTCATCTAATAATTCAATCCAAATACTTCATTTGGATAGTCTATTTAAATGTTGTTTGTTTTCATGTTGAGTTTTCATCTGGATAATCCATCTCAATAAACATTTGTTTGTTTGTTTAGTTTTTGTAAATCTTTATCTCCATCTAAATGTTTTTAATAAGAAAATAACTTAAATATCCATATTTTAATCTAATCATATTTTTAACCTTAACCTTAATCATATTAATTTTAATTCTTGATTTTAAATATATTTACGACTAAATACTTTTCAAATTATTATTTTTGATATTTATAAATTAATCCATAAATCCAATTAATTTGATGGTTATAATGGTTAAATGAGTTGATCCAAAAAATAAAATAATTAATTAATTAATAATTTAATAACAATAAATATAAAAATAACTAATTAATAATTATTATCATCGTATATTATCATTTTCTCATCATGTATTTTGGCGGAAAATAATGAAACGTTTTTGGCGGGAAAATGTGGACTCGTGTTTTTGGCGAAAAAATATGGACTCGTGTTTTTGGCGGAAAACTAGGGATTTGTGTTTTTGGCGGAAAAAATGTGAAACCGTTTTTTTTACGGAAAAATTATAAAACCCTGTTTTTGGCAGAAAAATGTGAATTCGTGTTTTTGGCGGGAAAATTGTGAAACTGTGTTTTTTGGCGGAAAAATGTGGACTCGTGGATTTGGCGGAAAAATCTATGGATCTAGGGTATTTTGTAATTTTTCTATTTAGTGAAAGATATATTTGGTATTTGCTATTTTGACTGATTCATCTCCATTTAAATGATCTAATTTGGATCAGCTAGATGAATTTAAAATTTTTACCTAAATTTTTATAACTCATTGAGATGGTTAATCTGGATGATGTTTATTTTAGACACTAAACAAACATCAATTTTCATCTTATCGAGATGAACCATTTTAATGAGAAAACAAACTGGCCCAAAATCGAGTGAACAAGAACACTAAAAAATTACAATTTGAATTAAAATTAGAAGAAGCCATTAGTAATCAATCATCAAAAATAATATATTCGGCACCAATTATAATAGCTTCGTTCATTTACGTCGTAACATCTTTTTTTTGGCCTCTTGAATCACATTCTGCCTCACCCTTTTGTGTGAATCACGAAAAAAAAAAATATACCTTCAACTATCAAAAATGACAAAAAGTCTAAAATAACCTTGTATAACCTAAAGAATTACATAAAATTACCCATAAATCTCTTCGACACCTAAATCCATAATTTACTGAATCGATTAGTATAAAATACACTATCGAACATCGACCTACATTTTTAGAATCTATTTGGTACTCTAGAATTAGTTTCTCTGATTTGTCTGAACTTTCTTACAGCTTTGTTTCATAAGTAGCCAATCATACACAAGCATAATTAATAATCTGATATTAAGGAAACTTTCTTACTTTCTTTATCGTAAGAGTATGAAGATATTGAAGGAGAACCAGAAAAAGGAAGAAATCATGAGATGTGATTGGGGCTTTATTTCTTTTCTATGGCAACTTGTGTAATAAAATAAGTCCTTTTAGTTTCTTAACTATGCAGATACATTATGGCTAATAAGTCAAATGTTCAAGGGTTACATGATGTTTTCTTCAATGTTTGTTTATTGGTAGGCTCAACTACAATTGCAACAACAACATTTTCACATGCACTTGACGACATGCTTATACTCGAAGAGGTGACTTCTTCTCCACTAGGATTTCTTGAGGCTCTCTTATCAAATTAGAAAAGTTGACAGTGTCTCAAAGTAGAAGTGCCCTTCTAGCTTGCTCATGAGTTAAATTTAAGGCAAGCTGTGTCCATAAACCTTCCTGCATGTTTTTGTAGCTAAATTGTAATGTTAGGATTGTGTATCTTCAAGAATGGAAGATCTAGGTTATCAATTTTAATCTCTTTCTTTCATTTTGTGGTTTTTCTTCTAGTTTTATGAGTTGTTGGAACTTGATATGTACGAAGCCACTCACCCACCAATTGAGAAGACATACCACAGGAGGAACAACAAACAAAGTGGCTCAGATACAAGACGGAGAGGCTTTTGTGGTCAGCCCATAATCCTTTAGTGATTAATTATCTATGTAATAAGGCCTAGTATTAGTACTATTAAGTAGCATGTGAGGGAGAGGAAAAAAGCATCTTGGTTATTGTGAAGTTTGTTAAGGGGGGAGAGGAGAGAAAAATTCTTGTAATCAACTCTCATTTGCTTTTTATTCTGATCGTCTGGTTCTTTTAGTGTGAGTCTTTGTTTTCTAAATCTAACTCATAACAAATTGGTATCAGAGCAACAATTACCTGGGAAAATGAGAAGAGGGGAAGCGTTGACACCGGTGACAGAAGAAGAAGTTAACTCGGGCGAGTCATTTATTGGAAGGGTGGAGTGTGCTGGAAGTGAGTTGGATCGGCTCACCTTCTTGGAGAAGAACCTGGTGGAGATACAGGGAAACATGGTGGAGATGCAACGGATGCAGAAACAACATCATGGGGTGATCATGCTGCTAGAGCGGAAGCTGGTGGAGGAGGAGAAGATAACAAAACCGCCAGATCCCAAGGGCAAGAGTTTCGCTGTAACATTTGTGTCCCAAGTCGATGTCTTGTGATACAAGTTGATATGTTTCTTGTGGTACAAGTTATTATACGGTTCTGTAATAGTGCCTGCAAGTGGTTAAAAATGTTGTATTTTTATGTGATATAAGAAAAGTTGTTTCGGGTGAATTAAATTAGCAGTGATTAAATACATGATGCGGTATTTCATGTATGGATGACGTCGAATACATGATGAGGTATTTCATGTATTGACGGAATTTGACACATGATGAGGTAGTTCATATGTTGTTGAGATCGGAGCCGTGTGTTATTCTGTCACTTGGTTATATTGGGTTATGGTTCTTGTGTCATTAGATCCTAATACGTGGTTGGGTCATTAGGATTATGTGGTATTTAATCCTAATGAGGTTGGTTAGGATTATGTGGTATTTAATCCTAATGAGGTTGGTTAGGATTATGTGGTATTTAATCCTAACGGAGTTGGTTTACCGATTAGGATTATGTGGTATTTAATCCTAATATATTGGTAACCGAATGAATCTTGTGGTATTAGATTCTGAGGTTGACCAAAGGTAAACCGAGTGAGATCTTGTGGTATTGGATCTCACGAGGCTTAGCTTGTTGGGATCATGTGGTATTGGATTCTAATGTGCTAGGTCGTATGATGGACTTAACTCATTCGATTATTGTGGAATTGGATTTCGATGGTTAGTCGTTTTATGACCACGTGAGGATCTTGCGGTATTGGATCCTAAGGGTGTTATTGAACCAAGTAAGGGATAATGCAGAGCTCGGTTAATAGCCCTACTAGTTGTGATTGGGAGGATTAATCAAAGGATTGATCGTTTTGTAGCCAATTGTGGGTTAATTGGTTCAAGGGAAATTAATCGGTGATTTTGGGATATTGTCGAAAGTTGAAGAAATAATTGGGACGGAAGAATTTTTCAAATATTTCGGGAAGTTAGCGTAATCACTAAACCGAGAGAGAGAAAATTAATTAAATCATGGGAATTGGTTTAATTAAGATTGGTTTAATGGTTTGATTATGATTTGGTTTAATTTTAATTAAACCAATGCATAAATATCTTCTTCTTCTCCAACCTTCTACACTCTTCTTCATCTTCATCACTTGGGATATTTTTGGCTTGAGCTAAAGAGAGAGAAGAGAGAGTGATTGAAAGAGAAGGGAGAGTGCGACACCCCACTCCAAAATAACGAGACAAAAACCGTAATTTTTAAAACCTTTTCCGAGAACGTTTCTAATGATATTACTTAAATCGTTTTTGCTAATCAGGCCTAAACTTAACAATTCAACCTTGACAAAGGCGTAAAGAAAAATGTGGGGATCGATCGATCCCCCTTAGATCGATCGATTTCAACTGCATACGATCGATCGATCTCAACTGCATACGATCGATCGATCCATATATTGGATCGATCAATCAGAACCCTGACCGATCGAACACAATAGTCCCGGTCGCTCCCGAAACTTTCCGGCAAGAAAAATCAACTTAAGGGTCGATCGATCCTCCGCTTGATCGATCGGTCACAACGACCAAAAAGGATCCAGAGGAAAATCAGAGAAAAACGGATCGATCGATCACCCATAGACCGATCGATCTTCACACCCTAAAACGATCCATAAATTTTTACGTCAAAAACGGATTGATCGATCTCCCTTACGATCGATCGATCTGATCTCTCTGAAACTATCCAGAGATTTTCTGGCTAAGATCGACTACTTGGGATCGATCGATCTTGCCCAGGATCGATCGATCCTATCCACTGTCCTGCAACCCAAAACAAAAGAACAACATCCAACACACCAAACACCGCATTAGCACACCCCACAAAACAACAATTCACCAAGGCAATATCTCCATACAACAAAAGATACACAAAAAAGAAAACCCGTTGAATCGAGATCATCCTTCCTCCTTGGCCTTGGTTCCACGAGCTCCCCAACCTATGACTTCTCTTTACATGCACCAAAAGAGGCGCGTAAGCATTGATAATGCTTAGTGAGACGGTCATTCCGTCCCCACGGTTATACACACACGTGATCAAAGACTTACCGAATTAAAATAACACAACAAGCAATCAACCAAGGAATGATAGAGCTCCATCAAACACACAACACAAGCAACTTAAACAAGCCATAAATCACGCCCATATGGTCTAGCTCTAACACACCAATCAAACACGGTAATTCAAAGATCATGTGGTAAAAACCACGGTCACGCACTCACCTCGATATCTTCTTTGGAAATGATAATTTTTTCGATGTTTTCCGTCAATTTCAAGCTTTAAGCTTGATTCTTCTTGGCACACTCGACTCAACACCAAACGCCCACTATGAAGCCTGGAATCTTTTCCACAAAAAAACAGAGCCTCACTGAAACGACTGTAACTCTCTTAATCTAACCATCAAAACCTCAATCCCTCTGGTCAAATCCAAGATAAACTCTCAAGAATATATCTACCAAATTTCATCTCAAACGGACAAGTTTTGAGTACTCAAACATCCCTGCAATCTGAACCCGTCGCGGATTGCTCTGTTTTGAGCGGTTTGGAGAGAAAATTCATATCTCTCAAACTACTCAACTAAAATCGACGAAATTTGGTAGATAATTAGCCAAGAGATTGAAGAACTTACGCAAAAGGTTTCAGCTCGATCCGTGTTTGTTTGCTACCCCGACCAGATTCTTAAATCAGCTCACAAAACTCTGTTTTTCTCAAACTCTTTCTCCTCTTTCTCTTCTCGTTCTTCTTCCTTTGAAACCCAAGCTCTCTCTCTCTCTCTTCTTTCTCTCTAGCTTCAGCCAAGATTTCTTTCACCCAATGAGAGAGAAGAAATGTGTAGAAACTTATAGATAGGAAAGAGAAGATATTTTTGTGGTTTAATCAAATTAAACCAAATCAAACCGAAATCACTAAACCGCAATCAATCGATTTTTAATTAATTCCTCCCGCTCGGTTTAGTAATTCCGTCCAAATTCCCAAAATATTTGAGACATTTCCCCGTTTCCAAATATTTCTTTCACTCCCGTCAAAACTCCGGAATTATCGCTTAATTCCGCTAAAACCGAACCACTCGGGATTACATCTCTTCGATCAATCCTTGATCGAATCAACCCGTCTCCCGCCCCTAGGGCCATCAATCAAGCTCGGTATTATTCCATACTCGGTTCAATAACACTCCCGGGTCTAACATCACAAGATCCTACGTGGTCACCCAACGGCTAACTCGTCGAAATCCAATATCCCCGGATTCGAACGAGTTAAGTCCGTTAAACGACCTAGTATATTAGAATCCAATAACACCGGACCCTAATATACTAAGTCCCCGTGAGATCCAATCATCATAGGATCCCACCCCGGTCTACCGATCTATTAGGATCAAATACCACATGACCCTAATCGGTAAACCCTCTGGTTAGGATTAAATACCACATAATCCTAACCAATATCATTAGAGCTAAATACCACATAACTCTAATGACCCTCATTAGGGTAAATATCGTATAACCCCAATGACCCGTCAATAGGATTAAATATCGCATAATCCTATCGACCCCAACCACGTATTAGGATCTAGTGATATAAACCCAAAAATCCCTGAACCAAGATGGAACAGCCACCGCTCCCAACTCACAACGCATGAAGTACCACATCATGTGTCAAACCCGTCGATACATGAAATACCACATCATGTACTCGACATCCCTAATACATGAAATACCGCATCATGTATTAATCATTTTCAACGATTCGATAAACATCCCCATATTAATAATTTCTCGTCAAATACAACAAATCTCGAGGGTCCATTACAACAATCATCAAATACAATTACAACTCGAGAGGATGACTTAGGAACACGTATGTTACAATTCTCCCCCACTAATTAGATTCGTCCTCGAATCTCACGTCTCAACCTGTTCCTTAAACCACTTGGAGAATTTTGCCCTTATCCTCCTTTCCGGTTCCCAAGTCTCTTCTTCAATCCCGTCACAATCCCATAAAATCCTAACCTCGGGAGTTTTCCTCCTCCCGTCAACCCTGATTCTATGATCTAGAATCCTCACGGGTCGGTGACAACTCAGGTGGAATCTCCTGTAACACTTGATCATCCCGATGCAAGCACTTCTTCAGCTTCGCAACATGGAAAACATTGTGAAATGCCTGCATAGACGCTGGCAACTCCAGCCTGTAAGCAACAGGTCCAACTCGTTCTAATACCCAGAATGGTCCCAAATACCTCGGACTCAACTTGCCCTCTGAGATAGACCTGTTCGAACCCTTAAACATCGTCATCGTGAGATAAACCATATCTCCTACGGCGAACTCCAATTCTTTCCTGCGGTTATCTGCATAGCTCTTTTGTCGGTCCTGAGCTTCTTTCATGTTCAATTTCAAGACACGGATCTTCTCCGTAGTCTCCTGCACCAAACTCTCGCCAAACATGCTTCGCCCCCCCCACTTGAGTCCAGCATAATGGCATCCTGAAGGCCTACCATACAAAGCCTCATATGGTGCCATCCCAATACTCGCCTGATAACTGTTATTATATGTGAACTCCACCAAGCTTAGGTAGTCGGCCCAATGGCCACCCCAATCCAGCACACACATCTTCAATAGATCCTCGAGAGTCTGAATGGTTCTCTCTGACTGTCCGTCCGTCTGAGGATGATATGATGTACTCATATGTACCTTAGTTCCCATCTCCCTCTGGAACTCTTGCCAGAAAACCGATGTGAACTTACTGTCACGGTCCGATACAATGCTCGCAGGTACAACATGTAACCTCACAATCTCATTGATGTACCTTTTTGCCAAAACCCGTGCTCCATATGTCTTCCTTATGGCTAGGAAGTGAGCAGACTTAGTCAATCGATTAACTATAACCCAAATAACATCTCTGCCCCGAGAATTCAGTAACCCAACCACAAAATCCATCGTAACCATATCCCACTTCCACTCAGGAATGGGTAAACTCTGTAACAATCCACTAGGAACCTGATGCTCGGCTTTTACTAACTGACAAGTCTCACAGCTAGCCACCCACTTGGCTACTTCTCCCTTCATCCCGACCCAATGATAATACCGCTTTAAGTCTCAGTACATCTTAGTCGCCCCGTGATGAATAGAAAATCGACTCTGGTGTGCCTCTCGAAGAATATCTCTCCTCAACTCCTCATCATTAGGCACACAAACTCGACCATGAACTAGAATGGTTCCATTATTCGAGACTTGATACTCAGACTTCTCATCTCTAGAAGCCTTAATCAAAGCCTCATCCTTCTCTTGAGCCGCTCGAACTCTACTCAAAATATTAGCTTGGTTAGCTGCCTCTAACCCCAACGGCTCTAACTCATCAGAAATAACACATAGCTGCAAGGTACTAATCATATCTATCAATTCCTCGGCATCCTTCTCTGTACTTGCAGCTACCCGCTTCCTGTTCAATGCATCAGCAACGAGATTAGCTTTTTCCGGGTGATAAGCTATCTCGAGATCATAATCCGCCATAAGCTCCATCCATCTCCTCTGTCTCAAGTTCAACTCAGGCTGAGTGAATACATACTTGAGATTCTTATGATCCGTGAACACCTGCACCTTACCACCATACAGATATGATCTCCATATCTTCAACGCAAACACCACCGCAGCCAACTCTAGATCATGAGTAGGGTAATTGGCCTCATGCTTCCTCAACTGCCTCGAAGCATAAGCGATAACTTTCAAATGCTGCATCAAAACACAACCCAAACCTAACTTTGATGCATCTGTATAAACCACATATGGCTCCTTAGGATCTGGTAACGCCAGCACTGGAGCGGTAGTCAACATCTCCTTAAGTCTCAAAAAGCTCTCCTCACACTTCTGAGACCAAACAAAAGGAACATCCTTCCCTGTCAATTTCGTCATGGGCTGAGCAATACTCGCAAACCTTTGACGAATCTCCTATAATAACCCGCTAGACCGAGAAAACTTCTTATCTCCGTAGCATTCTCGGGTCTCGGCCATTCCCTGATGGCTTTAATCTTCTCTGGGTCGACAAAAACTCCACTATCAAAAACCACGTGACCCAAAATCCAATCTCCCTTTGCTAGAAGCTACACTTACTTAGCTTGGCAAACAACTTCTGCTCCCTTAGCTTCTCCAATATCCTTTTCAGGTGATCATCATGCTCGTTAGAACTCTTCGAATACACCAATATGTCATCGATGAAGATGATCACGAACTCATCCAAATATTTGCGAAATACATCATTCATCAATCTCATGAACGCCGCTGGTGCATTTGTCAACCCAAAAGGCATTACTACAAACTCATAATGCCCATATCTTGTTCTAAACGCCGTCTTCTGAATGTCTGACTCCTTAATAGGAATCTGATGGTACCCAGAAGCCAAGTCAATCTTCGAGAACCAAGTAGCACCTCTCAACTGATCCAATAACTCATCAATTCTCGGAAGAGGGTACTTGTTCTTTATTGTCACCCGATTCAAACCTCGGTAGTCAATGCATAATCTGAAACTCCCGTCCTTCTTCTTCACAAACAAGACGGGTGCTCTCCATGGTGAACTACTCGGTCTTATGAAACCTTTATCCAATAACTCCTCTAACTGCTTCTTAAGCTCAGCCATCTCCGCCGGTGCCATACGGTATGGAGCCTTAGAAATAGAAGCCGTCCCCGGATTCGAACAAGTCGAAATCCAATATCCCCGAATTCGAACGAGTTAAGTCCGTCAAACAACCTAGTACATTAGAATCCAATAACACCGGACCCTAATATACTAAGTCCCCGTGAGATCCAATCATCATAGGATCCACCCCGGTCTACCGATCTATTAGGATCAAATACCACATGACCCTAATCGGTAAACCTCTGGTTAGGATTAAATACCACATAATCCTAACCAACATCATTAGAGCTAAATATCACATAACTCTAATGACCCCTCATTAGGGTTAAATATCGTATAACCCCAATGACCCATCAATAGGATTAAATATTGCATAATCCTATCGACCCCAACCACATATTAGGATCTAGTGATATAAACCTAAAAATCCCCGAACCAAGATGGAACAGCCACCGCTCCCAACTCGCAACGCATGAAGTACCACATCATGTGTCAAACCCGTCGATACATGAAATACCACATCATATACTCGACATCCCTAATACATGAAATACCGCATCATGTATTAATCATTTTCAACGATTCGATAAACATCCACATATTAATAATTTTTCGTCAAATACAACAAATCCCGAGGGTCCATTACAACAAACATCAAATAAAATTACAACTCGAGAAGATGACTTAGGAACACGGATATTACAGAGAGAGAGCTTGGGTTTCAAAGGAAGAGGAAGAAGAAGGTGTAAGAGCTCATAAAAACAGAGTTTTGGAGCTTGATTCAAAGGGACGAACATGACAGCAAACGGATCCGGTTTGATCTGAAAAGTTTTGTGTAAGTTCATCAATCTCTTATCTAGCTATTTATCAAAGGTTTTGTCAATTGGTTGAGTAGTTTGGGAGATATGGAGTTTCTCCCAAAACTGCTCTGTTTAGGGTAATCCGCGACGGATCAGTTTTGAGAGAGTTTTTGGGCACTCCAATCTTCATGGATTGAACTGAAAATTGGTAGATACCCTCTTGATAGTCATATATTAAGATTGACCGGAGGGATTGAGGTTTTGACGGCTAGATTAAAAGATATGAGCGGATTAGTGAAACTCTATTTTGGGAAAGAAAGATCCGAGTTGTTATTTAAGCTTTTGAGCTTAAGGCTTATGAGACTAATCTCTTGAGGGCATTTTGTGCTCTATCTTGGCAGGCTTGTAGTGGATATCTTGTTTTGTGTTTGGACCAAAAGAAATCAAGGTTGAGGTTCAAAATCATCAAGAGTTATTAGTGATCGTTCTTCGTTTTCAACCGTTAAACCTAGGTGAGTGCGTGACCGTAGCGACCATATGATCATTAGACTTTTCGTGATTGGTGTGTGATGTAGGACTTGTCCATATGGGTGTGATTTACGGCTTGTCCAAGTTGTATGTATTGTGTTGTGATGGAGCTCTATCGTAATATAACTTGATTATTTTGCATTGCATATTAGTCTCGGTAAGTCTTTGATTGTATTCATATATCGCTGTGGGACGGGATGATCGCCTCACTTAGCATTATCAATGCTTACGCGCTTTTTTTGGTACAGGTAAAAAGAAGTCTTAAGATTGGACCTCGTGGAACCAAGGCGGAAGGAGAAAGTTGATGTAATTGGGATCTTTTGTAACTTTTGTTTTGTATGCTCTTATGCCCTTGGTTGCTAATGGTTTTGGACATATTAACATGCTTGTTAGTGTTGTTATAAGGTTTTTTTTGAATGGTTAGACTGGCATATATGCTTGATGTGGTTGAATGCAATTGTTGAGTTAAAATTTTTGGGTTGCAGGACAAGAGTCGGGATCGATAGATCCAAGGGGGAGATCGATCGATCCAGTTTACAGAATTTTCATGTTAGGATCGACCGTTTAGGGTTAAGATCGATCGATCATAAGGAGGATCGATCGATCCTCGCTAATCATTTTTCATCCGGAAATTTTAGGGGTCGATTCTTGGGTCAAGATCGATCGATCCTAAGAGGTCATTTTTGGTCCGAATTTTTATGAGGGGTCGAAATCGATCGATCCTGAGTGGTCAATTTCTGACCGGTTGCTTTTAAGGATTCGAGATCGATCGATCCTCAAGGGAGACCAATCGATCCTCAAGGGAGACCGATCGATCCTTCGGATAGACCGATCGATCCACGGGTGGGATCGATCGATCCTATTGTTTTTATTTGAACCTTAGAGTATAAGTCTATTGATGCAGATATTTTCTTTCGATTATCTCATTCTCAGATTTCACCCAAGTCCACCCAAAGGATAGTCTTGAGAGTTTAACCTGATGTGACAATAAGTGCACGGTTAAATGCAATTGTAGTTCATACGAGATCGATCCACAGGAACTGAGAATAACACACAGAGAGTGCAAGTCTAAATCTAATCTAAGCAAAACAGAGATATGTGGTGTGGTTCCTAATCTAACATGCAATAAATAAAAGCATAAATAAATAAATCAATAAATTAAACTAACTAAGCATAAATTAAATGCATAAAATAAGTAAACTAAAACATTAAATAAAACCTACACTAATATTTATAGAGGATTGGGTGATAGTCTTAATTTTGGGAATTTAGATCTAGGGTTTATGTTTTATCTAAATAATTTGTGTTTGTCATTTTAGGAATTTTCCATGTCTCGTTAGTCCACTCTTGTGGTATGATAGTCTCTATATTCAAACCCACTCTCGTGGTGAATGAACATGCATTTCATACAATCCCATCATCGAATACTTTCATGAGTGATAGAGAAATCGCAAGAATTGTCACACCTCCAGGTGATCCAATAGGGTCAGTATTGATGAAAACATGCCTAAGACACAAAGCAAATGATATATCAAATTCTAGAGTTCATCCCACTCTCGTGGTGAAGTTCTCCTGAGATCTTTACCTAACTTGATTAGAGCTACATAAACATAGAGCTACTCTATCAAATAACAAACTCGACCATAGCTAATACTTTCAACTATGCAGATCTGAGATCTTTACCCACTCTCGTGGCGCAGGGAATCTCTAATAGTACAACCACACCTACTGGATTCAATTGTACACTTTAGCATCTCCCATAAGAGAATACTTAACATTAAGATGCATGGAAAGGTAGCTAGATCGATTAAGAACAATCAAACATATAGTAAACCCTAAAAATAGATCCCATCATCGACCACCATCCTAGTGATCTAAAAGATCTACTATGAAACAGAAGAAAATAAGTAAAAAAGAAAGAACTCTTTATTAGGGTTTTTAGAAGTGGTGGGTACAAAAGTTCTCTATTCAAAATTGTATTTTCTAGTGAGATTACAGGTGATTATATAGTCCTAGGGATTCTTAGAATATTTCATTTCGTCCTTATCTTGTTTCTGGAAGCTTAAAACTCGAGGTGACAAGTTGTCCGAATCATGTCTTGCCACGTACAAAATTTCCCAGCTTTCTCGGACATCAGAATCGACCTTGATTGGTCGATTCTTGCTCCCCTTCTCTGACTAGTTGATGCAAGCTTCGCGAGTTTTCTCAGAAAATTCTTCGGACTCAATATCGACCCCTACATGTCGATTCTGGGGTCGATTCTCGTGTTTTTCGGTTTTCGGAAATCCTTCTCCGAATGTGCATGATCCAAGTGGTGGTGCCAACTCTCCCATAGGTTCTAGCAAGCTCCAGAAACATTATAAGCATTAAGTTTTAGTTCCAAGTACCTAGAAACATATAAACACATGCAAAAAAACTAGAACTACACTAATTGTTAGTTATAAAGCTCAAAACTAACTTATTATAGTGCATAAAACATGCAAATATGAGTCTTATCATCTATTAGATTGCTTGAGGTCTAAGTAAAGAATTTTTTACAGTGTGTAATGGTCTTATCGAAGTAGTTAATCCATTACACCGGTTCAAATCAAAAAAATTTAAAATCTCGAGTTTTTATCGTTTTTCTCGCGCTTTCGTCTCCGTACTTGGGATGGGGCATTTCATTCGCATCCAACAGGATGGAGCTGGGAGGGGGATCGCGCCTGTTTTCACCACCTGGGTTTCCCATTCCAGGATCTCGACAGACTGTTATAGAGAAAAGCAAAGCACAAGTAGACCGGAGTGGTAGAAGGATGGAACTACCTTTGTTCGACGGAGCTGATGCCGAAGGATGGGTGATAAGAGTGGAGCAATATTTTGAACTGGAAGAATATCAGGACCAAGAGAAGTTGGATGTTGTTAGGGTTTGTTTTGTGGAAGATGCTCTCATGTGGAATCGTTGGGAAAGGGAAAAGAACCCGTTTAGGAGCTGGTATGAGATGAAATGGAGGGTGTTGGCAAACTTTGCACCTGTCCAAGCCAAACCATGTGAGAGATTGATGACACTCAGGCAGACCGGAAGCGTTAAGGATTATAATCGGAACTTTATCGGAGTAGCATCGATGACGAATGCATTACCGGAGGAGTGTTTTGAATCATTGTATATGTTGGGATTGAGGCCAGATATTCGAGCTAGGGTGAAAATGCGTGATCCTGTGAGTTTGGAGAGGGTGATGTCATTAGCATTGGGAGCGGAGGATTGCATAACGGCCGAGCAAGATTGGTCATAAAAAAAGATGTGTCAACATTTACTTTTCGATATTCTTTAGATCGTGGTCACGTGACAGGGGCAAATTGAGAATTGCCAAAATCAAGTGGAACAAGTGGGCCACGATAATTCGATAATGGATATTAAAAATGGGGCCAGAATGAAAGAAATAAAATGGGCTCATGGGGAAATAAGTGGAATGGGCCAGCAAAAGGAAATAATGGCCCAGTAACAAACAAAGGGGGAATGACTTCTGCAGCGTATCCTCGTCGTCCCTCTCCAGCAGAGACAGCTGAACGAAAATGATTATGGTTATGTTTCCGGTGCGACAAACAATATTACCCGGGGCACTCATGTCAGTTTGTCGAGTTGAAGGTGATATTGGTTAACGATGAGGGAGAAGAGGAAGAATGGGAAAAAGGTATAATGGAAGAGACGGCGGTGGAAGAAGCACACATTCTAGAGCTCGCTGTGTTGTCAATCAACTCCGTGGTACGATTGAGCTCTCCTAAGAGGATGAAGGTGAAGGGATTCCCTATGAAGCCGCCGATGGTAGTGTTGGTTGACTCTAGCGCGTCTCATAACTTCGTGTTGAAAAAGTTGGTAAGAAGACTGGGTCTGAAATTGGAAGGAACGAGAGGATATGGGGTCATCACAGGAACCAGAAACACTGTCAACAGAGATGGAATTTGCCGTCGATTGGTGCTGCAGCTGCAAAATTTCAAAATTGTGGCAGACTTTCTTCTGCTTGATTTGGGGAGCTCAGACATGATTTTGGGAATGTAGTGGTTAGAAACTTTGGGGGAGATGAAAGTAAATTGGAAAACACAAGAGATGCGGTTCAAAGTAAACGGTGTGAGTGTGTTGCTTAAGGGTGATCCTAGTATCTATAACGCAGCAATTTCACTTAAGAGTCTCTGGAAATTGATAAAGAATGGAGGAGAGGGAGCTATCGTGGAGTTGGGGATGATGGAGGTGAACAAATCCGCACCCGAAAAAGAAGTGTCGTGTGTAGAATTGCAGAGGATGTTGCAGCGTTACTCTGTGGTGTTTCAAGAGCCACAAGGATTACCTCCTTCGCGAGGAAAAGAACACGTTATTACTCTCAAGGTCAATATAGAACCCATCAATGTTAGGCCCTTTCATTATCCACAAGTCCAGAAAGAGGAGATTGAAAAGCAGGTGACTGCGATGCTAAGAGCAATGATAATTCAGCCCAGCGAGAGCTCGTTTTCCATTCTCATTTTAATTGTAAGGAAGACGGATGAAAGTTGGCATTTTTGTGTGGATTACAGGGTTGTCAATAAAGCTACCGTACCATACAATTTTCCAATACCCATGATTGTGTTGGAGATAATTGAGTTTTAAATGTTTTTAAGTTTACACATTAAGAGTCGTGTTATTTAGTTAAGAGTCACAAGTGTTGTTTCCTAAGAGTTACACCTGTTGTAAAAGTCATAACGCTTCGTTAGTGTCTGTAGAAAGTCTATATAATGACTTCGTCTTTCTATTTGTAACTGTAACTAACAATATTCTATATCAATAAAAGTTGTGTGTTGTTGTACTAAGATACGTATCGAGTGTTATACAAATAAGTGGAGCACTCTGTTTTAATAAATCATTTTGTTGAAACAGAAGTTACGTTCTCTGCATTTTCTTTTTTTTTTTCATCTATTTCTTGAGTACGAAGAAACACAGATATCACAAGAAGAAGAGTAAACATTCAAACATGGTATCAGAGCTTAACGTGACTAGGGCCTAACGAGAGAAGAGAGTAATGGAGGGAACATCCCAACAAGTGATTCCCATATTTGATGGGGAAAGATATGATTTCTGGCGCATTAAGATGACAACCATCTTAAAGACCAGAAAACTGTGGACGGTGGTGGAAGAAGGAGTTCCAAACCAGCCAGCACAAGGAGATCACAGTCCAGAAGCCGTGCAATCAAAAACCCGGTGGGAGGAAGCATCTATAAAGGATTTGACGGCGCTGCAAATTCTTCAAACGGCAGTTTCAGATAAGATATTCTCTCGCATAGCACCGGCGGTTACTTCGAAGGAAGCATGGGATGCCTTGATGTCAGAATTTCAAGGATCTCCACAAGTACGTATGATCAACTTGCAATCGTTGAGAAGAGAGTATGAAAACTTGAAGATGAGTGAAGAAGACAACATCAAAGTTTTCACAGAAAAGTTAATTGATTTGGGAAATCAATTAAGGGTGCATGGAGAAGAGAAGACGGACTACCAAATTATCCAGAAAATTCTCATATCTCTGCCTGCACGATTTTACAGCATAGTGGCTGTGATGGAGCAAACAAAAGATTTGACTTCATTGCCGGTAACAGAGTTGATAGGAACTCTGAAGGCACATGAAAAGCGTGTGTCATCTCGTAATGTAAGCATGAACGAAGGAGCGTTCAATGTTTTACGAGAAAGAGACGTTGTCAAACGTGACAACAAAGGCAAAAAATGGTGTGGGTTTTGTAAGAAGGAAAACCACACAGAATCGACTTGCTGGAGAAAACCAAAGAAGGGTGACAGCAAAAATTCGAAGAATGATATGGAATGCTACAATTGTGGTAAAGTTGGGCATTTTGCAAGAGATTGTCATTCAAAAAGGTATGAACGGGCACATATGAGTCTTGAAGATGAAGATATCGAAGATCATATGTTATTTAGTGCAACGGAAGAAGCACCGATAATCACTAAAGAAGATGTGTGGTTAGTCGACAGTGGTTGCACAAATCATATAACAAAAGAAGAGAGATATTTCACAAGACTTGATAAAAGTATCAATGTTCCAATAAAAGTTGGAAATGGGGAAGTCGTTATGACTGCTGGTAAAGGAGACATCACGGTCTTCACAAAGAAGGGAAAGAAAGTAATAAAGAATGTATTCTTAGTGTCGGGCCTGGAGAAGAATCTTCTAAGCGTTCCGCAAATTATATCCGTCGGATACAGCGTATTGTTTGAGAACAAGTGTTGTAAAATTTTGGATCCAATGGGAAAGAAGATCATGGAAATTCAGATGGTGAATAAAAGTTTTCCAATCACATGGAACTCTTCACAAGAAAGTGCGTTGGTGACACGTGAAGAGGAGTTAATGGAGTTATGGCATCGACGACTAGGCCATGTGGGAAATTCAAGGATGGAACAAATACAAAACAAGAAGATGGTAGAAGGGTTACCAAAATTTCACGTAAACAAAGAAGTTTGTGGAGTATGCAAACTTGGAAAGCAAGCAAGAAAAGCGTTTCCGAAGGAGTCTCAAACAAAGATAAAGGAGAAACTTGAACTTGTTCACACAGATGTTTGTGGTCCAATGCAAACTATTTCTCTTGATGGAAGCAGATACTTCTTGTTGTTCATAGATGACTTTACTCACATGGCGTGGGTATACTTTCTTAAAAACAAGTCTGAAGCATTTTCAGTGTTTAAGAAGTTCAAAGCATTGGTAGAGACGCAATCGGGTAAAAAGATCAAAAAGCTTCGATTTGATGGTGGTGGTGAATTTACTTCAAGTGAATTCAATGAGTTTTGTGAAAAAGAAGGGATCGAGAGACAAGTAACTGTGCCATATTCACCACAGCAAAACGGCGCTGCGGAACGTAAAAACCGATCATTGATGGAGATGGCACGAACCTTACTTGCTGATAAAGGTATTCCTCACAAACTATGGGCAGAGGCGTTATATACGTCAAATTACTTACAAAACCGTTTGCCTACAAAGGCAATAGATGATGATGTCACACCAATCGAGAAATGGAGTGGTAATAAGCCAACGGTTGAAAGGTTTTTGGAAGTATATGTTACGTACATATACCAAAGGAGAAGAGAAGTAAGCTAGATGAAAAAGCCAAGCGGGGAATTTTTATTGGCTACAACAGTAAATCTAAAGGATACAGAGTACTGCTACTTGATAAGGAGGAAATTGAGATATCTAGAGATGTGGTATTTGAAGAAGAAAAGAAGTGGGATTGGGTAAGGAAAGAAGAAGTCAAGAAGACCCTTAATATTCCGGTAAATACTTCTCAACCACAGGAAGAACAAAGGCATGTCATCTCTAGTCCTGTTCTGTCTCAACTTAGTGACCAAGCTAACAATCAAGGAGGAGAAGGATTTTCGAAACCACCAAAGAAATACAAGTCAATGACTGAGATTATGCAAATTGCTCCTATGGTGGAATTCGAAGAAATTGAAACATGTTTTGTCGTATCCGACGAACCACAATCTTATGATGATGCATGTGGAATCAAAGAATGGCAAGAAGCTATGAATGAAGAAATCGAGATGATAGAGAAAAACAGAACATGGTCACTCGTGGAGAAACCGAAAAATAAAAACGTCATTACCGTGAAGTGGATATATCACATCAAAACAGATGCAAATGGAGTTCCATTCAAGTATAAAGCAAGATTAGTAGCAAGAGGGTTTTCTCAAGAATACGGTGTTGATTATCTTGAAACATTTGCACCTGTCTCAAGACATGACACAATTCGAGTCATTCTTGCTCTCGCAGCACAAATGAAGTGGAAGCTTTATCAAATGGATGTAAAGTCAGCGTTTCTAAATGGAGAACTTGAAGAGGAGATTTACGTCGCACAACCACCTGGATTCATTGTAGAAGATGAAGAAGGAAAAGTATTAAGGCTACAAAAAGCCTTATATGGCTTAAAACAAGCCCCTCGAGCTTGGTATGGGAGAATCGATGCATATTTTCTCCAACGTGGGTTTCAAAGAAGCATGAATGATGCAGCCTTGTATGTGATGAAGAAAGACAAGGATATTCTGATCGTAAGTCTCTACGTGGACGACTTAGTGATCACTGGCAATAATTCTCAACTCATTGAAAAGTTCAAGGAAGATATGAAAATGGAGTTTGAGATGACAGATTTGGGGTTGTTGAATTATTTTCTAGGCATGGAGATAATTCAAGATGATCAAGGAGTTTTTCTTTCACAAGAAAAATACTCATGTAAACTGATTGAGAAGTTTGGCATGGAAGGAAGCAAAAGTGTAAGCACTCCACTTACACCACATGGCAATGATGTTGAGGATAATGAAGAATATAATGAGCCAACGAAATATCGAAGTATCATCGGTGGATTACTATATCTATGTGCATCAAGACCAGACTTGATGTTTGCAAGTTCATATCTCTCACGATATATGTCAAAGCCGCTGAATAAGCACTACCAAGAAGCTAAGAGAGTATTACGGTATGTCAAAGGCACATCTCACTTTGGAGTTCAGTTTACAAGTATCGAAAAACCAGAGTTATACGGTTATTCAGACAGTGATTGGGGAGGCTCAAATGAAGATAAGAAGAGTACGTCTGGGTATGTATTTACTCTAGGATCTGCTGTGTTTAGTTGGCAATCCAGCAAACAACAAACTGTGGCACAATCAACTGCAGAAGCAGAGTATATCGCAGTTTGTGCAGCAACAAATCAAGCGATTTGGTTACAAAGACTTATGGAAGATATTGGTTTTGATTCTCAAGAGGGAGTTCCAATCTACTGCGACAACAAGTCAGCAATTGCAATTGGGAAAAATCCGGTGCAACATCGAAGAACAAAGCATATTGAGATTAAGTATCATTTTGTTCGAGAAGCAGAACACAAAGGTCTTATCAAACTCAAGTACTGTGAAGGTGAAGTTCAACTTGCAGATATGCTTACCAAAGCACTTAGTAACAAAAGATTTGAAGAATTGAGGAGCAAACTTGGAGTAAGACCAAAACTCAATTAAGGAGGAGTGTTGGAGATAATTGAGTTTTAAATGTTTTTAAGTTTACACATTAAGAGTCGTGTTATTTAGTTAAGAGTCACAAGTATTGTTTCCTAAGAGTTACACCTGTTGTAAAAGTCATAACGCTTCGTTAGTGCCTGTAGAAAGTCTATATAATGACTTCGTCTTTCTATTTGTAACTGTAACTAACAATATTCTATATCAATAAAAGTTGTGTGTTGTTGTACTAAGATACATATCGAGTGTTATACAAATAAGTGGAGCACTCTGTTTTAATAAATCATTTTGTTGAAACAGAAGTTACGTTCTCTGCATTTTTTTTTTTTTTCATCTATTTCTTGAGTACGAAGAAACACAGATATCACGAGAAGAAGAGTAAACATTCAAACAGATTGATCAGCTACTGGATGAATTGTATGGAGTTGTGGTGTTCTCAAAGCTCGAATTGAGGTCAAGTTATCACCAAATCAGAGTCAAGGCAGAGGATGTGCCAAAGACAGCATTTCGAACACCAGACTGAGTATTATGAGTTCCTAGTGATGCCATTTGGGCTCACTAATGCTCCATCAACTTTTCAATCACTCATGAACGATATCTTCAGGCCCCATCTGAGAAGATTTTTTTAGTGTTTTTTTACGACATTCTAGTCTACAACAAAAACATGGAGGGGCACTGTGAGCATGTGGAGGTGGTGTTAGAAGTATTGAGAGAACATGAGTTGTATGCAAATCGCAAAAAATGTCATTTTGGGTGTAAGCAATTAGAATATCTACGACATTTCATTTTGGGCACAGGGGTAGCAGCTGATCCCGCTAAGGTGCAAGCCATGACAGCTTGGCTAAGACCACATAATGTGAAGGAGCTGAGAGGGTTTCTAGGGTTAACCAGCTACTACAGGAGATTTGTGTAGGGTTATGGAGCAGTAGCCCGAGCGTTGACGGATCAACTCAAGAAAGATAAGTTTCAGTGGGGAGACGAGGCGAAGAAATCATTTACAGATTTGAAGAAAGCACTATCAATAGTATCGGTCTTAGCAATGCCAGATTTTAATCAAATGTTTGTGGTGGAAACCGATGCATCGGGAGCAGGGTTGGGAGCTGTCTTAATGCAAAACAAAAAACTACTAGCATACTACAACAAAGTGTTGACAGACAGGGAGAGGAATAAGTCCATTTATGAAAGAGAGCTCATGGCAATTGTCTTAGCTATACAAAAATGGAGACACTACCTGTTGGGAAGAAGATTTATGGTGAAGACAGATCAGAAAAGCCTCAAATTTCTCCTAGAACAGAGAGAGGTAAATCTGAACTACCAAAAATTGTTGACTAAGATAATGGAGTACGACTTTGTCATTGAATACAAACCAGACTTACAGAACAAAGCCGCAGATGCTTTATCAAGACAGCCATTTGTTTGCTCCTTGATGCCAGTCACTATTCTAAGAGTTATCAATTTGGAAGAGATCAAGACGGAGATAGATAAAGACAGTCGGTTGGGTGGTATTGTGGAGGATATCAGAGTGGGTAGGAATACGAACCCTATATGATGGTGCAGGGCAGGTTATTGCATCAAGGGAAGGTAGTGCTGCCCAGGGAATCCCCATTGGTGGGCAAAGTAATGAAGGAGTTCCACAGTGGGCTGATGGGAGGACACACAGGGGTCTTAAAAACACATAGAAGGATCAGAGATGTATTTTTCTGTGAAGGCATAATGACAGACATAAGACGGTATGTAGCGGCATGTATGGAGTGTCAAAAGTACAAACATTCAACCTTAGAACCGGGAGGCCTGCTACAACCGCTACCAATACCAGAAAGAGTGTGAGCGGACATCTCCATGGACTTTGTGGAGGGGCTGTCAAGGTCAAAAGGGTATGATGGAGTGTTTGTCATAGTAGACCGATTGACTAAGTATGCACATTTCAGTGGAATCACATATCCTTTCTCAGCAAAGGACATTGCTGGGAAGTTCATACATGAAGTGGTAAGGTTACATGGCTCTCCGTGCACTATCATCTCTGATAGATACAGGGTCTTTATGAGCAGCTTCTGGAAATAGTCCTTCAGGCTGGCTGGAACATCGCTTAAGTTCAGTACCGCCTATCACCCTCAAACAGATGGCCAAACAGGGGTGGTGAATAGGGGATTGGAGATCTATCTTAGGTGTTATGTGGGAGAACAGCCAAGAAAATGGGCACACTACTTAGATTGGGCAGAATATTTATACAATACAGCTTTTCACACGGTGACCAAAACCACACCGATTGAAGCATTGTATGGGAGAGAGCCACCGTCTTTAATCAGGTACGAATTTGGATCCACAACCAATGCTGACTTAGAGTTACAGTTACAGTCCCGGGATGCAGCGTTGTTACAACTGAAAGAGAATTTAAACAAGGCACAACAAATTATGAAAAAGTGGTTGATGGTAACAGAAGAGAGGTTTCCTTTGAGGTAGGGGACATAGTTTTCCTCAAACTGAGACCCTACAGGCAGAGAACGCTGGCAGAACGAATTAATGAAAACCTGTCATGAAGATTCTATGGTCCTTACCCGGTTGAGGCCAGAGTTGGACAGGTTGCATACAAGCTCACATTGCCACCAGGGACGAAGATACACCCTACCTTCCATGTGTCACAGCTGAAACGGGTAATTGGCGATCACCGTGTATCACTTATGGCTCCGGATCAGCTTACTGAAGAGGGAGAATATCGCATGGAACCAGAGCTGGTATTGGCAGAGAGGGAGAACCAAAAGTCCGGCCTAACGGAGGTCCTCATCAAATGGCAAGGGCTGGCTGACTACGATTGCTCTTGGGAGGTGAAGAATGTCATGACAAAGCTATTCTTGACATTCAACCTTGAGGATAAGGTTGGTTTCGACGGAAGGGGTATTGATATGTACGAAGCCACTCACCAACCAATTGAGAAGAAATACCACAGGAGGAACAACAAACAAAGTGGCTGAGATACAAGACAAGAGGAGAGGCTCACTAAGGAGAGGCTTTTGTGGTCAGCCCATATTCTTTTAGTGATTAATTATCTATGTAATAAGGCCCAGTATTAGTACTATTAAGTAGCATATGAGGGAGAGGAAAAAGGCATCTTGGTTATTGTGAAGTTTGTTAAGGGGGAGAGGAGAGGAAACTTCATGTAATCAACTCTCATTTGCTTTTTATTCTGATCGTCTGGTTCTTTTAGTGTGAATCTCTGTTTTCTAAATCTAACTCATAATAAAACTTTATGGTACCCTTTAGCATTTGTTTCTTTTTTCATGTAGTAGTTAGTCTTATCATGGCTTTATTCTAGATTTTATTAGAGAGATGCTCTCAAGAGTTTACGGAGAGGCAAGTCGAAGTTGCAATAATTAAAACAAACATCATTTAGCACGTTAAAATCCTAATGAATCAGAGATACATTAAAGAGAAAACAAACTAGTTAATGATACAATAACCCCCTTTGATTATCTCTTAGATCTAACTAATAAACTACTCAGACATAACCAAACAAACCATAAGGTCCATAACACATGATGATGAAAAAGATTGCATATTTATATAAAAGTAAAGCACAATGGTTTAAACCCTGACTGGAATATCACGATAGACTCCATTCTCCGCTCTAGGGTCCTTCCTATAGACCAAGTTCTGATTTGCATGGTGTTCTAGACAGTTATTTATCACGTTTGGCGAGAGCGAAATGGGCGGAAGCACAACAAAGGAACACACTCCTTACAATTGGTGACTCGGCTTATTCACAAAGACATCCTCGATCGGCTGCTCTCGCTATCAAGTACTGCCCATGGTGTGCTCGAGTATTCCTCTTTATATCTTCGATGGGCCTCTCTCGTGTAACCGATCTGGGCCTGTCATGTGTCCTCTTGGTCGTTTCCGTGATGTTCACCCAGCACATTGCCGCATGTAGCTCTCTAATCATAAATTCAATTTACTAATAACCGGTTTTTGTGTTTGTTTTATGTTTTGGCTCCGGTTCAAGTAGATAACACACCCATAGCAAGATGCAAGTCTAGCGTGGAAAAGCCTCTCAATCTATACCCAAATATCTCTCTCTATGGTCTCCCAAATTATTTTTCTCCCTTTGACCATTCAAACGTACCTTTTCGTTTTGAAGCTTAAAGTCGACATAAGAATTGTACTTTTTTTCTTCATTTGGTTTTATCTTTTATAGGTTTTAAAAATAAGGTTTTAATAAAGCAATATCTTAGTGGTGCATTCTCTTAGGGATAACAGCTCTTGGCTACTCTCCATTTTATTGTTCTATTTCTCTTCCAGCTTAGTGCAGTTGTTATATTTTTTGCATTTGGGGCTCTCAAACTTATTTGTTAATTTGTTTCCTTGGTTTTTAATATAAATATCACATTAAACCAAAAAAAGCACAATGGTTTAGAAATCTTCTCTAGTAGGTTACAAAGAGGATGAATCTACTCCTTTAAACAAAATAAGCAATAACAACGTATATGTAAGTATCTTTGTGGTGATGGACGTGTATGATGGCGGCTGTGTGAATGAATGTGAAGGTGGTATGTAGGTTGTCTCGAAAATCCTAAGAAATAATATATATCGGTTCGGAGTTTTTAAAGTTGATTAGGACTTTTTCTTTTGGAAAAATGAAAGTTTTGGGCTTCGTCTTGGGTTGAGGAGCTATAGCCCCAATTACGGGGGCATGGGGTATCGATTCCCACGGTCACGGGGCTTCCATTCAGGGCCAAGAGCCTCTTTTTGCACGTGCTTCATTCGTAAGCAGTGAGCTTGTAGGACATTTTTTCACTCAAATCGGCATATGAAGGAAATGACTTGAAACCACTGGATGAAAGGTAACCCATTTTGCTTTATTGTATCCAAAATTCAGCTAAATCTATGAAAGGACATTCCTTCAACCAATGATAGACTTACGATACTTATATGTGTCCAATAGCTCATCTTTCTCTACTTTGTACTCTTTTTCCCCAAAAGATCTATGAAGATTCTTGACACTAATTAAACACTAAAAACACCTTAAACACTATCAAAAACGAATAGAAACACTTATAAAGATCTTTAAAACTGGGATTAAATAGAGCTTTGATTGGAGAAGCTTTTTGTAGAGTTTAATGCTTTTTAAAAGTCAATCACAAATTGTTTTTAGAGCATTAAGTACAGCATTGAAAACTCTTTAATGCTCTACACATTAATGTTTTTTAATTGAGTTTTTCAAAGTTTAAAGACTTTTAAAATATTAAAATACATATTTGACTTTAATTATTAATTAAAATTTTCTTATGTCATTGAAAACCTAACATAAATAGGGTCATAACTCATACACATCATTTAACCTAAATTTTGTTTTCACGTCGAGTGATTAAGACGTTGTCGTTCTTCTCTCCAAGGATTTTAAAGCATCGTCATGGTGAATTTACGAAAACTAATAATCGACTTTCTTCTGATATAAGATATTGGCCTTTTTTTAAGGATTGCATCGGAGCTCTCGACGGTACACATGTGTCGGTAAAAGTAAGAAATGATCGGAAAGAGAGATATTGGAATGTGAAAAAACAATTTGTCTCGATGAACGTACTTGCTATCTGCAATTTGGATATGAAATTTATATATGCACATGGTTATTTTAATAATTTTGTATCTATATGATCACGGCTCTATCAATCAAATTTTTAATTAAATCTTACTGTTTTTATAGCATAATGCTTTTGGAGCATATTGCAATATAGTGTTACTGTTTTACTAAAAACTTTTCCGATCAAACCCTAGATGTTAAAACAGGTGATATCAACTCTCTCATATTTAGATCTTTGTTGGTCCTTCAACAAAACAGAAATCCAAACACTGAAAACGGTAGAAGATCACGAGAACTCACATATCTTTCAGATCATAATCTTCAAAGTCTAACATCACCCACATAACGGATTACAGAGCCGACCAATTTTTCCTTTTCTCAGCCAACAAAACATTTTTGATTTTGTAATATTCCATCCGTTTCAATATAAATTTTATTTTCGTATTCTGCACAAAATTAAGTTACTAATAACATAAATTATTATGATCCCACAAAAGTATGTGACTTTGAAATGCTTTTTTCTTTTATTAATTTAGCTAGGGTTTAAATAGGTATTTGTGATATAAAAATTTGCATTGAAGTTTTTAAAACGAGACTTTTTTGAAACAGAGATATTTCTAAATTGATACATATACTAGGATATATCCCATGCTATAACACAGACAAATTGCAATTACAAAAAATATCCAAAAAATCAGGATATTAAAAAATGGTAATTATTCTAAAACTTTACGAAAATTATAATATCAGTTTTTATAATATCGAATCTTTGTAATATCCACGTAAATATTTTGTAATCAGAAATATAAAACCAATCTTTCATACTCGACGATATTGAAAATTTTCTGTTGGAAAAATTATATATAAAATCAGGATATTTTTTAATTTAACCGAAGAAATAAGTAAAGTTTTGGAAGATTGCTACATTCTAAAATATTAGTTAAGATTTTTTGAAAAATATTAATCCATGATATTCTAAGATTGATTTCGTACAATATGTTTTTTGTTGAAAGATAGTATGTCTATTAGGGATATTGGATATTGCGATATATTGTACCCAACAGAAAATTTCCGTATATTTTTTTATTTGAATTTTAATTATATCTTGTTCTTTTAATTACCAAATTTTACAATATAAATAAATTTGAAAATTAAATTACAATATTACATTGTTATGTTAAATTGTACACTATGTTAACCTAAGTCAGATATGAACTAATATTTTTAAATCTACAAAAAATCTATTAATATATTTGATATTATAAAAAAGAACTAACATTAACATTCCAAAAAATAAAATCGAAATCTATATAAAATCTCTTAGTTTTGGAAAATTAAATCAACATTTAATTTAATTTAATTTGAGTATTCAATTAAATCAACAAAATCTTCAAAAAACCGTTTTATAACTACTTTTCAAAAAAAATTAAAATTAGTTAATTAATTAAAATGAAAATTATAATCTATAAAAAATAAAAAAAATTTGGCAATCTACATAAATTTTTCCTTAAATATTTTCCAAAATAAATCGCAATCTACATAAAATCTCTTATTTTTAAAAGATTAAATCAGCATTTAATTTAATTTAGTTTAATTTAATTTAATTAGTGTGTTTACTTAAATCAACAAAATCTTTATAAAAATTAACATTTCAAAAACATTAAAACAAATTTTACACCATATTAAACTAATCAGATATAAATTAACATTTTTAAATCTACTAAAAATCTATTAATAGATTCAATATTATAAAAAGAAACTAATATTAACATTAACATTCCAAACAAAAAATCGCAATCTACATCAGATTTTTTATTTTTAGAAAATTAAATCAATATTTAATTTTATTTAATTAGTATATTTAATTAAATCAACATAATCTTCACAAAATCTATTTTTAACTAATTTCAAAAAAAAAAAAAAATTAATTAAAATAAAAATTATAATCTATAAAGAATTTAAAAAAAAATTGACAATTTACATAAATTCTTACTTAAAATTTTCCAAAACAAATCGCAATATACATAAAATCTCTTATTTTAAAAAAATTAAATCAACATTTAATTTAATTTAATTAGTGTGTTTAATTAAATTAACAAAATCTTCATCACATCTATTTTTAACTACTTTTTAAAAAATTTAAAATAAATTAATTAATTAAAACGAAAATTATAATTAATTAATTAATTAAATGATCACATAATAACTAAAGACTAAAATACCCTTAATGAGAGATTAAAATTTGTTCATTGAAGTAATGACAATGTGATATAAATATTAACACTTTTAATATTTATTTATAAATGTACTCTCTAAATAATATATAGGAGATGAAAGTATGAAACAGAGAGAGTATCAAAATCTTATCTATCTCGAGATCAAATCATGCAAAATTTCTGGTTGGCCTAGCGCACATGTGAAATCGAACTGAGTTTATGCAGTGATCCCTAATTGGTTACCACTTTATGACCAGTACGACGTTATTGGGTCAGTACTTACATTCAAACAAAGATAATGTTTATATTGAATCGAAATTTATCTGAGTTATTGAATTCAGTTCTTAGAAACTAACTCATCCACAAACGAAAAATAGTAATAACAATCCACAAACCAAGAATAGTAATAATAATAATTTTATCACCATATTATTTGTTTTACAAATTTTGTCAACATGTTTTAGCAATTGTACTCACAAAAGCACATCCTATAACCTTGAAGGTTGACACAACCACCATGTCCATTAATATATTTTGATGCGCATTTACTATCACAACAACTCTCGGGACAAGTGTCAGTGCACATATCAATCCCACCAGTGCACACTTTGGAGGGTAAAAGTGGCGCACATTCGTAGGTGCACATGCACATCCAAACCGGACCGTCACATTTGCTTATGCTTGATGGCCCGTGTTTGGCCTTGCACCTTTGATCGCAATTTTTACAAGTGCCTAGGTTGTCGTCGCATGTATCTGCTCTTATCTGAGTCAAAACTGAAACATTATATGCTTTAGTAAACTTAACATAAAAATAAGAGTATTTGTACTATATAGATAACAAGTACAAGTAAGTTGAGAAAATAGCAATGAGAAGATTTTATAAAAACAACTGTTATGAAATATGTGATTGTTGTTCGTAACATGTTATTTTTATATGCATGTCTAATTTATTAAACATAGATTATAGTTTAGGATTTGAGGTCTAGTTTTGATAAAACGTCATTTTGATAAACTAGTTGTTCACATAACAAAATAACTTGTTATAGAAAAAAATAAACTTATGCCTCTCATAATAGTTAAATGAAAGATAAAATCCGGAAAAAAACAAATCGACTATTATGCTTCTCATAATAGTTTCGGTGGAAATAAGTCATGTCATTGCTTTTTTTTTTAATGTCGTCTCCAAATGTTGTTATATATGTACATTTGTTAATGATTAGACAGTTCATGATTAGACATAATAAGTCTTATTTGTGTCATCATTGTAAGACCTAATTAATTCATTAAAAAATACCATATTACTTACCGCCATGCCATGCGAACCTATGTTATTTCATCTACGGTGTTCTAGAAACGTCTAAGTAGGGGTGGTGTTTTTCACTTGTCCATAGACTATTGGCAATATAAAAAATTTGTTTATTGTGATCGTAGAATTATGTTTTTGAACATCGAAACCGTAAAAACATATATCCAAATTAAAAAAGAAAAGAAAAACATAAAAATTGAAAGGTATGTAATAGATATATAATAACTGAAACGTATACAAAAGATATATGTATAATACCTGAGGCAAATAAGATAAGTAAGTTAACAAGGAATACAAGTGAAATTTTCCTCTCCATACTTTCACTTTTTTTTTTTTTTTAAGTTTTCTTCTATGGGAATTGTATGTTATTGGGGCATTTAGTTAATCCATATATACCAAGCTGAAGACAATTTGATAAATTAAAAAAAAAAACAATGAAGATGAGGACATTAATTTTCTGTCCACAAGTAAGTTATCAAGATTTTTCCATACATATACACAAATTTTGCCTAAAATTGTTATAGCCAAAAAATTCCTTGAGTTACAAAATCTATTTATTAAAAGAGATTTTATGTAAGAGAACTAGATGATTTTCAAAATCAATAAAATTCATTAACATATATCACTCCATGAAATCTATAATATTTCAAATTAATTAATAAAAAACCCCCTACTGTCTTTTTGCAAGATTTTATGTAAGATATAATTATTATGTTTCATTTACTTATTAGATTTTAAATAGAAGAATATCTCTAAAAATATATCTTCTAAGTTCTAGCATTAAATAATCAGAAATTTTCTTTTTTTTTTTCCTTTCTTTTTCAATTTCTTCTAACACTTGGAGTTGGACCGAATTATGCTTCTGAAAATGTAAAACAAAAAATTAGAGAATTTTTTTTTTTGAGAATCAATTAGAATTAAATTGATTGGTTAAGCATAAAATTTTAATATATAATTTTAGAGAAAAATAATTGAATGATTTATTCGTGCTTCATTTGCCACTCGATAAAAACATCCCATCTATCTTTGGATACAAACACCAATACATAATCTTTGTCTTCTACAGGAACACCATCTTCTACAGATAAACACAAATACAGATATATATTTTATAATAGTAGAAACGACAAAAATATTAGTAATCTAGATTAGTTTATATATATATACAGAGAAGCTCTTACAAACTGTGACTCTCAGAATAAAACACACAAAAGAAAAAAAAAGACTTAGAGATGGAAAACGGAAACTCCTCGGCCGGCGACAACAAGTCTTCACGTAAACCGATCCGATGCAAAGGTTAGTAAAGAGGAAAGCTTCTCAAAATTTCAATAAGCATCTTATTCATTGACCGGTACTAATGGCGTTGACTTTATGTTTCTAATGGCAGCTGCGGTTAGTAGGAAGGCCGGAGAGCCGTTGGTGATGGAAGAAATCATGGTGGCGCCGCCGCAGCCTTACGAGGTTCGGATCCGAATCATCTGCACGGCGCTATGTCACAGTGATGTCACCTTCTGGAAACTGCAAGTAGTGTACTCTTTCTTCTTCTGTTCTTCGTTTTAGGCATGTTACAAAACTGGTTTTAATATTACACGATATAATTTTAGGAGCCGACACGAGGCGGGTATCCAGCTTTTTAGGTTGGTTTGATACTTGATCCATCTCGGCCAGATAATTAAAAATATCTACCTTATACTTGTATCCGTTTTTTTAAATATTCGTCCAAACAAATATCCATTTAAGATATATATATTTGCAAGTAACTAAACAAGTTACTTGACGGATATTTGCAGATAATTACGAATATTGAACTGGTAATGAATGGGTAATATCTTCTCTTGTCATATACTACTACGATATATTAGATAGATCCAACAATATTTCTTAACGTATATATCAAAAGACACAAATATTGATTTAATACTAGTCTCGGGACGACCAAAAAACTTAACTTATGATAAATTCATTATTTTCTACGTAAATTCGTGAATTCAAAATGTGTAAAGTATTTATAATATACTCTAATGTTCTTGGTAAAAGAAACGAAACAGACTCCAATGTCCAATATTGCCAGGCATCTTTTTTGTATTTTTGCCCATTACTGACTTAGAAAACGCTGAGAGATATTTTTATTATTATATCATATGGTATTTACATATTTTATTTGTGGTCGTTGATACTGAACAGTCATATGTATAATATAATAAAATTTGGTATAGCATTTACACTTTACAAAACTGGTTTCAATATTCTCCGGGTTTAGATAGATCCAACATTATTTCTTAACGTGACACAAAGATTGACCCAATTAGTTCACCAGTTGACCAAAAACAACTTAACAAATGTTAACTTATGACTTTTTCCTTTTTCCTACGTTAGCAAAATATATACTTCAATCGTTCTAATATGAAAAAAATAAAATCTAAATAAATAAAACCTAATTTCGAGTAAGGACCAAAAGTCCGGAAATCTCATACTTTATAAAAAAAACAAAGAAAAGACTCCAATGTCCAATATTAATGCCAGTTATGTTTTTTTGTTCTTTTGCCAATTACTGGCTGACATGATTTTATAAATCAAGATAGATATTTTAATATTTCTAATTTTTGGTCGTTGATACTGAACAGTCAGATTTACAAAAAAAATTCATGTTTCCGCAGGTTCCTCCAGCTTGCTTTCCGAGGATTCTAGGACACGAGGCAATAGGGTTAGTCTACGTCTATTCAATTTTTCCTATCTACTTAACCTTTTTTTTCTAATTATTCTATTGAATATTTTGCGTAAGTAGATAAATTTTTTAGTGTTATGCTAACAAATAAACAGCTTTTACAAAATATGCTTTTGCAATCCTGTTGATGAAAAAGAGTTTTCCGACTCTTCTTTTCTCTAATGCTAATTTCTCCATTTCATTTCAAACCTCAAGTAGAAGGTTAGAACAAATAGCTTTGTTGGACTTTTTTAGTGGCCTAACATTTGGAGACTTTCATTGAATAAGATTAAATGTATAGAGACATCCATTATCGTTAGTCAGTCAACACAAACATAAATATTTATAAAATTTTATAGGGATTTTTGTTCACTAACTAATTAAGATGTCTATGTAAATGTTCTTAAGCAAGAGTAGACTGGATGTTTTTGAAAAGTTATTGGAAGAAAAACACATCTAAAACCCAAACAATCTGAAAAGTTTTACTTTCTCGGATTTTTTACCTTGAACCCACTAATCCACAATTTTACACCACTAGGATAAACTAGGAACATACACTCTGTGGTAGAGCCATAAACTTCCCTGCCAACTTAGTCTATTTATTTTCTTCTTATTGGAATTTTTGGCATAAACTTATATATCCTGTATATATATTTTTAGAATCATATTTTTGAAAAACAGTTTTTTCCTCTATTCTTTTCTCTAAATATAATTTTCAATGATATCCAGTTAATAGAGAGCCTCATTTCAAACCTCACGGCATCTCGTGGGAGGTTAAACCAAAAGGGTTTGTTAGACTTTTTCAATCGGTTAAACTATTGTAATCCTTTTGATGATGATAAAGATTAACATTTAAAAAAAAAAAAAGTTAGATGTATAGAGGCAACCATTATTGATGTCAAATAAGAGAGAGAGAGGCATCCATTATTGTTAGTCAATCAACAGAAACATAAACATTTATGACAGTTTATAGGGATTTTTATGTTCATTAACTAATTTTTCAAAAAAAAAGCTAAGAGTATAATGAATGTGTCAAAAAAAATATTGAAAAAAACCCCAACGAAACAAAATTATTGAAAGTAAATTTTTAGAGTATATACTTTAGAGAGAGCTATATATGGAAACTTGTTACGTGTTTATTTGCTCGAATTTTTAGGGTATATATTTTTTAATTAAAAAAAAAAAAGCTAAATTTGCGTTTACTGCTCCACCGGTGGACGGATTGTTATGGGGCCTATCTCATTCAATACCGATGTTAACACCTATTTCGACCATAAGACATTGATAAGAGTTTGAAAGAGCATATATAACCACGTGGTGACGTCGACAATGACATTTTCACAATTATTTATATTATCAAGTGTTAACCACGCATAACTGTGGTTTATCATCGTTTTTTTTTTTGGGTGCAAATATGTGTTGATTTAAATATTCACAACTATTTCAGTATATTAATTATGCATTATGAAATAAAACAGTGAAATGTGTTTATGTTTGATAAATTTATTAGTAAAAGATGTGTTTAGTGCATACTAACATACATATATAAATTGAAATTATATTCAAGAGACTATATAGCATTGCAATTGCAGAATTGCTACTGGCGAACTGACATTTTCTATAAATTACTTATTAAAGTATTTGTTTTTAAATGTGATTTTTGTGTTACTATCTGAAATTTTCTTTTCCTGTTTATTTTTATTCAAGTTTTTTTTACAGCCCGAAACGTTAAACAAAATGGTTAACAACCTTTGATTATTCTTAATTTTTTAGTATTATAACTTTTAATAGCAACATACCCATGTGTAATTCTAAATCTTTTGCTAGCATAAAGACTTTTGCTAGATTTCTAAATCAACAAAAATGCATAATAAACCCTAATAAATTCAAAGTTACACTCCAAAGCGTTTTTATAAACATCAACTTTTTAAAAATAATTACATTTTTTTTTTTGAATGAATGTTAAATTGTATTCAACCTAAAAAAGACTTTTATACAACTGGTGTTAAAAGTTTAGTTTGACGGTTGGCTTTCGGACAATGTAATAGTCCCCGATGATCAAGCGAAGTGCTGATGGTAACAATTACAAATATTAATGTAAGTGAAATTTGATTATGCAGAGTAGTGGAAAGTGTGGGTGAAAATGTGAAGGAAGTGGTAGAAGGAGACACCGTACTACCAACGTTCATGCCCGACTGTGGTGACTGTGTTGACTGCAAATCTCACAAAAGCAACTTATGTAGCAAATTTCCCTTCAAGGTATCTCCATGGATGCCAAGATACGAAGATTCAAGCAGATTTACCGACCTCAATGGCCAAACTCTCTTTCATTTCTTGAACGTCTCCAGCTTCAGCGAATACACTGTTCTTGATGTCGCTAACGTTGTTAAGATCGATTCTTCGGTTCCTCCTAGTCGTGCTTGTCTCCTTAGCTGCGGAGTCTCCACTGGTAAATAATTGATATTAGAAGAACACTACAAAAACTTATTTTCGTGGCCTTTTTTGTGGCTTTTTTTTTCCATGACTATTTTGGTTTTTTAGTGGCTATTTAAAAGAAGCCATGTGGATAGCCCGTGGCTATATGCGTAATTTTTAGTAGTGGAAAAAATATTCAAAGTTGATATTCTTTGATTATGGTGGAGTTACATTGATTTTTCTTTAGGTGTTGGTGCTGCTTGGGAGACAGCCAAAGTTGAACAAGGATCAACTGTTGTGATTTTTGGACTTGGTTCTATCGGATTAGCGGTAAAATTACAATTTCTAGTAATGATCAATGTAGTAATCAGTTGTCTTGATTATAAGCTTTTAAAAATGGGTTAAGGTTTGGATGTTTCCAGGTTGCAGAGGGTGCGAGACTTTGTGGTGCCTCTAGAATCATTGGTGTGGATATAAACCCTGCCAAATTCCCAGTTGGTTAGTGATTTGTTTGAACTAAATAATTATACTGTTTAAATCTCCATACCTAATTTTCTATATATTAAAATGAATACATATAATTGCTTGGATAATCATCTTTTTGCAGGCCAAAAATTTGGAGTTACCGAGTTTGTAAACTCTATGACATGCGGAAACAAGCGCATTAGCGAGGTAATGACACATAGTATAGAGGTTAATGGAAATAGATAAACATATAACTTTTATATATTTTTGTTTAGGTGATCAATGAGATGACTGGTGGGGGAGCAGACTATTGCTTTGAGTGTGTTGGAAGTAGTTCTTTAGTTGAAGAAGCTTATGCATGCTGTAGACAGGTATGGTCGCATTGATCTCTGCCTTAAACAAAAGATAGTATTACTATTTAGATTTAGAAATACATCAAATGAGTCGGAAAAAAGTTCGAGGATTTTAACTTCTTGGTACAATCAACATTTAGGGATGGGGAAAGACGATAACTTTAGGAGTGGACAAGCCCGGTTCACAAATATGTTTAGACTCGTTTGACGTTCTTCACCATGGGAAGATTCTGATGGGTTCGTTGTTTGGAGGTTTGAAGGCTAAAACACACATTCCACTTCTTCTGAAACGCTATTTGAGCAATGAGCTTGAACTTGATAAGTTTGTGACACATGAGATGAAATTCGAAGACATCAACGACGCATTCCAGCTACTCCTGGACGGGAAATGCATCAGGTGTGTCTTGTGGATGGGCTAAGTGAATTGAGTTATTTTATCTTTCAATCATTTGCATCATTTTCATATGTTTCATGTTCAACTATTTTTATTGGTTTGTAATCAAAACAAGCAAATGCCAAAGAGCAAGCAAAATAAAATTTCACTGGGCTGTAATGAAAATAAGCAAAGAACAAGAATTTTTTTATCACGCATTTTTCATATAATAGCCACTTTTGAGTTTTATTTACACGGTTTGGCAAAGTAGGGAAAAGTTATCATGGTTTGGCAAAGTATGAATTTTGGATAAAATTGTCCTTAAGCGCAACGAAACTAAGTTGATGTTTCTCTCAATGCTATAGTGCAACGGCATAAAAGTGGGAAAAAAAAGTTATAGAATAATATCTAGCTAACAATAAAAGACCTGTCAAGCATGAAATCAGCATAGAAGAAGAGGAGATATTGAGGAAGATGGCATTGATGGGTTTGTGGTTCATTCAGTCGTCCCGCATTAAATCATCCACCGATGAACAACGTTGTAGAGATGTTGGAAGTAAGCTTGGATGCTCTTGAAGTCCCTCTAAGCCTGTTTTGCAGCAAATTTCAGCAGCACATCTTTCTAAATCTTTTAGAATTTCAGTTGAGAGTTCAAGCGTCTCCGAGATATGATATGGTCCATAAACTGGAACTTGCAATTTAAAGTTTGTAAGCTCACAAATTTGGTTTAATTTTTACTGTTATTCACATGAAGAAAATAGAACACATATACATTTTTCGATATGGCATATAATTTGACATGTATATATTTTTTCAGAAAAATTGTGATACACACCTAGATCCACAAGATAGAATCCGAACCAAGCTCAAAGAGGGGTAGGGAACCAACGGATCGAACCCACGACGCTTAAGGAGAACCAGGAGCTAGAGTGGTGAATGAAGCGGATTGTGGGGGTGGTGATGACATGATGGCTCATGGAAGTGAAGGTGAGGATGGTCTTGAGCTCAACGAACTCAAGATATGGAGCAGCAAACCGGTGGAGTGATACTTGACCCGGGAAGTGGTTCATTGGATGAAGCGGTAGAGATGATGGCGGACGGAGGTGGATGAGATCGTGATGGAGGTGAAGTGAAGCAACGGTGGATGATGAAGGTACCACAAAGGAGATGGATCTCCCTTTGATACAGCCACCCTCAAAGGTAGAGGACTAACCTCAATACCCAAGAGAAACCCTAATCTCCAAGATTAGATAAGTTGAGATTTTTTTACTAAAATGTTGCTTGTTTATTATGAAGGGAGTCTTGCCTTTAAATAAGCTTACAACTAGGGCACCAAAAATAAGGAAATGGACCTAAGCTCATTAAGACAAGCTGGATACTTAGGCCTCCTTTTTATTACAAAATAAGCCCAAAAAGCAAACAACATAAAAGACAACAAGCCTCAAAATAAGCAACACAAAAGAAAGGGAAAATAAATATAGTGGTTTTCCCTAAAGATAAGATCTCATTCCTAGGCTATCTAACTTGTCATAAGTGTTTCCAAGTAGATAGACTAAGGAGGTTGGAATGAGATGCTCTAAGCCTTTCTCGCCTCGTGAAAACCCTTTCCTAGTAAAACTCGGTGGGAAACCTATGAGTAGGGAAAGAGTACGATACTTACCTAGAGCCTTGGAGGTCCTCACTAGTGGTTAGTGAGGACATGCAAAGCCTCACTCCTAAGGCTACATGTCCGTGAGCTTTGGCTTACAAAACGATCCGCTTGAAGCACATATCCGCTACCGGGTTCGAGGATGGTTCCGTGAAGTCTCCGAGTCTTGTTGCTGGGTAAGGACGTGATGAGCTGCTCCTTATAGGTCCTCTCCATGCTCCACTTCATCTTCTCAGTAGGCTTGGTCAGCTCCATAACCTCTCTCGTCCTTGGTTCGGCTCATCTTGACCCGTGGTGGTGGAAATGATCGTGTTAATGATCATATCATTCCCTCCCTCTTCGAAAGGTTCGGACCTCCAAACAGCCATAGTAGCTACACCACAAGAGACCAACTCAGACTCATAAAAGGTAGAAAAAGAATGAAACTTACCTTGAAGCTCGTAGTGGTAGGCGTGTTAGTGGAGATTACTACGTAGGCGCGTTAGTGGAGATTCTTGATCATTTTGAATGATTCGTCTTTTCGCGGGTTGAGTTTGTGTCTCTTTTTATACCAACACTCAAATGTCTTAAGCATCCAAACCCAACCTCTAAGATGATAAAAAGCTCCCCCCTTCCTCGGATTAGATCGCCTCTCAAATGGCTTGACCTTCTTCCCATCTTGACCCTAAATTATCTCAAAGAGCTTCTCCATGCTCTCGGTGTTAAGGATCCTTCTTATATCATCCCTCTCAGCTGGATGGGAGGGCATTAAACTCAAGGCAACTTGGGAGTGGAGATGATTAACACCCTCAAATAGATTCAGCTTCAGACTCGACCTTGTTGCCTCGTTGTATATAAGCTCGCCCGGAATGCATGTGAGCCGAAATCTCGGTTTCCTCCCATGGATAACTCCAAGTATTTTGGCATCATGGATCTTGGAGCTGGAGATGAGGTGAGACAATTTGGAGAACCAACCCATCACAATAAAATTTAGCCTCTCATTCAGAATCTCGGACTGCCCCATGACAAGGTCCTCAATAATATAAAATCATGGCACCATAGAGGTAGCTAGAGTGGAGCAAGGGTCGTGATGATGCTCCCTCGGACTCTTCTCTCTGATTACATGGCTCCTAACACAACATATCTCAACCATAATGCTCCTAGGCCAATAGAAGTCTTTTTTCATCACACTCATGTTACCCCCAACACCGAAATGAGCCTTCGTACCTCTTCTATGGGCACCTTTCACCATCAACTTCTCCAAAGCTCCTTGAGGTGGATAAATGGAGAACTTGCAATAAGAATCAATACCATACTCATCAAAATACGCTCCAAGTCTCGGATCCTTAGGATATGCAAAACCGAACAACTTTAACTGCATAGTGATGGTGGATGTGTCTCTCCTCATCCAAGTTTCAGCATAGAGGTTGTTTTTTCTTTTCCCACCCTTGTTCATCTGATGGAGTGTCTCAATATATCCAGGAAGTGGGGGTATACCTAGTGGTCCGCCTTTGGACACATTCTCAAACACGTCTTGCCATGGTGTAGCGGTATATATCAGAAGAAGGTGAGACCGGTGAAGATTCATTCTTGATATATCTTTCTTGAGTTTCAAGAATCTTGTATGACAGTTCTTAACCTCACTTCTGAGCCTAGGTCTACAGATATGCGCCTTCATGACCCGCAAGATTTCCTCATTACCGAATGGACCCGTTAGTGCGCTCTGGTGAGTTACCTCCTCCGGCAACTCTCTCTCGATTCCTTGAGGGAAACTCAACTTCTTCTCCTCGATCTGCGGCTGACCATACACATAGGGTTTAAGATAGGAGTCGAGATCTTATTCAGCCATACTACCCCTAATGATTGGTTCTTCTTCACATGGGCCCTTAAAACACCCGTTTCCTAGCGCTTTTGTTTCCATGGTACTCGTAGAAGTGTTTTTCCGAGAAAAAACTTCAAACACAAGATTGTTCTTTTCCTTCTCAAGGCTTTCACCCTCTTTTTGAAGTTTATCTTCTTCTTGAGACTCACTACAAGTGGCCTTAACCATCGATTCAACCGGAAAGATCTTCCCACTACCAACAAACTTAGAGACTTCATTGTAGTGTGAACCGAGATCTTGTGTTCCCCATGGTGGGTTGTGTCGATTGTAATTTGTGACCCTTCTCTTTATTTGAGGCTCTTCAACGCTCTCATGTGGTAGCTCTCGGTGATGACAAGGAGGAACAAAGCGCTTCCTCACCATAAACTTCATAAACTCCCATGACGGAACCGGATCACCTGTATTCCTTTTTCTCATGACCATTTCTCGATTCCACCAAATTAGAGCATGGTTGGTAAGCATAGAAGCAGCATATGAGACCTTCTCAAGTTCTTCATAATCATAATACTTGAAGATACGGTCCATTCTTCGTTCCCAAGCAAGGTAAGTTTCGGGATCTCCTTTTCCCGCGAATATAGGAACATTAGGCTCGCGACTTGTGGCATGGGCCCTAAGGTAATCTCGATCATCTCTATTCTCAGTGTATCCTCTATGTTTCAGCCTCACTTGTCTAGGAGATGCTGACCGTAACCCATCATTATCAAACAAATCATCTCTACCAGACGCTTAAACCGGCGGAAGCTCTCGATGTTGTCTCGACGATTCTACCCGGTGAAGTCTATTCCCAAGTTGATGGAGCTGAGCTTGAATGTTGTTTAGAAGCTCAACTATGTTAGGAGGCTTCACCATAGTACCCAAACCTTACAACACAACAGCAAACAAAAACCGAAAATAGCTTAGACTCTCAAACCGGCAATTAAATGACCAAACCGAGAATTTAAATTTGAGTGGTTCAACTAAAACAATAAATGCACGTTTTTATCACTTAAAGCACACTCAAAATTCAAATTTAAGTGCACAAAATATCTAGAGAAGGACCACAAGTGAGCTGGCCAAAAAACAAACAAAAGCAAAAACAAAAAGAATAAAGCAATTTGTACAACAAAAGACTTTCTCCTGTTTGCACAAACACCCTCTTCTTCAACCTAAGTTCTCTAATGGAGGCACGAGTTCTCTATTGATAACAATGGTGGCTCTAGACACAAATCATGATTCAGAAGCCAATCCAGCATGCCAAGTACTCCAAAGAACCGAATCTATCAACCTAAGCACAAAGAACACCAAAAACCGAAAAAAAATTGAAACTTTGAGCGATTTTTGAAATAAACCAGGAAGCATCTTGTTCCTCAAATGACTCAAGGACAAACAAAAGCTTTCTAACACCCTAAAAAAGCCAATAACACAAGCAAACCAGATTTAATACCCTAGCAAACGAAATCACCAAAAATCGAACCAAAGATGCAAACTTTTTCAAATCTCCTCTTAAATTCAAGCATAAACAAGCTAAAGAATTAGAAATATACAACCTTTGAACCTTTTAGGCTATGATACCAGATGGTACACACCTAGATCCATAAGATAGATTCCAAACCAAGCTCAAGGAGGGCTAGAGAACCAACGGATCCAACCCACGACGCTTAAGGAGAACCGGGAGCTAGAGTGGTGAATGAAGCGGATTGTGGGGTGGTGATGACATGATGGCTCATGGAAGTGAAGGTGAGGATGGTCTTGAGCTCAACGAACTCAAGAGATGGAGCAGCAAACCTGTGGAGTGATACTTGACCCGCGAAGTGGTTCACCGGATGAAGCGGCGGAGATGATGGCGGACGGAGGTGGATGAGATCGTGATGGAGGTGGAGTGAAGCAACGGTGGATGATGAAGGTACCACAAAGGAGATGGATCTCCCTTTGATACAGCCACCCTCAAAGGTAGAGGACTAACCTCAATACCCAAGAGAAAACCTAATCTCCAAGATTAGATAAGTTGAGATTTTTTTACTAAAATGTTGCTTGTTTATTATGAAGGGAGTCTTGCCTTTAAATAGGCTTACAACTAGGACACCAAAAATAAGGAAATGGACCTAAGCTCATTAAGACAAGTTGGATACTTAGGACCCCTTTTTATTACAAAACAAGCCCAAAAAGCAAACAACATAAAAGACAACAAGCCTCAAAATAAGCAACACAAAAGAAGGTGAAAATAAATATAGTGGTTTTCCCTAAAGATATGATCTCATTCCTAGGTTATCTAACTTTTCATAAGTGTTTCCAAGTAGTTAGACTAAGGAGGTTGGAATGAGATATTCTAAGCCTTTCTCGCCTCGTTAAAACCCTTTCCTAATAAAACCCGATTGGAAACCTAGGTGTAGAGAAAGAGCACGATACTCACCTAGAGTCTTGGAGGTCCTCAATTGTGATTAGTGAGGACATGTAAAGCCTCACTACTAAGGCTACATGTCCCTGCCCTTTGGCTCACAAAACGATCCCCTTGAAGCTCATACTACTGGATCAGAGGATGGTTCCGTGAAGTCTCCGAGTCTTGTGGCTGGGTAAGGACATGATGAGCTGCTCCTTATAGGTCCTCTCCGTGCTCCACTTCATCTCCTGAGTAGGTTTGGTCAGCTCCATAACCTCTCGTCCTTGGTTTGTCCCTTCTTGACTCGTGATGGTGGAAATGATCGTGTTGATGATCGTATCAAATTGGTATGTTTGTCCGAAAAAAATTATTTAACTACTCATCTCACTAGTCTCTTCACATTCCTCTGATCAATAATAAAACATGGTGAAAAAAACAGAACACTTGTGTGTGAATAATTTGAAATTGTGAATAACTTGAGGGTGAAGAGGCTTCACAAGCTTTTCTTAAACGGTAGATACTTATTGTAGAGTTTTAACTTTTGTTTTTTGACTCTTTAAGTCTTCTGATGTGGTCATCAAACCAGCAGTCAGCACTAGAGGCTAAAGTGTACCAACTCCCACCCTTTGAAGAACACAATAAGCCTTGTTCCAACAATATGTTCACCGGAGACCTTTTTACGTAGACATATGGGTAGAGATTGAAGATCACAAGCCCAACCACGGTGAACTAAGCCAAGACTTGACTTGGTCCACATTCCTGACCCATCAAAGATCGGAGAACAGCTCAGAACCAACTCGTACCGGTTAAAATCAAACCAGAACTTACTTGCAAACCCAAATGACATCAAACCGATCAAAAGATGGTCTTTCTATATTTTCTTTAATCAGACATATATGTGGCGTCCATGAGAGTTTCTAATTCATATAGATGCTCTTGAGAATTCATTCAAGTACACCACCACAAAAGAGATGAAAAGGATCACTTCATGCCTCAACTTTCCATATCCAACGCCAATTAGAGTAAATATGGATCAGTGAATATATATTTTTGATTTATTCGAATCAGCTGGGTTGGAGACCTTCTACACTATCTAGAGACTCCCAAAAAACCATGGATTCATGTCCAAGTTGTCTAGATACAAAGAACCTTTACATTTTCCATAGTTGGCCAAAATCACCCATAAAGGTCATTCTGATAAATCCCTTTGATTGATTCTTACATTTATGTTGTTTTATTTATCTTTTAATTATCCATTTAAGAGCTATAAAGAGCTCATTTGTTTCATTGTAAAAGAACCATGGAATTTGATAATAAAATATAAAAGTTGTTTTTTGTGTCTTTTGTTCAAACGAAACTTTAGGTGGATTCCTTTAGATTTCTATGTTCGTTACTTGTTGATAACACCGTATTTTACATATTTTTATGCATTATATAATAAGTTAGTTTGATGTCTTATAACTAACATTTAGTGTAGTTCTAGTGTGTTTACATGTGTTTATATGATTCTAGGTACTTGGAGCTAAAACTTGATGTTTAGAGTGCTTCTAGAGCCTGCTAGAACCTATGGGAGAGTTGGTTTCAACACTTGAATCATACACGTTCGGAGAAAGATTTTAGGAAACCAAAGGAGACCAATATCGATGCTAGAATTGACGAGTCAGGGTCGATATGGAGTCCAAAAAATTTCCCGAGAAAACTCTCAGAAGATGCATCGACCAGTCGAAGAATGGAGCCCAAAATCGATCGTAGAATCGACCCTGAAGGGTCGATTCTGACATCCGAAAAGTCTAGGATTTTTCTTATATGGCAATCCAAGAGTGGGCTGATCTCCATTTTGGTTTTGAGACTTTTAAGGACGAGATAAACTCGAGATTTTGAGACCTAAGAACCTGAGATCTATAAATACACATGTAAACACTTTAGAAAAAGGAGAGTTCTTACCTTTTACACACTTTGTAACCCTAAATTTCATATCAAAGTTCTTCTTTGTAAGAATTATTTGTTCTTGATGTTTATGCTTTTATTTTGATTGTTATTCTTTATTAGTTTAGTTCTATTTTCATTTACTGTTTTATTAGATGTGAAACTCTAAAACCTTATATCTTCTATAACTATCAAGTGAGATAAGAGAGTAGATCTTTTAGACCACGAGGGTGGTGGTCGATGATGGGATATACTTTTAGGGTTTATTAAATGTTTGATTGTTCTTAATCAGTCTAATTATCTTAGTATACATCTTAATGCTGAACATTCTCTTAAGGGAGATGTTTAAGTGTACAACTGAATCCAGTAGGTGTGGTTGTATGTTTAGAAGTTCTTAGCACCACGAGAGTGGGTTAAAGCTTCATATCTGTATACTAGGGAATAATAGCTAGTCTCGAGTTTGTTGATTGATAGAGTAGCTCTATGCTTAGTCTAACGAAGGCCTAGTTAGGTTAAGATCTCAGGAGGAATTCGCCACGGAAGTGGGAAAGACTCTACAAATAGATCTATCATTTACTCTGTGTCTTAGGCATGATTTCACCAATACTGACCATATTTGATCACATGGAGGTGTGACAACCCTTGTGATGTGTCTATCACTCATGAGAGTATTCGATGATGGGATTGTATGAAATGCATATTCTTTCACCACGAGAGTGGGTTTGAATATAGAGTTTAGAATACCACGAGAGTGGACTAGCAAGGCATAGACAATCCCTAGAACAACGAACATAAACTTATAAGGTAAAACATAAACTCTAGATCTAGATTTCTTGACAAATCGATTATCACCCACATTCTGTAAATATTAATTTAGGTTTATTTAATTCATGCTCTTTTATTTTAATGCTTAGTCTAGTTTATTTATTGCTTATTTAGTTTAGATCTACTGTTTTCTATTTATTGTTTTACTCGTTTTATGCTTTATTTATTTCATGCATGTTAGATTAGGAAACTCCTCCTGTTTTATAATCATGTCTAGATTAGATCTGCATTTGCATTCTGTATGTAGTTATTATATTTCCCTGTGGATCGACTCCGTATTACTATAATTGCATTTAACTATGCACTTGCAGTTTTGTGGGTTAAACTCTGGAGATTAACTTCTCGGGTGAAACTTGTGAAGAGACATAAAAACTTCTGTATCAAGTTTTTGGCACCGTTGCCGGGGAAATAAGCAATAGCCATAGAGTTTTGATGTAGATCTGAGACTAGGCAATTATGTTTTACTGACAAATTCTTCTTTCGAATTTTAGGTGCACTAGTAAATTTGAGAGAACACCTGATCGAAAAGAAAGAGAGACGAGATAAGATGGATGAGCAAAGAACCACATTACCACTTGAGGATATGATCCCTAGAGCTATGGTCAAGGTTATGACACTGAGAAGCAGAAAGAGGATGAAGCAAAGCACATCAACGAGCACAGCTGATAGCAGAATCGGACCCCAAAATCGACCGATCAGGGTCGATTCTCCCTATCAGATTAATTAGCCCAATGCACCTGCTTGGACGCCTGCCCGACCCCTAAATCGACCAAACAAGGTTGATTCTGATGCTACGCCAAACTCACATCGACCCTTACATCCCCCATTCCAGACCGATGCACCTCTAGAAGCAACAATCCGAAGCAAAAATTGACCAATCATGGTCGATATCAGCCTGCTTGGAGAGAGAATTTGGCCCATCGTCATCCATTCTTCCTCTGACGAAGAAGAAGACCATGACGAAGACAAAGACCCTTCCGAAGTATCTATGCAAGGAGCAGAACAGAACTGCAAGCACCTCACAAATCAAAAGAAGCAAGTGTTTATCAATCCAAGTAACAAGATGGGATTCGAAAGGTTGATCCAAAGCATCCCTAAGTCATTATCTTTTAAAGATGCATGGAAGAGGTACCCATTAAAGGAATACTTCGACGGAACAGATGAGACGATTCATGATATCGAAATTTTTTCAGAGAAGCATGCATCTCAAGAAACTCTCATCTCAAATATCCATAACTTTTCAGATACGATGTTACTTGGTTCTTCAGAGAAATAAGTACAGAACAACTCAGCAAACTTTTTGGAATTGTGAGCCAGATTCCAAGAGATATTTCATTCGAGCAAGCTCTAGTTGAGTACAATCTTGACTCCTACTTCAACGATAACAAAGAGACCTTGAACAAAATCAAGAAACTGTACATCAGGATCCTAACACTAGATAGGAAGATGCTTAAAAGAGACGATCTCGGCCTTTACAAAGTACCTTGTTCAATTCTTGGTATTGATTTTGATGATGCGCTCTGTGATTCAGGTGATAACATCAATGTAATGTCGAAGAAGAGATCCTTGGTATTGGGATTCAACAACCTCACCCGCTCGAATATGAGAATCGGACTTACTAATACCGATATCACACGCTCTGAAGGCGTAGCTGAGAATGTTACTGTATGGATCAGAGACCGTCGAGTCCCTACTGATTTCCATGTGATTGATATGAGGGAGGACGATGACACTCCAATCATTCTTGGAGGATCTTTTCTAGCAATAGTTGGAGCAATTATAGATTGCCCGGACAAAAGAGTGTCGTTCACTTATGTGAACAAAGACATGTTCTACCATGCAACACCGGCCAATGAAGCTCCTCCACCACGCCTGAGAAGAAGATTTTTTGATGATGACCTTCACACTGATTACGCTCCTGCTGGGGAGAGATAGACTCACCGTCCCACATCTGATCCTATTAGATGGAGATCTCAACGACGAATCCTGAGATGAACAGCTAGGATAAAAACTAATCCCGAGTGCTACCATGGTCGAATCTTTGCACAACCATCCAGTCCTCGTCTTTCATCTTCATCATCCTTGGATCACTCCGAGAGGTCATCGAGCTCACGATGTTAAATAAACATTCTATCCTTCTACATACTTTCTTCATTTCTTCTTCAGTTTTTCGATATTTGGTATTTTTGTGTTTTTCGTTTTTTGTGTTTTCCTTTTTCAGGTGATTCACCAAAAAAAAAAAAAAAAAAACAAAGACTTGTCATGTGGGAGCTGCCAACCCACAACTCGATAAGAGAATCACTGTAAGTATTTCTCTTGCTTTTCCCCTTTACGGTCTCATATCACAACGAGGACATTGTGAAATAACTGTTGGGGGGGGGGGGGGGGAATCTTGGGATCAGTGGAGGTATTTCTTTTCCTTGACATCTTTCGATGTAAATTTTACCATAAGTTTTTTGCATTTTGAGAGATTATTACACTTTTTTCTCGTTCATAAGTTCAATAACGTATGAAAAGGTTTTTAATGAGATAGCGATAAATCTTGTTAATTGTGTTATTTGTGTTGACGTTTGGATGCTTTGTTGGAGAGTGTTTGATTTTTACTAGGAAACGTGGAAAACCCATTAGTGGATCAACAAACCTCAAAAAGATCGTTCCTTCAGAAACTTTGGCAAATCGGAGTCGACTTCTCACCATAATGAACTTTTAACTTCTCGATTTGGGGCTTGAGATGGATGAGACATGATACCTCTATGAGACCCTGCAAGACACGTTTATGTGAGTACATCTCCCCTTTTCCTTCCATTCAGTAAAAAGAAAAGAAAAGGATATAGGTAAGAAAGAAGTGAACCGGGCATTGGAAGCTACCACTTTTACTGTTCGCGTCTCAAGGAAACCTGTCTAAAAATAGAAAAGAAAAGACGATTGATAGAAAAAATAAAATGATACCCTAGAAAAGTAGGGAAAAACAATCGACCTTAAAGTGAGAAAAAGAAGAGGAAAGGAAATATACCAAGACGGTCTTGAGATAACAGAAACCCGAAAGAGTAAGTGTTCATATCTTTTGATCGATACCCCCAAGAAGTTGAGAGCTCACGCTTAGGATAAAAAGAGGAGTCGACAATGAGGAGTCAAGGATCGAAGGAGGAGTGGTTTGAACTAAGGTGCGTTGCTACTCTTATGGTGAAGTACATGGAGTACGGTAAGAGTCATCTCATCTCCATAAGGACGAAGAACATCTAACACAACAATGTCACAAGGTACAAGTTCACTCTCTTTATCTTTATTTTGCTTTCAATAAAATAACTTCACAATGCTTAGCTTTTGTTTGCTTGAGGACAATCAAAGGAGTTGATAACACCGTATTTTATATATTTTTATGCATTATAATAAGTTAGTTTGATGCCTTATAACTAACATTTAGTGTAGTTCTAATGTGTTTGCATGTGTTATATGATTCTAGGTACTTGGAGCTAAAACTTGATGTTTATAGTGCTTCTGGAGCCTGCTAGAACCTATGGGAGAGTTGGCTTCACCACTTGGATCATACACGTTCGGAGAAGGATTTCAAGAAACCAAAGGAGACCAATATCGATGCTAGAATTGACCAGTCAGGGTCGATATAGAGTCCAAGAAATTTCCTGAGAAAACCCTCAGAAGATGCATCGACTAGTTGGAGAATGGAGCCCAAAATCGATCTTAGAATCGACCCATCAGGATCGATTCTAATGTCCGAAAAGTCTGGGATTTTTCTTATGTGGCAATCCAAGAGTGGGCTGATCTCCTATTTTTGGTTTTGAGACTTTTAAGGACGAGATAAACTCGAGATTTTGAGACCTAAGAACCCGAGATCTATAAATACTCATGTAAACACTTTAGAAAAAGGAGAGTTATTATCTTCTACATACTTTGCAACCCTAAATTTCATATAGATTTCTAATTGATGTTTATGCTTTTATTTTGATTGTTATTTTTCAGTAGTTTAGTTCTATTTTTATTTACTGTTTTATTAGATCTGAAACCCTAAAACCCTATCTCTTCTATAACCATCAAATGAGATAAGGGAGTAGATCTTTTAGACCACGAGGATGGTGATCGATGATGGGATCTACTTTTAGGGTTTGTTAAATGTTTATTTGTCCTTAATCAGTCTAGTTACCTTAGTATACATCTTAATGTTGAACATTTTCTTAAGGGAGATGTTTAAGTGTACAACTAAATCCAGTAGGTGTGGTTGTATGTTTAGAAGTTCTTAGCACCACGAGAGTGGGTTAAAGCTTCAAATCTGTATACTAGGGAATAATAACTAGTCTCGAGTTTCTTGTTTTGATAGAGTAGCTCTATGCTTAGTGATATGCTCAAATTAATACCCTATAATGATACTAAAGCAGTTGCTGCAGTAAAATTAGGGGTCGAACACAAGAACTCAAGAAAACTCACACAGTAGATAAAAGATGCAGATTGTGCTAAGCAAACAGTGAATGACGAGAAAACAAATGATCAAATTGAACTTAAGTCGATTTATATGAGGGGAAACTAGGCTCAGGGAAATTCTCAGGAAATCAATGATAGATAACAATTAATCAATTAAGGTTCAATTAAATTAAGCGCCGTTCTTGAACTCAAACACGAAAGTATAGTTAACCAACTGTCGTTGCGAAAACTAACTAAATCTAAAGTCTAAAATTCCAAATCTCTTTGCAAATCCTACACAGTAAACCAGCAATCAATTCAAGTTTGATATGTTCACAATTCGATTAAACCAAATCTCTTTGCAGATAATCCAATTGCTCACCCTAGGTTTTATCAGATTACTCAATTGCACTGTCGTGCCTAATCGATTAATCTAGGTTCTATGTTCTAAGTGATCAGGTTAGAAATAGCTGTGAGAACAACCTATGGTGAAGAACTATTCAGATTTTGAACCCTAACAAATCAATTATCATAAATCAGAGAAATCCATATGAGAAAACCCTGAACCTAAAATGAGACTACTCAGACATGATAGATGAAACAAATAACATAACTGAATAAATCATGAGATTAAACAAAAGAATAAAAACAAGGGTTCGGGATCTTCTCTATGATGAACAGAGTCTTGGATCCGTCTCCCTCACAAAAGCTCTCAAATCTCAATGGTGGCTCCAGAATAAAAGTCCAAAGTAAAGTCTGAAGTCCCCCTAACCTAATGACTAAAAGTTTGCTTAAATAGGTCTAAAAACACGAGCTGGGCTTTTTTGTAAATAAGGGAAAGTATTGGGCTTCTTATGGGCTTCCTTGAAAATCTCTTCTGCGCGTTGATTACGTCGGTATCGATCGATACCATGATGGTGTCGATCGATACTCGGAGTGGTGTCGATCGATACTCGGAGTGGTGTCGATCGATACTCAGGCTTCAAAACGGGTACTTTCTTCGGTTTGCTCCAAAAAGGCTCCAAATGCCTCCAAAATCTCCAATTTCGTCCCAAACGTGCTAAAACCTAAAAAGACTCTAAAATGATAGAAAAAGCACTAGAAAGACTCGATAAAGCGACTTATATCATGGCTAAAAACGGGTAAAATCCATGATATATCACGCCCCCAGACTTAGCCTTTTGCTTGCCCTCAAGCAAAACAGAAAACTAAGTTAGAGAAAGAGGTTTGAAAAACCTTAGAGATCTGACCTCTTACCGAAATCGCTGTAATGATCCTTTTTCCCAAGCGCCCACTGCTGCCTGATCAGCTCCAGATCTAACCACCATGTACTTCTCCGTAGGAACCCCAACTTCCCAAGATTTCACTTACTATCTCACACCAATATTCATCCAAGCTCTCATCGCCAGTTTCATCGCTGCAATCAGTGTTCAAGAACTTTCTAGATTCTTGCCCATACAATATCATAGCCAAAGAACCATTTATTCAACAACATTTATTGCTTTCCGGTATTCTTTATCTCCCCCAGACTTATTTCATAATCAGTTCTCATTAGATTTCAACAGCGCAGGTTTATTTGAACAGCATATACAAATCAAGGTCCGAAACGCGAGTATTGATAGTGTTTGCTACCGAATCCCCGGTTCTTACCCTCTCAATGAATCAAAGGTCTTAGGTGAATAATGGGGTCATAGGAAATTTTCCTACCCCTCACTTCAGGCCTTCGTGTGATCATCCCTTATCCAAGTAGAATAATGGGGTCATAGGAAATTTTCCTACCCCTCTACTCGGCGGAAATCATTTCATATTTTATATAGATTTTACCTGTTTTAACGCAAATATGTATCCAACAATTTTCGCGGGAGAGATATACCACAATTTTCAAGCATGATGGGTTCTTTAGCCAGATATGAATGATGAATCAAGCTCTAAGAACACTAACCACGTAGATGAAGTGCAAAATTTGGCTAAAGCTTGTGAAGAACCTTGCTGGAGACATGGGTGATTTCTAGCTGGCTGGTTATCCCTTGGATTTTTCATTAGTCGAACTGAAACTAATCCTGTAACAGTGGTCACTCAAAAGCAAAACCAGAACAACAAAACCAAGCACAATCCAGAAAACTCTAAGTTGTTTTGACTCAATTAAACAAAATTGTTTTTTTTTTTTTTTTTTTTTTTTAAAAAAAAAAAAATGAACACAATGTCAGTAACTACCTCCCCCAGACTTAAACAACACTGTCCCCAGTGTTTATCAAGCCCAGAGAAGGTGAAAGAAATCAAAGGACAAAATGAAATAGGTCAAGAACAAGAGGTGTTACCATAGAGCGGTGGTGTCGATCGATACCAAGGTGGTGTCGATCGATACGGAACAAAAACGACCATCCTTCTTCATATTTATAGACTTACCAGTGGGTTGCCTCCCACTAAGCGCTTGTTTAATGTCACGAGCTTGACTTTGGCTAAGATATCAGTCAGGACAAGGTGGAGAACTCACTCCGAAATAAGCTCCACAACCAGACATCTCCAGCTTCAAATTTTTGCTCATCATATCCTCTTCTTTCTCTTTCATCTCCGTAGGAATGAGAACTCTAACCTTAGAGAAAGGTTTCGAGGTTCCCTTGCACTTCACCTTATATTCGATCGAATCACCATCACACTTCTGAGGAATCAAAGTAAAATTAGCAGCACCGTTGATCTTCTTGCTCGTCGCCTTCCTCTTTGTTGCCTTGATCTTCTCCACAACTTTCTTGGGGTGTTGGGGGGGTTCATTTGAAACATCTGCGACTTTTGGTTCATCATAAGACTCATCGAGCAGATCGATCATCAGAGTCTCGCCCGAGGCAATGGTGATGCACGAGACATGTCTGGGTGCTCCTTCTGAAGGAATGGCATCGTAGAAGACTTCTCCGTCAATGCAAGAGAAAGAGATTCTCTTATTAGGCGTGTCCATGATCGCGCCAACAGTAGCCATAAATGGTCTTCCCAAAATCAAGGGCACCTTGGATCCTTGGCTCATCTCCACAACCTGAAAATCAGTAGGAATCAGACAATCTCCTATTTTAACAGGTAAATCAAGAATTGTAGCGTAAGGGAGTGAGTTAGAAGAATCCGCGTATGTGAGAAGCGTGTTAGGAGATTCATATCAGCTTTCAATCTCTCTGCAATCGCCCTCGACATAACATTGACACTAGACCCTGAGTCAACGAGAGACTCCTTGAAGTTTACTCTAGAGATGGAGCATGGAACTGAGAATTTCCCTGGGTCTTCCCTCTTTGGCAACTGTCTCAGCGGTGGTGGTGTATCAGCAACGGGAGGTCCTGCAACCATTTTTTTTTGATAAAAACTTGCTTCTAGCAGCCTCCCACTCCTCTCTTGTCAGCTTGGGAAGAACAGGGTAAGGTAGCTTTGGTTTGTATACCCGTTCCTCAACCATCTCTGTCCTTTTCTCGGATATTGATTCAGCCTGCGAAAGGTATCGACCGATACCAGATGAGTGTCGATCGATACTGGAGTTTTGTATCGTCTCTGCAGGTTGGTGTCGATCGATACGGGTAGGGGTATCGATCGACACGCGTGGAATGTCAGAATTCTTATCTTCATCTTCAGCAACCTTCGAATCTACAGCAAGTCTCGGGAAGTATCGATCGATACCAGGCCGGTATCGGTCGATACTAGTATTACTGGATACGAACACAGTCATCGCAGGCTCAAAATCCTCTTCTCTAGCGCTCGAGGTGATTGCATTGACATGTCCATGCTGTGGTTGAACTATCTTTCCTTTTACAGCTGCTGATGTCTGAGCTATTTGACTTTCCAGCATCTTTTGATGGATTTCGAGAGCGTTGATTTTCCCATTCAGATCAGTGTACACATTATCCAGCTTTCTATTAAAATCCACAGTCATTTTTTCTTGTCCCTGCAGAATTTGTTCCAAGAGGATCTCTGTCTTACTCTCTGTAGACCTCGGAGAATGCGGTTGGTAAGATGAATTACCGTATTGGCGAGTAAAGTCATTGCTCTGAAGTGGTTTTTGGGCGAATTGTGTGGCACCAAAACCAAATTGGTTACCTCCAGACTTGTAACCACCTTGCTGATTGTTGTTGAAGCTTCGGTTGTTGTTGTAACCAAATCGCTGACCCTGAAAACCAGAATCACCAATGTAGTTAACATCTTCTGTTTCATCTTTAATCTCCTCTACTTCCTCAGCAAAATGTACAGCCTTCTTTGTCTTCCCCACTAAGAGGTTGTGCATCGTGTCCAGCTTCGCCTGAACCTCAGCAATCTGCGAACCATCAGCAACACTAGCGAGCCTTTTCCGCTCAAAATCAGCATTTTTGGTGCTATTGCTAGACGCCAAGTTCTCAATTAGCTTCACAGCATCTGTTGGAATCCTAGTGTTGAAGTTCCCGTTGCTTGCAGAATCTAGTACCATCTGATACCGCCAATCAATCCCTCTGTAAAAGATCCCGAGCAGTTGAACTTGACTGAAACCGTGATGCGGACAGTCTCTCTGGTAGGATCTGAATCGCACCCAAGCAGCCTTGAGTGCTTCTGTTGGACCCTGAGAAAATTGAGAGATCTTGTTCCTGAGCTCCTCCGATCTCGCATCGTCATAGAAATTGTTCAGGAATGCGTTCTTGGTTTCGTTCCAAGTAGCGAGAGATCCAGGAGGTAGCTGCTTCAGCCAGTAAGTTGCCTCTCCACCAAGAGAGTATGGAAAGAGCTTACAAAAGAGGTATTCATGTGGTACTCCATTGTACTTCATACTGGTGACCAAATCCTCGAATTTCTCGATGTGATCCATAGGGTGCTCATGAGAGAGACCGGTGAAGGGGTGCTGTCCAACAAGAGTGAAGTAAGCAGGCTTCAACTCAAAGTCATTCCTCTGGAAAGTCGGAATACGGATCGCTGCACGATTTGCATAGAATTGATCCGGTCGGTTGTACTCGCCAAGCGTCCGTTCAGCAACAGCTTGGGGTTGTTGTGGAGGAGGTAGTTGTTCACCTCCCTCATCATGCACCAAACCTTGTGGAAGATCCATCTCAACTGTAGTCCTCTTCGCTGTCCGATTTGTGCGTTCAAGCTCTGCTAGCTCCGTGAGGGAGAGATTGATTAGTGGTGTGTCCTTCTTTCTCCTGGTAGCACGCTGATGCATACACCTGAAAATCAAAAGACGAGAAAATAAGTAACCAAAATTCAAAAACAGACGTTCAGTGTCGATCGATACCAATGGAGTATCGATCGATACTGACGACGAACTTAGACAAAATCGACAACTAAAATTCTAATGGTGAATTTTTAGAGTCCCCGGCAACGGCGCCAAATTTGATATTCTCAAATTAATACCCTATAATGATACTAAAGCAGTTGCTGCAGTAAAGTTAGGGGTCGAACACAAGAACTCAAGAAAACTCACACAGTAGATAAAAGATGCAGATTGTGCTAAGCAAACAGTGAATGACGAGAAAACAAATGATCAAATTGAACTTAAGTCGATTTATATGAGGGGAAACTAGGCTCAGGGAAATTCTCAGGAAATCAATGATAGATAACAATTAATCAATTAAGGTTCAATTAAATTAAGCGCCGTTCTTGAACTCAAACACGAAAGTATAGTTAACCAACTGTCGTTGCGAAAACTAACTAAGTCTAAAGTTTAAAATTCCAAATCTCTTTGCAAATCCTACACAGTAAACCAGCAATCAATTCAAGTTTGATATGTTCACAATTCGATTAAACCAAATCTCTTTGCAGATAATCCAATTGCTCACCCTAGGTTTTATCAGATTACTCAATTGCACTGTCGTGCCTAATCGATTAATCTAGGTTCTATGTTCTAAGTGATCAGGTTAGAAATAGCTGTGAGAACAACCTATGGTGAAGAACTATTCAGATTTTGAACCCTAACAAATCAATTATCATAAATCAGAGAAATCCATATGAGAAAACCCTGAACCTAAAATGAGACTACTCAGACATGATAGATGAAACAAATAACATAACTGAATAAATCATGAGATTAAACAAAAGAATAAAAACAAGGGTTCGGGATCTTCTCTATGATGAACAGAGTCTTGGATCCGTCTCCCTCACAAAAGCTCTCAAATCTCAATGGTGGCTCCAGAATAAAAGTCCAAAGTAAAGTCTGAAGTCCCCCTAATCTAATGACTAAAAGTTTGCTTAAATAGGTCTAAAAACACGAGCTGGGCTTTTTTGTAAATAAGGGAAAGTATTGGGCTTCTTATGGGCTTCCTTGAAAATCTCTTCTGCGCGTTGATTACGTCGGTATCGATCGATACCATGATGGTGTCGATCGATACTCGGAGTGGTGTCGATCGATACTCGGAGTGGTGTCGATCGATACTCAGGCTTCAAAACGGGTACTTTCTTCGGTTTGCTCCAAAAAGGCTCCAAATGCCTCCAAAATCTCCAATTTCGTCCCAAATGTGCTAAAACCTGAAAAGATTCTAAAATGATAGAAAAAGCACTAGAAAGACTCGATAAAGCGACTTATATCATGGCTAAAAACGGGTAAAATCCATGATATATCACTTAGGCTAACGAAGGTTTAGTTAGGTTAAGATATCAGGAGGAATTCGCCACGAGAGTGGGAAGGACTCTAGAAATAGATCTATCATTTACTCTGTGTCTTAGGCATGATTTCACCAATACTGACCATATTGGATCACATGGAGGTGTGACAACCCTTGTGATGTGTCTATCACTCATGAGAGTATTCGACGATGGGATTGTATGAAATGCATATTCCTTTGCCACGAGAGTGGGTTTGAATATAGAGTCTAGCATACCACGAGAGTGGACTAGCAAGGCATAGAAAATCCCTAGAACAATGAACATAAACTTTTTAGGTAAAATATAAACTCTAGATCTAGATTTCGTGACAAATCGATTATCACCCAGATTCTGTAAATATTTTTTTAGGTTTATTTAATTCATGCTCTTTTATTTTAATGTTTAGTCTAGTTTATTTATTGCATATTTAGTTTAAATCTACTGTTTTCTATTTATTGTTTTACTCGTTTTATGCTTTATTTATTTTATGCATGTTAGATTAGGAAACTTCTCCTGTTTTATTATCATGTCTAGATTAGGTCTGCATTTGCATTCTCTATGTAGGTATTCTATTTCTCTGTGGATCGACCTTGTATTACTACAATTGCATTTAACTGTGCACTTGCGATTTTGTGGGTTAAACTCTTGAGATTAACTTCTCAGGTGAAATCTGAGAAGATGCATAAAAACCTCTGTATCACTTGTCTATTCTAGTTGCGTGGATTCTCTTCTAGAATACAAGTGTGTATCAATGTCTTTGTGTAGATTCACTTAGGCTTGATTCGTGTTCCTCTCATTCCCAAAAAAGATTTTTTTCCATGTTTTGCCTCATTTTCCGGAAAAATTCTTACAAATAGACGTTTAGGTTTTAGAAATGGTAACAAGAAAAAAAAAAGAATTGAAGGGAAAAGATCATTTATCTTAGTTTACCTACCGCTCAATGACGTTCTTCATCTATCTCAATTTTCATTTTCTGGTTTAGAAAAAACTTAGCAAAATCTTCCAGAGTAAACTAAATATAGCGAGATCCATCTTGGTAGAGTTTTCAAAGTTTTTTTAGAGAGTAAGATATGTGTGATATAAGAAAAAGATATAAAAAAGTAAAATTTGTCTAAAATGCCCTAAGAATTGAATAAACTAACTATAATACACCAAAATCAAGTAATTACTTCAAAATATTTTGATATGTCTAATAAACCAGTTATGTTTGAAGGACTAACAAAAATGCCATTCAAACACTGAAAATTAAAATGTTTCAAATTTTCTACCATTTTCTGTTTGATACCTTTTAAAACATAGAAATAAAAAAACAACCCAAAAAAAAAGTACAAGAAACCTAAAAATCGATTTTTCTCTCTTCGATGTCGTTCTCTTCCTCGTCGTCGTCTATCTTCGTCTTTGCCATCCCCATTAATGAGACGAAGAAGGACTCTGCACCGGATGAAGCTCCTCTGTATCAGACTTCAAGAGATGAAGTGAAGAAGATGGTGGAAATAACAAATAAAAACGATGTCGCAGAGGAAAGAGTTGTAAATAAAAATGAGAAAGGCCTCGATTGTAACAAGGAAGAAAACCTGAAGATGAAAACAGAGCCCAAAGCGCAGCCAAAACCTGCAAATTAACAAAATCAGCTGTCCTCCTCTGTGACAAAAATTGACAGAGCTGTCAAAGGTACAAGCTTTAAGATAGAAGCGAGTAACCTTTTTGATTCGCTTGACTACACAGAAACCTAGAAGGATAGACAGCTGTATTTCTCATTTCGTCTTTACGTTAAAAGCAATTTCTATAAGATATCTTGTATAACGTTCTTTTGAGAAACAAGAGAGTAAAAAATCAAAATGCAGAAAATTTATGTTCCATTGTTTCTAAACATTTTCATGGTATCAGAGCTCAGATCTGAGCCATGGAACCTTATGCGTTACCCACTTTAAACATTTATAATTGTGTAACAATCAAGCTCAATGAGAGAAACTACATCTTATGGAAAAACGAGTTCGAATGTTTCTTTCAGGTCAAGGACTTCTAGGTTTCATTGATGGGTCTACCCTTGCTCCAAATCGACTGCTCCGGTTAAGTGACATCAATGGTCAAGTTAATGAAGTCCCAAATCCTGATTTTCATTCTTGGACCAGATCTGATCAGGTGGTGAAATCGTGGTTGCTAGGCTCATTTTCTGAAGATATTCTCAGTTTGGTAGTGTCTGGTACAACATCTTATGAGGTCTGGACCATTCTGTCTTGTCATTTCAACCGCGTTTCATCAGCCAGACTCTTTGAACTTCATTGAAAACTTCAAACAACATCCAAGGAGAACAAATCTATGGTTGATTATCTCTCAGAAATCAAAACAATGTGTGATTAGCTCTCATCCATAGGTAGTCCTGTTGATGAAAGAATGAAGATCTTTGCTGCTTTACATGGTCTTGGAAGGGAATATGAGCCAATCAAAACTAGCATAGAAGGATCTATGGATGTTGTACCCTGTCTCTCTTTTGAAGATATTGCTCCCAAACTAACAAGCTTTGATAGTAGGATTCAAAGTTATTAGCTTGAAAATTCCGTGACTCCACATTTGGCTTTTAATGTGAGTAAATCCAACTATTACAACAATAATCAAAGGAGAAGAGGTAATGGATATACAAGATTTGGAGGCTATCGAGGCAGGGGATCTTTTTCAACAAAAGGACATGGCTTTCTTCAATAATTTTCTAGTTCAAACAATAATGATGCAGGTGAAAACAAACCTTAGTGCCAGATATGTGGAAGATTTGGGCATAATGCTCACAGGTGTTGGCATCGTTTCGACAATAGTTATCAAGCTAATGATATGCTTACTGCTCTATCAGCTATGCATATCACTGAGTCAACTGAGAAAGCAAGTGGAGGAGAATGGTTTCCAGATTCTGGGCATCAGCTCATGTTACCAACAATACTCAAAGGTTGCAGCACTCACAACCCTACTATGGAACATACACGGTGATGGTAGCGATGGAAATTACTTACCTATCACTCACATAAGCTCCACAAATCTGGCTTCTTCTTCAGGTATGCTGCCTTTAAAATCAGTTCTTGTTTGTCCTGATATAACAAAGACATTGCTATCGGTTTTACAACTTACTATGGATTATCCATGCTCTATGATTTTTGATTGTGATGGTGTTGAAATAAAGGACAAGGAAACCATAACAGTGTTGATAAAGGAAAGAAGGCAGCATGATATGTATATTTTGGATGACCCAAAGCTCAATTATTTTTTTCTAGTTGTCAACAAACTGCATCAGATGAAGTATGGCATCCAAATGATAAGGTTCTGCAACATCTATCTCAAGTTAAGGCAATTAGCATCAATAAGCTTACCAAGAGGATTTGTGAGTCATGTCAACTTGGCAAAAGCAATCGTTTATCATTTTCTCCTTCTAGATTTTCGGCTTCTCAACCATTATAACGAGTTCATTGCGATCTATGGTCCTTGCTCCTATTGTTTCAGGCCAATGGTTTCGCTTTTATGTAATTTTCATCGACAATTACTCGAGATTCTGTTGGTTCTATCCTTTGAAGAATAAATCAGATTTTTACTCCATATTCGATAATTTCAGAGTCTTGTTGAAACTTAGTTTAACAAGACAATCCAAGTTTTTCAATGTGACGGAGGAGGAGAATTCATAAGTATAGAGTTCTTAAGCCACTTGCAACAATCTAGAATTAGTCAATACATTTCTTGTCCGTATACACCTCAACAAAACGGATTAGCTGAGCGTAAACATCGTCACATAGTCGAGCTCGGTTTGTTAATGATTTTCATGCAAAATTACCTCATGTTTATTGGTTGGAAGCATTTTTTACAGCCAATTTCTTGAGTAATATTTTGCCATCATCGGTGCTTAGTGAAACACAAAGTCCTTTTGAAAAACTTCTTGGTCAACAATCTGTTTATACCGCATTGAGAACTTTTGGATGTGCTTGTTATCCAACATTAAGAGACTATGCTGATGTAGCCCAAGCTTCTGAAGCATCACCAACAATTGCCTGGACTATGCTCTCAGCTCATCTAAGGAGCAACTCGAAGTGGAATCAACCCAAACTCAGCTCAAACGAAGAAGGTATGGCTTATACAAGATAAACAGACCAGAATCTGCTAGATTTGGACCACCATGCACTCGTCAGAGGATTCCAGCTAGACCAAGAAGAACCGAGTGACAAAGAGACCTGTTCTAGAATCTTGACTAAAATACGAAGCCGTGAGAGTTTGAATCAGGTCAATAGCTACTCTGGATCAAAAGTTATGATTTTTCCAACACGACGGATTCTACACTTGCCTCATTTGGAAGCTGCCGGATTCGGAATGCTACAATCATATGTTTGGAAGCCGGGAGAGCCTCGACTATACTAGATCCTCTCCTCGACAGAAATACTCGTGCATCTAGTGTCTTCATTGTCCTCATATAGTGAAGACACACAAAGACGTGCTAAGGAATTGTACTCTTTTTCCTTATCTTCAGTCTTCCCACTGGGTTTTTCTGAGAAAGGTTTTAACGAGGCAACACCCTTATTTCTCATTCCTGGGCTTGTTCTCAGTCTATTACATCCTCCAAAAGCCCATGAATTCTTCAGTATCAAGAGACATGCACGAAAATAAAGTAGAGCCCATATTCCTCCAAACTTTCTATTTTTGAGTTATTTCCTTTTTCTTGCAAGTTTTGTTGTTTCTCCTAAAATTACTTGCTGTTCTGCTTTATTTGTGTCGTTTTTCACCTAGGGTTGTGTTATAAAACCCCCAGGTCGCACCTTGTAACATTAGACAAGTTATAACCTAATAAAAGAGACGTTTCTCTAGTTTTCTAAACCCTAGCCGTTTAGAGTGTTTTTCGATTTAGACTTGTGAGATTCAAGGCTTCATCGTGTGAGTTCAAGCCTTTGTGGATTCAAAGACTCGTCCTCAGCCTCCTTGCATCAAGCCTTGGTGAGACTCCAAGCCTTATGCGAAACCCTTGAAGAAGATTCGGTGGATTCCGAGCTCGTCTTCAAGCCATTAAGCTTCAATCTTTGCTTCCGAGTGCTGCTGCCGTTAGGTGTGACTCCGAGGCTTGTATTATCTGGTATCAGAGCTAAAAGCTCCTATCCCCCCCAGGTTGTATCCATCCAACTTTTATCCCTTTTTATTTTCTGTTTTTTCTTATTTCAGTTTTTTCGTTATTTTAGTTTTATTAAATCTAAAAATTAAAAAAAAAAAAAAAAAACCAAGTAAAAATCTGTTAGTTTTCTTTTGTTTGAATTGTGTGTTTGCTTCTGTTCTTGAGCTTGTTATTGTTTGTTTCAGTAAAAGAAAATCTAAAAAAAAAAAAAAAAAAAAGAGTTAAGGTCGTGAGTCTTAAGTGTAGAAATCGATTGCTAAATTGTTTGAATCTTGCTTAATTCGAATATTATTTGATTCAGTTTGTGAGAGTTGTTGTTACTGTTTTGTTTGAGTGTTTGCTTGGACTTTAAAGCTGCATCTCTAGGTTGTTAGAAGAAGAAAAATTGATAGCTTGTTTCAGAATTGTTAGAATTGCAATTTTTGTTTTCTATAAATCGATTGTGTGCTTAAGTTTGATTGAGTTGTTTGCTTCTGTCTTGCATCAGCGAATTGTTTGAGTTTAGAACTGAATCTTAGGGTGTTTAGAAGCTTGAATTTCGTGGCTGCTAGATTGGTAGAGAAGGAGACAAAAAAAAAATTGGGAAGTAGGGCTTTAGAAGAATTAAGTGAAGTTTTCTTTTTCTGTTTTTAGCTGAATTTCTATTTAGTGGCTGCTAAGTTGGTTCTGTTTTTGTGAGGTACAACTTCGACCAGAACCTATGGATTATGAAGAAGGAGATATGAGTGATTACAACACTTCAGAATTTGATTGGAGAGAAGAAGAATTCGAACCTGAAAGTGAATTCCAAGAGGAGGAGTCATGGCGTGGAAGGGAAGCAAGCCATCACTCTTGGGAAAGAGGAGATAGTTGTGATGCTAAAACATGGAGTGACGAGACTGACTCTAACATCAGCTGTGAGGATGAACTAGGACGTGAAAAAGAGCTTGAACATGAACCACCAGACCACACATGGAGCCTAGCTTATCAAACCCCACACAAATCCGAAACTGTGTTGAATTATGAACTTGATAATGAATCGGATAATGAGTCTCAATTTTGTGAACTTGTAAGTAGTAGATGTGATTACCTATCACATGGAGAGATAAGGGCCACAACAGCAGGAAGAGGCAAGCTGTGTTACAGCCCTAGACCTGACCGTTACACCACATTACAAAGCCACTCCAAGCAAACTGAAAATTGGTGTGAAGAGGAGAATGACTATGGCGGAAAGTCTTGGCAAAGAACAGATTATTCTGATTCAGATTTAGATGAAGATTTAGATGATGAATCACCCCCACGAGTGGTGAAGATGCTGCCATCAATGATCACACCAAGAACCCTAGGGAGTCGAATACAACGAGCCACATTCTGAGCTATCTATAAATCTTGAATTATGTTAATTTATGATGATGGTTATGAACATTTTGGGCCTGCGTTTTTCTTGTTTAATGGTATAAGGTATCTACAATGGGAAATCAACATGCATGAGTACTTTTGGTACTACAAAACGCCCCATGAAGAGAAGCTTTCAATTGCTCTTGGGCAACTCGAGGGAGAAGCCTTAAAGTGGTGGGATTGTGAGGAGTATAATCAATGGCATTACAATGACACAAAGATCAGAACGTGGGAGGAACTAAAGTGGGTAATGTGTAAAATATATTCACCACAGGAACTACTGCAACCCCACAAAACAAGTAGCAACCACCCTACAACGTCCATAAACCAAACAACTCCGAGTAGTCGAATATCCATATCCACTCTAGCACGTGATCATGTCCATCGTCCCAAACCAAAAAAAATCTTTCAAACACTACAAAGCAGCAAGGTAAGGTTTTAGTTTCGCATAGTTCATGTGCACTAACTTGTTATAAATGTAGGAGCACAGGCCATATTGCAAAAGGCTGCCCAAAGAAGAAGGTAACAACGACAAACGATAATGGAAAAGGACTAAAGCTTGAGACAGGTCTAGGTACGAAAGAGGAGTTGGACTCAACAAAGGATAAGCCAACAAACTTTAGAAGATTTAAAACCGCTCTAAGATGTAGTCTCAAAACAAAGGAGTGATCCTGAGGATAATGGTGGCACACCCGAAGATACATGTTGTGTCTTAAAATCTTTAGAACTAACGTGTTACAGATGCAATCAACCAGGACACGTCGTCAAGTTATGCCCCACAACAGAAACGTCATCAACACTAACACTAGTGCAACAAAATCTGAGTCGTGACCCGCAAGTCATTGCCAAAACATTGACGGAACCTCTTCAGGTAAGTACAAAAGATACTCTTCTCAATTTGGACGAGAACTTTGAGCCGTTGTTGTAAATACACATGTCCAATAAGGAAAAAGAATCATTAGATACTAAACAGATACAAGACGGCTCTTTTATCTTGGGCTCGACGTGGTAGCTCGACCAGGGGTGGTCGAGCTAGGCGAGAAAACTTCAAGATGGCGATTTTATGGTGGACTCGATCAAGGGGCTCGACCTGCCTGCTAGAGCTGGGCTCAAAGTGCAGTTTTTGGTGCAGAATGCACTGGCTCGACCTGCTGACTCGACCTGCTTGCTAGAGTCAGTCTCCATTCGAGTTTCTGGTCAAGTTAAGCTCTCCTTTTTCTCCATTTGACTTCAACATCTCCAATATCCCTTGAATGCACCTGAAACAGCTCAAAAATGCAATATACATGCAATCCTAATGCAAAACACTCTAAGTATGCAAAACTGGAAACAAATGTCAAGAATATGCTATTAAACAAGGCTAAATAGATGATAAATGCATGCCAAAACCATGTAAAATATAGGCATATCAACTCCCCCAAACTTAGTCTTTGCTTGCCCTCAAGCAAACAGATAAGAATAAGATGGAGAAGAGGTTTGAAAGTGGGGATTCAGAACCAAAGCATGCTGATATAATAGATTATCTCAATGTCCAAATTGCTAGTTCTAGAATGCAAAGTATATGAACTCTACTTAAAAACTTTAGCCATACTCTTCACAACACAATTTTAATTAAGTCTCAACCTAGACATGCATTCAAATCTACCATTTCCTTTAACATTCAATTAAGCAGAAACCATGAATCAAGTTATGCACATTCAATAAACTCATTTGGCTAAGGGTAAAGTTAAGAGACAAAGATGGTCCCTTTCACATGGTTTGATCAGTTCAGAACATGGATCTCTAAAGAAAAAGAATGAGGTTCAGTAGAATGCTAAAGGTATGAACCAACCTATGCATACAAGAATAGACTCTCATCTACCCAATCATACACAAGTGTTTTTAACCCCCAATTCTAAACCCAGAAAGTTGTCCTAATTCTACCCTTAACACTTAGGCAATTTGCCTTGAACTTTTCTTGGATCAGACTCATTTTTTTCTTTTTGTTCTTGTTCTAGGAGAGGTTCTTTATACTTCTAGCGGACTGGGTCTCTCTTTTGGTTTTTTACTACCAGCTTAGGCGTTTTCTATATATTTTTTTTCAGACTTTAAGCTTTGCCTTTTTTTTCTTATTCTTAGCACACCCCCAAATCCTTTACTAGATTAACACATTTTCAGATCATTCCTCTCCTAAGAACTCTTAACCTTTTTCTTTCATCTTTCTCCAAGTTTTCTTTTTTTCTTTTCACAGAACCAAACCCTATACCCAATGATCAAGATCCCACCTAGTCCTATCTGATTCAAAAATTGCAAACCAGAACTACATGAGATTCTATCCTTGTCGGCTCAAACCTAACACTTTCTACCAAACTCATTCAGAAATAGGCCTCACACACTCAATAAAGTAATAACATGGCTTGAAAGAAAGCTAGGTTAAGGGCATGGTAAAACTGTTCTAAAGATGAGAACAACTACTTGGATTAGCAAGAGTGGTAAACAGGTGAAAGAAAATCCAAGTATGTATATGGTATCCATCAGTTCAAATGCAATGCATATACATGATAATTATAAGTCAAGTTCAGGTTCAAATAGATAGAAAATGGTATCAAATCACAGCATGCTTCAATTGAGACATAATCTAGTTGTGCATTCAAAGTATGGTGCAGTCTTACTTCAAGTTCATTCACAATGCATTAGACAACTAGAAACGAGGGCATTGAAATTATCATATTAAATCAGCAAGCTTGTAAGGTTATAATCATCATAATCTCCTATGCATATGCAACAACCCTATATGAAAACAATCTAGACTCAATCCTAAAATGTAAATACAACTTATATGAACACTTTGTTTTCTTTTTTTTTCAAGTTTTTCAAATTTTTCAAAATTGTTTTTGGTTTTTCTATGCCATAGATGCATGCAAACTCAAATATGCACAAAGTAAAAATAAGAACAAAGAAAACAACACAGAGAACAGATCAAACACATCTTAACCCTTTCCTCCCAAACTTAAATTACACAGTCCTTTGTGTAATAAAAATTTAGAGAGAAGGTGTAAGAAGCAACAAAAAACAAGGAAGAAATGCAAATGATATATACAAGAATGGATAGAACAGATACCTCAAGGGTTGGAAAAGCAGGAGGAGATTGAATCCTCCATGCTTTCTCTGGTGTATGCAGCGTGGAAGATTGGCTCGACCATTGGTTCGACATGGTGGTCGAGCTGGCTGGTCGCGCCTGTCGCAGAGAGATGGCTAGCTTGATCACCTTGATCGAGCTGGATGGTCGAGCTAGACTGTCCGCTCTGTGATCTCGCCTGCTTCTTCTTTGTGTACTGCTTAAACTGCTGCCTTAACTCGAATGATGATGCTCTTAGTGGTTCTACGGGTGCACGAGGCCGTGGCTCTTCACGAAATGACCCACTTCCTAGCAGTACTCTCTTTGGCAATATCACCTTCTTGGAGGAAGGACCACCGAATTTGTTCTGGAAATCCTTGAGCTGATCTCTCACTTCTTTCATCTAGTCTTTTAGATCCTTCACTGTCCCCTTCAAAGCAGCGATGGTCTTGCCCTGGAACTTGTTCTATTTCTGGAGTATGCCAATGCGCTTCTGAACTCCTCAAAACCAAACTTTCCTGAATCATCATTTTCATCATCACCAACAGAATCACCCGAATCCTCTTCTGGTTGTAGAGCTTCTTTATAGGGGTTGTAAAGCCTGTCAAGTGGGGGAGAGAAGTCTATGTTTTCACCCATTCTAACCTTTGTTAAGTCAGTGCAAGGGAGACGCAGCTTAGCTTCTCCAGCAGTCGGGTGAGTAAATTGGTACATATGCTCATCAGATGGCCAGTTGTGGTCCAGAAACCTAGCTCTCCTCAAGTGCTCAATGTCTATCCATCTAGGTGGATGCGGTTCTAATTTTAGCTTTACACCACAAGCGACGAGAATCGGAGTGATTATCCCGCCAATGCTGAGTTCCCCTGCTGAATCCATCTTATGCATCCTCAATGCCCAATCTTTGTAATATAGGAACTAGCTCAACAGAACAAAGGTAAGGCTTGTTTTTGCTCTATCTCCCATCATCTCCATCCCGTTTCTTGTGCAACCTAGAACTTTTCTTAAAGTGATATCCAGCATTTGCAGTTCTCTTTCATTGACATTCTTAGTAACCTTCCTTGCAAACATTATGCTGGCAATAGCCTTGTGAAGATATCTCACCACATTGCTTCTTATCTGAGAGCTCTTAGTTCTGGATGACGAATAAGGCTTATCATCACCAATGGTTGTCCACAGTTGTTGCAGCTCCACGTAGTCAATATCCTGCAGCCTTCCTGTTCTGCTGGGGAATCCATACAAAGTATCTATCTCCTTTATAGTGAATGAGAAAAGCTCACCTTTGCATATGAAAGTGATGTAACCTGGGCCTCCATCCGATTCATATTCTGGATCATCCTCATAGAAGTGGACCTCGAGTGAAGAGAGGAAATGCCAATTCTCCTCCTTGTAAGCTTAAAGCTGGAACCTTATGAATGTGCAGAGGTTACCCATTTCATACAGATACTCCACATCCCTAGCTATATCAAGTTTTCTACAAGTTTCACGGTGTGGGTACCTCGTTCCTGCGAAACCCCGAGCAAGGAATATGTTCAGGTACTCTTCCTCGGAAAGTTTGTTGCACTTCTTGGGCTGCTTCTTGACCACTTTAGGTACCTCCTCCTCACTCTTACTGCGATCAGCCTGCTTGCTGGATTCCACCGGTTTCTTTCCTCGAGCAACATCATGTTTGGTTCGTGAGAACTCTCTAGCCATTTCCTTGTCACGGTGGCTCGACCTACTGACTCGAGCAGGGGGACTCGAGCTAGGCACTGCATCAATCTCCATCGGTTCTCTGTTTGGTGAAACCGGTCCTCTCAGCTTCTGAATCTGTCTTAGCACAGCTTTGGCAGATGGTCTCCGAGCTTGTTGCGGTCTCTGGGATCCCTTGGGCTTAGTGAAGAGGAATTGGTTGATCATCTTGAAAAAGAGCTGAAGAATGATTATTCTGAAGAAATGCAGGAAGAACTTGAAATTTTTGGTGTGGAGAGCTTGGGAACTCGAGTTCTTCTTATATAGGCAAGGGGGAGCTAAATGACAGGGGAGGAGCGTGTGGAGCCTTGTTTGAATTTCAAAATTCGAATTTTGAGCGCCCAATGCTTGACTCGACGTGTTGACTCGACCAGGTGGGGTCGAGCTTGTCCCCTCTTTCTAGCACCAAAATTCAAATTTGAATCTCCCCCATCTGACTCGATCACCTAACTCGACCAGGGTGGTCGAGCTGGTTGGTCGAGTCAGACCAATTCGGCTCGTTTTCTCTTTTTCTTCGTGATTCAATACTCATACTCTCCTGAAATCACACAAACAAGCCAAAAACAAGAAATTAGCACACTTAAACGACGGTTTAGAAAGCAAAATTAAAGCAATATATACAAGGATAGACATGGGAATTCTTCCCAAGTGAGCTTGTTTATAGTCACTAAGCTTGACTTCCTGTTTTACTCAGGCAAGGAGAGGTTCATCTAGAGGAATTGAGGTTCCTTCTAGATTGATGCTGTCAGCCATGTACGGTTTGAGCCTTTGCCCGTTCACTATGAATTCGTTTCTGCTCTTTCCGATCAAGGTGACTGCTCCGTATGGTGAAACTTCCTTGTTAGTGAAGGGTCCTGACCATCTGGACTTACGCTTTCCTAGAAATAACTTGAGCCTAGAGTTGAAGAGGAGGACCTGATCACTAGCTTTGAGCTCTTTAGGAAGAATCCTTCTGTCATGGAAGACTTTAGTCCTCTCCTTGTAAAATTTAGAACTCTCATAAGCATCCATCCTGATCTCCTTTAGTTCATGCAGATCCAATGCTCTCTTCTCTTGTGCAGTCTTGATATCCAGATTCAAGAGTTTTATTGCCCACAATGCCTTGTACTCAATCTCCACAGGCAGATGGCAAGCTTTGCCATAGAGTAGCTGGAATGGTGTTCTCCCAATCGGTGTTTTGAATGCAGTCCGATAAGCCCAGAGAGTCTCATCAAGCTTAGAAGACCAATCTCTCTTTGAAACCCCTACTACTCTTGCCAAAATGGCCTTGATCTGCTTGTTGGACACTTCCACTTGCCCACTAGTCTGAGGATGGTATGGTGTGGCTACCTTGTGCTTAATCCCATGAGATCCCCCACCACTGATCACTACCCTTGGTACTCCAAATCTAGGGAAGATAACACTCTTGAACATCTTCAAAACCACCTTTGCATCATTGGTAGGACAGGTTATTGCTTCAACCCACTTGGAGACATAATCAACAGTGATATGTCTATATTTTACATGTTTTTAGCATGTATTTATCATACATTTAACCTTGTCTCACAGCATATTTTTACCATTCTATGACATTTGTTTCCAGTTTTGCATACTTAGATTGTTTTGCATTAGGATTGCATGCATATTGCATTTTGGAGCTGTATCAGGTACATTCAAGGAATATTGAAGATATTAAGGTCAAATAGAGAGAAGAGAAGAAGGGAGTCGAGTTCTACAAAAAAAAAAGGACTTGGAGACTGACTCTAGCAAACAGGTCGAGTCAGTAGGTCGAGTCAGCACCAAAGACTGCATTTTGAGATCATCTCGACCTCCAACTCGACCCCCAGGTCGAGTCTATGCCAAAGTCACTGTCTTGGAACTAACTCGACCAAGCAGGTCGAGTCAGCTGATCGAGTCCACCGTAAAGTTGCTGTCTTGAAGTTTTTCGCCGGACTCGACCCAAGCACTCGACCCCCAGGTCGAGTGCACCTCCGAACTTAGCTATTTTATCTTTTAGCGAGCTAGGGTTTTGCCAAATCCTATAAATACTCTACATTATCCATTGGACAAAAAAGAGGAGTCTGCTGGATTTTTCTCTTTTCCCTAATCTTGTCTTTGCTTTTGTATTCAGATTTCTTTCAATCTACTTTGTATTTGTGTTTAATTCTTAGTAGTCTCTCTAATCTCATCTTAATATTTCCATTTATGCAAGTTTTAATGATTTTTGGGTTTGTGTTCTTGATGTTCTTCATGGGTTCTGAGTAGTTTTTAGGGTTCTTAAGGATGAGATAGATTAAGTGTAGAATCTTAGTCTCCTAGGTGGTTTAAGCTTAGATTACTTGAAATCCCTTCTAGATTAGTGTTATTAATGCTAGTTTTTCTCTGATCAATTGGAATTAGAACTTAAACATTTCTACGCTTAGAAGGTGTTTGATGAATTGCCTGAACCAACTAATTCCAGAGACTTGCATTTCTAGCCTAAGAGATTGGTTGTCTAGGGTGTTTATTGGCTTTAATAGACTGATTCTTAATGTCTGCTAGGTTAGATTTCGCTAAAGAGATTTAGGTATGGAACTAGCTTCGCTTGAAGTAATCTGTCATGAGAATGGATTTAGCTGCTGATGAGTTTATTGTCTAGGGATTAGCTCTGTTTGAGTTTGTTAAACACCTAGGTAGATTAAGAGGAAACACTGATTAATAACCCCCATCCTTAGGAGCTTCTGTTTATTTGATTGAATTCTGTTTGCATTGTTTTTGTTAGTAACTACCAGTTCTGTTAGCGTTTGTTTTTAACTTCTGTAATGCTTTCAATTATGGTTCTGTTAGATTGTTAATTTCATGATCTGTTGCTTGGCTTGACTTAATTGATTTGATTGCATCTTTTCTGGTTAATAGCTCACCCATTTGGATTGACACCTTTTTGTGCTACAATGATAGTGCATTAGGGAATTGACCCTTATCAGTTTGATTTACATCAAATTGACCTCTATCAATTTGGCGCCGTTGCCATTTGGGTGTTGTTTGTTACATTTAGGATTTCAAATCTTTTCAGATCAAGTTCTTTTTCGTCTAATTTGCTACTCACTTTGTGTTTCCTTCATTGTCTTTGCATTTCAGGTACTTCTACACGTCACAGGATAGACTCTATCTATCCCCTGTATTGACTCGACCAACCAACTCGACCAAACTGACCGAGTCAGTCAATCGAGTCCAGTTTCACCCGCATGCAAACGAGATCAAAAGGAAACCAGAACCTCATGCGTTACCTCGACAACATCAATCAACTACCAAGGAAGTTGCGTGATCAGAGAGAGCACATCAGAGTAGATCAACATGATCAAGTGGGAATGGAAGAAATCCCACAAGGACCGCATGAACAAGGACCTCCTCTGAGGAGGCCACGATTGATTGGAGCAGAAGATGCTCCTAACACTCATACTCATAGGCAAGGGATTATACCTCCTACAATCCAGAACAACAACTTTGAGATCAAGAGTGGTTTGATAGCTATGGTGCAAAGCAACAAATTCCACGGGTTGCCTCTGGAAGATCCTCTTGTCACTTGGACGAGTTTGATAGGCTCTGTAGCCTCACTAAGATCAATGGAGTCAGTGAAGATGGCTTCAAACTTCGACTTTTCCCCTTCTTCTCTTGGTGATAAAGCCCATCTGTGGGAGAAGAATTTACCTCATGGATCGATTACATCCTGGGATGACTGCAAAAAGGCTTTCCTTGCCAAGTTCTTCTCAAACTCAAGGACAACAAGACTCCGCAACGAGATCTCCAGATGGTGAAACTTTCTGTGAAGCTTGGGAAAGATACAAGAGCTACCAATCTCAGTGTCCTCATCATGGATTCAGCAACGAGTATATTCTTAGCACTTTTTACAGAGGAGTTCTCCCAAAGATAAGGATGCTACTAGATACAGCCAGCAATGGAAACTTCCTAAATAAAGACGTTGATGAAGGCTGGGAGCTAGTGGAGAACCTTGCTCAATCTGATGGGAACTACAATGAGGATTATGATAGGAGCGTAAGGAAGAATGCGGATTCCGGTGAGAAGTATAAGCAAGAAATCCAGGATCTTAATAAGAAGTTGGATAAACTCCTCCTAGTCTAGTAAAAGCAGGTTCACTTTGTTATTGACGAAGGGCAACTTCAAGTTCAAGATGGGGAGAGCTATCAGCTAGAAGAGATAAGCTATATTCAGAACCAGGGAGGTTACAACAAAGGCTTCATCAATTATAAGAACAACCCGAACTTATCATACCGGAGCACCAACGTTGCCAACCCACAGGATCAGGTCTATCCGCCTCAGCCAAAACTGACTCCGCACAAACCATTTGTCCCTTACAATCAACATCCGAGTTTTGCCCCTAAGTAGCACTACCAGGAGAGCTATCCACAACATGGAGCCACAAGTCACCACCTGGTTTTACACCTCACAAAACTCAAACTTCTAACGCTCAAGATCAACAGATGATGAACATGCTGCAACAACTTCTACAAGGTCAAGCAGCTGGTGCGCTGGAAGAAGATAAGAAATTTTGTGAAGTCAAAACCCAGATGGACTACACCTACAATGATCTCAACAGCAAGATTAAGACATTGAACTACAAAATTAAGTACTTGGAAAACAACAGTGCCTCCGCTTCTTCCATAAAGCCTATTGGACAACTTCTAGGAAAAGCAATTCAGAACCCAAAGGAGTATTTCAATGCCATCTTTTCAATGGAATCAAGTACCATTGCTGATCATGAAGCTGCAGTTAGAAAAATTGAGTCTTTGCTTTATGGTTCAGATGCTAACACCGATACAATCACTTTGAGGAGTGGAAGAGAGTTGCCTGCAAGGGACGGATCAGCTCCAGTCACTGCGGACAGTGAAGACGAATATGGGGAGGATTTGAATCGCAAAAACGGACCAGCAGAGCAGCCAGACTCGACCAACCAACTCGACCAAACCGATCGAGTCTGTGGTCGAGTTAGTCCGCCACTTGCTGAAAACCTGTTGCTTCTGAGGAAAAGAAAGAACCCTTTGTCCCCCCTCCTTACAAACCTATACTTCCCTTCCCAGGAAGATTCAAGAAGGATAAAGACGTGACCATGGTTGAATACAAGGGTAATATCGATTGCATTGGTTCACCAAGCACGACACAGATTGAGCCTAAGTCTCTCCCCAAGCTTGGGAATCCCGGTATGTTCTATATAACCTGCTTTCTTGGTGATTTGGAAATTGAGGATGCTCTATGCGACTCTGGTTCAAGTGTGAATATCATGTCCCATGAGATGTTAAAGAGTATAAGGATAAGAAGCATCACTCATCACCCATCACCCATCACTTTTGGAGATGCTCATTCACGAAAGCCACTTGGTCTTCTTGAAGATTACCCACTTAAAGTTGGGGATTGTATAGTCCCAACGGATTTCGTTGTTATGGAAATGAAGAAGGCCAACAAGCTCCCACTCCTCCTTGGAACTCCCTTCCTCAACACTACTGGTGCAAACATGGACTTCAAGAACCAAAGGGTAGTTCTTATGAATGTGAATGACAAGTTCTAATACCCAAAGAAAGCTTCTTCCAATGAGCTATGTGGTACAATTACTATCAAAGATGATGGCTACAGTGATGAGGAAGTAAAGTACATTGGTACAATTGAGAAGGTCGATGAAGTTCCACCCCCAAAGGTTTATGAAGAGAAAGAGAAGTCTCTGGAAAGAAAGGATGGAGCTGAGAGCACAATGAATGAGCAAGGGGTCAAGCCATTTATACTTGGTCAGATCATTGTAGAGGAGACCTCAGTCCCCTCCATGAACCACCCTAGACCTAATAAGGAGGTGCAGTCAAGCTTAGAGACTTTAAACAAGCTCACTTGGAAGGAAGTCCCATGTATATCCTTGTATATAATGCTTTAGATTCTTGGTATTTGGTTGGTTATTTAGTGTTTTTGGTTTGCAGGAATAATTAGAGGAGAGTATGAGTGCTAAATGATGAAGAAAAGGAGGAAAAAACCAAACACGTGACATACTCGAACTGCCCACTCGAGTCAGTGTTAACGCCTACTTTCAAATTCAAAAACCAACAGACTCGACCAACAAACTCGACCCCCATGATCGAGTCAGTGATCGAGTTAGCACACAGACCATCTTACACCAGAGAGAGCATGGAGGAATCAATGACCTCGTTCTTCTCCAACTCTTGACGTACCAGCTCCATCTATTCTTGTACATATCATTTGCATTTTTAGTCTTTGTTTTTGTTGTTTCTTAAATCATCCTTCAGATTTTTATTACACAAAGGACTGTGTAATTTAAGTTTGAGGGAGGGTTTAAGATGTGTTTGACTTGTTTTCGGTGTTTTTATTTTCAAATTTTGTGCATATTTGAGTCTGCATGCATCTAAGGCATATAAAAACCAAAAAAATTTGAAAATTTTGAAAAAGAAAAAAGTGTTCATGTAATTGCATTTGCATTTAGGATTGAGTCTAGATTCTTTTCATATAAGGCTATTGCATATGCATAGGGGATTATGATGATTATAACCTTGTAAGCGTCCTGATTTAATAAGATAATCTCAATGCCCTCGTTTCTAGTTGTCTAATGCATTGTGAATGAACTTGAAGTAAGACTGCACCATACTTTGAATGCACAACTAGATATTCTTGTTTGAAGCATGATGTGATTTGACACCATTCCCTATCTAATTGAACCTGAATTTGACTTGTAATTATCTTGCTTATGCATTGCATTTGAGCTCATGGATACCACATACATACTTGGATTTTCTTTCACCTGTTTACCACTCTTGCTAATCCAAGTAGTTGTTCTCATCCTTAGAACAGTTTCCCTACCCTTAACCTAGCCTTCTTTCGAGCCATGTTTACTTTATTGAGTGTGTAAGGCCTATTTCTGAATGAGCTTGGCAGAAAGTGTTAGGTTTGAACCGACAAGGATAGAGTCTCATGTAGTTCTGGTTTGCAATTTTCGAATTAGATAGGACTAGGTGGGAACTTGATTTGGGTATAGGGTTTGGGGCTGTGCCAAAAAGAAAAAAATAGGAGAAAGAAGAAAAGAAAAAGGGAAAATGGTTAAAAGTTTTTAAGAGAGAAATGCTGAAAGTAAATTAACCTAGTAAAGGATTAGGGGCTGTGTCAAAATAAGAAAAAAGGGAAAGAAAGGCAAAAGGCCTAATGTATTAAGAAAAAAATCCAAAGCTGGAAGTGAAAAACCCCTAATCCGCAGGAAGTCTTTAAAACCTCTCCTTAAAACAAGAACATGAAAAAGAGAATGAGTTTGATCTAAGAAAAAGTTCAAGGCAGAAAAATGATTGTCAAGAGTTAAGGGTAGAAATAGGACATTTTTCTGGGTTTAGAACTAAGAGGGTTAGGTTCACTTGTGTATCATTGGGTAGATGAGAATCGATCTTTATATGCATAGGTTGGTTCTAACCTTTAGCATTCTGCTGAAGTTCATTCCTTTTTTCTGAGTGATCCCTGTTTTGAATTGATTAAACCATATAAAAGGGACCATCTTTGTCTCTTAACCTTACCCTTAGCCAAATGAGTTCATTGAATGTGCATAGCTTGATTCATGGTTTCTGCTTAATTGAATGTTAAAGGGAAAGGTAGATTTGAATGCATGTCTAGATTGAGACTAATCGAAATTGTGTTGTGAAGAGTATGGCTAAAAGTTTTTAAGTAAAGTTCTAACATCTTGCATTTTAGAACTAGCAACTTGGACATTGATATCATCTATTTTATCAGCATGCTTTGGTTCTGAATCCCCACCTTCAAACCTCTCCTCCATCTTATACTTATTTGTTTACTTGAGGGCAAACAAAGACTAAGTTTGGGGGAGTTGATATGTCTATATTTTACATGCTTTTAGCATGCAATTATCATCCATTTAACCTTGTCTCACAGCATATTTTTATCATTCCATGACATTTGTTTCCAGTTTTGCATACTTAGATTGTTTTGCATTAGGATTGCATGCATATTGCATTTTGGAGCTGTATCAGGTACATTCAAGGAATATTGAAGATGTTGAGGTCAAATGAAGAGAAGGGAAGAAGGGAGTCGAGTTCTACCAAAAAAGAGGACTTGGAGACTGACTCTAGTAAACCGATCGAGTCAGTAGGTCGAGTCAGCACCAAAGACTGTATTTTGAGATCAGCTCGACCTCCAACTCAACCCCCAGGTCGAGTCCATACCAAAGTCACCGTCTTGGAACCAACTCGACCAAGCAGGTCGAGTCAGCTGATCGAGTCCACCGTAAAGTAGCCGTCTTGAAGTTTTTCGCCGGACTCGACCCAAGCACTGGACCTCACCTCCGAACTTAGCTATTTTATCTTTTAGCGAGCTAGAGTTTTGCCAAATCCTATAAATACTCTGCATTATCCATTGGACAAAAAAGAGGAGTCTGCTGGATTTTTTTCTTTTCCCTAATCTTGTTCTTGCTTTTGTATTCAGATTTCTTTCAATCTACTTTGTATTTGTGTTTAATTCTTAGTAGTCTCTCTAATCTCATCTTAATCTTTCCATTTATGCAAGTTTTAATGATTTCTGGGTTTGTGTTCTTGATGTTCTTCATGGGTTCTGAATAGTTTTTAGGGTTCTTAAGGATGTGATAGATTAGGTGTGGAATCTTAGTCTCCTATGTGGTTTAAGCTTAGATTACTTGAAATCCCTTCTGGATTAGTGTTATTAATGCTAGTTTCTCTCTGATCACTTGGAATTAGAACTTAAACATTTCCATGCCGAGAAGGTGTTTCATGAAATGCCTGAACCAACTAATTCCTGAGATTTGTATTCCTAGCCTAAGAGATTGGTTGTCTAGGGTATTTATTGACTTTAATAGACTGATTCGTAATGTCTGCTAGGTTAGATTTCGTTAAAGAGATTTAGGTCTGGAACTAGCTTAGCTTGAAGTTATCTGTCATGAGAATGGATTTAGCTGCTGATGAGTTTATTGTCTAGGGATTAACTCTGTTTGAGTTTGTTAAACACCTAGGTAGATTAAGAGGAAACACTGATCAATAACCCCCATCCTTAGGAGCTTCTGTTTATTTGATTGAATTCTGTTTGCATTGTTTTTGTTAGTAACTAATAGTTCTGTTAGCGTCTGTTTTTAACTTCTGTAATGCTTTCAATTATGGTTCTGTTAGATTGTTAATCTCATGATCTATTTCTTGGTTTGACTTAATTGATTTGATTGCATCCTTTCTGGGTAATATATCACCCATTTGGATTGACACCTTTCTATGCTACAATGACAGTGCATTAGGGAATTGACTCTTATCAGTTTGATTTACATCAAATTGACCTCTATCAAACATCCACCAAGATGTAGCTGTTCCCATAAGATGGTGGGTTGAAAGGCCCCATGAAGTCAATGCCCCACACATCAAACACTTCAACTTCTAGAATCGGGTCTGAGGCATCTCGTTCCTTCTGCTAATTTTACCCATTCTCTGGCAAGGATCACACTTAGTAATTGAAAGGACCTACCCCGGAACAATAAGACGGAACCCGCGGAAAATACGAAATTTTTAAAACTTTTTCTTAAAACATTTCTAATCGGTGAATAATTAAAACTTACTTGACACTCAAGCTAAAGACTCCTCATCTAATACAAGACAAACACTTAAACCTTAAAGCAATAGGGATCGATCGATCTTCCCCAGGATCGATCGATCCTATTCCCTAAAAACAGACCCGAAACTTCTGCCTTAAGAACGCCCCTCAGGAATGGTCGATCCTCCCAAGAACGGTCGATCCTGACCCCATAGGATCGATCGATTACCCTTGGACCGATCGATCTTCACACCCTAAAACGATCCGAAAATTCTTACGTCAAAACGGATCGATCGATCATATCTTTATCGATCGATCTCTTACCTCCACCAAAATAACCCGATCATTCTGGCCAAAATTGATCTCACCCCGGGATCGGTCGATCCTAACCCCTAAAAACTTGGCCAAAAATCTTTTGCTTCGAAAACCACCTACAGGATCGATCGATCCTACTTGGATCGGTCGATCTCTCCTTTGTCCTGCGCCCAAAACAACTTCACTCAAGCAACACATAATAACAACCAACAACCAACCATGACATTTCTTAAGCATTCAAAACCATTTTAACATACCAATATGCATCATATCAAGTTCAACATTGCATCCTAAGTACAAAAGTTATAAACAACACAAAAGATGCAAAAAGGAAACCCGATATGCCTAGATCATCCATCTTCCTTCTCGGCCTTGGTTCCACGAGCTCCGCTATTTAAGACTTGTCCTTACCTGCACCAAAAGAGGCACGTAAACATTGATAATGCTTAGTGAGGCGGTCATCCCGTCCCCACCGCGACACGAACATACAATTACCAAACTTACCGGAATCAACATGCAATGCAACAATCAAACCATAACATGATAGAGCTCTATCGTCACACATACAACACACACATGGACTAGCCATAAATCACACCCATATTGTCGAACCCTACATCACACATTAATCACGAAGAGTCTGATAATTGTATGACTACGCTACGGTCACGCACTCACCTCGAATACGGTTGAAACGAAAAACACTCCTTTGATGGTTTCCAAGCCTTAAGCTTACTTCTTCTTGGCTCTTACTTAGCCAACATCAAGGTAGCACCAATCCCTAACAAAAGATCACCACAACACTTCTCAAGAGGTGATAACAATCTCTCAAAATCGGATTATCCAATCCCCCAAATCGAATTCCTTTCTCCAAAAACAGGGCTTTCTTTAACCGATCATAACTTTTATCCTAGTTCAAATTTAAGAAATTCCTTCGGTGAACTTCAAGATCAAACTCTCACCAACCTATCTACCAAATTGCAGTTCAAACAAACAAGATTTGAGTGCCCAATCACTCCATCAAACTCGCCCCGTCTCTACAGCCTGAAAACAGAGTAGTCTAGGGAGAAAAATCATATCTCCCAAACCCCTCAACACAATCCCACGAAATTTGATAGATAACTAGTCGAGAAATTGAAGAACTTACCCACAAAATTTCAGCTCAATCAGAGCTCTCTAGCTTGGTCGATCGGACCTCTCAAGACACCCCAAGAATTCTGTTTTCTCAACTCTTTCTCCTTTACTCTTCTTCCTTTATCTTCTCCTTCCTCCCCTCCTTCTTCCTCTCTTTCTTTCTCTCCTTTTCTCTCTTCTTCTCTCTCTCTAAGTATAGATTTTTCTTGCCCAAATGAAGAGAAGAGAAGCTTCAAGAACAATATAGAAGGAGAGGGAGATATATACATATATGTGTATATATCTTTGTTGGTTTAATTAAAATTAAACCAAACCAAACCGGAAATTACTAAACCGCCTCAATTAAGTTCTCTCGCTCGGTTTAGTAACTCTATTTAATTTCCTGAAATGTTCAAAACATCTCTCCGTCCCAAGATATTTCCCTCACTCCGGCAAACCTCGAAATTACCGCTAATTCTGCTCAAACCGAACCACTCGAGATTACATCTCTTCGATCAATCCTTTGATCGAATCAACCCGCCTACCGCCCCTAGCGTCCCAGACTCGGTTCAATAACACTCCCGAGTCTAACATCACAAGATCCTATGTGGTCACCCAACGGCTAACTCGTCAAAATCCAATATCCTCGGATTCGAACGAGTTAAGTCCGTCAAACGACCTAGCATATTAGAATCCAATACCATAGGACCCTAATATGCTAAGTCCCCATGAGATCCAATATCATAGGACCCCACCCTGGGCTACCGATCTAGGATATCACATAATCCTAATCAGTAAAAACCCTCTGAGATCATAAGATCTCACCCTGAGCTACCGATCTAGGATACCGTATATCCTAATCAGTAAAAACCCTCTGAGATCATAAGATCTCACCCTGGGCTACCGATCTAGGATACCGCATATCCTAATCAGTAAAAACCCTCTGAGATCATAAGATCTCACCTTGGGCTACCGATCTAGGATACCGCATATCCTAATCAATAAAAACCCACCCTGTTAGGATTATCAGGTAATCCTAACCAGCATCATTAGAGTCAAATGTCATATGACTCTAATGACCCCTCATTGGGGTTATATCACACAACCCCAATGACCCGTCAATAGGATTGAATATCACACAATCCTATCGACCCCAACCACGTATTAAGATCTAGTGATCTAAACCCAAAAATCCCCGAACCGAGACGGAACAACCACCGCTCCCAACTCCGCAACACATGAAATACCACACCATGTGTCAACCCGCCGATACATGAAATACCACATCATGTACTCGACATCCCTAATACATGAAATACCGCATCATGTATTAATCATTCTCAACAATTCGATAAACATCCACATATTAATAATTTCTCATCAAATACAACAATCCCGAGGATCCATTACAACAAACATCAAATACAATTACAAATCGGGAAGATACTAAGGAACACGGATGTTACAATAATGAACGCTTGAGCATCCTTAAACATTGAAAGCCACCATAATCCTGCTTGGAGAACTTTCTGTACAGTCTTGAAAGTAGCAAAGTGACCCCCATAAATTGAACCATGGCAGTGCTCCAAAACCCCTTTTACTTCTTCCTCAGCTATGCATCTTCTGTAAAGACCATTGATATATCATGGATTTTACCCGTTTTTAGCCATGATATAAGTCGCTTTATCGAGTCTTTCTAGTGCTTTTTCTATCATTTTAGAGTCTTTTCAGGTTTTAGCACGTTTGGGATGAAATTGGAGATTTTGGAGGCATTTGGAGCCTTTTTGGAGCAAACCGAAGAAAGTACCCGATTTGAAGCCTGAGTATCGATCGACACCACTCCGAGTATCGATCGACACCACTCCGAGTATCGATCGACACCATCATGGTATCGATCGATACCGACGTAATCAACGCGCAGAAGAGATTTTCAAGGAAGCCCATAAGAAGCCCAATACTTTCTCTTATTTACAAAAAGGCCCAGCTCGTGTTTTTAGACCTATTTAAGCAAACTTTTAGTCATTAGGTTGGGGGGGACTTCAGACTTTACTTTGGACTTTTATTCTGGAGCCACCATTGAGATTTGAGAGCTTTTGTGAGGGAGACGGATCCAAGACTCTGTTCATCATAGAGAAGATCCCGAACCCTTGTTTTTATTCTTTTGTTTAATCTCATGATTTATTCAGTTATGTTATTTGTTTCATCTATCATGTCTGAGTAGTCTCATTTTAGGTTCAGGGTTTTCTCATATGGATTTCTCTGATTTATGATAATTGATTTGTTAGGGTTCAAAATCTGAATAGTTCTTCACCATAGGTTGTTCTCAAAGCTATTTCTAACCTGATCACTTAGAACATAGAACCTAGATTAATCGATTAGGCACGACAGTGCAATTGAGTAATCTGATAAAACCTAGGGTGAGCAATTGGATTATCTGCAAAGAGATTTGGTTTAATCGAATTGTGAACATATCAAACTTGAATTGATTGCTGGTTTACTGTGTAGAATTTGCAAAGAGATTTGGAATTTTAGACTTTAGACTTAGTTAGTTTTCGCAACGACAGTTGGTTAACTATACTTTCGTGTTTGAGTTCGAGAACGGCGCTTAATTGAATTGAACCTTAATTGATTAATTGTTATCTATCATTGATTTCCTGAGAATTTCCCTGAGCCTAGTTTCCCCTCATATAAATCAACCTAAGTTTAATTCGATCATTTGTTTTCTCATCAATCATTTGTTTGCTTAGCACAATCTGCATCTTTCATCTATTGCGTGAGTTTTCTTTAGTTCTTGTGTTCGACCCCTGATATACTGCAGCAACTGCTTTAGTACTTTTAGGGTATTAATTTGAGCATATCAAATTTGGCGCCGTTGCCGGGGACTCTAAAAATTCACCATTAGAATTTTAGTTGTCGATTTTGTCTAAGTTCGTCGTCAGTATCGATCGATACTCCATTGGTATCGATCGACACTGAACGTCTGTTTTTGGATTTCGGTTACTTATTTTCTCGTCTTTTGATTTTCAGGTGTATGCATCAGCGAGCTACCAGGAGATCGAAGGACACACCACTGATCAATCTCTCCAACACAGAGTTAGCAGAGCTTGAACGCACAATTCGAACAAAGAAAAGGACTACAGTTGAGATGGATCTTCCACATGGTTTGGTGCATGATGAGGAAGGTGGACGCCAACTTCCTGCCGAGGCTGGACGTCAACCTCAGCAACCTCACGCCGAGGCTGAACGGACGCTTGGCGAGTACAACCGACCGGATCAATTCTATGCCAATCGAGCAGCGATCCGTATTCCGACTTTCCAGAGGAATGACTTTGAGCTGAAGCCTGCTTACTTCGCTCTTGTTGGACAACACCCCTTCACCGGTCTCTCTCATGAGCACCCTATGGATCACATCGAGAAATTCGAGGATTTGGTCACCAGTATGAAGTACAATGGTGTACCACAAGAATACCTCTTTTGTAAGCTCTTTCCATACTCACTTGGTGGAGAGGCAGCTTACTGGCTGAAGCAATTACCTCCCGGATCTTTCACTACTTGGAACGAGACCAAGAACGCATTCCTGACCAATTTCTATGACGATGCGAGATCGGAGGAGCTCAGGAACAAGATCTCTCAATTTTCTCAGGGTCCAACAGAAGCACTCAAGGCTGCTTGGGTGCGATTCAGATCCTACCAGAGAGACTGTCCGCATCACGGTTTCAGTCAAGTTCAACTGCTCGGGATCTTTTACAGAGGGATTGATTGGCGGTATCAGATGGCACTGGATTCTGCAAGCAACGGGAACTTCAACACTAGGATTCCAACAGATGCTGTGAAGCTAATTGAGAACTTGGCGTCTTGCAATAGCACCAAAAATGCTGATTTTGAGCGGAAAAGGCTCGCTAGTGTTGCTGATGGTTCGCAGATTGCTGAGGTTCAGGCGAAGCTGGACACGATGCACAACCTCTTAGTGGGGAAGACAAAGAAGGCTGTACATTTTGCTGAGGAAGTAGAGGAGATTAAAGATGAAACAGAAGATGTTAACTACATTGGTGATTCTGGTTTTTAGGGTCAGCGATTTGGTTACAACAACAACCGAAGCTTCAACAACAATCAGCAAGGTGGTTACAAGTCTGGAGGTAACCAATCTGGTTTTGGTGCCACACAATTCGCCCAAAAACCACTTCAAGGCGGTGATTTTACTCGCCAATACAGTAATTCATCTTACCAACCGCATTCTCCGAGGTCTACAGAGAGTAAAACAGAGATCCTTTTGGAACAGATTCTGCAGGGACAACAAAGGATGACTGGAGAGTTTAATGGGAAGCTGGATAACTTGTATATCGACCTGAATGGCAAGATTGAGGCGTTGAATCTGTCGCAGAAGAAGCTTGAGACTCAGATTGCTCAGACCGCAGCTGCTGTGAAAAGACAAGAGGGATTTCTACCAGGAAAGACTGAAGATCCAAGAGCCCACATCAATGCCATAAGTCTGAGAAGTGGTAAAGTGGTGGAATCAGGAGTTGGGCAAGCTCCAATAGCTGATAATCTCGTCGATCTTGCTGGAGACGACGAGTGGGATGCTGAAAATTCCGGCGTGTCGATCGACACTCCACCAGTATCGACCGATACCACCAAAGCATCGATCGACACTACTCCAGTATCGATCGATACCAAGACAAATCCGAAGGAAGGTGCTGAACCTGTCAAGGAAAGGGTTTACAAGCCGAAGTTGCCCTATCCTATCACTCCTAAGCTGACCAAAAAGGAGTGGGAAGATGCTAGATGCAAGGTTATGTTCGACAAGCTGGTAGTTGAACTTCCTTTTGTTGATGCTATCAAAACTTCTCCTGCACTCAGAAGATACGTGAAGCGGATGGTATCCAGCAATTTCAGTCTCAGTGAAGGTGTCGCTATGCTTTCAGCTGAGTGCAGTGCTATTCTAACCAACACGATTCCTAAGAAACTTCCAGATCCAGGTAGCTTTGTGTTGGATTGCACTGTTTTCACAAAGCGTTTTGCGCGCTCTCTTTGTGATATTGGATCGAGTGTAAATCTCATGCCGCACTCCGTTGCTAAGAGAATGGGAATGAGTGATTATCAACCTACACGGATTTCACTGGTCCTTGCTGATCGTTCTGTACGTCTACCAGAAGGGCTTCTCGAAGATGTACCTGTTAAGATTGGGAATTGCTTGATTCCAACTGATTTCATCGTTTTGGAATACGATGCTGAGCCTAAGGATCCTCTTATCCTAGTGATATGCTCAAATTAATACCCTAAAAGTACTAAAGCAGTTGCTGCAGTATATCAGGGGTCGAACACAAGAACTCAAGAAAATTCACACAATAGATGAAAGATGCAGATTGTGCTAAGCAAACAAATGATTGAATAGAAAACAAATGATTGAATTAAGCTTAGGTTGATTGATATGGATGGAAACTAGGCTCAGGGAAATTCTCAGGAAATCAATGATAGATAATAAATTAATCAATTAAGATTCAATTCAATTAAGCGCCGTTCTTGAACTCAAACACGAAAGTATAGTTAACCAACTGTCGTTGTGAAAACTAACTAAGTCTAAAATCTAAAATTCCAAATCTCTTTGCAAATCCTACACAGTAAACCAGCAATCAATTCAAGTTTGATATGTTCACAATTCGATTAAACCAAATCTCTTTGCAGATAATCCAATTGCTCACCCTAGGTTCTATCAGATTACTCAATTGCACTGTCGTGCCTAATCGATTAATCTAGGTTCTATGTTCTAAGTGATCAGGTTAGAAATAGCTTTGAGAACAACCTATGGTGAAGAACTATTCAGATTTTGAACCCTAACAAATCAATCATCATAAATCAGAGAAATCCATATGAGAAAACCCTAAACCTAAAAAGTGACTACTCAGACATGATAGATGAGACAAATAACATAACTAAATAGATCATAAAATTAAATATAGCAAAAGAATAAAAACAAGGGTTCGGGATCTTCTCTATGATGAACAGAGTCTTGGATCCGTCTCCCTCACCAAAAAACTCTCCAATCTCAATGATGGCTCTAGAATAAATAGTCAAAAGTAAAAAAATCTGTCCAAAAGCCCTAAAACTTGCTTAAAAACCCCCCAAAACACGAGCTGGGCTTCCTCTGTAAATATTGGGATGATTGGGCTTTTGTGGGCTTCCTTGAAAATCTCTCCTGCGTCTCGAGTGCGTGGGTATCGATCGATACCAGGGTGAGTGTCGATCGATACCAGGCCTTCAAACGGGTACTTTCTTCGGTTTGCTCCAAAAAGGCTCCTAATGTCCCCAAAATCTCCAATTTCGTCCCAAACGTGCTAAAATCTGAAAGGAACCTAAAATGATAGAAAAAGCACTAGAAAAACTTGATAAAACAACTTATATCATGGCTAAAAATGGGTAAAATCCATGATATATCACCTAGGCAGACCATTCCTTGCTACTGCTGGTGCTCTGATTGACTACAAGAATGGGCAGATTACTCTGAATGTTGGTGATTTGGTAATGTCTTTTAACATGGAAAAAATCATGAAACGACCAACCATCGACGGGCAAATCTTCTGCGTCGACACATTCAGTGACATTGCAGAGGAGTATTTTCTGGGAAAACATCCTGAGGATCCACTAGAGCGAGCACTGGTTCATACTGAAGGGTCAGAGTTGGGTTTTGATGATGATGCTGCTGGTTATGTTAGAATCCTCGATAGTGCAGAGCCAGTATCGATCGATACCACAGGAGGTATCGATCGACACCACGTGTGTGCAGTGGAAAGTTTAGGCGAAATTCCTAAACAAGTCAGTGTTTCTGGGGATTGGAGTGAGGAAAAGGCACCAAAGATTGAGCTCAAACCACTTCCAGCCGAGCTAAGATACGTTTTCATTGGCCCTAATTCGACATATCCTGTTATTGTCAATTCTTCTTTGAACAATACGGAGGTCACTTTACTGCTGAGCAAGCTGCGCAAGTATCGCAAAGCTCTTGGCTATTCTCTTGATGATATTGCAGGTATCTCTCCCGACCTATGCATGCACAGGATCTACCTGGAAGATGAGTCAAAGTCATCGATTGAATGTCAGAGACGGTTGAACCCGAACATGAAAGAAGTTGTCAGGAAAGAAGTGATGAAACTGCTAGAAGCTGGGATCATTTATGCAATCTCAGATAGTTCTTGGGTCAGTCCTGTTCATGTTGTGCCTAAGAAAGGCGGTATCACAGTGGTGAAGAATGAAAAGAACGAGTTGATCCCGACACGGACTATCACTGATCATAGGATGTGTATTGATTACAGAAAGTTGAATGCTGCTACACGAAAGGATCATTTTCCTTTGCCTTTTATTGACCAGATGTTGGAGCGCTTGGCTAATCACCCATACTACTGTTTTCTTGATGGGTATTCAGGTTTTTTCCAGATCCCCATTCACCCAGAGGATCAAGGGAAGACAACTTTTACATGCCCTTATGGCACTTTTGCGTACCGCAGAATGCCGTTTGGACTATGTAACGCTCCTGCCACTTTCCAGAGATGCATGATTTCGATCTTCACTGATATGATCGAGGAGTTTATGGAGGTATTCATGGATGATTTCTCTGTTTATGGGTCTTCATTTAAGGATTGTCTGGATAACTTATGCAAGGTCCTTCAGCGATGTGAAGAGAAGCATCTGGTTCTTAACTGGGAAAAGTGTCACTTCATGGTGCAAGCTGGGATTGTTTTGGGGCACAAGGTTTCAGAGAAGGGGATTGAAGTTGATCAGGCCAAGGTTCAGGTCATCTCGAGTTTGCAACCACCACGGTCAGTTTCAGAGATCCGAAGTTTCCTGGGTCATGCTGGTTTCTACAGGAGATTTATGAAGGATTTCTCAAAAATTGCTCGACCTCTCACTGCCCTGTTGTGTAAGGAAGTGCAATTTGACTTCACCCCTGCTTGTTATGCTGCTTTCAAGGCCATCAAAACCGCGCTAGTGAGTGCACCTGTTGTTCAACCTCCAGATTGGAATCTGCCTTTTGAGGTCATGTGCGATGCGAGCGATTTTGCTGTAGGTGCTGTGCTGGGTCAGAGGAAGGAAAAGAGGCTGCATGTCATTTACTATGCCAGCCGTACATTGGATGATGCACAACGCAACTACAGTACTACCGAGAAAGAGCTCCTAGCAGTTGTGTTCGCTTTTGAGAAATTCAGATCTTATTTGGTTGGAAGCAAAGTAGTCGTGCACACTGATCATGCTGCTCTTAGATACTTGTTTCAGAACAAAGACCTCAAGCCTCGTCTGTGTCGTTTGGTACTTTTGCTTCAGGGCTTCGATATCGAAATTAAGGACAAGAAAGGGATAGAGAATGGAGTTGCAGATCACTTGTCGCGAATGAAGATAGATGGGGACGTGCCTATTGATGATTACTTACCAGAGGAACGCATCTATTTCATTGCTACAGAGGACCGGGCTGAATTTTCGAAAAATTTCGAATTCTCTGACGATCTGAGCATCAGTATCGATCGATACCACCTGGATATCGATCGACACCCTTCGGCGGATCATACAATTTTGTCGACAGATGGCATCAGTTCTTATGCTGCCTATTCAGCTGCTGTAACTACCATTTCCAGGCCTTGGTATGCTGACATCGCCAACTTTTTAGCAACAGAAACTAAGCCGAATCACACGACACCTTATGAGAGGAAAAAGTTTCTGCGAGAGGTACGGCGTTTCTTCTGGGATGAACCTTATCTGTATAAGCATTGCTCTGATGGTCTTTACAGAAGATGTTTGGCTGAGTCTGAGGTTCCAGACGTTCTTTTCCACTGCCATGGTTCTGAATATGCTGGGCATTTCGCAACTTTCAAGACAGTTTCTAAGGTTCTGCAAGCCGGTTTCTGGTGGCCGACTATGTTCAGAGATGCTAATGCTTTTGTTGCTCAGTGCGATACTTGTCAGCGGAGAGGGAAGATCAGTAAGCGATATGAGATGCCACAAAACTTCATCCTTGAGGTTGAAGTTTTTGATTGCTGGGGCATTTACTTCATGGGTCCTTTTCCATCGTCGCACAAGAACAGATACATTTTGGTTGCTGTTGACTATGTCTCCAAGTGGGTGGAAGCGATTGCTAGTCCAACCAATGATCATACGGTGGTTCTTAAGCTGTTTAAGACCATCATCTTCCCGCAGTTTGGGATCCCGCGAATCGTCATCAGTGATGGTGGCAGTCACTTCATCAACAAGGTTTTCGAGCGGTTGTTAAAGAAGTACGGGGTTAATCATCGTGTTGCTACACCGTATCATCCTCAGACAAGTGGACAAGTTGAGGTTTCAAACAGGCAGATCAAGGAGATTCTTGAGAAGACTGTGGGTACTTCGCGGAAGGAGTGGTCTACTAAACTGAATGATGCTCTCTGGGCATACAGAACTGCTTTTAAAACACCGCTAGGGACTACGCCATTTCACTTGCTGTATGGGAAAGCATGTCATCTCCCTGTTGAACTTGAGCATAAAGGAATCTGGGCGACAAGGCTACTCAACTACGACATCAAACCTGCTGCTGAGAGGAGATTGATTCAGTTGAATGAGCTCGATGAGATCAGATATCACGCCTATGAGAACTCAAAGTTGTACAAAGAACGAGCCAAGGTCTATCATGATAAGAAGATCCTTTCACGACAATTCGAACCAAACGACCAGGTTCTTCTTTATAACTCTCGTTTGCACTTATTTCCTGGAAAACTTCATTCTCGTTGGTCAGGTCCCTTCACTGTCAAGGACGTGCGACCACATGGTACCATAGTGCTGCTTAATTCGTCAGGTGACGAATTCACTGTGAATGGACAAAGGGTTAAACATTATTGGGCGAAAGCCGAAATTCCAGCAGGACAGATCGTGCCTCTGGCTAATCCACCCATCGCCTAACCGTCGTTAAAGTCAGGCTCATGACATTAAACAAGCGCTCAGTGGGAGGCAACCCACTGGTGATTCTGTACATACTAGTTTTGGTTTTTGGTTTTTGCTAATTTCCGTTTTTAGTTTTCTTAGTAACAGATTCAGAGATTGAGTGTCAGTATCGATCGATACCACCTGGGTATCGATCGATACCCGTCCGCCAGGTAAGTGCGTATATAAACCCCTAGGGCTGAAATCGCACAACACACTTTGCCTTATCGCTCGACACAAACACAAAAATCACCTCTTTTTCATTTTCTCACGGTTTTGAGTGATTCTTTCGCCTATTCCACTCGATTTTTCGCCTGCATTAACAATATCTATCCCGTTCAATCGATTACACAAGGTAACATCTCGATTTTGCAATTTTTCATTCCATGGAATCAATTTTTGGGTTTGAGATTTTGCCCTCTTAAACTTGTTTTTAGGGTTGAATATTGGATAATCGGGTTGATCTAGGCCTAGTCGAACCTTGCCTTGCATGTATTTGTCATTAGTTACAACTTATGTATCGATCGATTCGGATTATTCTTCGCGAAAACAGTCGATGGTATCGATCGATACCACCTGAGTATCGATCGACACCCGTACTTAATCTTGGCGAATTTTGGTGATTTTTGACTCTCTATTTATGTTTTTGTGTTGTTGATACAGATGCCTCCCAGAAAGAAGTCACGAAATGACGAAGGGACGAGTTCTCTTCCGCATAATTTCAGACTGATGGACGTCGTTGAGATCTTCGACGGATATGACTGGCGTAGGGGGAAAGTGACAGCCATACTGAATGACGCAAGTTATCAGGTGGCGTATGATGAGTCTACTGAGAGATTCTGCGTCACAAGAGACCGGGTTAGAACAGCTACAGAGGCGCCAACTTCATCTGGCTCACCTCGTGCGCCACCTTCAGCCGGCCGACCTCGCGCGCCATCTTCGTCTCAACCACCTCGTGCACCATCGTCATCCCGCCCCTCCTCCTCTTCCAGACCTTCCACCACCACATCTAGGCCACCTTGGCCTAGAAGAGACGAGAGAGCCAAGATTCGCCTCTCACAGACGTTCGAGGGAGAGTACAAGGCAATTACTGAGAGCGCCGCCTGCACGCAGCGTCCCATTTCTGACACTTGGGATGACTACGACTCCATCTTCTACAATGCATGGCTGGACATTGAGATCAAGCCGACCAGATTTGCAGATCCACTTACCATGCGTCATCTGGGTTTTGATGGGGAGTTACAGAGACTCCTGCAGAAGATTGGTCTGGGTACTATGCCTACGAGGTGGTATCCGCTTTACCCAGATCTCGTCCGCCAGTTCCTTGCCTCCGTACGTGTCTACTACACCGGAGAGGCCCCTGTCACTGCGCAGTAGGGAGTGCTTACTTTCATGATTCGCGGAGTGAGATACCGTCTTCCTTTCCAGGATCTCTGCAGTATCTACGGTTTCCGTAGGGATTACTCTCGCTGCGAGCTGCCCACCAAGTTCCTGGACGTCCAAAACTTCTGGCGGTATTTCGGACACGGGCAATATCACAGCAAGACGACAACGCAGATGGATATCCGCCACCCAGTCTTGCGATGCCTAGCTCGGATTCTGAGCAACAAGCTGATGTGCAAGATGGAGCCCAACAAGATGCGGGTATCTGAGCTGATTGTGATGTCTATGGCCATTGGAGACATTATTGATGATGAGGAGTATGAATGGCTTGAGCTGGATCTTGCAGTTAACTTGGGTGCAGTATTCGCACATCACCTGGAGTCACTGAAGGTGAAACCTTTCACCTCGCGCGGCAAGAGTGGCAAGACTTCAGGGCGCGCCAAGTCAGAGTCTGTGGGTAACCTTCTCACTCCCATTTTTCTTCATTTTGGAATTGATGTTTCGAGCTGTTCGATTGTCTCTACTCGAGCTGTGATGGATGAGTCGCATTTAGAGCATCTGCGCTGGCTTAAGCCAGGACGACGTTGGGTATTCAGCACCTCTCAGGAGGACTTCCTTGTCCAGCTGCCCAACACAGATCTGACGGATATAGATTCAGATGCGTCCAAGCTGCTGTTCACTCCTGCTCAGACAGACATGGTTCGCGCGCCAGTCACTCGACGCCGCGGTATGCCCTCCGGATCTCACACCGCTGCTGCTGACGAAGACGCGCCGACTCAGCCTCCTGCTCCTACATTTCCTGCTGCTCCACCCATGGACCTGGACCCTTTTCAGCAGTACGTTGTTCAGAGTCTTCAGGCGATTTGGAGCACCATTTCTCGTTGCAGCTGCATGACTCCATCGACTTCTCGCTCGCGCCGCACTGCACCTGCTGCTGGACCATCACGCACAGCTGGTGGTGATGACACCGACTATGACTCCGAGTATTCGGAGGATTAGTCATCTCTCTCTCTCTGATTTTTATGTTTTCTCTTTTTCATTTTCTTTCTTTTGTTTTGTTTTGAACTAATGTCAGTTTCTCTTATGTATGGACGCAAATGGTTTAACGTTTATGATCTTTTGTTATCTCTAACTCGTGTCTGAATGTATCTCAGTTTCTAACTCGGATCATCTAACACAGTCAAATCATTCACGCAGAAAGAGGTTTTTCTTCACGGTTTCCGCCTGGTATCGATCGATACCACCAAGGTGTCGATCGATACCACTCGCCTGTGGTAACACCTCTTGTTCTTCATCTTACCATTTTTCTCCATTTTTTTTTTCTTTCACCTTCTCTAATCTTGATATACACTGGGGACAGTGTTGTTTAAGTCTGGGGGAGGTAGTTACTGACATTGTTTTCATTTTTTTTTTTTTAAAAAAAAAAAAAAAAAAAAAAAACACAATTTTGTTTAATTGAGTCAAAACAACTTAGAGTTTTCTGGATTGTGCTTGGTTTTGTTGTTCTGGTTTTGCTTTTGAGTGACCACTGTTACAGGATTAGTTTCAGTTCGACTAATGAAAAATCCAAGGGATAACCAGCCAGCTAGAAATCACCCATGTCTCCAGCAAGGTTCTTCACAAGCTTAGAGCTTGATTCATCATTCATATCTGGCTAAAGAACCCATCATGCTTGAAAATTGTGGTATATCTCTCCCGCGAAAATTGTTGGATACATATTTGCGTTAAAACAGGTAAAATCTATATAAAAGATGAAATGATTTCCGCCGAGTAGAGGGGTAGGAAAATTTCCTATGACCCCATTATTCTACTTGGATAAGGGATGATCACACGAAGGCCTGAAGTGAGGGGTAGGAAAATTTCCTATGACCCCATTATTCACCTAAGACCTTTGATTCATTGAGAGGGTAAGAATCGGGGATTCGGTAGCAAACACTATCAATACTCGCATTTCGGACCTTGATTTGTATATGTTGTTCAAATAAACCTGCGCTGTTGAAATCTAATGAGAACTGATTATGAAATAAGTCTGGAGGAGATAAAGAATACCGGAAAGCAATAAATGTTGTTGAATAAATGGTTCTTTGGCTATGATATTGTATGGGCAAGAATCTAGAAAGTTCTTGAACACTGATTGCAGCGATGAAACTGGCGATGAGAGCTTGGATGAATATTGGTGTGAGATAGTAAGTGAAATCTTGGGAAGTTGGGGTTCCTACGGAGAAGTACATGGTGGTTAGATCTGGAGCTGATCAGGCAGCAGTGGACGCTTGGGAAAAAGGATCATTACGGCGATTTCGGTACCAGATCAGGATCTCTAAGGTTTTTCAAACCTCTTTCTCTAACTTAGTTTTCTGTTTTGCTTGAGGGCAAGCAAAAGGCTATGTCTGGGGGCGTGATATATCATGGATTTTACCCGTTTTTAGCCATGATATAAGTCGTTTTATCGAGTCTTTCTAGTGCTTTTTCTATCATTTTAGAGTCTTTTCAGGTTTTAGCACGTTTGGGACGAAATTGGAGATTTTGGAGGCATTTGGAGCCTTTTTGGAGCAAACCGAAGAAAGTACCCGTTTTGAAGCCTGAGTATCGATCGACACCACTCCGAGTATCAATCGACACCACTCCGAGTATCGATCGACACCATCATGGTATCGATCGATACCGACGTAATCAACGCGCAGAAGAGATTTTCAAGGAAGCCCATAAGAAGCCCAATACTTTCTCTTATTTACAAAAAGGCCCAGCTCGTGTTTTTAGACCTATTTAAGCAAACTTTTAGTCATTAGGTTGGGGGGGACTTCAGACTTTACTTTGGACTTTTATTCTGGAGCCACCATTGAGATTTGAGAGCTTTTGTGAGGGAGACGGATCCAAGACTCTGTTCATCATAGAGAAGATCCCGAACCCTTGTTTTTATTCTTTTGTTTAATCTCATGATTTATTCAGTTATGTTATTTGTTTCATCTATCATGTCTGAGTAGTCTCATTTTAGGTTCAGGGTTTTCTCATATGGATTTCTCTGATTTATGATAATTGATTTGTTAGGGTTCAAAATCTGAATAGTTCTTCACCATAGGTTGTTCTCAAAGCTATTTCTAACCTGATCACTTAGAACATAGAACCTAGATTAATCGATTAGGCACGACAGTGCAATTGAGTAATCTGATAAAACCTAGGGTGAACAATTGGATTATCTGCAAAGAGATTTGGTTTAATCGAATTGTGAACATATCAAACTTGAATTGATTGCTGGTTTACTGTGTAGAATTTGCAAAGAGATTTGGAATTTTAGACTTTAGACTTAGTTAGTTTTCGCAACGACAGTTGGTTAACTATACTTTCGTGTTTGAGTTCGAGAACGGCGCTTAATTGAATTGAACCTTAATTGATTAATTGTTATCTATCATTGATTTCCTGAGAATTTCCCTGAGCCTAGTTTCCCCTCATATAAATCAACCTAAGTTTAATTCGATCATTTGTTTTCTCATCAATCATTTGTTTGCTTAGCACAATCTGCATCTTTCATCTATTGCGTGAGTTTTCTTTAGTTCTTGTGTTCGACCCCTGATATACTGCAGCAACTGCTTTAGTACCTTTAGGGTATTAATTTGAGCATATCAACCATCTGAACCTCTCTTGTATAACTAAGGCTCATCCCAGAAGTAATGGTTCACATCTCTCAGAAACTTCTTTTTCCTGTAAGCATCAAGACTTCCAGGGATTTCGCCGCTTACAAGGTAATATGTAAAATCTGCATACCAAGGCAGTCTATTCTCTTCTATTGTCAAGACAACAGCAATGAGCTGCTCTTCAGGCATGGAATCATCAATTGGCAATGGATCTTCTATCCTCATTCTTGACAAATGATCAGCTACTCCATTCTCTATACCCTTCTTATCAACAATCTCCATGTCAAACTCCTGTAGCAAAAGTATCCATCTGAGCAGTCTTGGTTTAGTCTCCTTCTTTGCATAGATATGCCTGAGTGCTGCATGATCTGTGTACACTATCACCTTGGAACCCACTAGGTAGCTTCTGAACTTCTCAAAAGTAAAGACAACAACGAGAAACTCCTTCTCTGCTTGCATAATAGATCACATGCAGCTTCTTGTCAATCTTTTGACCCAAAATAGCTCCCACAGCATAATCCGAGGCATCACACATGATTTCGAACGGATAGTCCCAGTTTGGTGCTTGGACTATTGGAGCTGAGACCAAAGCTTCCTTAATCAGCTGGGAAGCTCTCAAACACTCAAAATCAAAGATGAACTCTTGTTCCTTGCATAGTAGCCTAGTGAGTGGTCTGGCTATATTTGAGAAATCCTTGATGAACCGCCTGTAGAACCCAGCATGACCCAAGAAACTTCTGATATCCTTGACGTTCTTAGGTGGTTGCAACTGCATCATCACATCAACCTTGGCTTTGTCCACCTCTATCCCATTCTCAGAAATTTTGTGCCCCAGGACAATCCCTTCTCTGACCATAAAGTGGTATTTCTCACAATTCAGAACCAGATTTGTCTCCTCTCACCTAGTAAGCACTCTGCAAAGGTTCAACAGGCAGGAGGAGAAAGATGAGCCATACACGGAAAAATCATCCATGAATACCTCCACAGTCTCCTCTATTAAATCCGAGAATATAGAAATCATGCATCTCTGAAAAAAGCAGGTGCATTACAAAGATCAAAAGGCATTCTCCTATAAGGAAATGTTCTATATGGACAAGTAAAAGTAGTTTTTTCTTGATCATTAGGATGAATAGAAATTTGAAAGAAACCACTATACCTATCTAAGAAACAGTAATAAGGATGATTTGCAAGCCTTTCTAACATCTGATCAATGAATGGCAATGGGAAATGATCTTTTCTAGATACATCATTCAATTTCCTGTAATCAATACACATCCTCTGACCAGTGATAGTTCTAGTGGGTATCAGTTCATTTTTATCATTCCTAACGACAGTTATACCCCCTTTCTTTGGAACACAATGCACAGGAGAAACCCAAGTACTATCAGATATAGGATAGATGATTCCAGCTTCTAGCAACTTAAGAATTTCCTTTTTAACCACTTTTTCCAAATTCGGGTTCAATCTCCTCTGAGGTTTAATGCTAGCATATGATTCATTTTCAAGGTGAATTCTGTGAGTACACAAGCTAGGTGAAATTCTTTTAATATCATCTAGAGAATACCCAATTGGTCTTCTAAATTTCCTCAATTTAGTCAATAGCAAATGCAACTCATCATCACTAAGCATATCATTGACTATGATTGGGTACGTAGAATTGGGTCCAAGAAAGGCGTACATTAGCCCAGCAGGAAGTGGTTTGAGGTCTACCTTAGGTGCTCTGAGTTCTGACCAGTCGCCTAGTGCAGAGAGGTCTAGCTCGACCTGGGGATCGAGCTGTATGGTCGAGTCTGGCGCTGAGTGTAGTCTGGCTCGACCTGGTTGGTGGAGCTGGGTGGTGGCGCCAGTGTATTCTGCAGCAAAAACCTCTGTTTCGACCACAATCAGATCTTCAAAGACCTCTGACCCTTCCAAAACCTTATGTGAGTTCAAAATAATCTCATAACCCAAGGTTTCGTCGTGTAGGTACCCATCTTTCCCACTCTTTGTTAAACCATTCTGAAGGTAATCTTTCTCATTAAGTTCCTCAAGAAGTTCATCAGTAAGTTGATCCATTTCCTCAATATAGAAGATATGTCCTTCTATTGCCGGCTTTCTCATTGTGTCTTTGATGTCGAATGTCATTTTAAAATCACTCCTAAGATTAAGATCGATCTTTCCCTTTCGAACATCAATAACTGCCTCAGCTGTAGCTAAGAAAGGTCTCCCTAGAATCAGAGGATCTCTTGGTTCTTCATCCATCTCCAGCACTATGAAGTCTGTAGGTATCTCAACTGTTCCAACCCGTATAGGTAGATCTTGTAAAATGCCATGAGGAGTTCTAACAGATCTGTCTGCAAGCACCAAAGAGATGTTGCAAGGCTTGTAATTGCTGAATCCTAACCTCTTAGCAACTGAGAGTGGCATGAGATTGATAGATGCTCCAAGATCACAAAGGGAATTCTTGAAAATCAATGGACCTAGAGAGCATGGTAGAGTGAATAAACCAGGATCACTTAGCTTCTCCTTGATGGCACTGCACTCTTCTGAATAATGGCACTGCACTCTTCTGACAAAACCACCATACCCTGAATCTCCTTGGCTTTCTCATCAACTCCATCCTTCAAAAATTTCCGATATGCAGGTAACATTGAAAAAACATCGATGACTGGTATCCTAATCTCTGCTTCCCTAATGTGTTTGTCAAAAATTGCTTTATACTTCTCCATTAAATCCTTTTTGAATCTTCCTGGGAAAGGCAATTTGGATTTATAAGGAGAGAAAACAAAGGGTGCTTTCTTTTTCTCTAGAACAACAGGTTTTACAGCAGGTGGAGGGCTAGCTCGACCAGGGTGGTCGAGCTGGGTCGTAGAGTTAAACTCTAGTCGAGTTTCTTGATCTTCTTTGCGGCTCAAATCCTCCCCATCTTCAACCTCACTCTCCTCAGTGACTTTAACTGATCTTTCCCGCTCAGGTAGCTCTCTTCCACTCCTTAAAGTAATGGCATTGATGTGAGCAAAGTCTTTTGGGTTTTGGACTGCTTTTCCTGGGAGCTGTGATGAGCTAGAAGTAGATGCAGTTTGGCCCTCCATATACTTTATCTTGGAGTTCAATGTCTCAATCTTGCTGTTGAGATCATTATAGGTGTAATCCATCTGTGTTTTGATTTCCACCAAACTTCTTAGCAGCGTCCATTGCACCAGTTGCTTGAGCATGAAGAATTTGTTGCAGCATGTTTGTCATCTATGTTTTCGGAGCTGTAGAAGGCTGAGCTTGGTAAGGTGTGAAACCAGGTGGTGGACCCATGACTCCCTGTTGTGGATGGTTGCTCTGGTAGTGTGGCTTAGGAACAAAGCTCTGATTGTGGTTGTAGGCGGTAAAAGGCTTGGACGGAGGCAGTTGTTGCTGAGGCGGGTAGACTTGATCCTGTGGGTTAGCAACGTTGGTGCTCCTGTAAGAGAGATTCAGGTTGTTCTTGTAGTTGATGAAACCTTTGTTGTAGCCACCTTGATTATGAACATAGCTGACCTTTTCTATACCAGTATCCTCCCCATCGTGAACCTGAAATACCGTATCGTCATTGGCAAAGTGGACATGCTTCTGCTGGTGTAGTATTTGATCTAACTTGGCATTCAAAGCTTTCATCTCCTTTCTATGCCTCTCCTTTGAATCAACACTGCCCCTCATACTTCTATCATACTCCCCAGTATAGTTACCATCTGATTGAGCAAGGTTTTCTACAAGTTCCCATCTTTCATCAACATCTTTGTTGAGGAAATTACCATTGCTGGCTATACCAAGAATCATTCGGACCTTTGGGAGAACTCCTCTGTAAAGTGTGCTAAGGAGGGACTCATTGCTGAAGCCATGATGGAGACATTGAGTAGTGTAGCTCTTGAATCTTTCCCAGGACTCGCAGAAGGTCTCCCCATCTTTCTGAGAAAAGCCAGATATCTCATTCCGGAGGCGAGCACTTCTAGCATTAGAGAAGAACTTGGCAAGGAAATCTTTCTTGTAGTCATCCCAGGAAGTGATTGAACCATGGGGTAAATTCTTCTCCCACAGATGGGCTTTGTCACCAAAGGAGAATGGAAAGAGTCTCAACTTGAAACCATCTCCACTGACTCCATTGATCTTGGTAAGGCTGCAGAGCCTATCAAACTCATCCAAATGATCAAGAGGGTCTTCCGTAGGCAGTCCATGGAATTTGTTGCTTTGCACCATAGCTCTCAAGCCACTCTTGATCTCAAATTATTATTCTGGATTGTAGGAGGTACAATCTCTTGCCTGTTAGTGTGAGTGTTGGGAGCATCTCCCGACCATGGAGGTCGAGTGCCTTGGTCGAGCTAAGTGAAATCTTCAAGACTGCTCTTTTATTGCTGAGCTCGATGTGCCAGCTCGACCTGTCCTGGTCGAGCTGGGTCCAAAACTCCAAGACGCCTCTTTTATCTTCAGCTCGATCAGTGGACTCGACCTGACTTGGTCGAGCCAGACTTTAGGACTCCAAGATTGCATTTTTCTTGATCAGCTCGACCTCATACTCGAGCCCCTTGGTCGAGTCAGACTCTCCTTTTAGCCGTTTGACTCCAACGTCTCCAATATCCTTTGATTTCACCTGAAACAGCACCAAAATGCAATATGCATGCGATCCTAATGCAAAACACTCTAGACATGCAATACTAAGAATATGCTATTAAACAAGGCTAATGGGCGATAAATGCATGCTAAAACCATGTAAAATACAGGCATATAACTGGGGAGAGATGGACTCACTGTCCCACATCCGATCCTATTAGATGGAGATCTCAACGACGAATCCTGAGACGAACAGCTAGGATAAACACTAATCCCGAGCGCTACCATGGTCGAATCTTTGCACAGCCATCCAGTCCTCATCTTTCATCTTCATCATCCTCGGATTACTCCGAGAGGTCGTCGAGCTCACGATGTTAAATAAGCATTCTATCCTTCTACATACTTTCTTCATTTCTTCTTCAGTTTTTCGATATTTGGTATTTTTGTGTTTTTTGTTTTTTGTGTTTTCTTTTTTCAGGTGATTCACCATAAAAAAAAACAAAACAAAGACTTGTCATGTGGGAGCTGCCAACCCACAACTCGATAAGAGAATCATTGTAAGTATTTCTCTTACTTTTCTCCTTTACGGTCTTATACTACAACGAGGAGGTTATGAAATAACTGTTTGGGGGGGGGGGGAGTCTTGCGATCAATGGAGGTATTTCTTTTCCTTGACATTTTTCGATGTAAATTTTACCATAAGTTTTTTGCATTTTGAGAGATTAATACATTTTTTTTCTCGTTCATAAGTTCAATAACGTATGAAAAGGTTTTTGATGAGATAGCGATAAAACTTGTTAATTGTGTTATTTGTGTTGACGTTTGGATGCTTTGTTGGAGAGTGTTTGATTTTTACTAGGAAATGTGGAAAACCCATTAGTGGATCAACAAACTTCAAAAAGTTTGTTCCTTCAAAAACTTTGGTAAATCGGAGTCTACTTCTCACCCTAATGAACTTTTAACTTCTCGATTTGGGGCTTGAGATGCATGAGACATGATACCTCTATAAGACCCTGCAAGACACGTTTATGTGAGTACATCTCTCCTCTTCTTTCCCTTCAGTAAAAAGAAAAGAAAAGGATATAGGTAAAAAAAAAGTGAACCGGGCATTGGAAGCTACCACTTTTACTGTTTGCGTCTCAAGGAAATCTGTCTAAAAATAGAAAAGAAAAGATGATTGATAGAAAAAATAAAATGATACCCTAGAAAACTAGGGAAAAATCAATCGACCTTGAAGTGAGAAAAGGAAGAGGAAAGGAAATATACCAAGACGGTCTTGAGATAACAGAAACCCGAAAGAATAAGTGTTCATATCTTTTGATCGATACCCCCAAGAAGTTGAGAGCTCATGCTTAGGATAAAAAGAGGAGTCGACAATGGGGAGTCAAGGATCGAAGGAGGAGTGGTTAGAACTAAGGTGCGTTGCTACTCTTATGGTGAAGTACATGGAGTACGGTAAGAGTCATCTCATCTCCACAAGGACGAAGAACATCTAACACAACAATGTCACAAGGTACAAGTTCACTCTCTTTATCTTTATTTTGCTTTCAATAAAATAACTTCACAATGCTTAGCTTTTGTTTGCTTGAGGACAAGCAAAGGATAAGTGTGGGGGAGTTGATAACACCGTATTTTACATATGTTTATGCATTATAATAAGTTAGTTTGATGCCTTATAACTAACATTTAGTGTAGTTCTAATGTGTTTGCATGTGTTTATATGATTCTAGGTACTTGGAGATAAAACTTGATGTTTATAGTGCTTCTGGAGCCTACTAGAACCTATGGGAGAGTTGGCTTCACCACTTGGATCATACACGTTCGGAGAAGGATTTCAAGAAACTAAAGGAGACCAATATCGATGCTAGAATTGACCAGTTAGGGTCGATATAGAGTCCAAGAAATTTCCGGAGAAAACTCTCAGAAGATGCATCGACTAATTGGAGAATGGAGCCCAAAATCGATCTTAGAATCGACCCATCAGGATCGATTCTGATGTCCGAAAAGTCTGGGATTTTTCTTATGTGGCAATCCAAGAGTGGGCTGATCTCCTATTTTTGGTTTTGAGACTTTTAAGGACGAGATAAACTCGAGATTTTGAGACCTAAGAACCCGAGATCTATAAATACTCATGTAAACACTTTAGAAAAAGGACAGTTATTATCTTTTACACACTTTGTAACCCTAAATTTCATATCAAAGTTCTTTTTTCTAAGGTTTATTTCTACTTGATGTTTATGCTTTTATTTTGATTGTTATTTTTCAATAGTTTAGTTCTATTTTTATTTACTGTTTTATTAGATCTGAAACCCTAAAACCCTATCTCTTCTATAACCATCAAATGAGATAAGGGAGTAGATCTTTTAGACCACGAGGGTGGTGGTCGATGATGGGATCTACTTTTAGGGTTTGTTAAATGTTTGATTGTTCTTAATCAGTCTAGTTACCTTAGTATACATCTTAATGTTGAACATTTTCTTAAGGGAGATGTTTAAGTGTACAACTGAATCCAGTAGGTGTGGTTGTATGTTTAGAAGTTCTTAGCACCACGAGAGTGGGTTAAAGCTTCAGATCTGTATACTAGAGAATAATAACTAGTCTCGAGTTTCTTGTTTTGATAGAGTAGCTCTATGCTTAGGCTAACGAAGGCCTAGTTAGGTTAAGATCTCAGGAGGAATTCGCCACGAGAGTGGGAAAGACTCTAGAAATAGATCTATCATTTACTCTGTGTCTTAGGTATGATTTCACCAATACTGACCATATTGGATCACATGGAGGTGTGACAACCCTTGTGAAGTGTCTATCACTCATGAGAGTATTCGACGATGGGATTGTATGAAATGCATATTCCTCTGCCACGAGAGTGGGTTTGAAAATAGAGTCTAGCATACCACGAGAATGGACTAGCAAAGGCATAGAAAATCCCTAGAACAATGAACATAAACTTTTTAGGTAAAACATAAACTCTAGATCTAGATTTCCTGATAAATCGATTATCACCTACATTCTGTAAATATTAATTTAGGTTTATTTAATTCATGATCTTTTATTTTAATGTTTAGTCTAGTTTATTTAATGTTTATTTAGTTTAGATCTATTGTTTTCTATTTATTGTTTTACTCGTTTTATGCTTTATTTATTTTATGCATGTTAGATTAGAAAACTCCTCCTGTTTTATTATCATGTCTAGATTAGGTCTGCAATTGCATTCTCTATGTAGTTATTCTATTTCTCTGTGGGTCGATCCTGTATTACTACAATTGCATTTAACTGTGCACTTGCGGTTTTGTGGGTTAAACTCTCGAGATTAACTTCTCAGGTGAAATCTGAGAAAATGCATAAAAACCTCTGTATCACTTGTCCATTCTATTTGCGTGGATTCTCTTCTAGAATACAAGTGTGTATCAATGTCTTTGTGTAGATTCACTTAGGCTTGATTCGTGTTCTTATCATAAGGTTACACAATGTTGTGTAGCGAACTTCAATTCATCAAGCTTGTCAACTCTTGAAATCTTGTGATCACATGGATTGGTGGATTCCAATCTTATATCATCTTTTAAATCCTCTATAGTCGACACGTAAGACAAACATATATGAAAGTATGGTACAGGTTTTCTAACAAGTTCCTCTCATTCCCAAAGAAGATTTTTTTCCATGTTTTGCCTCATTTTCCGGAAATATTCTTACAAATAGACGTTTAGGTTTTAGAAATGGTAACAAGAAAAAAAAAGAATTGAAGGGAAAAGATCATTTATCTTAGTTTACCTACCGCTCAATGACGTTCTTCATCTATCTCAATTTTCATTTTCTGGTTTAGAAAAAACTTAGCAAAATCTTCCAGAGTAAACTAAATATAGCGAGATCCATCTTGGTAGAGTTTTCAAAGTTTTTTTAGAGAGTAAGATATGTGTGATATAAGAAAAGGATATAGAAAAGTAAAATTTATTTAAAATACCCTAAGAATTGAATGAACTAACTATAATACACCAAAATCAAGTAATTACTTTAAAATCTTTTGATTTGTCTAATAAACCAGTTATTTTTGAAGGACTAACAAAAATGCCATTCAAACGCTGAAAATTAAAAATGTTTCAAATTTTCTACCATTTTCTATTTGATAACTTTTAAAACATAGAAATCAAAAAGCAACCAAAAAAAAAAAATACAGGAAACCTAAAAATCGATTTTTCTCTCTTCGATGCCGTTCTCTTCCTCGTCGTCGTCTATCTTCGTCTTTGCCATCGCCGTTATTGAGATGAAGAAGGACTCTGCACCGGATGAAGCTCCTCTGTATCAGACTTCAAGAGATGAAGTGAAGAAGACGGTGGAAATAACATATAAAAACGATGTCGCAGAGGAAAGAGTTGTAAATAAAAATGAGAAAGGCCTCGATTGTAACAAGGAAGAAAACCTGAAGATGAAAACAGAGCCCAAAGAGCAGCCAAAACCTGCAAATCAACAAAATCAGCTTTTCTCCTCTGTGACAAAAATTGACAGAGCTGTCAAAGGTACAAGCTTTAAGATAGAAACGAGTAACCGTTTTGATTCGCTTGACTGCACAGAAACCTACTAGGATAGACAGCTGTATTTCTCATTTCGTCTTTACGTTAAAAGCAATTTCTATAAGATATCTTGTATAACGTTCTTTTGAGAAACAACAGAGTAAAAAATCAAAATGCAGAAAATTTATGTTCCATTGTTTCTAAACATTTTCATGGTATCAGAGCTCAGAACTGAGCCATGAAACCTTATGCGCTACCCACTTTAAACATTTCTAATTGTGTAACAATCAAGCTTAATAAGAGAAACTACATCTTATGGAAAAACGAGTTCGAATGTTTTCTTTCAGGTCAAGGACTTCTAGGTTTTATTGATGGGTCTACCCTTGCTCCAAATCGACTGCTCCGGTTAAGTGACATTAATGGTCAAGTTAATGAAGTCCCAAATCCTGATTTTCATTCTTGGACCAGATCTGATCAGGTGGTGAAATCGTGGTTGCTAGGCTCATTTTCTAAAGATATTCTCAGTTTGGTGGTGTCTGGTACAACATCTTATGAGATCTGGACCATTCTGTCTTGTCATTTCAACCGCGTTTCATCAGCCAGACTCTTTGAACTTCATTGAAAACTTCAAGGAGAACAAATCTATGGTTGATTATCTCTCAGAAATCAAAACAATGTGTGATCAGCTCTCATCCATAGGTAGTCTTGTTGATGAAAGAATGAAGATCTTTGCTGCTTTACATGGTCTTGGAAGGGAATATGAGCCAATCAAAACTAGCATAGAAGGATCTATGGATGTTGTACCCTGTCTCTCTTTTGAAGATATTGCTCCCAGACTAACAAGCTTTGATAGTAGGATTCAAAGTTATCAGCTTGAAAGTTCCGTGACTCCACATTTGGCTTTTAATGTGAGTAAATCCAACTATTACAATAATAATCAAAGGGGAAGAGGTAATGGATATACAAGATTTGGAGGCTATCGAGGCAGGGGATCTTTTTCAACAAAAGGACATGGCTTTCCTCAATAATTTTCTGGTTCAAACAATAATGATGCAGGTGAAAAAAACAAACCTCAGTGCCAGATATGTGGAAGATTTGGGCATAATGCTCTCAGGTGTTGGCATCGTTTCGATAATGGTTATCAAGCTGATGATATGCCTACTGCTCTATCAGCTATGCATATCACTGAGTCAACTGAGAAAGCAAGTGGAGGAGAATGGTTTCCAGATTCTAGGGCATCAGCTCATGTTACCAACAATACTCAAAGGTTGCAGCACTCATAACCCTACTATGGAACAGACACGGTGATGGTAGCGATGGAAATTACTTACCTATCACTCACATAGGCTCCACAAATCTGGCTTCTTCTTCAGGTATGCTGCCTTTAAAATCAGTTCTTGTTTGTCCTGATATAACAAAGACATTGTTATCGGTTTCACAACTTATTATGGATTATCCATGCTCTGTGATTTTTGATTGTGATTGTGTTAAAATAAAGGACAAGGAAACCAGAACAGTGTTGATAAAGGGAAGAAGGCAGCATGATCTGTATATTTTGGATGACCCACAACTCAATTATTTTTCTTTACTCGTCAACAAACTGCATCGGATGAAGTATGGCATCCAAATGATAAGGTTCTGCAACATCTATCTCAAGTTAAGGCAATTAGAATCAGTAAGCTTACCAAGAGGATTTGTGAGTCATGTCAACTTGGCAAAAGCAAACGTTTATCGTTTTCTCCTTCTAGATTTTCGGCTTCTCAACCATTATAACGAGTTCATTGCGATCTATGGGCCCTGCTCCTATTGTTTCAAGACAAGGGTTTATCTTTTATGTAATTTTCATCGACAATTACTCGAGATTCTGTTGGTTCTATCCTTTGAAGAATAAATCAGATTTTTACTCCATATTCGACAATTTCAGAGTCTTGTTGAAACTCAGTTTAACAAGAAAATCCAAGTTTTTCAATGTGACGGAGGAGGGGAATTCATAAGTAAAGAGTTCTTAAGCCACTTGCAACAATCTAGAATTAGTCAATACATTTCTTGTCCGTATACACCTCAGCAAAACGAATTAGCTGAGCGTAAACATCGTCACATAGTCGAGCTCAGTTTGTCAATGATGTTTCATGCAAAATTGCCTCATGTTTATTGGTTGGAAGCATTTTTTACAGCCAATTTCTTGAGTAATATTTTTCCATCATTGGTGCTTAGTGAAACACAAAATCCTTTTGAAAAACTTCTTGGTCAACAACCTGTTTATACCGCATTGAGGACTTTTGGATGTGCTTTTTATCCGACATTAAGAGACTACGCTGATGCAGCCCTAGCTTCTGAAGCATCACCAACAATTGTCTGGACTATGCTCTCAGCTCATCTCAGGAGCACCTCGAAGTGGAATCAACCCAAACTCAGCTCAAACGAAGAAGGTATGGCTTATACAAGACAAACAGACCAAAATCTGCCAGATTTGGACCATCATGCACTCGTCAGAGGATTCCAGCTAGACCAAGAAGAACCGAGTGACTAAAATACGAAGCCATGAGAGTTCGAATCAGGTCAATAGCTACTCTGGATCAAAAGTTATGATTTTTCCAACACGATGGATTCTACACGTGCCTCATTTGGAAGCTGCCGGATTCGGAATGCTACAATCATATGTTTGGAAGCCGGGAGAGCCTCGACGATACTAGATCCTCTCCTCAACAGAAAGACACGTGCATCTAGTGTCTTCACTGTCCTCATATAGTGAAGACACACAAAGACGTGCTAAGGAATTGTACTCTTTTTCCTTATCTTCAGTCTTCCCACTGGGTTTTTCTGAGAAAGGTTTTAACGAGGCAACATCCTTAGTGCTCATTTCTGGGCTTGTTCTCAGTCTATTACATCCTCCAAAAGCCCATGAATTCTTCAGTATCAAGAGACATGCACGAAAATAAAGTGGAGCCCATATTCCTCCAAACTTTCTATTTTTGAGTTATTTCCTTTTTTTGCAAGTTTTGTTGTTTCTCCTAAAATTACTTGCTGTTCTGCTTTATTTGTGTCGTTTTTCACCTAGGATTGTGTTATAAAACCCCCAGGTTGCACCTTGTATCATTAGACAAGTTATAACCTAATAAAAGAGACGTTTCTCTAGTTTTCTAAACCCTAGCCGTTTAGAGTGTTTTTCGATTTAGACTTGTGAGATTCAAGGCTTCATCGTGTGAGTTCAAGCCTTTGTGGATTCAAAGACTCGTCCTCAGCCTCCTTGCATCAAGCCTTGGTGAGACTCCAAGCCTTATGCGAAACCCTTGAAGAAGATTCGGTGGATTCCGAGCTCGTCTTCAAGCCATTAGGCTTCAATCTTTGCTTCCGTGTGCTGCTGCCGTTAGGTGTGACTCCGAGTTTTGTATGATCTGGTATCAGAGCTAAAAGCTCCTATCCCCCCCCCCCCAGGTTGTATCCATCCAACCTTTATCCCTTTTTATTTTCTGTTTTTTCTTATTTCAGTTTTTTCGTTATTTCAGTTTTATTAAATCTAAAAATTAAAAAAAATTAAAAAAAAACCAAGTAAAAATCTGTTTGTTTTCTTTTGTTTGAATTGTGTGTTTGCTTCTGTTCTTGAGCTTGTTATTGTTTGTTTCAGTAAAAGAAAATCCAAAAAAAAAAAAAAGAGTTAAGGTCGTGAGTCTTAAGTGTAGAAATCGATTGCTAAATTGTTTGAATCTTGCTTAATTCTATTATTATTTGATTCAGTTTGTGAGAGTTGTTGTTATTGTTTTGTTTGAGCGTTTGCTTGGACTTTAAAGCTGCATCTCTAGGTTGTTAGAAGAAGAGAAATTGATTGCTTGTTTCGAAATTGTTAGAATTGCAATTTTTGTTTTCTATAAATCGATTGTGTGCTTAAGTTTGATTGAGTTGTTTGCTTCTGTTTTGCATCAGCAAATTTTTTTAGTTTAGAACTGAATCTTAGAGTGTTTAGAAGCTTGAATTTTATGGCTGCTAGATTGGTAGAGAAGGAGACAAAAAAAAAAATTGGGAAGTAGGGCTTTAGAAGAATTAAGTGAAGTTTTCATTTTCTGTTTTTAGCTGAATTTCTATTTAGTGGCTGCTAAGTTGGTTCTGTTTTTGTGAGGTACAACTTCGACCAGAACCTATGGATTATGAAGTAGGAGATATGAGTGATTACAACACTTCAGAATTTGATTGGGGAGAAGAAGAATTCGAACCTGAAAGTGAATTCCAAGAGGAGGAGTCATGGCGTGGAAGGGAAGCAAGCCATCACTCTTGGGAAAGAGGAGATAGTTGCGATGCTAAAACATGGAGTGACGAGACTGACTCTAACATCAGCTGTGAGGATGAACTAGGACGTGAAAAAAAGCTTGAACATGAACCACCAGACCACACATGGAGCCTAGCTTATCAAACCCCACACAAATCCGAAACTGTGTTGAATTATGAACTTGATAATGAATCGGATAATGAGTCTCAATTTTGTGAACTTGTAGGTAGTAGATGTGATTACCTATCACATGGAGAGATAAGGGCCACAACAGCAGGAAGAGGCAAGTTGTATTACAGCCCTAGACTAGACCGTTACACCGCATTACAAAGCCACTCCAAGCAAACTGAAAATTGGTGTGAAGAGGAGAATGACTATGGCGGAAAGTCTTGGCAAAGAACAGATTATTGTGATTCAGATTTAGATGAAGATTTAGATGATGAATCACCCCCACGAGTGGTGAAGACGCTGCCACCAATGATCACACCAAGAACCCTATGGAGTCAAATAAAACGAGCCACATTCCGAGCTATCTATAAATCTTGAATTATGTTAATTTATGATGATGGTTATGAACGTTTTGGGCCTGAGTTTTTCTTGTTTAATGGTATAAGGTATTTACAATGGGAAATCAACATGCATGAGTACTTTTGGTACTACAAAACGCCCCATGAAGAGAAGCTTTTAATTGCTCTTGGGCAACTCGAGGGAGAAGCCTTAAAGTGGTGGGATTGTGAGGAGTATAATCAATGGCATTACAATGACACAAAGATCAGAACGTGGGAGGAACTAAAGTGGGTGATGTGTAAAAGATATTCACCACAGGAACTGCTGCAACCCAACAAAACAAGTAGCAACCACCCTACAACATCCATAAACCAAACAACTCCGAGTAGTCGAATATCCATACCCGCTCTAGCACGTGATCATGTCCATCGTCCCAAACCAAAAAAAAATCTTTCAAACACTACTTAGCAGCAAGGTAAGGTTTTAGTTTCTCATAGTTCATGTGCACTAACTTGTTATAAATGTAGGAGCACAGGCCATATCGCAAAAGGCTGCCTAAAGAAGAAGGCAACAACGACAACGATAATGGAAAAGGACTAAAGCTTGAGACAGGTCTAGGTACGAAAGAGGAGTTGGACTCAACAAAGGATAAGCCAAAAAACTTTAGAAGAATTAAAACCGCTCCATGATGTAGTCTCAAAACAAAGGAGTGATTATGAGGATAATGGTGGCACACCCGAAGGTACATGTTGTGTCTTAAAATCTTTAGAACTAACGTGTTACAGATGCAATCAACCAGGACACGTCGCCAAGTTATGCCCCACAAGAGAAACGTCATCAACACTAACACTAGTGCAACAAAATCTGAACCGTGACCCGCAAGTCATTGCCAAAACATTGACGGAACCTCTTCAGGTAAGTACAAAAGATACTCTTCTCAATTTGGACAAGAACTTTGAGCCGTTGTTGCAAATACACATGTCCAATAAGGAAAAAGAATCATTAGATACTAAACATATACAAGACGGCTCTTTTATCTTAGGCTCGACGTGGTAGCTCGACCAAAGGTGGTCGAGCTAGGCGAGAAAACTTCAAGATGATATTTTTATGGTGAACTCGATCAAGGGGCTCGACCTGCCTGTTAGAGCTGGGCTCAAAGTGCAGTTTTTGGTGCAGATGCACTGGCTCGACCTGCTGACTCGACCTGCTTGCTAGAGTCAGTCTCCATTCGAGTTTCTAGTCGAGTTAAGCTCTCCTTTTTCTCCATTTGACTTCAACATCTCCAATATCCCTTGAATGCACCTGAAACAGCTCAAAAATGCAATATGCATGCAATCCTAATGCAAAATACTCTAAGTATGCAAATCTGGAAACAAATTTCAAGAATATGCTATTAAACAAGGCTAAATAGGTGATAAATGCATGCCAAAACCATGTAAAATATAGGCATATCAACTCCCCCAAACTTAGTCTTTGCTTGCCCTCAAGCAAACAGATAAGAATAAGATGGAGAAGAGGTTTGAAAGTGGGGATTCAGAACCAAAGCATGTTGATATAATAGATTATCTCAATGTCCAAGTTGCTAGTTCTAGAATGCAAAGTATATGAACTCTACTTAAAAAATTTAGCCATACTCTTCACAACACAATTTCAATTAAGTCTCAACCTAGACATGCATTCAAATCTACCATTCCCTTTAACATTCAATTAAGCAGAAACCATGAATCAAGCTATGCACATTCAATGAACTCATTTGGCTAAGGGTAAGGTTAAAAGACAAAGATGGTCCCTTTCACATGGTTTGATCAGTTCAGAACATGGATCTCTCAAGAAAAAAGAATGAGCTTTAGTAGAATGCTAAAGGTACGAATCAACCTATGCATACAAGAATAGACTCTCATCTACCCAATCATACACAAGTGTTTTTAACCCCCAGTTCTAAACCCAGAAAGTTGTCATAATTCTACCCTTAACACTTAGGCAATTTGCCTTGAACTTTTCTTGGATCAGACTCATTTTTTTTTTTTTTTTCTTGTTCTAGGAGAGGTTCTTTATACTTCTAGCGGACTGGGGTCTTTCTTTTGGTTTTTTACTACCAGCTTAGACGTTTTCTATATATTTTTTTTTCAGACTTTAAGTTTTGCCTTTTTTTTCTTATTCTTAGCACACCTCCAAATCCTTTACTAGATTAACACATTTTCAGATCATTCCTCTCCTAAGAACTCTTAACTTTTTTTTTCATCTTTCTCTAAGTTTTCTTTCTTTCTTTTCACAGAACCAAACCCTATACCCAATGATCAAGATCCCACCTAGTCCTATCTGATTCGAAAATTGCAAACCAGAACTACATGACATTCTATCCTTGTCGGCTCAAATAGGCCTCACACACTCAATAAAGTAATAACATGGCTTGAAAGAAGGCTAGGTTAAGGGCATGGTAAAACTGTTCTAAAGATGAGAACAGCTACTTGGATTAGCAAGAGTGGTAAACAGGTGAAAGAAAATCCAAGTATGTATATGGTATCTATCAGTTCAAATGGAGTGCATAGACATGATAATTATAAGTCAAGTTCAGGTTCAAATAGAGAGGGAATGGTATCAAATCACAACATGCTTCAATTGAGACATAATCTAGTTGTGCATTCAAAGTATGGTGCAGTCTTACTTCAAGTTCATTCACAATGCATTAGACAACTAGAAACGAGGGCATTGAAATTATTATATTAAATCAGCAAGCTTACAAGGTTATAATCATCATAATCCCCTATGCATATGCAACAGCCCTATATGAAAATAATCTAGACTCAATCATAAAATGTAAATGCAACTTATATGAACACTCTGGTTTTTCTATGTCATCGATGCATGCAGACTCAAATATGCACAAAGTAAAAATAAGAACACAGAAAACAACACATAGAATAGATCAAACATATCTTAACCCTTCTCCCCCAAACTTAAATTACACAGTCCCTTGTGTAATAAAAATTTAGAGAGAAGGTGTAAGAAGCAACAAAAAGCAAGGAAGAAATGCAAATGATATATACAAGAATGGATAGAACAGGTATTTCAAGGGTTGGAAAAGAAGGAGGAGATTGAATCCTCCATGCTTTCTCTGGTGTATGCAGCGTGGGAGATTGGCACAACCATTGGCTCGACGTGGTGGTCGAGCTGGCTGGTCGCGCCTATCGCAGCGAGATGGCTGGCTCGATCACCTTGATCGAGGTGGATGGTCGAGCTAGACTGTCCGCTCTGTGATCTCGCCTGCTTTTTCCTTGTGTACTGCTTAAACTGCTGCCTTGGCTCGAATGATGATGCTCTTGGTGGTTCTACGGGTGCACGAGGCCATGGCTCTTCACGAAATGACCCACTTCCCCGCACTACTCTCTTTGGCAATATCACCTTCTTGGAGGAAGGACCACTGAATTTGTTCTGGAAGTCCTTGAGTTGATCTCTCACTTCTTTCATCTGGTCTTTTAGATCCTTCACTGTCCCCTTCAAAACAGCGATGGTCTTTTCCTGGAACTTGTTCCATTTCTGGAGTATGCCAATGCGCTTGTGTGCTTCTTTCAAGGCTGGGCTAGACTTAGTCTGTAGGTGGTACTCCTCAAAACCAAACTTTCCTGGATCATCATCTTCATCATCACCAACAGAATCACCCGAATCCTCTTCTGGCTGTGGAGCTTCTTCATAGGGGTTGTAAAGCCTATCAAGTGGAGGATAGAAGTCTATGTTTTCACCCATTCTAACCTTGGTTAAGTCGGTGCAAGGGAGACGCAGTTTAGCTTCTCCAGCGGTCGGGTGAGTAAACTGGTACATATGCTCATCAGATGGCCAGTTGTGGTCCAGAAACCTAGCTCTCCTCAAGTGCTCAATGTCTATCCATCTAGGTGGATGTGGTTCTTATTTTAGCTTTACACCACAAGCGACGAGAATCGGAGTGATTATCCCGCCAATGCTGAGTTCCCCTGCTGAATCCATCTTATGCATCCTCAATGCCCAATCTTTGTAATATAGGAACTGGCTCAACATAACAAAGGTGAGGTTTATTTTTGCTCTATCTCCCATCATCTCCATCCCGTTTCTTGTGCAACCCAGAACTTTCCTTAAAGTGATATCCAGCATTTGCAGTTCTCCTTCATTGACATTCCCAGTAACTTTCCTTACAAACATTGTGCTGACAATAGTCTTATGAAGATATCTCACCACAGGGCTTCTTATTTGAGAGCTCTTAGTTCTGGATGACGAATAAGGATTATCATCACCAATGGTTGTCCACAGTTATTGCAGCTCCACGTAGTCAATATCCTGCAGCCTTCCTGTTTTGCTGGGAAATCCATACAAAGTATCCATCTCCTTTATAGTGAGTGAAAAAAGCTCACCTCTGCATGTGAAAGTGATGAAACCTGGGCCTCCATCCGATTCATATTCCGGCTCATCCTCATAGAAGTGGACCTCGAGTGAAGAGAGGAAATGGCAAGCCTCCTCCTTGTAAGCTTCAAGCTGGAACCTCATGAATGTACAGAGGTTACCCATTTCATACAGATACTCCACATCCCTAGCTATACCAAGTTTTCTACAAGTTTCACGTTGTGGGTACCTTGTTCCTGCGAAACCCCGAGAAAGGAAGATGTTCAGGTACTCTTCCTCGGAAAGTTTGTTGAACTTCTTGGGCTGCTTCTTGACCACTTTAGGTACCTCCTCCTCACTCTTACTGCGATCAGCCTACTTGCTGGATTCCACCGGTTTTTTTCCTCGGGCAACATCATTTTTGGTTCGTGAGAACTCTCTGGCCATTTCCTCGTCACGCTGGCTCGACCTACTAATTCGAGCAGGGGGCTCGAGATAGGCGCTGCATCAATCTCCATCGATTCTCTGTTTGGTGAAACCGGTCCTCTCAGCTTCTGAATCTGTCTTAGCACAGCTTTGGCAGATGGTCTTCGAGCTTGTTGTGGTCTCTGGGATCCCTTGGGCTTAGTGAAGAGGAATTGGTTGATCATCTTGAAAGAGAGCTGAAGAATGATTATTCTGAAAAAATGCAAGAAGAACTTGAAATTTTTGGTGTGGAGAGCTTGTGAACTCGAGTTCTTCTTATATAGGCAAGGGGAGGAGCTAAATGACAGGGGGAGGAGCGTGTGGAGCCTTGTTTAAATTTCAAAATTCAAATTTCAAGCGCCCAATGCTTGACTCGACGTGTTGACTCGACCAGGTGGGATCGAGCTTGTCTCCTCCTTCTAAAACCAAAATTCAAATTTGAATCTCCCCCATCTGACTCGATCACCTGACTCGACCAGGGTGGTCGAGCTGGTTGGTCGAGTCAGACCATTTCGGCTTGTTTCCTCCTTTTCTTCGTGATTCAATGCTCATACTTTCCTGAAATCACACAAACAAGCCAAAAACAAGAATTTAACACACTTAAACGACGGTTTAAAAAGCATAAAGCAATATATAAAAGGATAGACATGGGACTTCCTCCAAAGTGAGCTTGTTTATAGTCACTAAGCTTGACTTCCTGTTTTACTCAGGCAAGGAGAGGTTCATCCAGAGGAATTGAGGTTCTTTCTAGAATGATACTGTCAGCCATGTACGGTTTGAGCCTTTGCCCGTTCACTATGAATTCGTTTTCGCTCTTTCCGATCAAGATGACTGCTCCGTATGGTGAAACTTCCTTGATAGTGAAGGGTCCTGACCATCTGGACATAAGCTTTCCTGGAAATAACTTGAGCCTAGAGTTGAAGAGGAGGACCTGATCACCAGCTTTGACGTCTTTAGGAAGAATCTTTCTGTCATGGAATGCTTTAGTCCTCTCCTTGTAAACTTTAAAACTCTCATAAGCATCCATCCTGATCTCCTCTAGTACATGCAGATCTAATGCTCTCTTTTCTTGTGCAGTCTTGATATCCAGATTCAAGAGTTTTATTGCCCACAATGCCTTATACTCAATCTCCACAGGCAGATGGCAAGCTTTGCCATAGAGTAGCTGGAATGGTGTTCTCCCAATCGGTGTTTTGAATGCAGTCCGATAAGCCCAGAGAGTCTCATCAAGCTTAGAAGACCAATCTCTCTTTGAAACCCCTACTACTCTTGCCAAAATGGCCTTGATGTTCTTGTTAGACACTTCCACTTGCCCACTGGTCTGAGGATGGTATGGTGTGGCTACCTTGTGCTTAACCCCATGCTTCTTCAGTAGATTTTCAAAGAGCTTGTTGATGAAGTGAGATCCCCCATCACTGATCACTACCCTTGGTACTCCAAATCTGGGGAAGATAACACTCTTGAACATCTTCAAAACCACCTTTGCATCATTGGTAGGACAGGCTATTGCTTCAACCCACTTGGAGACATAATGAACAGCCACCAAGATGTAGCAATTCCCATAAGATGGTGGGTTGAAAGGCCCCATGAAGTCAATGCCCTACACATCAAACACTTCAATTTCTAGAATCGGGTTCTGAGGCATCTCGTTCCTTCTACTAATGTTATCCATTCTCTGGCAAGGATCACACTTAGTAATGAATGCTTGAGCATCCTTGAACATTGAAGGCCACCATAATCCTGCTTGGAGAACTTTCTGTACAGTCTTGAAAGTAGCAAAGTGACCCCATAAACCGAACCATGGCAGTGCTCCAAAACCACTTTTACTTCTTACTCAGCTATGCATCTTCTGTAAAAACCATCTGAACCTCTCTTGTATAAGTAAGGCTCATCCCAGAAGTAATGGTTCACATCTCTCAGAAACTTCTTTTTCCTGTAAGCATCAAGACTTCCAGAGATTTCGCTGCTTACAAGGTAATTGGCAAAATCTGCATACCAAGGCAGTCTATTCTCTTCTATTGTCAAGATAACAACAATGAGCTGTTCTTCAGGTATGGAATCATCAATTGGCAATGGATCTTCTATCCTCATTCTCGATAAATGATTAGCTACTCCATTCTCTATACCCTTTTTATCAACAATCTCCATGTCAAACTCTTGTAGCAAAAGTATCCATCTAAGCAGTCTTGGCTTAGTCTCCTTTTTTGCATAGATATGCCTGAGTGCTGCATGATCTATGTACACTATCACCTTGGAACCCATTAGGTAGCTTCTGAACTTCTCAAAAGCAAAGACAACAGCGAGCAACTCCTTCTCTGTTGTTGCATATCTCCCTTGAGCTTCATCAAGTGTTCTGCTTGCATGATAGATCACATGCAGCTTCTTGTCAATCTTTTGACCCAAAACAGCTCTCACAGCATAATCCGAGGTATCAGACATAATTTCCAACGGATAGTCCCAGTTTGGTGCTTGGACTATTGGAGCTGAGACCAAATCTTCCTTAATCAGCTGGAAAGCTCTCAAACACTCAAAATCAAAGATGAACTCTTGTTCCTTACACAGTAGTCTAGTGAGTGGTCTGGCTATATTTGAGAAATCCTTGATGAACCGCCTGTAGAACCCAACATAACCCAAGAAACTTCTGATATCCCTAACGTTCTTAGGTGGTTGCAATTGCATTATCACATCAACCTTGGCTTTGTCCACCTCTATCCCATTCTCAGAATTTTTTTGCCCCAAGACAATCCCTTCTCTGACCATAAAGTGGCATTTCTCCCAATTCAGAACCAGATTTGTCTCTTCGCACCTAGTAAGCACCCTGCAAAGGTTCAATAGGCAAGAGGAGAAAGAGGAGCCATACACGGAAAAATCATCCATGAATACCTCCACAGTCTCCTCTATTAAATCCGAGAATATAGAAATCATGCATCTCTGAAAAGTAGCAGGTGCATTACAAAGACCAAAAAACATTCTCCTATAAGCAAATGTTCCATATGGATAAGTGAAAGTAGTTTTTTTCTTGATCATTAGGATGAATAAGAATTTGAAAGAAACCACTATACCCATCTAAAAAACAGTAATAAGGATGATTTGCAAGCCTTTCTAACATCTGATCAATGAATGGTAATGGGAAATGATCTTTTCTAGATGCAGCATTCAATTTCCTGTAATCAATACACATCCTATGACCAGTGATAGTTCTAGTGGATATCAATTCATCTTTATCATTTCTAACGACAGTTATACCCCCTTTCTTTGGAACACAATACACAAGAGAAACCCAAGTACTATCAGATATAGGATAGATGATTCCAGCTTCTAGCAACTTAAGAATTTCCTTTTTAACCACTTCTTTCAAATTCGGGTTCAATCTCCTCTGAGGTTCAATGCTAGCATATGATTTATTTTCAAGGTGAATTCTATGAGTACACAAACTAGGTGAAATTCCTTTAATATCATCTAGAAAATACCCAATTGCTCTTCTAAATTTCCTCAATTCAGTCAATAGCAAATGCAACTCATCATCACTAAGCATATCATTGACTATGATTGGGTACGTAGAATTGGGTCCAAGAAAGGCGTACCTTAGCCCAGCAGGAAGTGGTTTGAGGTCTACCTTAGGTACTCTGAGTTCTGACCAATCGTCTAATGCACAGAGGTCTAGCTCGACCTGGGGATCGAGTGTGGCGCTGAGTGTAGTCTGGCTCAACCTGGTTGGTCGAGCTGTGTGGTGGCGCCAGTGCGTTCTGCAGCAAAAACCTCTGTTTCGACTCCAATCAGATCTTCAAAGACCTCTGACCCTTCCAAAACCTTATGTGAGTTCAAAATCATCTCATAAACCAAGGTTTCGTCGTGTAGGTACCCATATTTCCCACTCTTTGTAAAAGCAGTCTGAAAGTAATCTTTCTCATTAAGTTCCTCCAGAAGTTCATCAGCAAGTTGATCTATTTCCTCAATAGAAAAGATCTGTCCTTCTATTACCGGCTTTCTCATTGGGTCTTTGATGTCGAATGTCATTTTAAAATCACTCCCAAGATTAAGATTGATCTTTCCCTTTCGAACATCAATAACTACCCCAGCTGTAGCTAAGAAAGGTCTTCCTAGAATCAGAGGATCTCTTGGTTCTTCATCCATCTCCAGCATTATGAAGTCTGTAGGTATCTCAACTGTTCCAACCCGTAGAGGTAGATCTTGTAAAATGCCATGAGGAGTTCTAACAAATCTGTCTGCAAGCACCAAAGAGATGTTGCAAGGCTTGTAATTGCTGAATCCTAACCTCTTAGCAACGAGAGTGGCATGAGACTGATAGATGCTCCAAGATCACAAAGAGACTTCTTGAAAATCAATGGACCTAGAGAGCATGGTAGAGTGAATGAACCAGGATCACTTAGCTTCTCCTTTATAACCCTCTTCTGAATAATGGCACTGCACTCTTCTAACAAAACCACCATACCCTGAATCTCCTTGGCTTTCTCATTCACTGCATTCTTCAAGAATTTTCGATATGCAGGTAACATTGAAAATGCATCGATGAGTGGCATCCTAATCTCTGTTTCCCTAATGTGTTTGTCAAAAATTGCTCTATAGTTCTCTATTAAATCCTTTTTGAATCTTCCTGGGAAAGGCAATTTGGGTTTGTAAGGAGGGGGAACAAAGGGTGCTTTATTTTTCTCTGGAACAACAGGTTTTGCAGCAGCTGGAGGGCTGGGTTGTAGAGTCAGACTCTAGTCGAGTTTCTTGATCTTCTTTGCGGCTCAAATCCTCCCCATCTTCAACCTCACTGTCCTCAGTGACTTTAACTGATCCTTCCCGCTCAGGTAGCTCTCTTCCACTCCTTAAAAGTAATGGCATTGATGTGAGTAAAGTCCTTTAGGTTTTGGACTGCTTTTCCTGGGAGATGTGATGAGCTAGAAGTAGATGTAGTTTGGCCCTCCATGTACTTTATCTTGGAGTTCAATGTCTCAATCTTGCTGTTGAGATCATTATAGGTGTAATCCATCTGTGTTTTGATTTCACCAAACTTCTTAGCAGCGTCCATTGCACCAGTTGCTTGACCATGAAGAATTTGTTGTAGCATGTTTGTTATCTGTGTTTCCGGAGCTGTAGAAGGCTGAGCTTGGTGAGATGTGAAACTAGGTGGTGGACCCATGACTCTCTGTTGCGGATGGTTGCTCTGGTAGTGTAGCTTAGGAACAAAGCTCTGATTGTGGTTGTAGGCGGCAAAAAGCTTGGACGGAGGTGGTTGTTGCTGAGGCGGGTAGACTTGATCCTGTGGGTTAGCAACGTTGGTGCTCATGTAAGAGAGATTCGAGTTGTTCTTATAGTTGATGAAACCTTTGTTGTAGCCACCCTGATTCTGAACATAGCTGACCTATTCCATACCAGTATCCTCCCATCATGAACCTGAAATACCGTATCGTTATTGGCAAAGTGGACATGCTTCTGCTGGTGTAGTATCTGATCTAACTTGGCATTCAAAGCTTTCATCTCCTTTCTATGCCTCTCCTCTGAATCAACACTGCCCTTCACACTTCTATCATACTCCGTAGTGTAGTTACCATCTGACTGAGCAAGGTTCTCTACAAGTTCCCATCCTTCATCAACATCTTTGTTGAGGAAATTACCATTGCTGGCTGTATCAAGAAGTATTCGGACCTTTGGGAGAACTCCTCTGTAAAGTGTGCTAAGGAGGGACTCATTGTTGAAGCCATGGTGGAGACATTGAGTAGTGTAGCTCTTCAATCTTTCCCAGGATTCGCAGAAGGTCTCCCCATCTTTCTGAGAAAAGCCAGATATCTCATTCCGGAGGCGAGCAGTTCTAGCATTGGAGAAGAACTTGGCAAGGAAAGCTTTCTTGCAGTCATCCCAGGAAGTGATTGAACCATGGGGTAGATTCTTCTCCCATAGATGGGCTTTGTCACCAAGGGAGAATGGAAAGAGTGTCAACTTGAAACCATCTCCACTGACTCCATTGATCTTGGTAAGGCTGCAGAGCCTATCAAACTCATCCAAATGATCAAGAGGGTCTTCCATAGGCAGCCCATGGAATTTGTTGCTTTGCACCATAGCTATCAAGCCACTCTTGATCTCAAAGTTATTGTTCTGGACTGTAGGAGGTACAATCCCTTGCCTGTTAGTGTGAGTGTTGGGAGCATCTCCGGTACCAATCAGATGTTGCCTCCTCGGATGAGGCACATGTTCAGGCTGTGGTGGTGGATTATCATTAGCCATTTCTAGTGGATCTTGTTGATCTACTCTGAGATGTTCTCTCTGCTCTCTCAACTGTTGTGGTAGCTTGTTAATATTGTCGAGGTAGCGGATGAGGTTCTGGCTTCCTTTTGATTGTGTTTGCATGCAGGTGGAAGAGGACTCGATGGGCTGACTTGAGGTAGGGAGGTCGAGCTAGCTTGGTCGAGTCTAAGATATACCTGAAATGCAAAGACAAAGAAAGAAAGACCAAGTGAGTAACAGAGTAGACTGAAAAGAACTTGATCGGAAACGATTTGAAATCCTAAATATAACAAACAACATCCAAATGGCAACGGCGCCAAATTGATATATTCAATTTCCTATTGAACTATCATGTCATTGTAGCACAATAAGGTATCAATCCAAATGGGTGCGATATTAGCCAAAAAGGATGCAATCAAACAGTTTATGTCAAGCCAAGCAAGCAATAGGTTGTGAAACTATCAAACTAAGAAAGCAATAATCAAAAGCAATAACAGAGAATAAAAACAGAGATTAGCAGAGACTATGAAACAGAAATCAATCAAGCAAGAGAAATTCCTAAGGATGGGGTTATTGACTTGGTGTATCCTCTTAATCTATCTAGATGGTTTAACAAACTCAAGCGAGGTAAGTACGTAAACTCATTTAACGTATGTGGTCCTGACTTGTTGTATACCTATGCAGGTAACGATGAACCTTTAATCACCACGACTCTAAAAATCAAAGAGGAACCTCCTGATCCACACCAACAATCCCAAATCCAAGGAGAACATAAGAGAGAAATAAAAGGCAAAATAAGAGATGTTGGTGGAGTTCCACCTTGGAATCAAATACATGGCGTTCCCCACTCAATGCTGATGAAGGAGGAACCTCCAGACCTACTCAAACATTTCCCACGGATCTAGCCTCAAGGAAAATCTGTTTTGAGGACAAAACCTCTTGAAGAGGGAGGGAATGATGTAGCCCTAGCTTCTGAAGCATCACCAACAATTGCCTGGACTATGCTCTTAGCTCATCTAAGGAGCACCTCAAAGTGGAATCAACCCAAACTCAGCTCAAACGAAGAAGGTATGGCTTATACAAGACAAACTGACCAGAATCTGCCAGATTTGGATCACCATGTACTCGTCAGAGGATTCCGGCTAGACCAAGAAGAATCGAGTGACAAGGAGTCCTGTTCTGGAATCTTGACTAAAATACGAATCCGTGAGAGTTGGAATCAGGTCAATAGCTATTCTGGATCAAAAGTTATGATTTTTCCAACACGACGGATTCTACACTTGCCTCATTTGGAAGCTGCCGGATTCGGAATGCTACAATCATATGTTTGGAAGCCGGGAGAGCCTCGACGATACTAGATCCTCTCCTCAACAGAAAGCCACGTGCATCTAGTGTCTTCACTGTCCTCATATAGTGAAGACACACAAAGACGTGCTAAAGAATTGTACTCTTTTTCCTTATCTTTAGTCTTCCCACTGGGTTTTTCTGAGAAAGGTTTTAACGAGGCAACACCCTTAGATTCCTGGGCTTGTTCTCAGTCTATTACATCTTCCAAAAGCCTACGAATACTTCAGTATAAGGACTTGTGAGATTCAAGGCTTCATCGTGTGAGTTCAAGCTTTTGTGGATTCAAAGACTCGTCCTCAGCCTCCTTGCATCAAGCCTTGGTGAGACTCCAAGCCTTATGCGAAACCCTTGAAGAAGATTCGGTGGATTCCGAGCTCGTCTTCAAGTCATTAAGCTTCAATCTTTGCTTCTGTGTGCTGCTGCCGTTAGGTGTGACTCCGAGGCTTGTATCATATGCAAACAACAAGTTTGATCTAAGATCTCTCAAGGGTGTGTTTCTCGGATACAGCAAAAAATATAAAGGCTACCGCTGTTTATATCCACCTATAAATCGAGTTTACATCAGTAGACATGTGATCTTCAATGAGAGCTCATTTCCGTTCTCTGATGTCTACAATAACTTTCATCAATCGGTTCAGACACATCTTATGACAGCTTGGTTTAAGGGCTTTGCAGCAGACACAATTCAGAATAATGAGACAAATCAGTCTTTTTCTCATGATTCAATATCCGTTCACGTACCTGCAACAATGAATTCTGCACCAGTGGTGCCTGCTACAGTTCCGCTTCAACTTATTGCTAGTACACAGTTCCAAGAACAGAGTGATGTTTCTAAAAGAGATTCTAGTGATTCTATCACATGTGAGGGGGTAATTCCTGGGTGTACGACAGACTTTGATTCCGCTTCTATAGGCAACAGATTACAATCCTTACCATGTGTGGAAGTCTCTAGTTTTTCTCAGACTACTCACCAAACAGCTCAAGCCTCCACCAATATTCACCTTATGAATACAAGGTCCAAATATGGTATTAGCAAACCAAATACACGGTACGTTCTACTCACTCAAAAGGCAGCGTATCCAGAACCAAAAACAGTTACCTTAGCTCTAAAAGATGAAGGTTGGAAGAAGGCCATGATAAAAGAACTTGATAACTGTGAAAAGATTCACACATGGACCTTAGTACCTTACTCCTCAGATAAGCATGTTTTGGGTAGCAAGTGGGTGTTTAGAACCAAAATTAATGTTGATGGGTCTCTCAACAGATTGAAAGCAAGGTTATTTGCACAAGGATTTGATCTAGAAGAGGGCATTGACTACTTAGAAACATATAGCCCGGTTATTCGTACAACAACAGTCCATATAATTCTTCATGTTGCAACAGTTTGCAATTGGGAGGTGAGACAAATGGCTGCCATCAATGTGTTTCTACATGGCGATCTGACTGAGTCTGTTTATATGAGATAACCTTCTAGTTTTATAAACAAAGCCAGACCTGATGATGTGTGTCTAGTATACAAATATCTTTACGATTTAAAACAATCACCACGAGCTTGGTTCGATAAGTTTAGCAATTTCTTGCTAGAATTCGGCTTTGTTTGTAGTACTAGAGATCCTTCACTTTTCATCTTCACCAAAGGTAAAGACATTATTCTACTCTTTCTATATGTGGATGATATGCTTGTAACAGGAAACAACTCCTCTTTGTTCAACAACTTGCTATGTGAGCTGAACAAACAATTCCAGATTAAGGACATGAGTCAGCTGCATTATTTCTTGGGAATTCAGGCTCATTTCCATGGTGATGGATTGTTTCTTTCTCAACAGAAATACGCTGAAGATCTTCTAGCAGTTGTAGGAATGAGGTCATGTGCTCCTGCTCCAATGCCATTGCCTGTGAATCCTGATAAGTATCCTGATCACACAATGCCATTTGAAAATCCCACCTACTTCCGCAGTGTAGCAGGTAAATTGCAGTACTTGACATTAACACGTCCGGATCTTCAATACGCCATCAACTTCGTGTGTCAAAAGATGCATTCACCTTCCACATCTGATTTCCAGTTATTAAAAAAGGTCCTGCGTTATGTGAAAGGTACAACTGAGATGGGGATTTCGTTTACAAAGAACTCAAATTCAACACTTTGTGCCTACAATGACAGCGATTGGGTCGGCTGTAAATTGACAAAGAGATCAACCGGTGATTTTTGCACATTTCTCGGCCAAAACCTTGTTTCTTGGTCATCACGGAAGCAGCCAACGGTTTCTAAAAGTTCTACAGAAGCAGAGTATCGCACCCTGTCAGACACAGCACAAGAGCTAACATGGATCAGTTTCATTCTGAAGGAGCTTGGTCTTCCTCAGTTCACAACACCAAAGATGTTTTGTGACAATCTTTTTGCAGCATACTTAACTGCAAATCCAGCATTTCATTCAAAAACAAAACACTTTGAGCTGGATCATCACTATGTGGGTGAAAGGGTAGCTCTAAGAGCTTTGGAAGTCAAACACATTTCAGCAAATATGCAATTTGCAGACATTTTTACAAAGGCTTTACGTCTAGCTGCGTTTGTTGAGCTCCGCTTCAAACTCGGCGTGTCTGTACCACCCACACCAAGTTTGAGGGGGACTATTGAGACGAAGAAGGACTTTGCACTGTATGAAGCTCCTCTATATCAGACTTCAAGAGATGAAGTGAAGAAGATGGTGGAAATAACAAATAAAAACGATGTCGCAGAGGAAAGAGTTGTAAATAGAAAAGATAAAGGCCTCGATTGTAACAAGCCCAAGAAGGAAAAAAACCTGAAGATGAAAACAGAGCACAAAGCACAGCCAAAACCTGTAAATCAACAAAATGAGCTTTGCTCCTCTGTGAACAAAATTGACAGAGATGTCAAAGGTACAAGCTTCAAGATGGAAACAAGTAACCGTTTTGATTCGCTTGACTACACAGAAACCTAGAAGGATAGACAACTGTTTTTCTCATTTTATCTTTACGATAAAAGCAATTTCTATAAGATATCTTGAATAACGTTCTTTTGAGAAACAAGAGAATAAAAAATCAAAATGCAGAAAATGTTCATCTTCTTCCATTGTTTCTAAACATTTTCAGCCGTCGCTATCGCTGCCTCTCTTCGTCGTGGATATCCCCGTCGTCGTCTCAGGCGATTCCATATGGCTCCTTAATTGGCATCTGAGCTTTCGAAGAAACATGAGATTACAGAAGATGGTAAAGAGGAACACGATGAAGAAGAAGGAAGCAAAGGTGAATGATTGAATTTTTTTTTTGGTGTTCTGATTGATCACGTGGTTTTGTGTTTGCGTCTTTGATTCCTGTACCTATTTGAGAAAAATGGATCTTTATGTGTTATTGGTTAGTAGATTGTGGAAATTTGGATCTTTCTGTGTTATTGGCCTTCCCTTTACTGGCATTTCTGAAGGGTTTAAAGTCGTTTACAAAATGTGTTGTTTTTTTTATTAGGCATCTTCGTGAGATGGACCTGCAAGAGAAGGAAATTGATGATCACAGAGGTCAATGACTGAACTGTTTTCTGTTCAATTTTATTAACTTCCAAGGTTGATATTTGAGCACAGATGCTGGGAGATGAAATTGTTAAAGGAACTTATGGTCGAGTTTATAAAGGATTAGACTTGGAGATTGGAGACTTTGTGGCTATTAAACAAGTCTCATTGGAAAATATTGTTCAAGAATACCAATTTCCCAAGCATGCAAGTATCAATATCGAACTCTATAACTCAAGTAAAATAAACCCCAAACCTCCAAGAAGTCCAAAAAAGAAAAGTCAATAAGCCATTTGCAACTTTCCAGCACTCTGAAACTCGATATACACATCACAATAGAAAAGCGATATTTCTATTTCCTTTCTAGTAGCTTACTTCTAATCCTGGCTTCTAATAACTTTAAGTCATGGGATTTGTTTTCCTTTTCTTATATTATGATCCTCTTAAAAATTGGAAGTAGAGAAGAGCAAACGCAAACTTGTGAAGAGGGAGGAGCAGCAGAAGAAGAAGGTGGTGTTTTAGGTTCCTTCTCTTTACTTGATATCTCCATCTCGCTGCTAGCCATTATCACGTTCCCTAGTTTCTAAAACAACCCTTTAGAGCTTCCTGCAAGACAAAGTCAGCTATAAGCTAACTCATGACAAGATCTACTCATGCATAAACCCAACAACATCCAAAAATTCAACATTTCAGCTAATAAGATGTTGGAGATTTCGTTCCAAACTTCAATCGTGTGTGTATACACATTTCTACAAGTAACGTGTGGCTGTTTATCAAAGCACTATGTAAGTGTCAAGGGATTCATATATTTATGGAAATAACAAAAGTTTTGATATTAAAGAGAAAACGATTCATTCCCCACACATACACATTTCTACAAGTAATGGTTGTAACACAAAATCCAACAGTATAAACAGCAACACTAGAAAACACATAATCATTTAGCTTAGCCATCTATCAGCTTCCTGAATTTTACCATCTCTAAAACAACCAATAATCATAAGCTTATAAGAACTAGAATCGGGACAAACTCCTCTCATAGGCATTTCGTCAAACACGTTCTCTGCATATTCAATCAAACCCGAATCAATTGCAATCTCAAGAACACAATTCAGCGGTTACGAGATAGAATCTCATGAAATGTCGGAACTTTTCGAAACCCACTGCCCAATGGAAGAAGCAACGTCTCACCATAGAACCAGCTTCGCTCGCGAGTGAAGCCACCACAATGATCGCTTGTTCGTGGGTGTTAAGAGGATTTGTAATCCAATTGATAAAACAAATCCTCAATCCGAATCAATGCTACTTAAAGCACAGAATCAGAGTTTCATATGCAAAGAACCCAAAAAGAAGAATAGATTCTCAAACAAATGAAACAAACGTCACTATTACAGAGAATTCTTAGCTAAAGAGCTTCGAAGAAGAATCATCTTTACAAAATCAATGAATGAATCTATTTACACGTTGATACAGAGTCTTATACTATAAGCTTCTAACTGATTAATCATGTACATACACGTGGCACTTTTCTCTCGTATTCCATCTCCATCGTCCATCAAACTCTCTAATAGAGACCAAGGCTTTACTTTGTATCAAATCTCCCTCTCTTAGACAACCTTGTCCTCAAGGTTGAAAACTTGGAAATCTTCTCTGCAACTTATAGAGTAATTCCCAGGTAGCTTCTTCCTCTGTTTGATTAGTCCACTTAATGAGAACCATGGTTGCTGCTCTACCTTGGCGTTGAACCATCTTCCTCTGCAGAACTCTCTCCGGTTCATGATCAAGTACGTCATTCACCATTGTAGGCATTTTAGTAGCTGTACATACTTGACCCACTCTCAATTTCAATTGTGAAATATGAAATATTGGATGTATTTGGCATCCATCTGGTAACTTCACCTTATATGCAACATGACCACACTTGTCAATAATCTTGTAAGGGCCAAAGAACTTAGGTGCCAGCTTCTGATTATTTCTCATAACCACCGATTGCTGCCTATATGGTTGAAGTTTCACATAGACATAGTCTCCAATCTCCAAGATTCTCTCTGTTCTATGTTGATTAGCAAAGACTGTCATTCTATTTTGAGCTCTCATCAAGTGAAACTTAAGCAACATCAACATATTCTCACGATCCTGTAAGCATCTAGCCACGGTAGCCACCTTAGATTCTCCTGGAAGGTACAGAAGATGCTGAGGAGGGGGTTGTCCATAGACTGCTTCAAAGGGAGTCATTTGTATGGCCGTATGAAAATTGGTGTTATACCAAAATTCAGTAAGAGGAAGCCATTTACTCCACTGATTTGGTCTTTCTCCACACATGCATCTCAAGTATATCTCCAAGCATCTATTACTACCTCAGATTGACCGTCTGTTTGCGGGTGATAAGCACTAGATGGTTTGAGAGTAACTCCACTCATTGCAAACAACTTCTTCCAAAAAGCACTCAAGAACACGGTATCCCTATCACTTATAATTGAGTTTGGAAACTCGTGAAGCCTGAAAACTTGATCCAAGAAGGTTTGTGCAACTGTAATAGCTGTATAGGGGTGAGCTAAAGCCATGAAGTGGGCAGACTTACTCAACCTATCAACTACCACAAATATCATTGTTTTACCAAAGGAGGGAGGTAATCCATCTATAAAATCCATAGTGATATCACTCCAAACCTGTTCTGGAATTGGCAAAGGCTGAAGCAAACCCGGATAAGCTTGTGTTTCATTCTTGTTTTGTTGACAGATGTTGCAAGCTCGTATGTACTGCTGTATGTCTTATAACATCCCTTTCCAATAAAACAAGCTCTTGATTCTCTGATACGTAACCTCACGACCAGAATGCCCACCATAACCAGATCCGTGTAACCAATCCAATACTCTCTTTCTCAAATTTGCAGTAGCCGGAACAACTATTTTACTCTTCTTTCTCAGCAAATCATTCATCCAAGAATAGTGTTTCTTAGTAGCAGGCTTGGTCTTAACTTGTTGAATGATTTTTTACATCTCTTGATCAACATTATAAGCTTCTTTAATGCTAGTCAGTAAATCACAGTCTTCCACAGTCATAGCCATTTGCAAAATTTCTGAACTTTCCACTCTAGAAAGAGCATCCGCCACTTCATTCTCTTTTCCTTGCTTATACTGTATCTCATAATCAAACTCCAATAATTTAGGCATCCATTATTGTAGAATGGGAGTATTCAGTCTCTGCTTCAAGAGATATTTCAAGCTTCTTTGATCTGTTTTGATAACAAAGTGACCATTTAACAAGTAATGTCTCCACTTCTACACAGCAAAGACCACAGCTAGAAGCTTTTTTTCATAAATGGAATATTGCATTTGTTTTTTCTTCAATTGTCTGCTTATAAAAGCTAGTGGATGACCCAACTGCATCAACACTGCTCCAATGCCATTCCCATAGGCATCAGTTTCTACCACAAAACTTTGATCAAATCTTGGTAAGGCAAGAACAGGGACATATACCAATGCACCTTTTAACTTTTTGAATGTCGCTTCTGCTTCATCTGACCATAAAAACCCATCTTTTTGTCAGTGCAGTTAAAGGAGCTGCAATTGTACCATAATTCTTTACAAAGCGCCTGTAATAACTGGCTAAGCCTAGGAATCCTCTTAGTTGCTTCAAATTCTTAGGATTAGGCCAATCTACCATTGCATTAATCTTCCTTGGATTAGTAGCAATACCCTGAGCTGAGATGTAATGCCCTAAGTATTCCACTTTTTCTATGAAAAATTCACACTTGCATACAAACTGTTCTGTCTCATCAACTCAAACACTTCAGTGAGATGCTGCAAATGTTCCGATCTTGAACAACTATATACCAAGATGTCATCAAAAAATATCAGTATACCCTTCCGCAATAATCTCCTGAATACCAAATTCATTAGGCTCTGAAATGTAGCTGGTGCATTGGTCAATCCAAAAGGCATCACTACATATTCATAGTGTCCACTATGATTTTTAAAAGCAGTTTTGCGAATATCCTCAGGTTGCATCCTAACTTGATGATAGCCGTCTCTAAGATCAATGTTTGAGTAAACCTTAGACCCCCCAACTCATCCATCAAATCCTCAATTAAAAGTATAGGATATTTATCCTTCACTGTAACTGCATTTAGACTTCTGTAATCGACACAATGTCTCCAGCTTCCATCTTTTTTCTTCACCAATACCACCGGTGACGCATATGTGCTACAACTTTCTTGTATAGTGCCTTGATTAAGTAACTCTTTCACCATTTTATCTATTTCGTTCTTCTGTTGTAATAGCATATCTATACGGTATGTGGTTAACCGGGTTTGAATCCTGCAACAAGGCAATTTTGTGATTATGGTTCTCTCTGAAGGGAGGCAGAGACTTAGGCTCCTCAAACAGATCTCCATACTTCTCAATCAACTCTTCAACTTGACTGCCATTTTCAGGTTTTTCCTTATCCATTCCACAGTACACAAGCTCATTCCTGCAATTTCTTCACTCTCCACCACAGAAATCATAGCTAAATGTATAGATTCTGTATTGTTCTTGATCTTTTTAGCTTTCACTTCTTTCACTGATCCTTCTTTAATCCCATACAACACCACTTTTCTGTGACCAATTTTGAACTCCATCACCAACTCCCTGAAGTTCCAAGTAATATGACCCAATGATTCAAGCCACTGTATCCCTAACACCATGTCACATCCACCAATAGGAATGACCATAAAGTCATCCACGAAAGTTTCATTCTGTAATTTCCACTGAAACTTCTCAATTTTAGCTTGTGCTGCTATTTTATTACCATCTACTACTCTTACTTTTGCAAATCCAGCATCTTGCAATTTACAACCCAGTTTCTTTGCAACTTTAGGATCTAAAAAATTATGAGTAGATCCAGAATCAATGAGTAAGAATATGGTGTTTTTGTTATGTGTACCTTTCACCTTCATTGTTCTGTACCCAGACACTCTGAATACTGCATTCACTGATATTTGTGCCATACCAGCCTCTTCTTCTGTTACTGTCTGTTCATTCTGACACAACTCCTGATTTTCTTTATCTTCCCCATCTTCCACATCCATCATATACAGACGTGTGGATTTATGTAGCTAGCATGCTTTGTAGAGTGTTTTTCATCACAATAGAAGCATAGTCCTTTAGCCATCCTTTCTTTCATCTCTTGTGTAGTAATAAACTTCCTTGGCAATACTGGAGCACTCCATCCTTTATCATTCACCCTGTTATTATTATTGCTCAGAATGCCTTTAGATTGCACATTATTGTTGTTGTTCCTTCCCACTGACCAGTTCACAACTTTCTTGGGATGTGCTTCATACATTCTTCCCAATGTATAACACTTCATTAAAGTAGTAGGATTGTGCATTCTAATCTGCATTTGCATTTCCATCTTTAGCCCTGCTAAGTATGTACTAACCAAATACTGCTCTGACATGTCCACCCTAATCCTTATCTGTTCAAACTTTTCATGATATTCTGAGATTCCATTAGTTTCCTGCAACAATTTAAGTTCTGCTACTGGATCATCCATAACCTCACAGAACCTATCCATCAAAGCAACCTTATACTCTACCCAACTCATCAATGTACATCTACCAAGTGGCGTTAGAGTTAAAGATTGGTGCCAATTAGCCGCTACACCATCATAATGAATAAAGGCAAGTTTTACCTTGTATTCATTAGCAGTATTGTCCATCTCGAAGAACTGATCGACTTTGAACAGTCATTCACGAACTTTAGTTCCATCAAATCTTGGAAAATTGATCTTGGCTACTCTTGTAACTTCAGAATAATACCTCTGTTCACCTTCACGACTACAACCTTCTTGATCAATTCACCTCCTCTGAGTTGAAATGCCTTGTTCTGAACATCTCTGGTCATGAGCCTGATCTCCCTGCCCAGTATTCATCACCAACTATATCATCTCCATCATTCGTTCCACTTTCTGCGACAAGGCCTCAAATCTTTCATCAAAAACGAAGTCGCCTTCCGATTCACTCACATGCGAAGTAATTTCTTTTTGTTTCTTACTGTTCGTCCTCGTTTCCGCCATAGATCCAAGGAAAGACGAAGCTCTCATACCTTTGTTAAGAAGATTTGTAATCCAATTGATAAAACAAATCCTCAATCCGAATCAATGCTACTTAAAGCACAAAATCAGAGTTTCATATGCAAAGAATCCAGAAAGAAGAATAGATTCTCAAACAAATGAAACAAACGTCACTATTACAGAGAGTTCTTAGCTCAAGAGCTTCGAAGAAGAAGAATCTTTACAAAATCAATGAATGAATCTATTTACACGTTGATACAGAGTCTTATACTAGAAGCTTCTAACTGATTAATCATGTACATACATGTGGCACTCTTCTCTCGTATTCCATCTCCATCGTTTATCAAACCCTCTAATAAAGACCAAGGCTTTACTCTGTATCAGTGGGTAAGAGAATTAGCATTGAAGTCGAGATTGACGCGGTGTGGGATAATATGACATGGTTTTGACGAAGATAGGAGTTACAGACCAATGAACAGAACGATTTAACGAGAGATTGAGAAGGTGATGATGATGGAGAAGGAGGAGAGGAATCAATAGATTCGTGGTCGGAAGATATCGATCTGAAGAAGAAAAAACAGTAGATAGAATTGGGTATCTTAAAAGTTCAAAAAGAAGGAATTGATTCTACTTACCAAGAAGAGATGCCATTGAAACTTTCATGGCTCGTCCATAGGACAAAAATGACTCAAGAGAAATCGAGAAATTGAAAGCTAACCGAAGAGGTAGAGAGAAAGTTGAGCAAAAGTTTGTTCTTCGAAATAAATCTGCGGCCAAAGGTTGTCAACAAATATGCGGGTAATAAGTGTGCGGATACTAAAAAGTTAGCCTGGTCAAGATTAAGTCTGCTAATACATGGTCGAACAAATCTGCGTCCATGACAAATAAGTCTACCAAAGAATATAAATCTGTTGTCGCGTAGGATAAATCTGTCATCGCTATGAGTCAATCTAGTCATTATCTTCTGCGCACACAGTAGAATGAGTCTGTGGCAGATTTATAAATTTGTGGTGTCTGCTAAATAAATCGGCAGATCCATTTGGTGGCAATACAAATCTGCCGCAAAATTATAAATCACTTGTAAATTTGCCGCTAAATAGATCTGCCTCATCGCACCACATATTTGTAAATATGCGGCAGACTTGTAAATCTGCGGTGCGATGTGGCAGATCGCTTTGGTCGCAGATTTACAAGTCTATGGTCAAGTAAGAACAAATCGGCGACAAATTTGTTATAAACAAATCTGCGATTACTAAGCCAATGAATCGGCCACAAATTTATTTTCGCAGATTTGTTGTCCTGGAGTGGCAAACCCGTAAATTTTCTCAAATTTTTTGTAATTAATTCGAACTTTTTCCAGTGGCGCCAAAATTCATTAATGGTATTTTTGTAATATTTTTATTCGTAAGACTTTGAATAAGGATCATTTTGGGAGTTAAGAAAATATCCTGACAATCTAGTAAAGCTAAGATATTTTGGTTATAAACACGAAGACTTAAGCTATTCTAGTAATCCTCGTTATAAAAATTGATGCATAGTTATATTTAATGTGTTATTATCATATTGCTTGAAATATTGATAAGCTTGTCTTAGTGATCATTTAGAAATTTATTGAAAACTTAGTTTAATGGCATGATAGTAACGCACTAGTGAATGATGATAATTGATTGAGTTATTTTATGTGATTGTTATTTTAATTACATTATCCAGAAGATAAATGCTTATAAATAAATCAGAAGTTTACTGAATATCTCACTGTTTGTCATGATCGGTTAAGCCATTCTGGTCCAATAGTGGTGCGAAAGAATAATAAGAAATTTATGTTTATGTGGACATTCATTAGAAAACCAGATGATTATTCCTAAGGATTTCTTATGTGCTGCTAGTTCACAAATCACAAGGCAAGCTAATAATATAGTTTTCATCAGCTAGACAATTTGCTGGTACACTCACGAGGATATAATGATATATTGTGGATTAATCACCCACCATATATTTTTTTTATCAACTAGTTACCTGGAGTTTGCGAGTGTATTTGGTTACTTGATAATGCTGATAAATTTATGTGTTAAGTCTTAAATGACTTCTACATGTCCATTATTTTGCATCAGGCCAACGAATAATCATAATTTATCTCCATTACAATTGAATTAGGTAAGAAACCAGATATTTCCCATTTAAATGTGCTATACATGTCAAGTTGCTCCAACACAGTGATATAAGCTGGGATTTGAAAGAATGTTGGAAATATATGTTGGGAATATATGTTTGATATGAATCTATCTTGATGATTGAATACCTTGAGCCATCAACAAAGAATTTATCTAAGGCTCGAGATACATACTGTTATTTCAGTGAGTCAATCTTTCCAACATTAGGGGGAGAAAATAAACAGCTGGTGATGGAAATAGCTTGAACGAATTATTTTGATCCTCGTACTAAAGAATGTGCACTAGGACTTTAAGAGATAATTCATTTGCAAAGTTTAGCAAATTAGATTCTAAAAGTATTTACTAACCCTAATTGAATGATAAATCACATAAACCTGTTGTGCACCAATTATAATTGATGTCCCGGAAGGATAATATCAACTGTTAGTAAGTCTAAATATCGCATGAAGTGTGATAGACTTATTGGTTTCAAAGATAAGCATCTTCGGAAAAGAAAATGAGCAGCAGTTAATATTGCACCGAGGAAACAAAGAATTATGAAATATCTCTAGAAGAGGTTTAGACATGATTAAGAAAGAGATAAAGTTACCTGAGAATGATAATGATAGGAAATCTCAATAAGTTGAAACATGTCTGAAATAAAAGGGAACCAAAAATCGAATCGAAGTTGTTAATATTTTTGCATGCAATATAGCAGTTGATGATGTTATGGTTGAAAATCGAGGATCATGAACCGCGATTAATAAAAGTGTACACAAAGTGATGATTGGCCAATCATGGAAATAATTAATAGATAATTAGTTAAAATCTCTTGAAGAGAAAGTATTTAGACTAGTGTCCGTACACTTGAAGGTGTAAAACTAGTTACACATAAGTGGATATTTTTCGGGAAAGAGAAATAAAATTGTGAGACATAACGCACGTTTAGTAGCACAAGGATTTTCACAAAGACTTAGTTTACTATAAATAGATATACTATCATGTGGTGGATGTAACTATTTAGATCCCTTACGAGTTTAACAATGAGAGAGAGACTTGATTTAGTCTCAAAAGGATTTAAAATGCCAGAAGCAGCCCCAAATGACTTAAATTGCCATAAGCAACAAATTCCAATTCTCAAAACATTGCTATATAAGAATAAATCGATATCGCTATAAACTGAAATAATCAAGGCGAATGTAAGATAATCACCTTTGTGGATACTTGCTAAGAGAAGGATACAAGAATGACCCTATTAGTCCATGAATCTTTATAAAAATATTTGGGTAAGGTTTCTTTATAATTGCAGTGTATGTTGATGATTTAAACATTATTGACACTTTTGCAGAGATTTCACATATATTATTTGAAGAAAAAAATTGAAATGAAATCATTCTTCTGTAAGATGTAGAAATCATATTGTGCACGAATCCGAGTCTTCATGAAATTTCTCGGGATAACAAATTGAACATCTGGAAAAAGTGATGTTATTTCAAAGATCCTTGCAGTATTTTTACATGGAAAATGCTCACATATATTTGGTCTAGAAGTATCATAATAAGAAGGAAAGCTAAAATAATAAGTGTTATAAGAAGGGCATGAATAACTCATATGTATATGATGAATGTTTAGAAGATAAATGAAATTTTGGGCCTGAAGTCTAAATAAACCAAGAAATAATTTTCTATGTGAAATAAAATTATGGACAGCAAGTCGAGTTCCCAAAAGAATGATATATATGATCAGAATGCATATCTTGAAGATGATGCTTCCAAGGAAAGAAATATGATTATCTGCATGGTTGTATTCTTTTTCCCTTATTATAGTTTTTATCCAATTGAGTTTTTCTATGAAAGATTTTTAACAAGACAACAAATAACAAACAAATAGTATATACCTAAAAGGGAAATATTGTGATTCCAATGATAAATGTCTATCACTCTTCAAAGTCTTTGTCATATAATGATGAGATCATTAGAAGAAAAGAAAATGATTAAAACGAGTCACTTGCGAGAACCATGAACTACAGAAGACTGGTGATGTATGTGTACTACATATTCGTTCAAGTTAAGATTTGGCAGACCTATTTATCTAGGCGTTTTCAACTACCACTTTTAAGATGTTACTTCATCAGATTGGATTGTGTTATCTCAAAGATTTCAAGTGATGTACTCATAAGAAGGAGTTAATGCGCGTTGGACTCTTTTTTCTTTAACCATGATTTTTCATACAAATTTTTCTGGTAAGGTTTTTAATAAAGTAGCGTCTCTCACATGCGTATTTGGGACTATGTTTTTATAATGGTCATCCGAGGAGAAATACTATGAATATTACGTTATTATATGGATGTCCATTATAGGTCCATTTGTAGATTCTAGAAAATTCCAAAGTACTTGATTTTTAAGGTAAATCATAAATTTATATTCTTATATATATCTTGTATCTTATGGGATACATCAATAACAAGAAAGCAATTCTCTATATTCTCTTTTGTTCATAACAATATTCTATCTTTTAGAACTTTTTTGGCAATCATGCTAGATGGCTGGGCAAAATATTCAAGAAAACGAACAACCGAACCAAAACTGATCCGAAAAAAAGGAACTAAATCAAACCCGAAACCGACAAAATACACGAACGGATCCTAAACTCCTATACTCGAAGAACCAGAACCGAACCCGAACCGAATGGGTACCCGAAATTCCCAAAATATAACTATATAAGAATATTAAATTTATTTAGACTTGATATAACTCAATTATCCACATTTACAATTATAAATCCTAACATATCAATTATTTTTAGAGTGAAATAACCAAAATACTCAAAATAACCAATATATCCACAAATTCTTAGTTATATTTGTCAAAATTTAACCAAATTTATTCAAATTTTACCATTTTTTAGATTTTTTCCAATATTTCGGGTAGTCCTCGACATTCGGGTTTCGGGTCGGGTTTTCGAGTTTTCGGATAGGAACATATAAAACCCGATTAGGACCCGGAGCTATTTCAAGTCGGGTTTTTTTGGGTTTTTATTTAGAGTTTATTCGGGTTTTTCGGGTTTATTCGGGTAGGAATATATAAAACCCGATCGAGTTTTAGCCTTAATTCGAGTCGGATTTTTTGGTGCGGATCCGGGTCGGGTTTTCGGGTCCGGGTTTTTTGCCTAGGACTAATTTAAGGTATCCGGAACCGAACCGAACCTAAACCAAAATTCTAAAATACCCGAATGAATCATAGACCTCTGTACACAAAATATCCAGAACCGAATAGATCTTATCCAGAACCGAACCGAATACATCCGAGGCGTTCTTGATATTAGGAAAATAAAAAATAAGGCTGAATTTCTATGTTCAAATTGAAACATACCGTCTGGTTACACTAATGGTCCAAATGTGAAGTTTAAACACAACACTAAAGCCCAACATTTGTAAACGAGCCTAGACAGTGTTTAAAGCAGCCCAATAAGGAGTTTTCTTTGAATTTAGTAGACTCTTGCGTATCCGCTAGTATCACGACTGGATAGGTGATAACACACGTAGACGAACCTCAAGCAATCACTTGAAGCTTATATGACTTCTCTTTAATCCTCCTCCCAAAAAATCCTCCTTACAACTCAAAGGTTCTTACTTTTTCAAAATTCAGTTTCAAAATCGAATTTTTACTCTCCAAATCATCCCAGTTTCTTCAGAGAGCTTCAATGGCGACCACATCATCAAACCCATTACTACTTTCTTCAAATTTCCTCGGTTCCCAAATCATAATCTCAGCTCCAACCCCAAAAACCAGCACAAAGTCTGTTCCTTTCTCAGTTATCTCTCGAAGAAGATACCAAATTTCTCAATCGGAAAAGGTCATGAAATCGTTGCCATCACAAGCTGCGTTAGCGACTCTGTTGTTCTCATCTGCGTCTCCACAAGCTTTAGCAGTTAACGAACCGGTTCAGCCACCTGCACCGACCATTACTGTTGAAGCTCAGAAAACAAATCCGAATCTTTCGTTTGGTCAGAACGTTTTGATGACAGCACCGAATCCACAGGCTCAATCATCGGATCTTCCTGATGGAACACAGTGGCGATACAGTGAGTTTCTAAACGCGGTGAAGAAAGGTAAAATTGAGAGAGTGAAATTTAGCAAAGATGGTTCTGTTCTTCAGCTTACAGCTGCTGATAACCGACGTGCTACTGTCATCGTTCCTAATGATCCGGATTTGATTGATATCTTGGCGATGAATGGAGTCGATATAACGGTTTCAGAAGGAGAATCTGGAAATGGGTTGTTTGATTTCATTGGTAATTTGATTTTTCCGTTGCTTGCTTTTGGAGGATTGTTTTATCTCTTCAGGGGAGGTCAGGGAGGTGCTGGTGGTCCTGGAGGTTTAGGAGGTCCTATGGATTTCGGAAGATCGAAATCGAAGTTTCAGGAAGTACCTGAAACTGGTGTAACTTTTGGAGATGTTGCAGGAGCTGATCAAGCTAAGCTTGAGTTACAAGAAGTTGTTGATTTTTTGAAGAATCCTGATAAGTACACAGCTTTAGGTGCTAAGATTCCTAAAGGGTGTTTGTTGGTTGGTCCACCGGGTACGGGGAAGACGCTTTTGGCTAGAGCTGTAGCTGGAGAAGCTGGAGTGCCGTTCTTTTCATGTGCTGCGTCTGAGTTTGTTGAGCTTTTTGTTGGTGTGGGTGCGTCTAGGGTTAGGGATTTGTTTGAGAAGGCGAAATCGAAAGCACCTTGTATTGTGTTTATCGATGAGATTGATGCCGTGGGTAGGCAGAGAGGAGCTGGGATGGGCGGTGGAAATGATGAGAGAGAACAGACGATTAATCAGCTTTTGACTGAGATGGATGGATTTTCTGGTAACTCCGGTGTCATTGTGTTGGCTGCAACCAACAGACCTGATGTTCTTGACTCCGCATTGCTGAGACCCGGTAGATTTGACCGGCAAGTCACAGTGGATAGGCCTGATGTAGCTGGCAGAGTCAAGATCCTTCAGGTTTCTTCTTGCTTTCATTTTCTGTCGCGTGAAACAATGGAGACAATGTGATGAATAATGTTGTTCGGTTTATTACAGGTGCATTCTAGAGGGAAGGCTATTGGAAAAGATGTGGATTACGAGAAGGTTGCAAGGAGAACTCCGGGTTTTACTGGTGCGGATTTGCAGAACCTGATGAATGAGGCTGCGATTCTTGCTGCTAGACGTGAACTAAAGGAGATAAGCAAGGATGAAATATCTGATGCTCTTGAGAGGATCATTGCTGGCCCCGAGAAGAAGAACGCCGTTGTCTCTGAGGAGAAGAAAAGACTTGTTGCTTACCATGGTTAGATACTACTTCTCCAAGCGTTTTCTTATCTTTCTTTTTTTGTCTGTTGACTACTCACTCTTTAACAAAATTGGAATTTGCAGAGGCTGGGCATGCTTTAGTTGGTGCACTTATGCCGGAGTATGATCCAGTGGCCAAGATATCAATTATTCCCCGTGGCCAAGCTGGTGGGCTCACCTTTTTCGCCCCTAGTGAAGAGAGACTTGAGTCTGGATTGTATAGCAGAAGCTACCTTGAGAACCAATTGGCTGTTGCACTTGGTGGAAGGTTAGTTTACAACTGAAACTACGCTGGTTTTGGATTTTCAAGAGTAGACTCCACAAGTGTTGAACTATCTTTATGATGTTTCGGCTATGGTAGGGTTGCAGAAGAGGTTATCTTTGGAGACGAGAATGTGACAACCGGAGCATCAAATGATTTCATGCAAGTGTCGCGGGTGGCTCGCCAAATGGTTGAGAGATTTGGGTTCAGCAAAAAGATTGGCCAAGTTGCAGTTGGTGGAGCAGGAGGAAACCCTTTCTTGGGTCAAAGTGTATGCATATATAAACTCGATAGTGTGATGTTTCCAGCTTTCAAAACATGTTTGTTTATGATTTTTTTTTTTGTAGATGTCATCGCAAAAGGATTACTCGATGGCAACCGCGGATGTGGTGGATGCCGAAGTGAGAGAGCTGGTGGAGAAGGCATACTCGAGGGCCACGGAGATCATAACAACACAAATTGGTATCCTACACAAGCTTGCGCAGCTCCTGATTGAGAAAGAAACTGTGGATGGAGAAGAGTTCATGAGCCTTTTTATTGACGGACAAGCTGAGTTGTATGTTTCTTAAGTCAACAAATTTGCTTTGTAATAATACCAATTAGCTTCAATCTATACATACTGTATGTTAATATACATTGACATGTTCAGAGACGTTTCTTCCTCTTTGTTGCCACACTCATCATTTCCTCCTCTTTTTAGACGTTGGTCTCAGCTTTGTATCGAATAACTACTCAGTGAAAACAGTACGACCGCACAAATGCAATGCAAATGAAATATGGATCCGGGGATGGTCCGGATGGATATATTTCATTGCACAAAGCCACAAACCATTGTAAACTCTCGAAAAACTTTTTGAGTCATTAATTTTGTCTCAAAATTGTGAGTTTTTCGATAAACTTTGGGAGTTCTGGTCTTCTGGACCTTTGATCCATAAGCTCGTTTGGTGCCCGGACTAACCGTTGATAATACTTAAGCCATAAATCACTCATTTCAAATGGGGTTTAACTAATAGTCACTCTCAAAGCCACTAGACCACCTTCCATTTGGTAATCGTGAGTTTATTGCAATTTTTTTCGTGGTACAAATTGTCGCATAGGCGATAATTTTTGGAGAATTTCTCCACTAGATTAACCTATCTATTTATAAAATCTGTTTGACTGAAAAGAGAAGATGTATTTAATTATACAAGAAAATAATGAATTTGTACAAATTAAAATTATCAATTATCCATAGTAAATTTATGATTGTTTATCTCTATACTATTATTTGAACAATGCTTTTTTTATAAAATAACTAATTGTGATGTGGCATATTACAAAAAAAATGCTATTGTAAAATATTAATTGCAAGACTAAAATTTTTAAAAAAACCAATTAAAGGGTAGAATGTAGAGTTAGACAAAATATCCTGAATCCGGGATCTGATCCGTGGATATCCGGATCCGGATCTAAATATCCTTCTTTTAGGATCCGGATCCGTATTCTTTTACTTATATTAATGTTTTTATTATATTAATAAATTTCGAATATATTAAAAATATATTTATGAATTAAATGAGATAAATTTTAAATATTATTATAATATCAAAAAAATTATATATAATTTTATTTTATTATTATTTTAAATATTTAAACATATTGTTTTTTTATTATCTTTTTCAAGAATCCGGATCTAGATATCATAGAAAACGCTGAATATCTGGATCCGTCCATCCCTAGAATGGACAACTGATTTCTCGATCCACACAGAAACTCACAGATCCAATGAGAACCGTTTCAAAACGTTTTTGTTTTTACCCGACAAAATATAATCCACAACATCTGAACCAATTTGAACGAGCCAACTATATATCCATAACAACGGCGGATCTAGGCCTGGGCAAAAAACCCGGATCCAAAAACCCGACCCAGACCCGACCAAAAAAACCCGATCCGAAATAGCTCCGGGTCCTAATCGGGTTTTATATGTCCCTACCCGAAAACCCGAAAACCCAAAAACCCGAACCGAACCCAAAAAAATCCCAAAAAACCCAAAAACCCAGAAAAACCCGAAAAAATCCGAAAAAACCCGACCCGAACCCGATCCAAAATAGCTCCGGGTCCTAGTCGGGTTTTATTTGTCCCTACCCGAAAATCCAAAAACCCGAAAACCCGACCCAAAATCCGACCCGAAACCCGAACGCCCAGGCCTAGGCGGATCTATGTAGGGGAATAGGGGTTCAATTGAACCCCTTTCTTTTTTTTAAAAAAAAAAATTTAGTATAATATTTTTTTAGTATTAAATTTTTATAGTATTGTTTATTGGGTGTCAACCCCTATCTTTTTAGAAAAAAAATCCAGCCTATGAATCCCTATCTCTTTTAGGAAAAAAATCCAGCCCATTAAATACTTATTTAATAACAAAAATTTAAAAATTAAAATTATTAAACCTAGAAAATAGAGGTGATTCTCTTTCCTCAAATTTTTAATTATTTACCATATAACATGTTTTTATTTATTTTAACATATTATTATCCCAAATTGATATCTACGCAACTTCGTTTTAGAATTTGCTCCAACCATATTATGAATTTTAATTATTTTGTTTATTTTTCAGAAACAATTATGGAGAAATTTTTGAAAAGAAAAGCTCCATCTTCATCTAATTTTGATTTAGATGATCTACCATGGGATCCAGCTGATCGAAAAAAAATATCAGAATATTATCCAAATCAAAGAAATGAGGTAATTCGGAGATATTTGATGAAATGTCCTTGTCAAACTCGTGGCCATACTTTTAAACAAACTCTGATAGGAGGCGTATGGAGAATATATATCTCTTGAGCAACAATTGCATATCTACATTGATAATGTTCGAATGGATGAAAGATTTACTCATCTAAAGAGTCTTGGAAACTTGCTAGTATGCTGGTAGAAACACGAAAACATATATCACATCCTTTGGTTTATAGGCTTTTGAGGTTGGTTTTGATTTTGCTAGTTGCTACTACAACCGTTGAGAGATGCTTTTCAGCAATGAAGATCGTGAAAATAGATCATCGTAATCGGATTAGAGATCAATTTCTGAATGATTGTTTAGTTTGTTTCGTTGAAAAATATGTATTTAAAACTATTACAAACGAGATTGTGGTGAAAAACTTTCAGGACATGAAAGATCGTATAATGGTTTTGTACATTTTAAATTTTTATTACATTTTTAATATTTTATATTTAGTTATGATCTGAACCCGATTAAAAAATTTCTGGATCCGCCATTGATCCATAATATGCAGCATAATTTCCATTACAAAGCCCTCCTAAAGCCCTCCCTCGCCGGTTTTAATAAAACATTAATGAAAAAATATTTTTCATACATAGAACAACAATATTTACAATAAATTAATTGTATATATATATATATATATATGAAAAACATACAATTTTTTTTTAATTCAATTTTATCCCTGAAAGTTCCGAAAGAAAATATTAGTCCACGAAACGAAAAATTGTACAAACAACATTACGACATTTACTACAGTTTTTTTTTTGGACAATATAACTTCATTAATTTAAACAGTTATATCAACGGAAAACGAACTCTTTCTAGAGTCTTTGTCCGAAGAGTTTGAATCTACAAGAATAACTGAAAAACAACTCATAAAATGAGCTACATCGCTATGAAAGGACAATGACACTAATACAACCCACATGTGAAGCTAGCGATAAAATTAGATAAGATAGGGCACATTTTAAGGTAAAAAAGTCTACGGCTTGAAGGATTCTGCTAAGATCACGTTGTGCGGTGTCCGAATTTTACTACACAAAGGAGTGCGAGTCAAGCTGAAGTTGGAACTTTAACCTACTAGTCATTGAGTTCGTTGAAGTATCAATATCCAGCAACTCGTTCGTCGCTAGAAATGATGAGGTTCTCTCGCCGAAGAGAGGAGATGTTCTCTCTGTAAAGGAAGTTTAATATGGCAATTCTCAAAAATACAATATTTTTGATATGGGCTTCCTAGATTAACTATACTACTAAAGGTGAAAAGTAGGCTGGGCTAAGTTGAAATATTTTGCACCCCGTTAGCATTAAGAGATAATGGGCTACTGATATAAACCAATGAAAAGCAAAGCCCAATAAGGGAAGGTTGTAGAGTTGACCTAGTTCGGCGGCTGGAACCAGGAGGGTAGTGGCGGCGGCGATGAGAGCTTCGGTCGCCGTTTGGGATATGGGTGGTTTGGTTCGTGGGGGTGAGCTATCCTCGCCTAGTGTTTCTTCGGCGATGAGACCGGAAAGAGTGCAGCGGGTTTCTCCGATTGAGATGGCGTTCAAGAAAGGACAGTGGCAGATTCAAGAAAATTCTTGTCTAAATTAAAAAAAATCCACAAAAAGTTTAAATGGGACATTGAACCTCTAACTTCAAATTTTAAGTCGTAAAGAATGCACCACTATACTACTTTTATCACTAAAATTTATATATAAACTAATTTTTTTATAGTTTTATATGGTGCAGTTGCACCACTTTCTACTAACGTGGGTCCGCCAATGAGAGAGGATAAGCTTTGGATGTCTCGAGACGAAAGCCGACTCCGCTTGAGGTGGAGGTGTGGGAAGCGACATCGTTTCCGGCGAAGGATGAATAGATCTGGCGTAAGCGTCTTCGGGTTTAAAATCAGGCAGTGAGTGTGAAATGCCGAGGCTACTCGGTTTCTAGAGTTCTTTATCAGGTACATAACCTGTGAAATGGTTGAAAACACGTCATCTTTGCGGATGGCTGCCATAGCCGGCGACATATGTTTGTATGAGTTGTGGGGATTTACCCTGGAGGGTTAGAAAGTTCTTTGGTTAAAAACCGACCCTCGTCCCAAGCAGAGGAGGAAGGTAGCCGAGATTTTTACCGGCGAGCAAAACTGGCGGCAACGACCAGTGAGAACGATAACGAACTAAGCAGACAGAGTCGAAAGAGATTGATAGAACAAGGAGTAAGATGTGAGCGGTGGAGGCGGAGAGCTCCGGACGACGTCGGCGGTGGCTGCCGCCACCCCAAACCGGCGGAAGAACAGGGTTCTCAGTTCCTCGGATTGAGTGTCAGAGAGCTATTCCAACGTTCGTGGCTTATGGCATGAGATTACCTTTGTAGGAATCTTCAATAAGTGATAGAAACTACATATGAAAGCAAATATTGAAGTTTTCCCTCATACGACAGATTAATTTACATATTTAAATCATAACTAAACCAAATAGTAAGCAACTTGGAATCTAAAAACAACTTGGAATATCACCTAATCTTAAGGAAACCCTAACTAATCTAATGCATATTTAAGAAATGTCAAGGTCATCCATTTTCATTCATCGTTTAATACTCTCATCGATAAAAGCAGATATCGATCTTTAATTGAAATGGCTGAGTCAAGATTCTTCATACCTTGAAGCCATATACTGCAAAATCTAGAGAGACAATGCAAATGATTTGGGAAGATGAAATGTAAGTTTTTCATCAAAGTATTTAACTAAAATACTCGGCTTTTAGCTTCTAACAATAATCTGATAGCTAGCATAACTCTCATTATATTTGTAAACTTCTAATATAATCAGATTCAGTGAAAAAAAACACATGCCAACCTTTTCGTGTGATTGGTTGGTAAGGGTGCAAAAATTCTCACAGTTGCGCTGAGAGATTTGCAACTCAAGGAGATTGGAAAGCTATCAAAATTTTGGATTAACTCATCCAACTGGATTTGCTTAGGGGATCACCTCATCTTTACGAGATATGTTTTCTGAACACGACTAATATATCACACGTAATGACTCAGTCTAAGCTTGTTTCCTATTTTTTAGTAAAGTCCTATTCTTCAAGATCTCATTATCACGTTCTCTACTACATGTAAATTCGGAACAACACCTACTTCTTTTGTTATATATTTGTAATGTTACCTTTGTTTATTCAATAAAAAATCACAGTACTAAAGCTTATATGGTATCAAAGCCCTACGATTTCTAAAATAATTTCTAAATTTCTCGTTCTCTTCTTCCTGTACTTGAAATGATTGTTTCCAGTGGTCCATTCTACTTCTTCGACAAGTGAATCCGCCACCCTTGTGAACCCAACAAACACTACTCATCCGATTATTTTGATAAACATGAGAAGTGTAACCAAGTTGAATTCCTTCAATTACATCACTTGGAGCTTGCAAATTTCTCTTTTCCTCAAAGGTCACGACCTTCAGAATTATATCTCGGATTCCTTTGTCCCACCTCTTCTGAAAATTAGTGACAGTGGCACGTCCATTGTTAATCAACAATTCGAGCAGTAGAAGCGCCAAAATATATTAATTTTCATGGCTCTCCTTGGTGCAATCACCACGCCCTTGCAACCTCTCGTATCATGTGCTAAAACAACACATGAAGCCCGGACAATCCTTGTGTCTACCTACGGTCAACCTTCTCGTTGGAATGTTGATAGCATCATATTTTACATGTTTTTTTTGCATACATTTACCTTAGTTTTATATGTTATTTGGGATAGTTTTAGTACATATGCATGTGTTTATGTGTTTGTAGGTATTTGGAGGATATCACACACTTTTAGAGTGTTTTGGAACTTTAAGAAGCAATGGGGACTTTAGAGTTGCTTGTTGGGGCCGAAAGTATCAAGGAAAGTCATCTCAAGAGCTTCACAAAGAAAGCAGCGGCCGTAGCATCGACCAGGAGTGGTCGATGGTCACTCTGAGCAACCCATCGATGGGAGCATCTATCAGGCGAGATCGACGTATTTTCAGAAATCCGAGGCAGAAGCTGTGACGAGCCACATCGATGCTAGCATCGAGCAGGAGTGGTCGATGCTCTACCTGAATAGCCAACATCGACCATGAGCATCCACCGTAGCCGGTCGATGTTGTCCCTTCGGGCAGAAAAAGAAAGTTCGATTAATGCACCTTGCAACTTATGGAAGCTTGAGATTGAAAATTGGAACCTTCTAGAAGCTTCTAGGGCATGACCTAGACTCCTGCAAGTCTCCTAAACTCTATATAAACACAGGTAGCCTCGTTCATAAGGAGACACATATCTTAGAATTTTGTAACCACCACTTTCATATCTAATAAGAGTCCTTCTTTATTTCTTCTCTCTTGTTTATGTTTATGCTTTGATTCATTTTTGTTCTTAGTGTAGTTTAGTTTATTGTTTATTGTTTTATGTTCCTATTCCTTATTTCTACCGTCACCCTCAGAGAGATAAGAGAGTATATCCTTTAGATCACTAGGGTGGTGGTCGATGATGGGATCAAAGATTTAAGATTCAATATATTTGTTTGTTCTTGACCGATCTATCTACTCTAATATATATCTTAATGCTAAGTTATGTCTCTTGGGATGTGCTTATGGATATAACCAAACCGAGAGGTGAGGTTATGCAAATAGAAGCCCTTAGATCCACGAGAGTGGGTTAAAACTTCAAGATCTACATATTAAAGAGTATTAGCTATGGTCGAGTTTGTTGTTTGATGGAGTAGCTCATTGCTTGCCTAGTTGTAGCCAAGCTAGGTATTGAACTCAGGAATACATCACCATGAGAGTGGGATTGTATTCTATAAATAGATCTGTCATTCACTCTTTGTCTTAGACACGCTCTAACACAAGCTAATCATTTGGTTAATCGGTTGGTAGTGTGATTGCCGCCACTTGATGTGTCTCTCACACATAAGTGTAATCGATGATGAGATTGTGTTTAACGCATGAAGGTCGCCACGAGAGTGGGTCTGATACATAGACTAGTTCCACGAGAGTGGCCTAGCCTAACCTCGAATATCCCTAGATTGACAACACAAACTTATTAGGTAGAACATAAATCCTATAATTTAGATTCCCTGATAAATCGACTATCACTCATTGCTTGTATATATTTATTTTATGTTATTTAATTATGCAATTTATTTATGTTATTTAATTATGTTATTTTATTTATGCAATTTAATTACTTTATTTAATTATGTTTTTATTTATATAGTTAGTCTTTTATCGCTCTAGTAGTTTAATATTTTATCGTTTTATTTATTTTATGTTATTTACCGCTTTATTTACTTTATGCATCTTAGTAGCTTAGAAACAAAACCCCCATATCTCTATTTTGCTTAAAATAGATTTAGACTTGTATTCTCTGTGTGTTATTCTCAATTTCTGTGGATCGATCCCGTATGTACTACAATTGCATTGACTGTGCACTTACGATCACTTCGAATTAAACTCTCGAGATTATCCTACAGGTAGCGCTCGGGTGAAACCTGAGAATCAGATAATCAAAAGAAAATCCCTGCATCACATGTAAAACAAATAAGAGAGCAAATCAAGAGGTGTGTTAAAGGAAAACTCACTATCGATGAATATGTCCAGCTAATGAAAACTAAGGCGGACCAACTCGCTCTTTTAGGCAAGCCGATAGAGCATGAAGATGTGATCGGATACATTTTGGATCTCGATGAGAAGTATTATGTCATCATTGACCAAATCAGTGGTTGTGACGTTCCACCGAACTTTGAGGAGCTTCACGAGAAACTCGTGAACAGCAAACCAGCTATTCTCGGTGCTCAACCATCGCAAACTTTTCCAACAACATATCTTAATATCAGCCACAACAGAGGCCAACTCTGCAACAACAACAACCGCTCATATGATGCTCCATCAAATATTTTGCCAAATGTACCATGCTTCAACAACTCCGATCCACAAGGAAACCGGCCATACCTTGGCAAATGCCAGGCATGTGGCATTCAAGGCCACAGTGCCACTCAGTGTCCGTAATTTCAGGTTGTCGCTATCAACAACAACACCACCTTCGCACAACCTCGCTCCTACTTCCAGCCGCTAGCCTATAACACGTTATGCGAGCATGGACATGGACAAGATTGTAGTTGAGGAGAGCATGGAGCATGGAGAGGAAGACAAGCTTGTAGCTGAGGACAAGATCACGAACCAAACAACTTAATCAAACCGTGGAGGGTCTACTTAATCAAATCAAGGCTCAAGATCATACACATGAAGGTATTCTGATGTTGATCCAAGCTAACTGATTTAAATGAATGGGAAAAGTGTTTATATTAGTACTCTTTTTCCCTTGATGAGTTTTTGTCCCAATGGGTTTTTCTCATCAAAGTTTTTAATGAGACATAAGATGATCACTTGTATGTTCATTTGTTTAAATCTTTTAGCATATCTATCTCTTATATTTGGATCAACATTAAGTCCATCTTGGAGTGCATTTTCGTTCAAAAAGAAAAGGGAAAATCAAGTCAAAAGCATTCAAATTTCAAAATCAAGACCTCATGCATGGACAACATTTATTTCTGTTGTAGTTTCCAATTATGTTTAATGCTTTTGTTCTCTAAACTCTCTTCTTCCCTTCTCTTTATATGCTAGATGAAATTCACTTGTAAGGTACTCAAGTTTTTAATAAAAAATCTTTCCCTAAACTTGTGTCTTGTTGGTGTGTAATATCCAGCAAAAATCAATCTCTTTGGTGTATCATATCCGATTAGATCAAACCGGTTTATCAAGGGGCTTTCCGCAACCTTTTGTGGCACCATTCAATCCATCACTTTGCTTCCAGCAAAGATTATCCATTACTCAAGTTTCCAAACGACGATCAAGGGTATATCAAGTGATATCTGAGCAACGTTTTGAAAAAATTGGGTAAACTCGTTCTCACTTATCGTTCGGCCAAAACTCGTTTTTGTTTATCAGATTGTGTCATTCAATGTCTTAACTAACAGACTGGATTTTGAATAACCATTTCTAAGTTGTTTCACCTTAGTTATAGTTGTTTGAATTCTGGGTACTGAAGAAATTCATTTTTGCGATCTTTTGCAAAAAAAAATGATTGTCCATCTTCTAAAACGAATTTTAGATATGTTCTAGGATTTAATCACTTTCAAGAACTTGTTACTGGTGTTTGTGTGTTTTATTGAAGGATGGCTGAATCAGAAAAAGAAGAAACCAGCCACAACTGCAATAACATCAAACTTTTTATCGAAGCCATGACAACCAAAATGGAGCAAATCATGAACACCAAAATAAAGTCTCTCCGCCAAGAGATGAGGATCAGAACAGATCGTGAATCTGGCTCATTATGGACTAGACGTCCACTAGATTTCCAAAGACATCCAAGGGATGAAGAGGTAGAATAATACTATAGCAATAATCGAAGTAGTGATTCTCACGGCAGTCGAAGAAAACCTATAGGTGCACAAGAAGCAAGAAATATACAACGAGATCTCTTTGGCTTCAAAAATCAAAATTCCACCATTCCATGGGAAGAATGATCCTGATTCGTATTTAGAATGGGAAAAAAAAGATCGAATTAGTCTTCGATTGCCAGCACTATACTGAGATCAACCGAGTTTGTGTGGCTACAACAGAGTTCTATGACTATGCTCTCAGTTGGTGGGATCAACTAGTGACCTCATGACGAAGAAACTAAGAGTATCCCATAGAGACATGGACCGAAATGAAAAGCATCATGAGGAAGAGATTCGTTCTGAGCCATTACCACCGAGAGCTACACAACAAATTAATGAGATTAGCTCACGGAACCTGGTCCGTAGAAGACTTGATATGAGCATGAATTTGATCCTCATGAAGCGTGGATGGAAATGGAGCTTGTTTCCGGAGATATGGTTCAATCCGTGAGCAAAGCGGTGATAATGGTGATGAATGGAGGTGAACAAAGGATGAAGTGATGGAGTGGTGAGATGATGAACGTGGATAGAAGCTTGGAACCTCAGGAAGCAACCGAACTGAGGAGATCCAAGAGATGGTGGAGCTAGACAACGGAGAAGAACTTCGATCCGGAGTGAAACGGAGAGATGGTGATGAAGTGTGGATTGAATAGCGAACCACAAAGGATATGTGAGTCCTTTGATACAGCCAAGGACTTTTGAGTATGAGACACACTCGAATACTCTTAGGGTTTTCTAATCCTAGAGGACAAACCTCAATATAGGAGAAGAGAGATAAAAGGAAAAACCTTTTTAGTTTTGATTTAATGATTGCTTAATGATAAAAGGAGAGAGTCTTGCCTTATATAGGCTTACAATTAGGGCATACTAAATGAAAAATGGGTCCTAAGCAAATATTAGACAAGGCTTGATACTTAGGCCTATTAGACATAAGATAAACCCACAAATAAACCAAAAAAGAAAAAAACAAGTCTCAAAGCAATCTAAGAAGAGAAAAAACATTTGTAATGGTTTTTCCTTTAAATATAGGATCACAATCCTAGACTAACTCACTTGTCATAATGTTTCCAAGTAATTATTCCATGGAGATTGGATTATGATGCTCTAGTTTTTCACACCTCATTAAAACCCTTTCCTAGTAAAACCCGGTGAAAAATCTAGGAGTAGGGAAAGAGTATGTTACACACATAGAGTCTTGGGGTTGTGTCCTCACCTAAGCTTGGTAAAAACTTTAGCCATACTCTTTACGACATAATTTCGATTAGTCTCAATCTAGACATGCATTCAAATCTACCAATCCCTTTAACATTCAATTAAGTAGAAACCATGAATCAAGCTATGCATTTTCAATGAACTCATTTGGCCAAGGGTAAGGTTATGAGACAAAGATGGTCCCTTTCATATGGTTTAATCATTTCAAAACAGAGATCACTCAAGAAAGGAATGAGCTTTAGCAGAATGCTAAAGGTAAGAGCCAACCTGTGCATAGATCGATTCTCATCTACCCAATGATACACAAGTGATCTTAACCCTCCTAGTTCTAAACCTAGAAAAAATATCATATTTCTACCCTTAACTCTTGGTAATCATTTTTTCTGCCTTGAATTTTTTCTTGGATCAAACTCATTCTCTTCTTCTTGTTCTTATTCTAAGGACAGGCTTTTAAGACTTCTTGCGGATTAGGGGTCTTTCACTTCCAGCTTAGGCTTTCTTTCTTAAGACATTAGGCTTTTTGCCTTTCTCTATTAAGACATTAGGCTTTTTGCCTTTCTTTCCCTTTTTCTCTTCTTAGCACAGCCCCAAATCCTTTACTAGATCAGTTTACCTTCAGCTTTTCCTCTCCTAAAAATTTTTAACCCTTTTTCCTTTTTTTTTTATTCTTTCTCCAAATTTTTTTTTCTTTTTGCAGAACCAAAGCCTATACCCAATAATCAAGCTCCCACCTAGTCCTATCTGATTCGAAAATTGCAAACCAGAACTACATGAGATTCTATCTTTGTCGGCTCAAACCTAATACTTTCCGCCAAACTTATTCAAAAATAAGCCTTACACGCTCAATAAAGTAAACATGCCTTGAAAAAAGGCTAGGTTAAGGATAGGAAAACTGTTTTAAGGATGAGAACAGCTACTTGGATTAGCAAGAGTGGTAAACAGGTGAAAGAAAATCCAAGTATGTATGTTGAATCCATGAGTTTAAATGCAATGCATAAGCGAGATAATTACAAGTCAAATTCAGGTTCAATTAGATAGGGAATGGTGTCAAATCACAACATGCTTCAAACAAGACTATCTAGTTATGCATTAAAAGTATGGTGCAGTCTTACTTCAAGTTCATTCACAATGCATTAGACAACTAGAAACGAGGGCATTGAGATTATCTTATTAAATCAGCACGTTTACAAGATTATAATCATCATAATCCCTTATGCATATGCAAAAGCCCTATATGGAAAGAATCTAGACTCAATGAAATGCAGCTACATGAATACTCTCTTTTTGTTTTTTTTCGAAATTTTTTCAAATTTGTTTGGTTTTTTCTATGCCTTAGATGTATGCAGACTCAAGTATGCACAAAATTGAAAAGTAAGAACACAATAAACATGTCAAACACATCTTAAGCCCTCCCCTAAACTTAAATTACACAGTCCGTTGTGTAATAAAAATCTGAAGGATGGTTTAAGAAACAACAAAAATGAAGAAAAATGCAAATGATATGTACAAGAAAGATGGAGCTGGTACCTCAAGGGTTAGAGAAGAAGGAGGTTATTGATTCCTCCATGCTCTCCCTGGTGTAAGCAGGTTGGTGTGCTGACTCGGCCACTGACTCGACGTGGGGATCGAGTCTGTTACTTGAGTCAAGGTTTTGGTTCCTCCAATCCTTCTTTTCTTTGCTCAAACCCCTTCTCTGTTGATTGACCACCTGAAACACTAGCAAACAGGTCAAAAAACCAAAAACTTAAAGCATTATGTACAAAGATAGACATGGGACTTCCTCCCAAGTAAGCTTGTTTAAAGTCTCTAAGCTTGACTTCACCTCCTTATTAAGTCTAGGGTGGTTCATGGAGGGGAACTGAGGTCTCTTCTGCAATGATCCGACCAAGTATGAATGGCTTGACCCTTTGCTGATTTATTATGCTCTCAGTTCCATCCTTTCGTTCCAGAGACTTCTCTTTCTCTTCATAAACCTTTGGGGGTGGAGCTTCATCGACCTTCTCAATTGTACCAATATACTTTACTTCCTCATCACGGTAGCCATCATCTTTGATATTAATTGTGCCACATAGCTTGTTGGAAGAAGCTTTCATTGAGTAGTAGACCTTATCATTCACATTCATAAGAACTACCCTTTGGTTCTTGAAGTCCATGTTTGCACCAGTAGTGTTGAGGAAGGGAGTTCCAAGGAGGAGTGGGACTATACAATCCTCAACTTTAAGTGGGTAATCTTCAAGAAGACCAAGTGACTTTCGTGAATAAGCGTCTCCAAAACTGATGGGTGATGGGTGATGAGTGATGCTTCTTATCCCTAGACTCTTTAACATCTCACGGGATATGACATTCACACTTGAACCGGAGTCGCATAGAACATCCTCAATTTCTAAATCACAAGGAAAGCAGGTTATGGAGAACATACCGAGATTCCCAAGCTTGGGGAGAGACTTAGGCTCAATCCTTGTCGTGCTTGGTGAATCAATGCAATCGACACTATCCTTGTATTCAACCATGGTTACGTCCTTATCTTTCTTGAATCTTCCTGGAATGGAAGTTTGGACTTGTACGGAGGTAGAGCAAAGGGTGATTTCCTTTCCTTGGAAGAAACTGATTTTTCAGCAGGTGGTGGCTGAACTCGAGATGGAGCTCAAACAGGTTGATCGAGTGCTCTGTTCGAGTCTATACTCGGCTGATCAATTTGAACTTTTTCTTAGCACAAATCCTCCCCATCTTGGTCTTCAATGTCCACAGTGATTGGAGTAGTTCCTTCTCTTGCTGGGAGCGCTCTTCTACTCCTCGAAGTGATTGCATTAGTGTTAGCATCTGAACCATAAAAGCAAGAACTTAATTTCTCTAATTTCAGCTTGAAGATCAGCAATGGGACTTGATTCCATTGAAAAGATGGCATTGCAATACTCTTTTGGGTTCTGAATTGCTTTTCCGGGAAGTTGTCCAATAGGCTTTCTGGAAGAGGTGGAGGCAGTCGTGTTCTCCATGTACTTAATTTTAGAGTTCAGTGTCTCAATCTTGCTGTTGAGATCATTGTAGGTGTAGTCCATCTAGGTTTTCACTTCAACAAACTTCTTTGCTGCTTCCATAGCACCTGCTGCTTGACCTTGGAGTAGTTGTTGCATCATTGTCTTGAGTTCTTGATCTAGTGCTGTAGACGGTGGAACATGTTGTGCAAAACCCGGAGGTGGACCCATGACTCCTTGCTGTTGATAACCTCTTTAGTATTGCTGCTTAGGAACAAAGCCTTGATTTTGGTTGTGAGCAATAAAAAGCTTGTTTTGTAGTTGTTGCTGCTGAGGTGGGTAGAGGTGATCCTGCTGGTTTGGGTTGCTTTTATAGTTGATGAAACCCTTGTTGTAGCCTCCCTGGTTCTGAATATAGCTTATCTCTTCTAGCTGATAGCTCTCCCCATCTTGAACTTAAAGTTGCCCTTCTTCACTAACAAAGTGAACTTGCTTTTGCTGGACTAGGAGGAGCTTATCCAACTTCTCATTAAGATCCTTGATTTCTTGCTTATACTTCTCACCGGAATCCGCATTCCTCCTTACGCTCCTATCATAATCTTCATTGTAGTTCCCATCAGATTGAGCAAGGTTCTCCACTAGCTCCCAGCCTTCATCAATATCTTTGTTTAGGATGTTTCCATTGCTGGTTGTATCTAGTAGCATCCTTATCTTTGGGAGAACTCCTCTATAAAGAGTGCTAAGAATGGACTCATTGCTAAATCCATGATGAGGACACTAAGATTGGTAGCTCTTGTATCTTTCCCAAGCTTCACAGAAAGTTTCACCATTCTTCTGTGCAAATCCGGAGATCTCGTTGCGGAGTCTTGCTGTCCTTGACTTTGAGAAGAACTTAGCAAGGAAAGCCTTTTTGCAGTCATCCTAGGATGTAATCAATCCATGAGGTAAATTGTTCTCTCACAGATGGGCTTTGTCACCAAGAGAGAAGGGGAAAAGTCGAAGTTTAAAGCCATCTTCACTAACTCCATTGATCTTAGTGAGGCTGCAGAGCCTATCAAACTCGTCCAAGTGATCAAGAGGATCCTCCAGAGGCAACCCGTGGAATTTGTTGCTTTGCACCATAGCTATCAAACCACTCTTGATCTCAAAGTTGTTGTTTTGGATTGTAGGAGGTACAATCCCTTGCCTATGAGTGTGAGTATTAGCAGCATCTCCTGCTCCAATCAATCGTGGCCTCCTCGTAGGAAGTCCTTGTTCATTCTGTCCTTGTGGGTTTTCTTCCATTTCCATTTAATCCTGTTGATCTATTCTGATGTGTTCTCTCTACTCACGCAACCGTCTTGGCTGATTAATATAGTCGCGGTAGGGCGGGAGGTTCTGGTTTCCTTTTGATCTCGTTTGCATACAGGTGAAGGTAGACTTGATTGACTGACTCGATGTTGGCACTCGAGTGCGTGGGTCGAGTCAGAACAGGGCACTGGAGTCTGTCTAATGACGTGTATAAGTACCTAAGATGCAAAGACAATGAAGGAAACACAAGGTGAGTAGCATATTAGACTTAAAAGAACTTGATCTGAAATGATTTGAAATCCTAATTATAACAAACAACACCCAAATCGGCAACGGCGCCAAATTGATATAGGTCAATTTCTTAATGCACTATCATCATGTCATTGCAGCACAAAAAGGTGTCAATCCAATTGGGTGAGCTATTAAACAGAAAGGATGTAATCAAACCGAATTAAGTCAAGCTAATCAGTAGATTATAAGATTAACAATCTAACAGAACAATAATTAAAAACATTACAGAAACTAATAACAGAAGCTACTAGAACTCGTAGTTACTAACAAAAGCTATAGAAGCAATGCAAATAGAATTCAATCAACTAAATATAAGCTCCTAAGAATGGGGTTATTGATTAGTGTATCCTCTTAATCTACCTAGGTGTTTAACATACTCAAACAGAGCTAATCCCTAGACAATAAACTCATCAGCAGTTAAATCCACTCTCATGACAGATAACCTCAAGCTAAAACCAGTTCCAGACCTAAATCTCTTTAGCAAAATCTAACCTACCAGACATTAAGATTCAGTCTATTAAAGCTAATAAACATCCTAGACAACTAATCTCTTAGGCTAGGAATGTAAATCTCTGGAATTAGTTGGTTCAGGCATTTCATCAAACACTTGGTGGGCGTGGAAATGCCTAAGTTCTAATTCTAATTGATCAGAGAGAAACTAGCATTAATAACACTAATCCAGAAGGGAAATCAAGTAATCTAAGCTTAAACCACCTAGGAGACTAAGATTCCACACTTAATCTATCCCATCCTTAAGAACCCTAGAGACTACTCAGAGCTCATGAAGAACATCAAGAACACAGACCCAGAAATTATTAAAACTTGCATAAATGAAAAGATCAAGATGAAAATAGAGAGACTACTGAAAATCAAACACAAAATACTAAATAGATTCAAAGAAATCTGATTACAAAGCAAAAACAAGTTTTGGATGCAGAAAAAAACCCAACAGACTCTCCTCTTACCCAGTGGTCAATATAAGGTATTTATAGATTTGGTCAAAACCTTAGCTCACAAACAGACAAAATAGCTAGGTTCGGAGGTGCACTCAAGCTGGGGGGTCGAGTTCTTTGGTCTAGTCCGGCAAAAATATTCTAGATGGCAACTTTGTGGTGGACTCGAGTGGGTGACTCGAGTGGGCGGATCGAGTTGGCTTCAAAATGGCAACTTTGGTGCAGACTCGAGTTAGCCAGTTCGAGTCAGTGGCTCGAGTCAGTCTCAAGGTGGTATTTTTGGTTCCACTCGACTTCCTACTCAAGTTCTTGTTCGAGTCCGGTTCCAAGGTCTCTGTTTTGTGATCCACTCGAGTCTCTTGGTCGAGTGCATGGTCGAGTTAAGCTCTCCCTTCCTTCTTTCTCTCCATTTGACCTCAACATCTTCAATATTCCTTGAATGTACCTAATATAGCTCCAAAATGCAATATGCATGCAATCCTAATGCAAAACACTCTAAGTATGCAAAACTGGAAACAAGTGACATGAAATGGTAAGAATATGCTATGAGAGAAAGTTAAATGGATGATAAATGCATGCTAAAAGCATGTAAAATATAGATATATAACATACTAAATGAGAAATGGATCCTAAGCCAGTATTAGACAAGACTTGATACTTAGGCCCATTAGACATAAGATAAACCCACAAATAAACCAAAAAAGAAAAAGACAAGTCTCAAAGCAATCTAAGAAGAGAAAAAACATTTGTCATGGTTTTTTCTTTAAATATAGGATCACAATCCTAGACTAACTCACTTTTCATAATGTTTCCAAGTAATTATTCTATGAAGATTGGATTATGATGCTCTAGTTTTTCACACCTCATTAAAACCTTTTCCTAGTAAAACCCGGTGGGAAACCTAGGAGTAGGGAAAGAGTATGTTACTCACATAGAGTCTTGGGGTTGTGTCCTCACCTACGCTTGGTGGTGAACACATGTCATCCTCTCATGGTTTCTCAGTGCTCAATGACTAGCACTGATACTCTCCCGGATGTCACACGAACGTTTGAAGCTTCCCGGACGCGCTAGCTTCAAGATTAGGCCGGTGCAGAATCCGTCGACTTGTGACAAGCATAACTTTTGATCCTTAAAATATCTTGATCTGATTCCAACTTTCAGAGCTTTGTATTTGAGTCAATATTCCAGAACATGTCTTCTCGTTGTTTGGTTCTTTCTGATCTGGCCGGAATCCTCTGCCGAGTGTAAGTCGGTCCAAATCCGGCAGCTTTTCATCCGTCCGTATTGTATCAGCCATAACTTCTTCTTGGGAGCTTTTTTTGGGCTGATTCCCCTTCGAGGTGCTCCCTAGGTGAGTTGTGAGTGAAGTCTAGGTGGTATTTGGTGATGCATCAGATCCTAGGATTGCATTAAGACTACTATCAAGAAATGGGGACTTTGATGATTCGAGCAAATTTACAAGAAGATAGCGAAACTATTATGTCTCGATTTTTGGGGGTCTCAACTGTGAAATATAAGACCAACTCGAGATCCAACATTACATGGATTTAGAGGAGATGTTACACAAAGCTATTTTGATCGAACAACAGATTAAGAGAAAGGGGTCCTCGTGATCAAACTATGGAGTCATAAATAGTCTTTCAAAAGAAATATTTTCCCGGGAGGAGAAATTTGTCTACCAAGAAACAACAAGCCATTAGCTACCACAAAACCAGAGAGCAAGGCATCTATTACTTAGGTACCTAAAGATAAAACTGAGATTAAAACCAGTAATATTCGGTGTTTTAAATGTCAGAGAAGAGGATAATACGCAAATGAGTGCTTAAATAAGAGGATCATGATTCTTAAAGAGAATGGTGAGATCGAGTTCCAAGGATGAACCATCAGACTTTAAAGCACAAATAAAGGAACATGAATAACTACTCTTATCCGGAGAGGTGTTGGTTGCAAGAAAAACCCTACACGTGCAAAATTAGTCTAAAGAGCATGAACAAAGAGAGAATTTGTTTCACACCAGATGTCTTGTCCAAGGCAAAGTGTGTAGCCTCATTATTGATGCAGGAAGTTGTATTAACATTGCAAGTGAAACAATGGTTAGAATGCTCGGTCTAAAGGAGCACAAGCATCCTAATCTGCATGATCTCTAATGGCTTAATGACAGTGGTGAAATGAGAGTCAAAAACCAAGTTGTTATACCACTCTCAATAGATAAGTACGAAGATAACATTTTATGTGATGTTTTACCTATGGAAGCAGGTCATATTCTTCTAGGGAGGCCATGGCAATCAGATCGAAAGGTGATGACACATGATGGGTTCACAAACAGACATTCTTTTGAGGTCAAGGGCATAAAAACAGTCTTAGTTCCTATGATTTCACAAGAGATAAGACAAGATCAAATTCACCTCAAAAGCAAATAAAAACCCGTGAGTAAGTCGTAAACCTTTTATGTTGGTAATGGAGCTATAAAACAAGCTAAGTGTTCTAAACAACCGATGCTCTTATTTATATTTAAAGAAGCTCTCGCGAGTTCAAATAACCCTGCACTGGTGTTACCGAGTGAGATAAAAACTTTTTTACAAAATTATGAAGATGTATTTTCAGAAGAAAGCTCTAAGGAACTACCACAAACCCGTGGGATAGAATATCAAATAGACTTTGTTCCCGGAGCTTTTCTTCCAAATAGACCTGCTTATCGTATCAATCCCGTGGAGACTAAAGAGTTACAAAGACAAGTCGATGAGCTGATGGAAAAAGGGCATATCCATGAGAGTATGAGCCCTTGTGTTATTCCCGTCTTGTTGGTACCAAAGAAAGACAGTAATTGGCGCATGTGTGTTGATTGTAGAGCAATCAACAAAATTACGGTGAAGTATCAACACCCTATACCTAGGCTAGATGATATATTTGATGAATTGCGTGGCTCTAGTGTATTTTCTAAAATTGATCTTAAAAGTGGCTATCATCAGATTAGAATGAAAGAGGGTGATGAGTGGAAAACAACTTTTAAAACGAAGCATTGATTTTATGAATGGTTAGTAGTGCCATTTGGGCTGACAAACGCACCTAATACATTTATGAGATTGATGAATCATATTCTTAAGGCTTTCTGTAACATCCGTATCCCAAGTCGTATCCTTGTAATAAAAGTTATTACATTTCTTGCGGGGCAAGCTATTATTTGATGTCGTAAAAGTCTTGTACCGTGTTGTGTTCCTAAGAGAATTGGAATAATGTAGAGCTCGATTTATAATTTGCAGAGATAGGATTGGTTTGATGGATCGGGAGATTAATCGTCCCAGAACCAATTTGGATTAATTGGTTTGGAATAGTGTTTTTACAGAAGAAATAGTGTTTTTGTAGAATAAATAGTGTTTTGATGGAAATGAGATGAAATGCGGTGTGGATAATATCGAGCTCGAATAATAGCCAAATGAGCGGTGAGCGGGTTGATTCGATCATAGGATTGATCGTTGAGAAGTAATCTCGAGCGGTTTGGTTTAGCGGAATTAAGCGGTAATTCCGGGGTTTCGGCAAAAAAGAAAGAAATATTTTAGGATGGGAGATGTCTTAAATATTTCGGGAAATTTGACGGAATTACTAAACCGAAGAAAATAATTAATCGGGATTCAGTGTTGCGGTTTAGTGAATTTGGTTTGGTTTAATTTTATTAAACCAACAAATACATATATACACACATATATGTATTCTCTCCTTCTTATTCTTGAACCTTCTACACTCTTCTCTCATTTGGATTGGAAAATATCTAAATCTAGAGAAAGAGAGAGGAAAAAAAGGAGAGAGGAGAAGCAAGATAGGAAGGAGAGAAAGAAGGAGGAAGAGGGAGAAGAAGGAGAAGGAGAAGAGAAAGAAAAAGAGTTGAGAAGAACAGATTTTGGAGCAACTTGTGAGCTTCGATCGGGGTAGCAAACGGGCACGGATTGAGCTGAGATTTTGTGGGTAAGTTCTTAAATCTCTTGCCTAATTATCTACCAAATTTCGTGGGATTATATTGAGCGGTTTAGGAGATATGATCTTTCTCCCTACACTGCCCTGTTTTCGGGCTGTAGCGACGGGTTGAGTTTGATGGAGTGTTTGGACCCTCGAATCTTGTTTCTTTGGGCTGAAATTTGGTTGATAGGTTTTTGGGAGTTTGAAATTGAGTTTCACCGAAGTAATTTCTCAAATTCAATCTAGGGAAAGAGATATGATTGATTTCTAAAACTCTGTTTTTGAAGGAAGGGATCCGAGTTTAAGGCTAGGTAATTCAAGTGTTGAGCTTGTGAATCATCTGGAGATAGTAATTGGTGTTGTCTTTGTCAGGAGATTAGTGATATCTTGAGGTTTGAGTGGTGTGCCGAGAGAGAGTTCAACCGTTGAGCAAAGGTGAGTGCGTGACCGTGGTTAGACTATGTGATCATTGTTTTTTCGTGATTGTTGTGTGCTTAGGAACTAGACCAATTGGGTGTGATTCATGGCTTGGCCATGTTGTGTGTTGTGTTTGTAATGGAGCTCTATTACGGTATGTGTTTGGTTGTTCGTTAAGTTACATTTCAATTGCGTTAAATCTTGATCATATGTGTGTATGGCTGTGAGACGGGAGGACCGCCTCACTAAGCATTATCAATGCTTACGCGCCTCTCTTGGTGCAGGTAAAGAGAAGTCATAGGTTGTGGAGCTCGTGGAACCAAGGCCAAAGAGGATGGATGATCTCGACTCAACGGGTTTTCTTTTTGTGTATCTTCTGTTGTATGTAGATATTGCCTTGGTGAATGTTGTTTTGTGCTCACGATTATGATCCTAACGAGGTTATAAAATAGGGTTTATATATGAATTAAGTGTTTGGTGTGTTGGGTGTTGTTGTTTTGTTTTGGGTTGCAGGACAGTGGAAAGGATCGATCGGTCCTGGGCAAGATCGATCGATCCCAAGTAGTCGATCTTAGCCAGAAAATCTCTGGATAGTTTCAGAGGGGTCAGATCGATCGATCGTAAGGTTGATCGATCGGTTCTTTTTTATCGTAAAAATTTTCGGATCGTTTTAGGGTGTGAAGATCGATCGGTCCAAGGGTGATCGATCGATCCTATGGGGTCATTTTGGCCAGAGACTCGGAAAAACTTGGGAGGAAAAAACAAGTTCGACCGATCCTGGCAGGATCGATCGATCTTAAGGGTCAGGATCGACCGTTCTTGGTAGGATCGACCGTTCCTGTGGGGCTTTTTTAAGGCAGAAGTTTCGGGTCTGTTTTTAGGGGTTAGGATCGATCGATCCCAGGTGAGATCGATCGATCCCTATTGCATTAAGGTTTAAGTGTTTGTCTTGTATTAGATGTGGAGTCTTTAGCTTGAGTAACAAGTAAGTTTTAACTATTCACTGATTAGAAATGTTTTAAGAAAAAGCTTTAAAAAAATTTCGTATTTTCCGCAGGTTCGGTCTTATTGTTCTAGGGTAGGTCCTTTCAATTTGATATCAGAGCGGTAGCGGTTTTAGGACGCTATGTATGTGTGGTGCTTGCTTGCTTGGTGATTGCTTGATGTGCAATGGATGTTTGTTGTGTGATTGTTGGGATTTTGTGTTGCTTGTCTTATGATCGCTTGATGTTTGGGATTGTGTGATGTTATTGATTGTTGATATGTGGTTATGTGATTGTGGGTTGGGTTAGAGATCATCCTCTTCGGCCAAGTAAAAGGTTCCACGGTAAGACTTCTTTTTTGTTCCGTTTTGTTAAGTTTTGGGTTATTGAATGCTTGATTGCTTGTGAAAATGTCAAGAAGTGGAAATGATAGAGGAGAAGTGGCGCAGGAGCCGGCTGAGCCAATAGAACAAGCGGACCCCCGGGGTGAAGACCAAGTGTTGGTCGAGGATGTTGCTGAGGCGGGAGATGGTGGAGCTGCTAGTGATGCGGCTCAAGCGGCTGAAGGAGAGCCGCAAGTACAAGGTCAGCAACAAGAGGGTCCGAATCAAATGGAGCAGGTGATGGGCTTGTTGGCTCAGATTCTCGATAGACTACCAAGGCCGGTAGCCGCACTATCTCCCGAAGCGCCACCCGAAGCGAGTGAGCCACCGAGAGCGGAGAACCCTGAGGTTAGGGTGGCTAACTCAGAGACTCAAGCCAAGAAGTCTCTTAGCCTTGGTTCGGAAAAGAGTGGCAGATTGGAAAAGGGTCAGAAAAGGAAGTGGGGGGGCACTTCCAAGAATGCTTCTAGTGGGCAATCCGGATGTTATGGGTGTGGAAGTAAAGGCCATTGGATTGCTAACTGCCCGAAGGGCGACACCAGGCTGTGTTATCACTGTAAAGAAGTGGGGCACATTAAGACTTCGTGTCCTAAGTTGCAGCAAGGTGGAAGAGGATCAAAAGAACCACCTAAGCGGGCTGCGGTGACTCCCAGAGCTTACTCTTCGAATATCGAGTCGGGAGAGCTGAGCAACTCCAAACCGACCAATGGTAGGAATTTTTATCTGGTTGAATTACATTGATGTGTTTATAATTATTCAGAGTGTGTTAAGTGAAGTAAGCTATTGGATGTGCATGGGGTTGCATGGGTTATGTAATATTTGGAGGTATCGTGGAGGAGAAGGTCGGTTAAGTTGTTGAGTAATTTAGGGTTAAGAATTACTCAAGTTTAGGTGAACTCTATTTTCAGAACAGAAGAGGATCGATCGATCCGCGGGACAGATCGATCGATCCATTATGTCGGTTATGTGATCTGGGGTATTTTGGGAAAAGGATCGACCGATCTCAAGAGGAGATCGCTCGATCAGGTGTATCAGAGAGTTTGAGATCGATAAGGATAAGAAAGACCGATCAAATCGAGGAAGATCGATCGATCCTTGGCAAGATCGATCGATCCATCAAGGTGTGGTGTTACGGTTTGTTTTCACTAGTCGAGATCGATCGATCATAGGGCGAGATCGATCGAATCTATGAAAGAGGATTTATGGGGAGTATACAGACGAAGGTTGAGGTAATTGCCAGGGGAACTTTTGATAGATGGGTTTGGATTGCTAGATCGTATGATCTAGGTTAAATGTTGATGAGATTATCATGTGGAGTGAGGGCGTATGATGGTTGAGTATCGATGCGATCTCAAGGGATATTAGACCATAAAATATAACGGGATGATGTATGGTGTAGCATTACATGTATTAGGGATGTCGAGTATATGATGGGGTATTTCATGTATCGACGGGTTTGACACATGATGTGGTATTTCATGTGTTGGGGAGTTGGGAGCAGTGTTTGTTCCATCTTGGTTCGGGATTTTTGGGTTTACGTCATCAGATCTTACTACGTGGTTGGGGTCGATAGGATTATGTGATATTTAATCCTATTGACGGGTCATTGGGGTTTTGTGATATAACCCCAATGAGGGATCATTAGAGTTATATGATATTTGACTCTAATGATGTTGGTTAGGATTATCTGATAATCCTAACAAGGTGGGTTTTTACTGATTAGGATATGCGGTATCCTAGATCGGTAGCCCAGGGTGAGATCTTATGATCTCAGAGGGTTTTTACTGATTAGAATATGCGGTATCCTAGATCGGTAGCCCAGGGTGAGATCTTATGATCTCAGAGGGTTTTTACTGATTAGGATATGCGGTATCCTAGATCGGTAACCCAGGGTGGGATCCTATGATATTGGATCTCAGGGGGGTTTTTAGTGATTAGGATTATGTGATATCCTAGATCGGTAGCCTAGGGTGGGATCCTACGATATTGGATCTCAGGGGGTTTTTACCGATTAGGATTATGTGATATCCTAGATCGGTAGCCCAGGGGTGGGGTCCTATGATAGCGGATCTCACGGGGACTTAGTATATCAGGGTCCGATAATGCGGGATTCTAATGTACTCGGTCGTGTGATGGACTTACTCGTTCAAATCATATGATATTGGATTTCGACGGGTTAGCCGTTGGGTGACCACGTATGATCTTGTGATGATAAATCTGAGGGTGTATAGAACCAAGTATGGGACCATACCGAGCCTGATTGATGACTTTATGAGCATTGACGAGAGTGGAACACTGCTCTGTAATGAGAAAAGTGAAGTCTTGTATGGGTAGTTGAGCTGTTGTATGGGTGTGACTGCAGTCACTGCTGAGTTATAGTATAAGTACGGTTATGGCTAGAGTGAGTCATAGCAGAAGTACTGATATAATGGGTGATGAGATTTGGCTGCTGTGTTGTGACCGGTTTGGTGATAAGTTGTGGTACCACGACTGTCGTTGGGAGTAGCTGTCGTGCTACAGTTGCCATCAAGGGTAGTAAGTGCACTTGGGGACGGATCTAAGTGGATGATCCAAACTTTGAGTTTTGCTGAGATTGTATGTGTTGTTGAGGATAGCAGGTGCGTTTAGAATCGGATTTTTGGGGCACGTGGTCTCAGAAGTGAGATGGAAGCTTCTTGAGACTTAAGGGGATGTTGACTGGCTCCGGTGTTGGCTTAACCGGACTTTAAGGAGCCAAATGTGATTGATGCAGATGCCTCGAGGCTAGGATTGGGTTGTGTTCTGATGTAGCATGGGAAGGTTATTGCTTATGCTTCGAGACAGTTGAGGAAGCATGAAGCTAATTACCCTCCTCATGACTTAGAGATGGCTGCAGTGGTGTTTGCTCTGAAGATATGGAGATCATATCTTTATAGTGGTAAGGTACGAGTGTGTACGGATCATAAGAGTCTCAGGTATGTGTTCACTCAGCCTGAGTTGAACTTGAGACAGAGGAGATGGATGGAGCGTATGGCAGACTATGACCTTGAGATAGCTTATCACCGAGGAAAGCTAATCTCGTTGCTGATGCCTTAAGCAGAAAGCGAGTAGCTGCAAGTACAGAGAGAGATGCTGACGATTTGGTGAGTATGATTAGTACTTTGTTGCTATGTGTTGTTTCTGATAAGTTAGAGCCGTTGGGGTTTGAAGCGGCTATCCAGGCTGATATTTTGAGTAGAGCGCGAGCTGCTCAAGGGAAAGATGAGACTTGATTAAGGCTTCTAAGGACGAGAAGTCTGAGTATTGGGTTTTGAATAATGGAACCATTCGTGGGAATAGTCGGGTTGTGTGCCTAATGATGAGGGGTTGAGGAGAGACATATTTCGGGAGGCACACTAGAGTAGACTTTTGATTCATTCCGGGACAACTAAGATGTATAGAGACTTGAAGCGATGTTACTATGGGTTGGGATGAAGAGAGATGTAGCCAAGTGGGTGGCTAGTTGTGAAACTGGCCAGTTAGTAAAGTTGAGCATCAAGTCCCAAGCAGGTATTACAGAGTTACCTGTTTCTGAGTGGAAATGGGACATGGTTACGATAGATTTCGTAGTGGGGTTATCAAATTCTCGGGGCAGAGATGCTATATGGGTAATTGTAAATCGTCTGACTAGGTCTACTCACTTTCTAGCCATAAGGAAGATAGATGGGGCTCGAGTTGTACATCAGTGAGATTATGAGATTATACGGTGTATTTGTGAGCATTGTATCAGATCGTGATAGCAAGTTTACATCGATATTCTTGCAAGAATTCCAGAAGGAGATGGGGACTAAGGTACTCATGAGTGCAGCGTATCATCCTCAGACGGACGAGCAATCAGAGAGAACCATTCAGACTCTCGAGGATCTATGGAGGATGTGTGTGTTAGATTGGGATGGCCATTGGGCCGATTACCTGAGCTTGGTGGATTTTACGTATAATTACAGTTACCAAGTGAGTATAAGGGAGAGCACCATACGAGGCTCTGTATGGTAGGCCTTGTATGATGCCATTATGCTGAACTCAAGTGGGGGAGCGAAGCATATTGGCAAGAGTGTCGTGCAGGGAACTCCGGAGGAGAGCGAAGTTTTGAAAGTTAAATAGGAGAAAAGAAACTCCTGAGAATAAGGTCATGAGTTGGTTGAGGTTGACAAGGAAACTTGGGGATCTGAGGCGAGGATGAAAGTACGATTCTCCCAAGTGGGTTCTAAGGTGGTTGCAGTTTTAAGATTCGAGGACGGATCTAATTAAGTGGGGGAGAATTGTAACATCCGTATCCCAAGTCGTATCCTTGTAATAAAAGTTATTACATTTTTTGCGGGGCAAGCTATTATTTGATGTCGTAAAAGTCTTGTACCGTGTTGTGTTCCTGAGAGAATAGGAATAATGTGGAGCTCGATTTATAATTTGCGGGAATAGGATTGGTTTGATGGATCGGGAGATTAATCGTCCCAAAACCAATTTGGATTAATTGGTTTGGAATAGTGTTTTTACAGAAGGAATAGTGTTTTTGCAGAATGAATAGTATTTTGACGGAAATGAGATGAACTGCGGTGTGGATAATATCGAGCTCGAATAATAGCCAAATAGGCGGTGAGCGGGTTGATTCGATCAAAGGATTGATCGTTGAGAAGTAATCTCGAGCGGTTTGGTTTAGCGGAATTAAGCGGTAATTCTGGGGTTTCGGCGAAAAAGAAAGAAATATTTTAGGATGGGAGATGTCTTAAATATTTCGGAAAATTTGACGAAATTACTAAACCGAGGAAAATAATTAATCGGGATTGAGTGTTGCGGTTTAGTGAATTTGGTTTGGTTTAATTTTATTAAACCAACAAATACATATATACACACATATATGTATTCTCTCCTTCTTATTCTTGAACCTTCTACACTCTTCTCTCATTTGGATTGGAAAATATCTAAGTCAAGAGAAAGAGAGAGGAAAAAAAGGAGAGAGGAGAAGCAAGATAGGAAGGAGAGAAAGAAGGAGGAAGAGGGAGAAGAAGGAGAAGGAGAAGAGAAAGAAAAAGAGTTGAGAAGAACAGATTTTGGAGCAACTTGTGAGCTTCGATCGGGGTAGCAACCGGGCACGGATTGAGCTGAGATTTTGTGGGTAAGTTCTTAAATCTCTTGCCTAATTATCTACCAAATTTCGTGGGATTATGTTGAGCGGTTTAGGAGATATGATTTTTCTCCCTAGACTGCCCTGTTTTTGGGCTGTAGCGACGGGTTGAGTTTGATGGAGTTTTTGGACACACAAATCTTGTTTGTTTGGGCTGAAATTTGGTAGATAGGTTTTTGGGAGTTTGAACTTGAGTTTCACCGAAGGAATTTTCCAAATTCAATCTAGGGAAAGAGATATGATTGAGTTTCTAAAACTCTGTTTTTGAAGGAAGGGATCCGAGTTTAAGGCTAGGTAATTCAAGTGTTGAGCTTGTGAATCATCTTGAGATAGTAATTGGTGTTGTCTTTGTCAGGAGATTAGTGATATCTTGAGGTTTGAGTGGTGTGCCGAGAGAGAGTTCAAGCTTAAGGCTTGAAGCTAACGAGAAGTGGAAAAGTGTTCTTTATTTCAACCGTTGAGCAAAGGTGAGTGTGTGACCGTGGTTAGACTATGTGATCATTGTTTTTTCGTGATTGTTGTGTGCTTAGGAGCTAGACCAATTGGGTGTGATTCATGGCTTGGCCATGTTGTGTGTTGTGTTTGTAATGGAGCTCTATTACGGTATGTGTTTGGTTGTTCGTTAAGCTACATTTCAATTGCGTTAAATCTTGATCATATGTGTGTATGGCTGTAAGACGGGAGGACCGCTTCACTAAGCATTATCAATGCTTACGCGCCTCCCTTGGTGCAGGTAAAGAGAAGTCATAGGTTGTGGAGCTTGTGGAACCAAGGCCAAAGAGGAAGGATGATCTCGACTCAACGGGTTTTCTTTTTGTGTATCTTCTGTTGTATGTAGATATTGCCTTGGTGAATGTTGTTTTGTGCTCACGATTATGATCTTAACGAGGTTATAAAATAGGGTTTATATATGAATTAAGTGTTTGGTGTGTTGGGTGTTGTTGTTTTGTTTTGGGTTGCAGGACAGTGGAAAGGATCGATCGGTCCTGGGAAAGATCGATCGATCCCAAGTAGTCGATCTTAGCCAGAAAATCTCTGGATAGTTTCAGAAGGGTCAGATCGATCGATCGGTTCTTTTTTATCGTAAAAATTTCCGGATCGTTTTAGGGTGTGAAGATCGATCGGTCCAAGGGTGATCGATCGATCCTATGGGGTCATTTTGGCCAGAGACTCGGAAAAACTTGGGAGGAAAAACGAGTTCGACCGATCCTGGCAGGATCGATCGATCTTAAGGGTCAGGATCGACCGTTCTTGGTAGGATCGACCGTTCTTGAGGGGCGTTTTTAAGGCAGAAGTTTCGGGTCTGTTTTTAGGGGTTAGGATCGATCGATCCCGGGAGAGATCGATCGATCTCTATTGCATTAAGGTTTAAGTGTTTGTCTTGTATTAGATGTGGAGTCTTTAGCTTAAGTAACAAGTAAGTTTTAACTATTCACTGATTAAAAATGTTTTAAGAAAAAGCTTTAAAAAAATTTCGTATTTTCCGCAGGTTCCGTCTTATTGTTCTGGGGTAGGTCCTTTCACTTTCATTAGCATATTTGTTGTGGTTTATTTTGATGATATTCTGATATACAACAAAAATCTAGAAGAGCATGCTAACCACTTGAAATTGGTTCTAGATGTGCTTAGAAAGGAAAGAGTTTTTGCTAACAGGAGTAAATAAATTTGCTACACAGATAATGTAGTGTTTTTAGGTTTTGTTGTAAGTGCAGATGGAGTTAAAGTAGATGAAGAAAAGGTGAAAGCAATCAAGGAATGGCCAAGTCCGAAAAGTGTAGGAGAAGTTAGGAGTTTTCATGGATTTGCTGGATTTTATAGAAGATTTGTCAAGGATTTTAGCACCTTAGCAGCACCACTTACAGAAGTATCAAGAAAGATGTGGTGTTCAAATGGGGAGAACCTCAAGAACAAGCATTCCAAATGCTTAAAGAGAAGCTTTCTAATGCCCCTCTTTTGATTTTGCCTAACTTTCTAAAAAAATTTGAAATTGAATGTGATGCTTCTGGTGTTGGAATAAAAGCAGTATTGATGCAAGAAAGGAGGCCTATTGCATACTTTTTAGTGAGAAACTTGGAGGAGCAACATTGAATTACCTAACGTTCGATAAAGAGTTATACGCATTGGTTCGGACTTTGCAAACATGGCAACACTACTTATGGCCCAAGGAGTTCGTGATTCACACTGATCATGAGTCCCTTAAACACTTGAAAAGCTAGCAAAAGCTCAACAAGAGACATGCAAAGTGGGTAGAGTTCATTGAGACGTTTCCATATGTCATCAAGTACAAACAAGGTAAAGAAAATATAGTGGCTGATGCACTATCTCGAAAATATGCCTTACTCTCTACTCTTGATGCCAAGCTTTTAGGGTTAGAACAATTAAAAGGTTTATATGAATCTGATGCTGACTTTCAAAAGATTTATAGGTATTATTTTTGACAAAATGACTTTTTGTTTTATATTCAGCATTTGTACATATCCAATTGCTTTATGAGAGATTTATTAGTTAGGGAGGCACATACAGGAGGCTTAATGGGACATTTCGGTATAGCCAAACTCTTAAAGTGATGCAAGATCGCTTCCATTGGCTGCACATAATGAGAGATGTCGAAATAGTATGCAATTGGTGCATTATTTGTAAACAAGCTAAGTCCAAGATTCAGCCATAAGGTTTGTATGCTCCTCTACCTATTCTTACTCATCCATGGACTGACATTTCAATGGATTTCATGTTAGGATTGCCTAGAAGCAAAGCTGGAAAGGATCTTTGTGGTTGTTGATAGGTTTTCAAAAATGTCACATTTCATAGCTTGCAATAAAATTGATGATGCATTTCATATAGCTGAATTGTTCTTTAGGAAAATTATGAGGTTACATGGAATGCTTAGGATAATTGTTTCAGATAGAGATACTAAGTTTTTGAGTTATTTTTGGAAGACATTGAGGACAAAACTTGGACTAAGCTTGTCTTTTCTACTTGTCATCCACAAACTGATGGGCGAACTGAAATAGTAAATAGGACCTTGTCTACATTATTGAGAGCATTGATTAAAAAGAACTTGAAAACTTAGAAAGCATGTTTGCCGCATGTTGAATTTGCATATAATCATTATGTGCATTCTGGTTCTAAGTATTCTCTTTTTCAAATTGTTTATGGTTTTAATCCTATGTCACTTTTGGATCTAATACATTTACTTTTGAGTGAAAGAACTAGCTTTGATGGTGAAAAGAAAGCTAAGATTGTGAAACAGATCCATGAGCAAGCAAGAAAGAACATAAAAGAGAAAATAAAACAATATGCTAAAAAGGCAAACAAAGGATGAAAGGAGATGATCTTTGAAGTTGGTGATTCATTTTAGGTACATTTGAGGAAGGAAAGGTTTCCAGTTGAAAGAAAGTCTAAGCCCATGCTAAGGATTGATGGTCCATTCAAAATCATCAAGAAGATCAGCAACAATGCCTACCAACTCGATCTTCAAGGTAAGTATAATGAGAGTCCTACTTTCAATGTTTCTAATTTGGTTCCTTTTGAGGGCAAATCTTTTTCAAGTGGAGGATGACAATGCGAGTATAGACATGGACAAACTTGTAGCTGAGGAGAGCATGAAACATGGAGAGGAGGACAAGCTTGTAGCTTAGGATATCACGATTCTACCAACTGGTCCAATGACAAGATTAATAACCAACAACTTAATCAAACCGTGGAGGGTTTACTTAATCAAATCAAGGCTCAATATCATACATATGAAGGTATTCTGATGTTGATCCAAACTAACTGATTTAAATGAATGGAAAAAGTGTTTATCTTAGTACTTTTTTTCCTTGATGAGTTTTTGTCCCAATGGGTTTTTCTCATCAAGGATTTAATGAGGCATAAGATGATCACTTGTATGTCTATTCTGTTAGCATATCTATCTCTTATATTTGGATCAACATTCAGTCCATCTTGGAGTGCATTTTCATTCAAAAAAGGGAAGGAAAATCGAGTCAAAAGCATTCAAATTTCAAAATCAAGACCTCATGCATGGACAACATTTATTTTTGTTGTAGTTTCCAATTTTGTTTAATACTTTTGTTCTCTAAATTCTCTTCTTCCCTTCTCTTTATATGCTGGACAAAATTCACTTGTAAGGTACTCAAGTTTTTAATCAAAAGTCTTTTCCTAAAATTGTGTCTTGTTGATGTGTCAAATCTGATCAGATCAAACCGGTTTATCAAAAAGCTTTCCGCAATCCTTTGTGGTATCATTCAATCCATCACTTTACTTCCAGCAAAGATTATCCATCACTCAAGTTTTCAAACGATGATCAAGGGTGTATCAACACATATACAACTCAACCAACAACACCTTATTGGGTGCTAGACTTTGTTGGTTGAGTTGTATATGTGTTGATACACCCTTGATCATCGTTTGAAAACTTGAGTGATGGATAATCTTTGCTGGAAGTAATGGAGGCCTCTAATCATGTCACGTGATTAGTCAAGCTTTGCATATGCGTCTCCCTCTCACGGCACTAATGAAGTCCTTCTCGGCGATGGGTCGGCTCTCGATATTTCTCACACCAGTTCAGCCCATATTCCTTCTAACTCTATATCGTTGATGCTATAAAATGTTCTCTTGGTTCTCGATTTTAAACACAATCTCGTCTCGGTGCAACAACTATGCACTGATAATAATGTTTGTGTGATGTTTCACCCTTGGTTTTTTCAGGTGAGGGATCTAAAAACGGGGACGCTTCAAAACCAGAAAGAATAGAAGTAGTTTGTATGAGTTGATGGCAATTCATCTTCGTTAAATAAAGTCCATGCCCTCACCTTAGTTAAAACGAGCATCTTCGATTGGCATGCTCGCTTGGGACATCCTGCTCTTGATATTATCAAACGTGTTTTTGTTTCACTTTCTCTATCTTTCACTAATAAAACAACCTCTCTTTTTCGCTCATTTTCGCTTAATAAAAGTCACCAACAACCGTTTGGTTCTACTACTCTCACTTCATCTCGTCCTTTGGAGCCTTTATTTTCTGATGTGTAGACCTCTCCGGTTCAATCTTTTTATGGGTTCAAATGCTACCTTATTATCGTTGATCACTTTACGCGATATATGATATTTTTTCTCAAACAAAAAACGCAAGTAGCTGACACTTTCAAAAGCTTTAAATCACTCGTTGAAAACAAATTCAAAACCAAAATCGTTACCTTTTTCACCTACAACGGTGGTGAATTCATTGCTTTATGAGACGTTCGCTCATCAAATAGAATCTCTCATTTTACTTTGCCTCCTCACACACCTCAACACAACGGGATTTCCAAACTATGGCAAACTTCGTATTTTTTGTTGTCTTCGACACCCTTAGTTACGACCTTATGCAAGACACAAGCTTGATCCACGATTTATCCCATGTATCTTCTTGGGATACTCTTCCACTCAAAGTGCTTATATATGCCTTGATACCTCTACTTCTCTCGTATTTTTATATCACTCCATGTTTTCTTTAAAAATATTTTTTCTTTTGCTGAAATACAACAACATTCCTCTTTTTTGCCTCCTGAATATCCAGGTGTCTCTTCATCTTCGGTCATACCTCTGCCCGCTCCATCAGCTCATACGCCATCACCAATCTCTCCTGTTGCACAGCCACCGGTTGATCCCTCGCCACAACTCCTAGTGTCACTATACTCTGCAGAAATAGGTTCGCCACCAACTTCTCTTACTTATTCCTCAATTTCGACTCTTGTTAAGCATTTTAAACAGCTATTAGCTCCTTTTCCACTGAATTCTCAACCGCAACAACATATTCCTTAAAGGATGATGACACGGTCTCAGCACAATATTGTCAAACCCAATTCAAAATATTATTTTGTCACCACTTCACAGCTACTGATTCAGGATGTCGAACCGCACACCCACACTAAAGCCATAAAGGATCAACGCTGGCGTCAATCCATGAGTGTTGACCTTGATGCGTAATTTCTAAATCACACATGATCACTTGTTCCTCCTGATCTGGGCGATTCAATCTCGTCGACTGTCGGTGGGGTTTTTTGAATCAAACGAAACTCTAATGGCAACATTGATAAGTTTAAATAAAGATTGTTTGCAAAGGGATTTTATCAGCGACCCAATATTGATTATTTTAAGACCTTTAGTCTGGTTGTAAAGCCCACTACAATTCTCGTTGTACCTGGTCAAGCCGTTGCTCAAAACTGGCATTTCAACAATTAGATGTCAATAACGCATTTCCAAAGCGAGCTTCACGAGGAGGTTTACATGACTCAACCACCAGGTTTTGTTGATCCAGATCATCCTTCATGTCTGCAAAATTCACAAAGCGATTTATGGTCTAAAACAGGCTCTAACGCGTCTGGTACAATGCTTTGCGTGAGTTTCTCATCACCTCATGTTTTGTCAATTCAGTTGTTGATAAGTCACTATTCACACTTCTTCATCAGTCGACAATTATTCATCTCCTTGTTTATGTTGATAACATAATAGTCACATGCAATTGTGTCTCAAGTAGTCACATGCAATTGTGTCTCAAGTGTTCAACGTTTCATTGATCTCCTAGCTCGCTGTTTCTCAATTAAGAACTTGGGAGATCTCAGCTACTTCATTGAACTTGAGATAACTCGCAAAATGGGACTTCTACTCACTCAAACATACGTCATTGATCTCTTACATCGAACCAACATGGTGACCGCTAAACAAGTCCATACACCAATGTGTTCAAGTCAATCACTTTCTATAAATGATGGGGTCTCTCTGGATGATTCGACAGAATTTCGAATGATCATTCTCTTCAATACTTACTTCTCACATGACCTGATCTTGCATTTTTAGATAATCTACTTTCACAGTTTATGCAAAAGCCAACGACGGTGTACTTACAAGCGGTGAAATGTGTTCTCCGGTATTTTTGTGGTACTACTTCAGTTGGCATTATCTGCCTTTTCTGACACGGATTGGGCTAGAAATAAAGACGATTATACATCAACCGACGCTTATCTTGTTTATATTGGGAATCACCTAGTTTATGGTCTTTTAAAACGCAAAATTCGGTGGCTCGATCGTCGAGAGAGGCAAAATATCGATCAGTTGCGTACACAACCTCTGAGATTCAATGGATTATCTCTCTATTACATGAACTTGGGGTCAAGACATCGAGCACACCAACCATCTTTTGTGACAATATCGTAGCCACTTATCTCTGCGTAAATCTTGTTTTCTACTTAAGAATCAAACATGTTGCCATTAATTTTCACTACATTTGTATCTGATCCAAGCAGGTCATTTACAAGATTCACATGTGTCATCAAAAGATCAGCTCACGGATGCATTAACCAAGCTACTCAGTTGTGCCTTGTTCATTCCTCTATGCATCATGATCGGACTTTCACGACATGAATGCTCATCTTGAGGGGGCGTATCATACGTAATGACTCAATCCAAGCTTGTTTCCTATTCTTTAGCAAAGTCCTATTATTCAGGATTTTATTATCATGTTCTCTAGTACTCTCTGTAAATTAGAAACAACACCTACTTCCTCTTCTATATATTTTAATGTTACCTTTGTTTATTTAATGAAAAATCACATTACTAAAGCTTATATTATGGCCTTGAATGGTTTGCACATACGCTGCATATCGGATGGTGCGTACCAATATTTTGGTAAGTAGAGGTTCAGACTGCAGTATGCAGTAGACGAGGTATGCACTTCACCATACAACAGTATGCAGTAGCGTACATAGTTATGAATGATAAAAATCGGACCAGTATCAACTGATACATACCAAACTAAAACCAAAATACAAATCAAAATATAAATACAAAATATATGTCTAAAAAGATATCTTAAAAATACATATCAAAATCTATTATTTTGATTTTCCCATAACATATGGGCAATACTTTCTCGGATGTTTGCCATATATTGTCTATCTTCTCTTTCAGCTTCCTCTACCTCATTTGAATCATTTTGATCGTCATCGGTTTGCACTTCTGAAGAATCTTCAAAAAAATATGGATCTGAAAAATTTAAAACTCTAATAAAGTTATGGAGTCCCATCGTATTACTTTCTTCTGCACCTCCAAACCATATCTAGGATCGTCTCGAAGAATCCTCCACTTCCTCTTTCATACTCCAAAAGTTCGTTTTATAATAGAATGTAAAGATGCATGACACCTGTTAAATAACTCTTTCTTATTCTTTGACGGAGGACCATTGTTGAACTGTGACAAGTGATATCTCACAACCCGATTTCGTGATGACCTATAGGGAGCTAGACATGCAGTGCTCTCACTTTGAATACGATCTCGGAGATTCTGCCATCCTAATCCTTCACATGTCTGATATGGTCCTCTGTTGAACTGTCGCTCATTATAATCCAGTGAAGTTTGTATAAATAAATCTTCCAATTTGCTCATTTTCCAATGTCCATAACTCAATTCTTTCTGCATCAGATCAATTGTGAAGTCCTTGTGATTGTAACTCACAAATCCTAAAAACCTGAAAATACACCAATACAAAAATAACATTAATTTCACAAAAATAATTCAAACACAAGTCATTAATTTCACAAAAATAATTCAAATACAAGTCATCAATTTCACAAAGATAATTCAAACACAAGTCATCATTCTTCATCTTCGTCTTCGTCTTCATCTTCATCTTCATGAGACTTGTCTTGAAAGAGAGCTTGACGAGTTGGAACATAAGGATGCTAAGATGTAGATTTGTCTTGAAAGAGAGTTTGATGAGTTGGAACATAAGGATGCTCTGATGTAGATGGCTCGTTTCGTCTAGAGAATAATCCTCCTCCTCCTATTGTGATCCTAGAGAATAACGAGCAAAACCTAAGACAGGAGATCCTGCTTGTGGGTTACAACCACCAATCAGTATACTCCGCAATCTTTGGCTACTACCAGCGGAGACACTGCCACTAGAGGAGGGCTCACTTGATCAAGGGGAGGGTTCAATTGATATAGCGAAGACACTGCTAGTATCCTCACTAGGATTGAGGGTTTTAAAAAAAAAAAAAAGACATCTTTTACTCTTGTTTCTAGCTTCTCGTGAATGAAATAGACAACTCTCTTATCTCTTCTAGCTTCTTGTTTTTTGACCACACTCTTTTTAATTTTTGACTTGTCTTTAATGGTTCATATTGACAAAAAAAAAAATTGGTCCGAATGCGTATGGAGTGGTATGGAGGTTTTAAGGCGTAGACCAAAAAAGTCGGACTGGTACTCATTATTTTTATCCGAAGTAGTGTGGACCAGTCCGATTTTGTGAATGGTAAAAAAAATGCGGACCAATCTGACTTTGGTCCGATCTGCAACGTAAGTGACAACCATTCAAGGCCATAGTGTAAATAAATGGTATGTTCAAAGTCGGACTGGTACGCATTATTTTTATCCAAAGTAGTGTGGACCAGTCCGATTTTGTGAATGGTAAAAAAATGCGGACCACTCTGACTTTGGTCCGATCCGCAGTGTAAGTGACAACCATTCAAGGCCTGAGAATTTTGATTCCAACAATCATTTCCCCATTCTATATTGGAGTGCAGTTTCTTTTCACCACCAGTCTTCAGTGTCTCTGAAGATTTTAAATTTGTTTTGATATTAAAGATGATTACATAACAAATAATGTAAAAACCCAAAATTAGATGAAACAAAGTGACGATTCATATGAACAATTCAAAAGATAAAATTATGATTGAAAAAGAGGTCATAGAGTACCTAAAGTGAAAATTCATGAGAATTAACTTCTTCGGAGGCTTGATTAACGAATATAAGGCTAATGTTTCTCTACCAATATCAAAATTACATGTGACTTTCAAGATTAAATTAAGAATTTTGAAAAACAAATTGATGTATCATAATAGGATCCAACGAACATATATCGAAGAGTAAGTAACATGGAAATTGGAAGAACCTGATCGATGATGGTAATAACGATGTAAGATTGGTGCTTCAAGCGTCGATAATCGTGATATTTATTCCTCCTTAGACGTTGATCGTTAGAAATTCAAGAGGCTATTGATTCATTGATCGATTAACAAAAAATCATATATAATTATAAATATATATCCGAGCTAAATCCTAATAAATTGAATTATTTTAAAGTTTATTTTTAATAGTTTCATACTTTACAATAATAAACATTATAAACAAATAAATATATATATTTATTTAGAATTTATTTTCAATACGGAATAGGCGGATTAATCAATTTTAACACTTACAAATATATATATATATATATCTACATTAGTAGGTGTACATATATATATATGAGTATGTTTTATTGTAAATTAATAACAATATAACAAATAATACTCAGGAGTAATTTGAATATTTAAAAACATATTTTCAATAAATATGGAATTGGAAATGTAAATAACAAATTAGATTTGGATAGCTAAAATTATAAAATTACAAATTTTGGATCACCTATTAGATTATATCTGTTAAATGTAAATAACAAATTATATAATATATATATACTAAATTCTTTTTTTCTCGTATAGAGTTGATATTTTTATGATTATATTTTTTAACATGTTGCCCGCCAAACCATGCAAAATATTCTAATACGATGCAAGACGGGTTAAATGGACGGATTAACCTATTTGATACTTATAAATATTCAGAAATTATGATTGCCCACTCAGCAACACAAATCTTTATGATAAAGATTTTTTTTGTTCTATTTCACATCCCACCAAAATAATTTCAATCCACTTAATTTATCTTTTATGTTCACTCATTAGTATTATTAATAATATGACAATAAATATTTTTTAAAATGTAAAATTTTGCATCAAATATAACAAACATTTCTCCGTACTGCACAGCTCGGATATCTACCTAGTTCGGTCCTAAATTACCTTGATAAAATAGTGTTTGCCCGTAAAACTATTTAAATCATTTGATTTTTTAATTGACAAATGTTAACAAAATATTTAAACAACAACAACGATTCAAAAACTCATCGGAAGATCAAAGTGGATTAGAACTGTATGACCTTGTAACGGTTTCTCCATTGACCTGGCCAAGTCCACTTGGTTGTCGATCCTTGAAACACGAGTATTTGCCCATATCTCAAGATTCAATCCTAATATTATAAATATTTGCCTACTTAACGTGTTCGTCTTCTGATCATGGCACGTGGGAGGTAAGTAAACGTGTCTGGATCGGAAACCACTTTGATACAAATATATAGACTAACCAACGATGTCGATCGACATCAATACAAAGTGACAATGGAAGAAGAAACACACAAGAAAGAGGAAGGGAGAGATAAGTACGAGCCACATCAGCATCAGCCACCGTATATCTCGCAGATGCAGCCGGTGACGCACGAAGCTTACGGAGGTGGCCTCTACGGTCAGGACGACGAGAAAGAGACCAAAGATATAGAGAAAGAGTCTCTGCAGCATAAACCACCGGCCAGTGAGACACAGAGCGCAGATGGGCCTGACGAGGTAAAGACTTTGACACCAAAACACAAGCACAAGCAACCAGCTTCTTCCGGCGATAGAGATGTTGACATCACTGGCCAGTCTTACATTCAATGAACTAATGCTGTGCTTTTTTTGTGTTGTAATGTCTTTTCGGTTTATTTCATTGTCTTTGGTAGAAAGCACTATTAAAATTTTGTACCATACGATTCATCTAAGATGAAATCGATATACAAGCACTAGGGGTATACGGAAGATGGGAAACATTTGGAGAAAGAACACATGAATACAACCAATAGACTATTATAGTACTAACTTGAAGACCATACACCAAAGTTGTACAAGAATATAACGAGAGAGACCAATCAGACAATTTGGGAGCGTTTTAAAACCATTGGCAGTCAATATATTATTACCAGTTACCACATTTGAAGTTATCACGTTTTACAACATACTTGTGTCTTTTTTAGATGCCACATGATTGAGATGAGTTTATGTAGGTGTCCAAATCAACAACACTCCTTCAGCTAAGCTTCTCCAATTAGCCTGGAGCAGATGAAACAAGCAAATAACAATTAAACCCGTGTTTTACAGGTAGACTAGAATCAAAATCAACGGGAACAAGCATGAAAATAGACATGTCAGAGGTTCATTGACAAACTGACTAATGTCTACCTTAAGTTAACACATGAGTTACATAAACCAATTGCATGGAATGTTTGACAGCTTTACATTAATGTTAGTATTAATAACAACTTATTAGAGTTATCATCATGTCCCAATAGTGACCAGGGGATGTCTAAATGAGAGGAAACAAGGTTCCATGTCACTCTAAGACCTACTAATAACACAAACGATTAGGAAAGACCAAAAGACATTTCAGTGGAAGAAGAATGATCATAGAGAATCTTTTTAATCAATCTAATTAAATCCGAGCAAAACGTCTTAGTATTCAGTGTACCAACTTTCTTCTTTGTACTAAAGGAGCCTAACCATATCTATCTATGCTTTAAATGTTCTCAAACAAATATCAATAAAAACTTTGGCACTTTGCACCCTGCTTTTCACAGGTCAGCGACTAACTACAACCTCTGAATTTTGCCGAAATTTCAGGAAAATCATAACTTTAAGCTAACACTTAGGCTTCTCTAAATTTAGCAGAAGCAGACAGAGAGGATTGAATTCTATGATACAAAAACGAAAGAGAAGTAATCGCATGCAAAGCTCGACCTGACCCTTTCTATCAATCTTAATTTGTGATGTACCAACTTTCTTCTTCAAAGAAGCCAAACCATAACTATCTATGCTTTGGATACTGTGGGACAAAAATCAAAACCCTTAAGAAGCTTCAGATATTTATAACAATGGCTTGTGACGGTTCCAACTAAAGCTTTAGAATTCTACTTTGCACAGGTCTGCAACTAACTACAATCTCTGAATTTTTGTTAAATTATGCGGAAACCAAAACATAGGTCTCAATTATCCGCTTATGGCCTCTCTTAAGGTTTAATCACAACAAAATCAAACCCTAAGAAGCTTAATTGTTTAATAACAATGGCTTTTACCGGTTCCACAATTCCAATTAAATCTCCAAATACTGCAATTCACAGGTCCTCAACTAACATAAAACCTCCAAATTCCGCTAAAATTTCCAAAACAAAATCAAAACTTGAAGCAAACACAAAGGTCCTTAATCAATCAAATCGTATAACCAAAAAAAAACGAAAGATAGTGAAAGTAATCGCAAACATGAATCGAAAGGAGAGAGCAAAACCTAGTTGTAGTAAAGCTCAAGACCCATGCCGTCATGGATCTCATAGTCCTTGAGAGTGATATGATCCTTGTAGATGTTGTACCACTTCTGAATCCGGATCTTCTCGGCTCGTGTTCCGGTTTGAGCCGCGACAAGCTTCTTCAGATCACCGATCGTGTCATCTTCGTTACACTTAACCCTAACTTTTTTCCCTAGACGATCGTTGAGCACCACTTCGATCATCTTCTTCGCTTTTTCTACAAACCCTAGACCCCAAATTTCCAATTCGCAAACGTAAGAATCGTTTAGACTTTTATTTATAGACTTTTTTTTACGTCGGTTATTTATATGGACTTCGCAATGGATACCCATTATCCGTCATTTATTCGCTCCGTACTCGTCCCGTTTTTATAAGTATCCGTTTGTAACAAGTCGGATAACAAGTCGTGTGTTGAAAATACTTGTGTATTGGCCAAGTATCAAGCCATGTAAAAAATTTCAATACCCGCTCCGTTTTTACTTGATACTTGGCCTGTTATATTTGTACCCGTTATCTGCCAAAAAATACATGTTAGCCACTCAATTTATTACATGTTATCCACTCAAATTTCAATAGTTGGGCCAGTTTTGCTGTTTTGGGCCATTTTATTATATGTGGACAGCCCACAAAAACCGAGTCTTAAAGTTCGAATACAAACCCTAGACTAGAATCTTCTTTCGCCTCTCTTTTTGGTTCTTCCGCCTCTCGACTCTCGTCTATCGGTTCTTATATCGTCTCTCAGTGCCTCAATTTCATTGCATCTTCCTCGTGGGTACTTGCAAGTAATCTTGGGAAGACAAGTAACGGGTAACAAGACGGGTACTTGCAAATAACGAATAACAAGTAACGGGCCAAATTACTTGCAAGTACTACCTTTTTGGGCGGATACTTGTTTGGACGGGTACTTGTTTAAGTGGGTACAAGAATCAAGCCGAAAATTTCCTTATCCGCACGAGACGGGGCTAGTACCAAGCCGGTTCAAAAAGCCGAATACATGCCCATGTCGAGGCCTACTTGGCATTGGCAATAGATTTATTGAATTTCTTTTCTACATCTAAAAAAGATTTAATAATTAAAAGTGTTATATTAATTTTTTTAAAACTTTTTTTTGTCTGGCAATTTAAAACTTTAGAATAACTTTTATTGTATACTAAGATTAGCTAGAAGGTTATAAGAAGGATTTGAAGTCATACTTGCATATTTGTAACATTTTACACAGATTGGCCACTCAAACTTTGTCAGATTCAAGCACGAAACTCCTAAATCAGGAATACATGGTTAAACCATGGTTAGTTGATTAAGGTAAGAAGAAATTGGATTAAATCAATATTGTTGATGATGATTATAATAACGTTGTCGATGATTTAGTTCATTAGTTGTTTAACATTTATCAAGGAAAACTTTATATACGTCAGTAGGTAGTCTATTAATAATTACCTTAAGTTATGGTATTGCTCGATCTACATTTAAGTGCTTTAAGAACCATGTTCACAACCTTGTAAGTTAATCATGAGGGGTTTCTCACATACATGCATATAGCAAGTGAATATCACTTAAATGTTGCTGAATAAATTTAATTTGAAATCATTAATGAATATAAAAAAAAAAATTTAGATGATATATGAGATATTTCTTAAAGCATTTTTATATTTTTCTGGTGATATAAAAAAAATCTAATTATATAATAGTACACGATAAAACTCGATTTCCAAACAACGACTCGGCTCTTTAGACTAGTTCAATATCAATAAATGTCGCTCATGTCATCGGATTTAGAATCGGATAACTAAAAAAACTATCTGAAACAATAAACAAAACCAAAAAATCATTTCAAAATGTATTACTCAAATAAGGATCATGTATTAAAACAAAAAGAGACTTATTTTAATAAATGTGACATATTTGATTAATGTTGATAATTCTGCATGGACTACTATTACTTTTTTGGCACTTACCAATTTTATTGAAAACTTAAACAAAGAATTTTTCAAAGCCGGTAAGAATCAAAATCTTTTGGAAATACAGCCGGCTAATTCATCAAACCCACAGACGAGAAAAATAAACAAAGTAATAAAAATTTTAGAAAAACAGGAAAAAAGCCAACTAGCCAAAAAAAACATAAGCACTAAAACTAAAACTGTGAATCAGAACATTCTTTTAACTATTCCAAAGAATCTGAAAACGTCGGAGCTACACCAAGATACACTATACTAATAATCTATTAGTTTTTCTTTTGTCAATAAATATAAATATACTAGTAATGACATGATTTGATTAAAAAGTTGATACTATTTATACTTTCGTGATAAGAAAAGACCGATCATTGAATATATATATATATATATATATATATATATCTCCTATATATTATTTGGAGAGTACACTTATAAATAAACATTAAAAAATATTAATTTTTACATCACATTGTCATTATATCAAAGAACAAATTTTAATCTCTCATTAAGGGTATTTTAGTCATTAGTTATTATGTGACCATTTTTTTACTTCTTTCTAGATTATAATTTTTGTTTTAATTAATTACCTTATTTTCAATTTTTTAAAAAGTAGTTAAAAATAGATTTTATGAAGATTTTGTTGATTTAATTAAACACACTAATTAAATTAAGTTGAATATTGATTTAATTTTCTAAAAATAAGATATTTTATGTAGATTCTGATTTTTGGAAAATTTTAAGAAAGGATTTATGTAGATTGACGATTTTTTTTACTTCTTTCTATATTATAATTTTTATTTTAATTAATTATTTTATTTTAAATTTTTTGAAAAATAGTTAAAAATAGATTTTTTTTTTACTTCTTTCTATATTATAATTTTTGTTTTAATTAATTAATTTATTTTAAATTTTTTGAAAACTAGTTAATTTTTTTTTACTTCTTTCTTGATTATAATTTTTGTTTTAATTATTTAATTTATTTTAATTTTTTTGAAAAGTAGTTAAATAGATTTTATGAAGATTTTGTTGATTTAATTAAACACAATAATTAAATTGAATTAAATGTTGATTTAATTTTCTAAAATAAGAGATTTTATGTAGATTGCGATTTTTTTAAAAAAATTTAAAGAAGAATTTATGTAAATTATCGATTTTGTTTTTATTTCTTTATATATTATAATTTTTGTTTTAGTTAATTAATTTATTTTAATTTTTTGAAAAATAGTTAAAATCCTTTTTAAAGATTTTATTGATTTATTTAAACACACTAATTAAATGAAATTAAATATTATAATTTTCGTAAAGTTTTGGAAGAATTACAATTTTCTAATATACTAATTTTATAATTTTCAGATATTTTTATATAATTGCAATTTGTCCGTGCTATAACACGAAATATTTTTTGGGATTATATTTTAAATCTTTTATAATATTATAACTGTAACTTTTTTTAAAAATTACTTAACATTAATTTTTTTTAAATATTATCCCGCGCTGTAGTGCGGATAGTATCTAGTTTAAATAAATTTGTGGATATGGATTTACTAAAGAGTGCTGAATTGCCCAAAATTAAAGACTTATTTTGTGATTTCCTCTTTATGACGAAGAACATAAAAGACAGATTTACAGCATTACATATATGATTTAACACATTTTTCACGTTTTTAGGACGTTAAGAAAAGACTATTGTTTAAAAGTAGGTGTAAAATATCATAAATGATAAGATTATTTCTCTCTTAAAATAATGAACGACTTAGCTATAGTACCATCCATATCACAAAAAGCCAACTAGCCAAAAAATGACATAAGCATCATCACGACCATTCTCCAAGTTTCTTTCAAAGTGCATGTACCTATATAATAAAGAACTAACAATCAAATTCTATATTTATCTAAGACAACACAAACATACCTCAATGTTTGTACACATTCCGTTACTAAACAATGGTTTTATCGATCTATCTATGACTATAAGACCACAAGATAAGATTTCTTCATCTATTACCTCTTTACTTGTCATGAACATTGGATTCTCATTTTAAATATAATGAACCTACAATACAAAATAACAAAAAATGTTAGTCCATACAAAATATGCTTCCACTAAACATATTTTTTTTATCTGAATGAGAATATGACCACTATTATGTTTTGATTCTCCAATTAAAGTTTTTAATTGTTCATATGACTGAAGGTTGATCATTTAATTGTTTATCTTTATTTTGGGGATTAGAGTAAGGGAGTTTCATATATGTTTTTTACTTTGTAATTTCGACCTTATTTGAAATTTTGTGAATTTTTGTATGAATATAATGATCAATCTTTAAAGGTTTGGAGGAAGCTATTCTTGAAAAACTTGAAGACATATTAGAAAATATTAGAGTTATAAGATGGAGATTATATTGAATATTAGAAAATGGAAGATAGTGGCTATAGTTTAGAAAAATAGATTCAAAGTTGTAAAACCGCACTTTGCGAGATAACAAAAATTTTAAAGATATTTTTGGTAGTTGTAAGTGCGTAATTAGTTTTAATTAATGTTGTAAAACTATATGTCTAGATCCTGTAATGCTAGCTAATCTATAAACTTTTGGTTTCATGTATGAACACTAAACATAAGGTCTAAAGCAAAGACACTAGTTTGAAAATTGGACATACGTTAAAAAATACTAGATAAATTGGATATGTTTTCATTATAAAAAAAAAAGAATTGGATATGTTAAAAATAGGGGTGAAAAAAAAATCGTAACCAAATATCTGAACAGGAACCAATTCAAAAAATAGTACCTGGAGCCGAACCCGAAACCAGCAAAATACTCGAACGGTTCCTAGAATTCTATACTTGAAAAACCGGAACCGAACTCGGATCCGAACTGAGAACCGAGTGGATATCCGAAGTATAATTTTATACCCAAATATCAATATATATATTCTAATTATCCAAAATTACAATTATTAACGCAAAATAGCTAGAACCGAACGGATATTATCCGGAACCGAATGGATCTTACCCGAAACTAAATAGAATTTAACAAAATTTGATCCAAAATATCCGAAACCGAAGATTTTTAACTCGATTTCAAGTATTTTTATGTTATTTTGGGTATTTTATCCAAAATACTCGAAATATCCAAAATTTTGTGGTATTTACCGTTCTGAAAATTACGAATCGAACCGACTCAGAACGGAAACGAAACTATTTTGGTTTCTAAATAAGTAAAAAAAAATTATACCTGAAAGAATTGAAACCGAACCGAATACGCACATGCCACCTCGAACTAAAAAAATTTGTTTGGAATAAAAAAAATTAAAAATTTGAGAATGACAAAAAAAAGAAAAATTAGAGACGGTAGCAGACGATAGGACACAACACATCCACTTTACTCGCAACCACAAAAACGATAAAACCAAAAAAGAAAAGCTTTTTCACTACTTGAAGAAGAAGAAGAAGACTATGCTTCTCTTGCAACCTCCACTGGTCTCATCTCGATTTCACTCTCTCTACTTCCTCACTCACCACCACCGCTTCTTCCAACCACCAATTTCAGCCTTCTCTGCAACCTCCTCTGCTTCTTTACCATCATCATCATCATCATCATCATCTTCTCCCTCTTCTTACTTCTCCTCATGGAATGGTTTAGATACAAATGAAGAAGACGATGATGAATTTACCTCCGAGGTTCACCGTCGCTATGACTTCTCTCCGCTTCTAAAATTCCTCTCCAGATTTGGACCAGTCGAGTTAGTTTTGGATTCGGAATCGAAATCGGAAACCTCGCCGGAATCGCTTGATCCGGTGGAGTTCAAGCTCGCCGAGTCATACAGAGCTGTACCAGCACCATACTGGCACTCGTTGATAAAATCGTTATGCTCATCATCGTCATCGCTTGGTTTAGCTTACGCCGTCGTATCTTGGCTACAAAAGCACAATCTCTGTTTCTCCTATGAGCTTCTCTACTCAATTCTCATCCACGCGCTTGGCCGTTCCGAGAAGCTTTACGAGGCGTTTCTTCTTTCTCAGAAACAAACTTTAACACCTTTGACATACAATGCCTTAATTGGTGCTTGTGCTCGGAACAATGATATCGAAAAGGCTCTTAACTTGATCTCTAGGATGCGTCAAGATGGTTATCAATCCGATTTTGTGAACTATAGCTTGGTTATTCAGTCGTTGACGCGGAGCAACAAGATTGATTCAGTTATGTTGCAGAGATTGTATAAAGAGATTGAAAGGGATAAGCTTGAGCTTGATGTGCAGCTTGTTAATGATATTATCATGGGTTTTGCTAAATCTGGTGACCCTTCTCGGGCTTTGCAGCTTCTTGGTATGGCTCAAGCGACGGGGTTGAGCGCGAAAACTGCTACTCTTGTCTCGATTATCTCGGCGTTGGCGAATTCGGGAAGGACTGTGGAGGCTGAAGCTTTGTTTGAGGAGCTGAGACAGAGTGGGATAAAGCCTAGAACGAAAGCTTACAATGCTTTGCTTAAAGGATATGTTAAGACTGGTCCTTTAAAAGATGCAGAGTCCATGGTTTCGGAGATGGAGAAGAGAGGTGTTTCGCCTGATGAACATACGTATAGTCTCCTCATTGATGCATACGTGAATGCAGGTAGATGGGAAAGCGCGAGAATTGTGTTGAAAGAGATGGAAGCTGGTGATGTACAGCCAAACTCTTTTGTTTTCAGCAGACTCTTAGCAGGTTATCGTGATAGAGGTGAGTGGCAAAAGACATTTCAAGTTCTCAAGGAGATGAAGAGCATTGGTGTTAAGCCCGATAGACAGTTTTACAACGTGGTTATCGATACCTTTGGGAAGTTTAATTGTCTTGATCATGCGATGACGACTTTTGATAGAATGTTAAGCGAAGGGATTGAACCCGATAGGGTGACATGGAATACGCTTATCGATTGCCATTGTAAACATGGCCGGCACATAGTAGCAGAAGAGATGTTCGAGGCAATGGAGAGGCGAGGGTGCTTGCCTTGTGCTACAACTTATAACATCATGATCAATAGTTATGGAGCTCAAGAAAGATGGGATGACATGAAAAGATTGTTGGGAAAGATGAAGAGCCAAGGAATACTGCTTAACGTCGTGACACACACAACACTCGTTGACGTTTATGGCAAATCCGGTAGGTTCAATGATGCAATAGAGTGCTTGGAAGAGATGAAGTCAGTTGGGCTGAAACCATCATCGACCATGTACAATGCCCTCATCAATGCCTATGCACAAAGGGTATCATGACTGTTCATAGTATCCATGAGAGATCCAGTAAGAGAATCATCCTTTGAAACTGATAGTTTCCTAATTCTTCTGTGCCAGGGTTTATCGGAGCAAGCTGTGAATGCATTTAGAGTGATGACATCAGATGGACTAAAGCCGAGTTTATTGGCTCTTAATTCCCTCATCAATGCCTTTGGTGAGGATAGAAGAGACGCTGAAGCCTTTGCCGTGTTGCAGTACATGAAAGAAAACGTAATAACTTCTCTTGCTAAAACCCTGAACCCATCGTAATGAACTACTTATTGACCAACCATCTCTCACAAAACAATTGCAGGGCGTAAAGCCAGACGTGGTCACATACACAACACTCATGAAAGCTCTCATTCGTGTTGATAAGTTCCAGAAGGTATGAATCTGTGATTTTGGTTAATAGGGGAATACCTGTAAGTATGATTGACCTTTCAAGATGTGATGGTTTTACAGGTACCGGGTGTTTACGAGGAGATGATCATGTCAGGCTGCAAACCAGATAGAAAAGCTAGATCCATGTTACGGTCAGCTCTTAGATACATGAAGCAGAAGTTAAAAGCCTCATAGAGAAACATAGGGGAACAATGCTAAGGTTTAATCTTGAGCTCAAGTGATCAATTTATCTGGAGCTTCTGAAACTATCTCACAAGATGAGGACAGAGATGTAACGACACAGACCACACATCACACGAGGAAGTCTTTCATACAAATCCTCGCATTCTCTGTCTATGTAAAGATTTCAACCTGTACAAATATTTAACTGTGTTGACCAAATTGGATAATGCTACTGTCTGTACTACAGAGATCATGCAGGAAACTATACGTTGGAAGTGTTCTAAACCAAAGCTCCTTTACTTAAGAATCAATCTCAAATCCAAAGAATTATGTTTGTCTTTCATGAGACACAACATTCCTAAATGAGGAATACAAGTTTTGCAACCAAAAAAATTACTAACTTACAAGGGTTAATTAAATGAGAGCTTCCTCCATTAGTTTCATGGCATGACATTGACAGGTATGGAGTTTCTACTATACTTGCTCTTCGCTATCCTGGAACAGAACATGAACATCAGAAGTACTGAGGATAACAAGAAGAGCCTGAAGTAAGTTTTTATCTCCTGCATTCCGACATCGATCACTTCCAAGTTTTTCCCATATCTGTTCTTCCTTTCTACCAAGTAGCCATCCAAATACTCGTCTATAGACACCCATTTATCTGCAGACTTGGAACTGTTTCCGTCTAACTGGAGCGGTCCCAGTTGGAAAATTGTGAAGAATGCAGCAGACCAGTCATTGAGAACTCTCTGAGTAACAACAGCAAGCCAAGTTGTGAGTTTTTCCCTTTTTTGGGTACATGTTCGAGAGAAATTGATATAATTCAAAACATAGTACCTTGAAATTGGGTAGATCAACAGGGTTGAACATTTTAAAGCAATCTCTTGAAGCAGTCTGGTTGTCCCCATAGATCTGACAGTGATAGCAACAGTTATATGTGAGACAGGTTTTCATGGAAGTGTCGAGCATAGATAACTTCTGTCACACAAACCTCAAAGGTGAATGCCATTGGTGCCTTTACAACATCATAGATATAATCTGTAGCTGTACCATGTGCCAGGTACCTAAAGTCCAGAAAACCGATTCAAAAAGGCTTCACAGGTATGATAACTTTCAGAACGAGTCTCAAACAAAGTTAATTTTAAAAAAGCTCAGACACAATTGAAAAAGAGTAAACAATGTAGCATTAGAGTTTCTGAAAATATTCATAAAAAGTCTTTAGGAATGAGACAAACCCAACAGAGCCTCCACCAGATCCAATCATGCAGCGGTTTTGGCAATGAAATTTATTCAGTTTTTCAAGTAAGGTCCTCATCTTCTGCGACGGCAATCCTTCTGGGGTTATGTTTTTGTGGTCATAAGGCATAAAGAGAGCCTGAAAACATAAGAAATCAGAATAAAACTTCTCAACAAATACATAACAAAGACCAGATCAAGATTCGTTTGTTATACAATTTACAAAATGTGAACAAAAACACAAGAAATCAGAATCAAACTTCTCGATAAATACATAATAAAGACCAGATCAAGATTTTTTGTTATACAGTTTACGGAATATGGACATTCATGCAATCTATCATTTACGCATTTACTCATAAATTCCCACAGCAGTATTTAAACCTTTATTCACATTATGAAAAGTTTGAATGGATACACGATAACACTAAAGCAGAAGAGAAACATCACCTCCATTCCAGAATGCACGTTTATCCATATGTGAGGATCAAATGATATCGCTAGCTTCCGCATTATTTGAGTTTCAGGCTCACTAAACGGAGCAGTTCCTGGATTCTCTTCAGATGGATCATAATCCTGGAAATGACCAAGTACCGTTACACATTAACAAAGGATCTTGAAGGAAACAAAATGTCCACTGAAAGGGATCAGTACCTTTTCTTTCTTGCCCCAGTCAACACCCCAATTCCGGTTCAGGTCAACTCCTCTTCCTGTAATTTACAGATATGATAAAAGATGAAACTAAACAAATGCATTAATAACCATGTATTGGAGAGAAATAGATGGTTACCATTTCTGCGTTCACAAAGATCTCCAGATTCAACACGTTTGCGACCATTCGGGTTTTCTATAGGAACCATCTGACAAAAAGTAGTAGCATCTTATGAGTAAGTGAATTTATCAAATACCACAAAGATGACAATGAGACTGCACGGATCAGACACACTTACTTTTATGACTAGCTTATCTAGGGTGCTGTTCAGGGCTGCTCCGTTCTTCTTTGGTAAGAACTGTTCTTCGCTCAAAACTGACAAAATCCGAAAAGCAAGTTCAGAGGTGATAAGCTCTCTCCCATGCTGCCCAAAAGTCTGGAAGAAAAGGAATCATCTGTCAAAAACACAGGTATTAACCAAATTATGAAGAAACCTCACCTATAATAAGTATTTCAAGTTAAACCAGAAGACTGAGTTCATAAACATATTTGATATTCCTGTAATACACAGTCTTAACTGAATAGCTTAGACAGAGATACAAAAGGGAACTTACAAGAAGGATCCTAAAGGTTGACCTGTCATCACTATCTCTACCACCGCGACAATAAGTAACCACGTTGACCTCTGCATTGTAGCCTTTGTTTCCCGATTTAATCATCTCAATCTATGAAACAAATATTGACAATCTTCACTCAAAATGTACTGAAAATACAGAAGGAAGTAAAAATGAAGAAAATGGCACTAACCGAGAGTTTATCTGGATGTCGATGTACCAATGAATGTATCTGATCCATTAAATCATCACTGCAACGGACATAGAGGATGGATGATAAGAATAGAGCAATAAAATTGTCTTTCTTATCTCCTAATTCTCCTCTAGCCAAAAGGTTCTCACTTTACCAAATCGTCAAAGACCCTTTCATTCTAATCCCACCCCTCCTTTACATGTAAGCTTATCAGATGATTAAAACGAAATCTATCAACCTATAAGCTTCTATGAGCAAAAAACCGAAGCGAGTATAACATAAGTTCATTCACATCAACATTTAAGTTAAGGAGAGTATACGATGACCTGATTGACCCGTAACAAAGTGTGGTTGCATAAGTTGTAGTTGGAAAAGCAAATTTACTTAGTATTTGTTGTAGAGATCTCCTAACTTTCCTCTAGCCAAAATTAAAACAAAATCTATCTATCTATCAGCTTCTATGAGCATAAAACCGAAGTAAGTATAACAAAAGCTCATTCTCTACATCAACATTAACTAGAAAATTTCCAAAAGCTTCACAAACAAACTCTATCGAGAGATAAATACTCGATTGATATATCAAAAATCACCTGGAGTGGTAGAGATCCCAGTTAATGGGAGTAACAAAAGACGAGTCAGAAGGATTAGTCTCGCCGAGAACGAGTAACAACAATGGTGGAAGAAAGATCGCGTAATATATTAGCCGCCGACACATGGCCGCTTCGAGAGAGAGGAAGGGACGAGAGAAATGGGAAGAAACGAATCTCTTCTTCTTCTTCTTCTTCAAGACTGGTTGCTACTTCGTAGGGTTTGTTTGATGTCATATCTCATATCTTCTGCAATGGAATCGAACAAACAAAGAAACAGAGAAATGGATCTAAAGGAGTTTGAGTCAGAGATTGGCCAGATCGGGCTTGTGTCATCCGCTTTGTCTTTTTATCAACTTTTCTTTATTAATCAAATGATCAAAGCAACTTGTACTCTCTTTTGCGGATTACTCTTATTTTAACACAATCCTTGGCAAAATATCCGAACCTAACGGTTTCGGATAATGCAAAATAACCTAATGGATCTTGTTTTTCGAAACCATGTATATCGGTTCGGTTCTAATATTATCCAAAAATTGATCAGATAACCAAACTATCCGAATTTCTTAAACATATGTCGGTTTTTTCGGTTAGTTCAATTAGTTTTGGTTAGTGTTTTCGGTTAGTTCAGTTGGTTTTTCGTTTAGTTCGAATAGTTTAGTTAGTTTTGTATATTTTTGGGTATTTCGAGTAATTTATAAATTTTTCAGTTCCAGACGGTTTTTCACTCAATTAGTGAACTAATCCGAACCGAAAGATATCTAAACCGGAATCGAACCAAATTTTGTTCAGTTTCTATATAGATCATAAACATCTTACCTATGAAACCCGAAAGAATCGAACTGCAACCGAACTAAATACTCGAACGTCCAAGTCTAATTTGACTTATGATTATTGTTTTTCTCCTAAACACGATTCAGAAAAAACAAAACAATAAATCATTTTGTATAATTTACCAAAATTTGAGAAATAGATCAATAATGCCGCGTAATATAATTTAGTTCAGAAGAAAAATATTTGAACTTTTTAAAATGTGTTAGATATAATACAAAACAATTTAATTCAATTTTTTTTAATTATTTATTTAAAGCTACCCGAATTATTTCCATCAAATTTTCTAAACATTGTTTTAGATTCTTAACGTTAGAACGCGGTTGTTATCCTGGACCGACAACATTATCAATACTATTGACTTGTTATGAAATATGACATAACTATACACACCATTATTATATCCCCTATATATTATTTGGAGAGTACACTTATAAATAAACATTAAAAAGTATAAATATTTATATCACATTGTCATTACATCAAAAAACAAAATTTAATCTATCATAAAGAGTATTTTAGTCATTAGTTATTATCTGATTATTTAATTAAAATCAAAGAAGATTATTTAAGAAAATTAAATCAAATATATCGAGATTTATCTAAATATCCGTAAATATCGATATTTTCTTAAATATCCCATTACTTATTTATCTAAACCACTTACTGAATCTTCTATAATTATTATCGAGATTTTAGAAAAAAACAATACTTATAATAAATAACAAATTTCAAATAACATGTAGTACATAAATTTTTAAATATCTTTCTATTTTTGTTTTTAAAATTAATCAAAATGTTTCTACAAAAAAAATACTATAATCGATAATGTCAATAAACATGTAAATATTGTCAAAGATTTTATTTTGCAAAACCTAAAACCTACATTACATGTTTATCTTTTTTTTTTTAAACCAAAATAAAACCTAAAACACACGATTTTAAATTCTAACCAATAATAAGGAAAACTATATTACGATTTTGTTCATTTATTGAATTATAGATCACAAGTATAAACCTTATATGTCATCATTACGATAACTTAATCTTAACAAATGAATATATTCTCTCATTATAATAAAATCTTAACGAAAACCTATCTTAGCGTTTATAAGATTTCATAATAAATATAAATATAAATTTATAATTCTGAATTTTAAAAAATACATTAACTCGTGCTGTATCACAGGACTAATTCTAGTTTGTATATTATTATATTATATGTATATATAAAAGAGACGTGTGTTGTTTATAATTGAAAGAGAGAGAATGAAAGGAAGAAACGAGAGTTGAGACTTGAGAGCAAATGAGCAAAGTGAAACTTTCAAATGAGCAAAGTGAAACTTTATTACTTCTCCCTTTCTCTTCTCTTTCTTCATTCTCATCCATCGTACAAAACATATATATATAGGGACATTAAGGATAAGAGGTTAAGACTAAGTAACTTGGAGAAAAAAGGTAAATAGTAAAATAATAGAAAGAGATAAAATTAAAGTGATGAATAATCACCACATTTATATCATGATTTTAATGATTCTAGATGTTAAGGTATGAAGAGACACATTGGCATGAATAAATATCATGCGCTACCAATTTCGAGATTGGAGCAAAAGTGACAACAAAGAAAGAGAAAAAACGAATTGTTGTGCGTTGTAAACAGTTCAACAAGTTGATATATCAAAGGGGCAAATCTTTTATAGGAGCTGCGAAATCGGACAAAACTGCGAATTACCAAACCGAACTGACATGGAGACGATATATGATCTTTTTCTTTAATTCAATAAATTTCTCGCAGTGTGGCGGTTCAAAGATTCTCGAATCTCAGGATACAACCATGACTAGACCAGAACCGCATCACCCAGTTAAATAATCTATCGAACTGTAGAACTACTAATACTCTCGAACTTACTTTGAGACAGAATCTCAGAAGTTTTGCTTACACACAATTTAGAAACCAGTGTTAATCTAGGAGTGTAAGGGCCTTGAGAGAGGAGAGGGAGAGGAGTTGGTGCATATAAAAAAAATGAGGGGAGACTTTATTTATAGAGTGGAGAGCAAAAGAATTTTCCGCTCTTTTCGATGTGGGACATTGTAACATGGTTGACTTTTAACCTTTTCAGATTACTTACTTTGACCCAACATTTTTCATTCAAATTAACTCCGATTTTGACATGTAAATATACTATCTTATAGTGTGCTCATTATAAGGAATCCAAAGAATCCACAATCCGGTCATTCCGGTGACAAAATTTACCGAAAAAGTCACCGAAAAATTGGCTGGAGTCATATGTCAAAATTTGAGTTCCAACAATCCCCACATGAATAAAAATGAATCTAAACATAGTAAGACTCTACTAACTAGACTTTAAAGACTAGATAGACTTAAATAACTCGATAGACTTTACTGACTAGATAGACTCTACTAACTAGACTGGCTGACAGACTTCCGAGAGTATTTTCGAAGAATCACTGTTATGAGATGGTAGTATTTTTCAACCTTGAACCACTCATTGTTAATATCTGTTGGGTTTACTCGGTGTAACATCCGTATCCCGAGTCGTTTTTTTGTAAAATAAGTTGCTACATTTCTTACGATACAAGTTGTTATTTTGATGTGTAAAATGCCTTGTACTGTGTTGTATTGTTCCGGAAGAAATAGGAACAATGTTAAGAACGACTAACAAATTCCGAAGTTGAGATTGACTTGGTTGAATAGTAATTTGACGGAAATGAAATGAATATGATGTGAATAATATCGAACTCGAATAATAGCCAAATGGGCGGTGGGCGGGTTGATTCGATCAAAGGATTGATCGTTGAAAAGTAATCCCGAGTGGTTCGGTTTAGCGGAATTAAACAGTAATTCCAGGGTTTGGCGGGAGGGAAAGAAATATTTTGAGACATGGAGATGTCTCACATATTTTGGAGAATTTGACGGAGTTACTAAACCGGGCGGAAGAGATTAATTGGAAGAATTAATCGTTACAGTTTAGTGAAATCGGGTCGGGTTGGTTTAATTGGATTAAACCAACAATTGTATACATATATATATATATATGTATTCTCTTCTCCTCTTTTCTCCAACTTTCTACACTCTTCTTCTTGTTTCATTTGGGAGAGAAATATCTAGAGAGAGAGAGAGAAGAAGAGAGAAAAAGGGGAGACAAAGAAGGAGAAGAAGAAGAAGAAGAGAAAGGAAGAAGAAGAAGAGAGAAAAGAGATTGAAAATAGAGTTTTGGAGCTGTGTTGAGAGGTCCGATCGGGATATCAGGAGAGCTTGGTTTGAGCTGAAACTTGGTGAGTATATTCTTTAACCTCTAAACTTGTAATCTACCAAATTTAGTTGAGTAATGTTGAGTAATTTGGGAGATATGATATTTCTCCCTAGACTGCCCTGTTTTCGGGCTGTAGCGACGGGTTGAGTTTGATGGAGTGTTTGGGTACTCAAATCTTGTTTGTTTGGACTGAAATTTGGTAGATAAGTTGTTGGGAGTTTGATCTTGAGTTTCACCGAAGGAGTTTCCCAAATTCGATCTAGGGCAAGAGATATGATTGAGTTGCTAAGACTCTGTTTTTGGTTAAGGGAATTCGAGTTTGTTTGAGAAGTAGATTGAGTTGGAGCTTGGGATCAATTGATTGAAGTATTTGATGATCTCTTATCAGGGAGTAGTTAAAACCTTGGTGGTTAGTTGAGTAGAAGCCAAAGAGAATCAAGCTTAAGGCTTGAAGCTATCAAAAAGGAGAAGAGTATTCTTCATTACGTCAAGGCAAAGGTGAGTGCGTGACCGTGGTTCGAACTGTATGATCATTGATTTTCCGTGATTGATGTGTGCTTAGGAACTAGACCATTGGGTGTGAAATGGGGATTGTCCATGTTGTATGTTGTGTGTGTAATGGAGCTCTATTACGGTATGTGTTTGGTTGTTCGTTAAGTTACATTTCGATTGCGTTAAATCTTTAATCATATGTGTGTATAGCCGTGAGACGGGATGACCGCCTCACTAAACATTACCAATGCTTATGCACCTCCTTTGGTGCAGGTAAAGAGAAGTCGTAGGATGCGGAGCTCGTGGAACCCAGGGCCGGAGAGAAGAGATGATCTCGGAGTACTTTTGGTTTCTTTGTATTTTGGATGCTATGCTACTAATGCCTTGGTGGTGGGTGTTTTGGATCCGTAAGAATGTTGTTTGTGATGTTTAATAAGAATGTATATATGAGTTAAGGATCGTTTGTTGTTTGATGTGTGTTGGCATTGTTGTGGCTTGTTTTGTGTTGTTCTCGGGTAGCAGGGCAAGAGGGAGGATCGACCGATCCAGATAGGATCGATCGATCCTGAGGTATCATTTTGGCTCAGAAGCTTTTTGAGGAATCGAGATCGATCGATCTTGGTATGAACGATCGATCTTAAGGGGTCGACTTTGGTCAGAAGCTTCTGGGGTAAATCGATGGGGCGGGGATCGACCGATCCAAGTAGGATCGATCGATCATGTAGATTGTTTTCGAAGCAGAAGGTTTCTGGTCAGGTTTTAGGGGTTAGGATCGATCGATCCTGGGGTAAGATCGATCGATCCTGTCGGGTTATTTTGAGCCAGAACGATCGGGTTGTTTTTTTGGTGGAGGTCAGGATCGATCGATCGGCATCACTCTGTTTTGTGGAGTTTTTAACTTGAGTAACAAGTAAGTTTTAACTATTCACCGATTAGAAAAGTTTTAAGGAAAGGTTTTAAAAATTTCGTATTTTTATGATTTTCGCGCGTTTTCCGTTTTCATACTCAGGATGGGGCGTGTCATTTTGGTATCAGAGCGGTAGCGGTTCTAGGATGCTGTGAGTGTTGCTTGCTCTGTGTGGTTTGATTGATTGATTGTATATGTGATTGTTGATTTGTGGTTATGTGATTGCTTTGGGGTTGGGTTAGAGATCATCCTCTTCGGTCACGTAAAAGGTTCCACGGTAAGATTTCTTTTTGTGCAGTTTGTTAAGTTTTGGGTTATTGAATGCTTGTTTTCTTGTGAAGATGACAAGAAGTGGTAGTGGTAAAGAAGGAGTGGCGCGGGAGCCGGCGGAACCAATAGAACAAGCGGACCCCCAGAGTGAAGACCAAGTGTTGGTCGAGGATGTTGTTGAGGCAAGAGATGGGGGAGCTGCAAAGGATGCGGCTCAAGCGGCTGAAGGAGAGCCGCGAGTACAAGGTCAGCAACAAGAGGGTCCGAATTAAATAGAGCAAATATTGGGTTTGTTGGCTCAGATTCTCGATAGACTACCAAGGCCGGTAGACACACCAGCTCCCGAACCGCCATCCAAAGTGAGTGAGCCGTCGAGAGCGGTAAACCCCGAGGCTAGGTTGGCTAACTCAGAGACTCAAGCCAAGAAGTCTTTTAGCATTAGTTCAGAGAAGAGTGGCGAATGTTGAAAGGATCAGAAAAGGAAGTGGGAGAGCACTTCTAAGAACGTTTCGAGTGTGCAATCCAGATGTTTTAAGTGTAGAAGCATGGATCATCGGATTGCTAATTGTCCTAACAAAGAGATGAGGACTTGCTATCATTGTAAGGAAGTGGGACACATTAAGCCTTCGTGTCCTAAGTTGCAGCAAGGTGGAAGAGGGTCAAAAGCACCACCACCTAAGCGGGCTGCGGTGACTCCCCAGCTTACTCTTCGAATATCGAGTCGGGAGAGCCGAGTAACACCAAACCGACCTCTGGTTAGAATTCCATCTGGTTAAATTATATTGTCGTGTTTTTAATAATTATTGAGTGTGTTAAGTGAAGTAAGCTATTGCATGCGCATGGGGTTGTACGGGTTAAATGATTTTTGGAAGTATCGTGAATGAGAAGGTCGGTTATGTTGTTGAGTAATTTGGGGTTAGGAATTACTCAAGTTCCGGGGAACGCTGTTTTCGGATCAGAGTAGGATCGATCGATCCACGGGATAGACCGATCGATCCATTATCTCATGTGTGTGATCAGAGGCGTTTTGAGAAGGGGATCGACCGATCTCGAGAAGAGATCGATCGATTGGGTATATCAGAGAGTTTATGATCGGTGTAGATGAGAAAGATCGATCAAATCGGTGAAGATCGATCGATCCATGGAAAGATCGATCGATCCGGAAAAGTGTGGTGTGACGGTATATTTTTAGTAATCGAGATCGATCGATCATGGGACGGGATCGATCGATCCGATCTCTGAAAGTGGATTTTTGAGTAGTATGCAGGCGAAGGTCAAGGTAATTGCCAGTGGAACTTTGGATAGATGGGTTTAGATTGCTAGATCGTCTAATCTAGGTTGAGTATGGTGGAGATTGCCATAGAGAGTGAGGGGGTACGATAGTTGAGTATCGATGTGGTCTCAGGGGATAATAATGAGTCGGTGAATCTCATTCTGTGGTTGACAGAATTTATGGGATAAGCGTGTTGTTAAAACGGAGAGCTGGGTTGTGGATGATACATGTTGTAGCATTGCATGTATCAGGGATGTCGAGTACATGGTATAATGTTTTATGTATCGACGGGTTAGACACATGATGTGGTATGTCATGTGTTGGGAGCTAGGAACGGTGTTTATTCCATCTTGGTTCGGGATTTTTGGGTTATGTCGTCAGATCCTACTACGTGGTTGGGGTCGATAGGATTGTATGATAATCGATCCTATTGACGGGTCATTGGGGTTGTGTAATACTCAACCCCAATGAGGGGTCATTAGAGTTATATGACATGTGGCTCTAATGATGCTGGTTACGATTATCTTATAATCCTAACAGGGTGAGATCTTATGATCTCACTGTGGGTTTTACTGATTAGGGTATATAGTACCCTAGATCGGTAGCCCAGGGTAAGGTCCTACGATATTGGATCTCAGGGGGGTTATACTGATTAGGATATTATGCGATATCCTGGATCGGTAGCCCAGGGTGAGATCTCATGATCTCAGGATGGGTTTACTGATTAGGATATGCGGCATCCTAGATCAGTAGCCCGGGGTGGGGTCCTATGATATTGGACCTCACGGGGACTTAGTATATTAGAGTCCGATGTTATTGGATTCTAATGTACTAGGTCGTTTGGCGGACTTAACTTGTTTGAATCCGAGGATCTTGGATTTCGACTCGTTCGAATCCGGGGATATTGGATTTCGACGAGTTAGCGGCTGGGTGACCACGTAGGATCTTGTGATGACAAACCGGGGGTGTTATGAAACCGAGTATGGAACAATACCGAGTGTGATTAATGGCTTTAAGGGCATTGACGAGAGTAGAGCTCTGCTCTGTGTTGAAAAAGGGAAGTCCCGTACGGGTAGTTGAGCTATCATATGGGTGTGACTGCAGTCACTGCTGGGTTATTGTGTAAGTACGGTTATGGCTAGAGTGAGTCATAACGGGAGTACTAATATACTTAGTGATGAGTTATGGCTGTTGAGTGGTGACCGGTATGGTATTATAAGTTGTGGTACCACGATTGTCGTTAGGAGTAGTTGTTGTGCTACAATTGCCGTCAAGGATAGTAAGTGCACTTGGGAACGGACCTAAGTGGACGATCCGAACCTTGAGTTTTGCTGAGGTTGTATGTGCTGTTGAGGGCAGCAGGTGCACTTAGGATCAGATTTTTGAGGCACGTGGTCTCAGAAGCGTGACGGGAGCTTCTTGAGACTTGAGGGAATGTTGAATGGCTCCGGTGTTGGCTTAACTAGACTTTAAGGAGCCATATGTGATTGATACAGATGCCTCGAGGCTAGGATTAGGTTGTGTTACGATGCAGCATGGGAAGGTTATTGCTTATGCTTCGAGACAGTTGAGGAAGCATGAAGCTAATTACCCTACTCATGATTTAGAGATAGCTGCAGTGGCGTTTGGTCTGAAGATATGGAGATCATATCTTCATATTGGTAAGGTACGAATGTTTACGGGTCATAAGAATCCGAAGTATGTGTTCACTCAGCTTGAGTCGAACTTGAGACAGAGGGGATGGATGGAGGTCATAGCAGACTATGATCTTGAGACAGCTTATCACCCGGGGAAAGCTAATCTCGTTGTTGATGTTTTAAGCCAAAAACGAGTAGCTGCAAGTACGGAGAGAGATGTTGAGGAGTTGATGAGTACGATTAGTGCCTTGCAGCTACGTGTTACTTTTGATGAGTCAGAGCCGTTGGGGTTAGAGGCGGCTAATCGAGCTGATATCTTGAGTAGAGTACGAGCGGCTCAAGGGAAGAAGATGAGATCGATCGTTCCTAGCAAGATCGATCGATCTTGGGGAGACCATTTTTGTCAGAAGTTTCTAGCCTGTTTTTAGGAGTCAGGATCGACCGTTCCTAGTAGGAACGACCACTCCTCGTAGGAACGACCGCTCCTCGTAGGAACGACCGCTCCTCGTAGGAACGACCGCTCCTCGTAGGAACGACCGTTCCTGTGGGTCAGGATCGATCGAACCTTAGTGAGATCGATCGATCCCATTTATCCAAGGGCGAGAAGCCTGAGTATTAGGTTTTGAATAATGAAACCATTCTTGGGAAATGGTCGGGTTGTGTGTCTAATGATGACGAGTTGAGGAGAGATATTCTTCGAGAGACACATCCGAGTCGATTCTTTATTCATCGCGGGGCGACTAGGATGTACCGAGACTTGGAACGATATTATCTTTGGGTTGGGATGAAGAGAGGTGTAGCCAAGTGGGTGGCTAGTTGTGAAACTGCTCAGTTAGTAAAAGTCGAGCATCAAGTCCCGAGAGGGTCATTACAGAGTTTACCCATTCTTGAGTAGAAGTGGGACATGGTTACGATAGATTTCGTATTGGGATTACCAAATTCTCAGGACAGAGATGCTATATGAGTAATTGTCGATCGTCTGACTGGGTCTGCTCACTTCCTAACCATAAGGAAGACAGATGGGGCTCGAGTTTTGGCTAGAAAGTACATCAGTGAGATTGTGAGATTACATGGTGTACCTGCGAGCACTGCATCGGATCGTGATAGCAAGTTTACATCGATACTCTGGCGAAGTTCCAGAAGGAGATGGGTACTAAGGTATACATGAGTACAGCATATCATCCTCAGACGGACGGCAATCAGAGAGAACCTTTCAGACTCTCGAGTATCTATGGAGGACGTGTGTGTTAGATTGGGGTGGCCATTGGGCCGATTACCTGAGCTTGGTGGAGCTCGCTTATGATAACTGTTACCAAGTGAGTATACGGGATGGCACCATACGAGGCTTTATATGGCAGGCCTTGCAGGACGCCATTATGCTGAACTCAAGTGGGGGAGCGAAGCATGTTCGGCGAGAGCTTAGTTCAGGAGACTACGGAGAAGATCCGAGTCTTAAAGCTGAACATGAAGGAAGCTCCGGACCGTCAAAAGAGTTATGCGGATAACCATAGGAAGAGTTGGAGTTCGCCGTAGGAGATACATTTTATCTCAAGATGGCGATGTTTAAGGGTTCTAACAGGTCTTTTTTCAGAGAGTAAGTTAAATCCGAGATATTTGGGACCGTTCCGGGTAGTGGAACAAGTTGGACATGTTGCTTGTAAGCTGGGGTTGCCAGCAGCTATGCGAGCATCGCATAAGGATGATCAGATGTTACCGGAGATCCCACCTGAGTTATCACCGAATTTGAGGGTCAAGGCGAGACCCGTGAGGATTCTAAATCGTAGAATCAGGGTTAATGGGAGGACGAAGACTTCTGAGATTGAGTGTGTGGGATTGTGACGGAATTGAGGTGGAACTTGGGAACCTAGGGTGAGGATGGAAGTGCAATTCTTCCAAGTGAGTGGTAAGGCGGATGAAGTCTTAAGATTCGAAGACGAATCTAATTAGTGGAGGAGAATTGTAACATCCGTATCCCGAGTCGTTTTCTTGTAAAATAAGTTGCTATATTTCTTACGATACAAGTTGTTATTTTGATGTGTAAAATGCCTTGTACTGTGTTGTATTGTTCCGGAAGAAATAGGAACAATGTTAAGAACGACTAACAAATTCCGAAGTTGAGATTGACTTGGTTGAATAGTAATTTGACGGAAATGAAATGAATATGATGTGAATAATATCGAGCTCGAATAATAGCCAAATGGGCGGTGAGCGGGTTGATTCGATCAAAGGATTGATCGTTGAGAAGTAATCCCGAGTGGTTCGGTTTAGCGGAATTAAACAGTAATTCCGGGGTTTGGAGAGAGTGAAAGAAATATTTCGAGACATGGAGATGTCTCACATATTTAGGAGAATTTGACGGAGTTACTAAACCGGGCGGAAGAGATTAATTGGAAGAATTAATCGTTGCGGTTTAGTGAAATCGGGTCGGGTTGGTTTAATTGGATTAAACCAACAATTGTATACATATATATATATGTATTCTCTTCTCCTCTTTTCTCCAACTTTCTACACTCTTCTTCTTGTTTCATTTGGGAGAGAAATATCTAGAGAGAGAGAGAGAAGAAGAGAGAAAAAGGGGAGACAAAGAAGGAGAAGAAGAAGAAGAAGAGAAAGGAAGAAGAAGAAGAGAGAAAAGAAATTGAAAACAGAGTTTTGGAGCTGTGTTGAGAGGTCCGATCGGGATATCAAGAGAGCTTGGTTTGAGCTGAAACTTGGTGAGTATGTTCTACAACCTCTTAACCTGTAATCTACCAAATTTCGTTGAGAAATGTTGAGTAATTTGGGAGATATAATATTTCTCCCTAGACTGCCCTGTTTTTGGTCTGTAGCGACGGGTTGAGTTTGATGGAGTGTTTGGGCACTCAAATCTTGTTTGTTTGGACTGAAATTTGGTAGATAAGTTGTTGGGAGTTTGATCTTGAGTTTCACCGAAGGATTTTCCCAAATTCGATCTAGGGCAGGAGATATGATTGAGTTGCTAAGACTCTGTTTTTGGTTAAGGGAATCCGAGTTTGTTTGAGAAGTATATTGAGTTGGAGCTTGGGATCAATTGATTGAAGTATTTGATGATCTCTTATCAGGGAGTAGTTAAAACCTTGGTGGGTGGTTGAGTAGAAGCCAAAGAGAATCAAGCTTAAGGCTTGAAGCTATCAAAAAGGAGAAGAGTATTCTTCATTACGTCAAGGCAAAAGTGAGTGCGTGACCGTGGTTCGAACTGTATGATCATTGATTTTCCGTGATTGATGTGTGCTTAGGAACTAGACCATTGGGTGTGAAATGGGGATTGTCCATGTTGTGTGTTGTGTGTGTAATGGAGCTCTATTACGGTATGTGTTTGGTTGTTCGCTAAGTTACATTTCGATTGCGTTAAATCTTTGATTATATGTGTGTATGGCCGTGAGACGGGATGACCGCCTCACTAAGTATTACCAATGCTTATGCTCCTCATTTGGTGCAGGTAAAGAAAAGTCGTAGGATGCGGAGCTCGTGGAACCCAGGGCCGGAGAGAAGAGATGATCTCGGAGTACTTTTGGTTTCTTTGTATTTTGGATGCTATGCTACTAATGCCTTGGTGGTGGGTGTTTTGGATCCGTAAGAATGTTGTTTGTGATGTTTAATAAGAATGTATATATAAGTTAAGGATCGTTTGTTGTTTGATGTGTGTTGGCATTGTTGTGGCTTGTTTTGTGTTGTTCTCGGGTAGCAGGGCAAGAGGGAGGATCAACCGATCCAGATAGGATCGATCGATCCTGAGGTATCATTTTGGCTCAGAAGCTTTTTGAGGAATCGAGATCGATCGATCTTGGTATGAACGATCGATCTTAAGGGGTCGACTTTGGTCAGAAGCTTCGGGGGTAAATTGATGGGACGGGGATTGACCGATCCAAGTAGGATCGATCGATCCTGTAGATTGTTTTCGAAGCAGAAGGTTTCTGGTCAGGTTTTAGGGGTTAGGATCGATCGATCCTGGGGTAAGATCGATCGATCCTGTCGGGTTATTTTGGGCCAGAACGATCGGGTTGTTTTTTTGGTGGAGGTCAGGATCGACCGATCCTAAGGAGGATCGATCGATCAGCATCACTCTGTTTTGTGGAGTTTTTAACTTGAGTAACAAGTAAGTTTTAACTATTCACTGATTAGAAAAGTTTTAAGGAAAGGTTTTAAAAATTTCGTATTTTTATGATTTCCGCGCGTTTTCCGTTTTCATACTCAGGATGGGGCGTGTCACTCGGCTAGAAGGTGAACATGATGTCTTGAACCCTCCTGATTTTTGTGTAAACCGAGACAACAAATAAAATCCAGTTTCATCTTCTAGTAGAACTAAATTCTTTATTGTGTTCATTTTAGCCGTGAACTTGCCTGGTAATCATGAGTGAACTTAGAGAATATAGCATGTCCTTCATTCTCCTAGAAACGGCCCCATGTCACACTCACTAGGTGATTTACCAATAGCATTTGTTTTAAGAAGCATTTCGTGTTCCACTGTTATGTCAAAGCTATGGACTGTAATCATCAAAAGCATTGCTTATCCTTTATACATTCCTGAAGCACTATTTATCATACTGGGAACTAGGTATAGATAGAAATCATACAGTGTTTTTAGCAGAACCAGCTTAATTTAGTTGTCCCTTTGAACCTATATCCTGGGATTTCCAGTCAGATAGGTGGGGTTTCCATCAAACATCCTCTTTTTCCATAGGTTTTACCCATTCCCTTTGATGATTTTAAAACTTGATCTCTAGCTAAACCTTTAGTAAATGGATCCGCTAGGTTTTCTGTAACATGCGTATCCCAAGTCATTTCTTGCCGAACAAGTTATTATTACTTGTTGTATAAGTTTTGTACTATGTTTACTTGTTCCGGAGAGAAATAGGAATAATATCGAGCTCAATTAATAGTCCTACGGGTTGTGATTTGGTTAAATTAATTATTCAGAATCGGTTTCAGATTATCGGTGTTGAGATGAAGAAGCAGAGGAACGTTTCGGAACGCATATCTGACAAGAAGGTCCAAAATGGAAACTGTAAAATGAGCAGGATGACGTTTCAGAACGCATATCTGACGAAGTGGTCCGAGATGGGAACTGTAAAAAGGAGCAGGAGAACGTTTTGGAATGCATATCGGAAGAGGAGGTCCGAAACGAAAATACTAAACCGAGGGGAAGAGTCTAATTAAATTTCGGTTAGCTTAACCAAATTAAACCGAGATTGGTTGTGGGGCAATACCGAGCTCGAATGATGGCACTAAGGGGGGTGATTGAGTTAAATCGAGCAATAGATCGATTGTGGTTAAATAATCTCGAGCGGTTTGGTTTAGCGGAATTAGCGGTAATTCCAGAGTTTTAGCGGAGTGAAAGAAATATTTTAGGACGGAGAAGTGTTTCAAATATTTTTGGAAGTTAGACAGAGTCACTAAACCGAGCGGGAGATTTTAATTAGAAGAGTTAACCGAGAATTAATGGTTGCGGTTTAGTTTAATTTTGGTTTGGTTTAGTTTTGATTAAACCATAAATATGTATACACATATGTATACATCTCCTTCTCCATATTGCTAGACTCTTCTTCTCCTCTCCTTCTTATTTTCTTTGGGCAGAAAATAAGAAGGAGAAGAAGGAGAAGGAGATGTATACATATGTGTATAAATAAAGGAGTTTGAAAACAGAATTTTGGTGGTGATTGTGAGATCCGATCGGCCTAGCAAACGGTCTCAGTTTGAGCTGAAATTTTGTGAGTATGTTATTCAATATCTTGCCTAAGTATCTACCAAATTTCGTGGGCTTATAGTGAATGGTTTGAGAGATATGGAGTTTCTCCCCAAAGCCGCTCAAACAGAGCTACCCGCGACGGGTTGAGTTTGAGAGTGTGATTGAGCAGTCAAATCTTGTTTGTTTGGGCTAAACTTTGGTAGATAGGTGCTTGAGAGTCTTATCTTGAGTTTACCTGAAGGAATTTCCTAAATATGGTCTAGGACAAGATATATGGTTGATTAAGTAGAGCCCTTTGTTTGGGAGAAGGGAATCCGAATTGGATAAGTTAGACAATTGAGTTTGGGAGCTTGTGATCAATCTTTTGAAAGTGTGTTTGATGATCTCTTGACAGGGAGTAATAGATATCTTGGTGATTGTGTTGAGCCAAGAAGAAGTCAAGCTTAAAGTGTGAAAGCATCGTTTTGTTTCTAACCGTCAAATCGAGGTGAGTGCGTGACCGTAGCGTAGTCATACATTCATTAGACTTTTCATGATTAATGTGTGATGTAGGACTCAACCATATGAGTGTGATTTATGGCTAGTCCAAGTTGTGTGTTGTGTGTGTGACGATAGAGCTCTATCATGATATTGCTTCATTGTTTGCATTGCATGTTGATTGCGGTAAGTTTTGTGCTTCTATGTACATATCGCTGTGGGGACGGGATGACCGCCTCACTAAGCATTATCAATGCTTATGCACCTATTTTGGTGCAGGTAAAAAGAAGTCTTAGGATCGTGGAGCTCGTGGAACCAAGGCCGAAGGAGGAGGATGATCTAGGCGGTTTAAAAAGGGGTTTTCGTATCTTTTTGTGTTGGATGCTTACTATGCCTTGTGTTGGTAATGTTTTGGACTTGTTTGTATGCTCGTTTGTAATGTTTTGTGGTTGTTTATGAAGGGTTTAAGTTGTGTACGCATGCTTAGTTCGATGGAAGTAATTTATTTTACTTGGGGTTTAAGTAATTAGTAATGCTTTGTTTAGATAATTTAAGTCGATTTAAATTAAAATTTTAAAATCCCAGACTCTTATTGTTTTTACGCGTATTTTATTTTCGTATTCGGGATGGGGTTTTTCAATTTGATAGGCGAGGATGTTGCTGAGTCAGGAAATAGTGGAGCTGCGGGTAATGCAGCTCGAACGGTTGAGAATGAACCGCAAGTGGTGGATCAACAACAAGAAGGTCCAAATCAAATGAGACAAATGTTGGGTTTATTGGCTCAGATTCTTGATAGACTACCAGGGCCGATAGCCGCTCTAGCTCCCGAGGTGCCACCCGAAGTGAATGAGCCACCGAGAGTGGTTAACCCTGAGGCTAGGGGAGATGTTATGGGTCATATGGTTCTACCGTACCTCACGGTGTTGGATCATATGCAGCGGCTCGGCACCAAATTCTTTCCGGGAGGTGCTAAGCCTGTGGAGGTAGATGAGTGGAGGTCAAGGTTGGAAAGAAACTTCCTCTTGGTGAGATGCCCTGATGAGTATAAGATTGATCTAGCAGTGCATTACTTGGAAGGTGATGCACATATATGGTGGAAAAGCATGTTGGCGAGGAGAGCCAACGGTGTTGACACTTGGAAGGGATTTTGTGAAGAGTTTAATTTGAAGTACTTCCCGCAAGAGGCCATGGATAGATTAGATACGGAGTTTTTAGATTTGTCTCAGGGAACGAGGTCGGTACGGGAGTATGAAATGGAGTTCAACCGACTTCGAAGGTTTGCGGGAAAGGGCCTCGAGGATGAACAAGCCCAAGTGAGAAGATTTTTACGCGGTATGCGCCTTGAGTTGAAGAATAGATGCATTGTGAGGAGTTATGCATCTGTGGCTGAGTTGGTTGAGAGGAGGGCCATGATTGAGGAAGGTTTAAAGGAGGAGGCTAGGGTAGCTAACTTAGATACTCAAGCCAAGAAGTTTCTTAGCTTTGGTTCGGGAAAGAGTGACGAGTTTGAGAAGGGTCAGAAAAGGAAGTGGGAGAGCACTTCTAAGAGTGCTTCTAGTGGGCAATCCAGATGTTATGGGTGTGGAAGTAAAGATCATCGGGTTGCTAACTATCCGACGGATGATACCAGATTGTGTTATTATTGTAAGGAAGTGGGACACATTAAGACTTCGTGTCCTAAGTTGCAGGTGGGTGAGGTCAGAAGCACCACCATCTAAGTGGGCTGCGGTGACTGCTAGAGCGTACTCCTCCTTGAGTATCGAGTCGGGAGAGGCGAGCAACTCCAAACCGATCACTGGTTAGATTTCTTATCTGGTTGAATTATATTAATGTGTTTATAATCGTATTGAGTGTTTTTGTGTTTTAAGTGATTTAAGTCACTAGATGTGCATGGGGTTGCATGGGTTAAGTGGTATTTGGAAATATCGTGGATGAGAAGGTTGGTTAAGTTGTTTAGTGATCTGGGGTTAAGAATTACTCAAGTTTCAGTGAACTCTGTTTTCAGAACAAAAAGGGGATCGACCGATCTCGAGAGGAGATCGATCGATCGGGCGTATCAGGCTGTTCAGTATCTGTGGGATCTGAAGGATCAACCGATCCTTGGCGAGATCAATCAATCCGGTGAGATGCTTTGTCTCGGTTTGTTTTAGTAATCAAGATCGATCGATCAAAGGACTGGATCTGATTTCTGAAAGTGGATTTTCGAGCAGTGAACGGATGGATGACGAGTAGTTGCTGATTGAGTAATTTGGGGAAATGGTTATGGCTGCTAGATCGTATGATCTAGGTTGATTATTGATAATGTTGTCTTATGGTGTGAGGACATGTCTTGGTTAAGTAATGTTACGATCTAAGGGTACATTAGATCATAGAACATGATGGATTTAGCATATAGCATGAGGGTACATCGTAGCCAAATGCTGTTGTGGTTTGTGAACACATTCGATCGTAGATTATGATGGGTTGGACATATGGCATGAGGGCATATCATGACCAAATGCTGTTACGGTCTAAGGGTATATTAGATCGTAAAACATAATGGGATAGTTGATACATGATGTGGATTTCATGTATCGGTTGAGATTGATACATGATGTGAATTTCATGTATCGGTGATGAGCAGACGCATGATGAGGCACTTCATGTGATATTGGGGTTGTACGAATACATGATATGGTATTTCATGTATTCGTAGTGGTTGGACACATGATGAGGTAATTCATGTGTTGTCGTGATTATGTGAGATGCGTTGTTCAGTACTTGGTTCGAAGGATTTGGATCGGGTGTCGTTAGATCCTAATACGTGGTAGGGTCATTAGGGTTATGTGGTATTTAACTCTAATGATGGTCATTAGAGTTATGTTGTATTTAACTCTAATGATGTTGGTTAGGCCTATGTGGTATTTAGTCCTAACTGAGTTAGTTTACCGATTAGGATTATGTGGTATTTAATCCTAATAGATCGGTAAACCGGGTGAGATCTGGGCATAAGATCTTGCTGGGCTTAGCCTATTCGGACCGGTGATATTAGATTCTGATAGGCTTAGTCATTTGGGGGACTTGACTCATTCGGACCGGTGATATTGGATTTCGATGAGCTTAGTCGTTTTGAGGGACTTACCTTATTCGGACCGGTGATATTAGATTCTGATAAGCTTGGTTCTATGGGACCTAACTCGTTTGGATCAGCGATATTAGATTTCGACGGGTTGGTCATTTTATAGCCACGTTGGATTTTGCGGTATGGGATCCGGGGTGGTTGGTGAACCAAGTACGAACAATGCGTAATGTAAGGAGAAAAGTGAAATCTCATATGGTGTAGTTGAGCTGTAGTATGGGTGTGATTGTAGTCACTGCTGGGTTGTAGCGGAAGCACTAGTATAATTGGTGATGAGTTAGCGCTGTTGCGCTGCGACCGGTTTCGGATTATAATATGATGCTACTACCGTTGTTGGATTGTGAATAATTTGGTGTTGATGTTGTGGTACCACGACTGTCATCGGATTTAATTGTTTTGCTACAAATGTTGTTGAGTGCGGTGGATGCACTTGGAGACGGATCTAAGCGGACGATCCAAATCTTGAGTTTGTTGAGGATATATGTCGTATTGAGAAAGTCATTGAGTGGATTGCTGGAGCTTGGTAGAGTTCAGGTAGGATGTGATACCATATGAGGTTGATATGGTGGGCCAAGCATGACGTCATTATGCTGAACTCAAGTTGGGGAATGAAGTATATTGACGAGAGTTTGTACAAGAGACGTCTCCGGAGGAAATCGGAACCTTAAAGGTTAAAAAGAAGAAAGAAAACTCTTGAGATTAAGGTCTTGTGGGATTAAGTTGGGGTTCACGAGGAAACTTGGGAACTTGAGGTGAGGATGGAGGTGCAATTCTCCCAAGTGGGACGTAAGGCGGGTTATGATATATCATGGTTTTTACCCATTTGTAGCCATGATATAAGTTGTTTTATCGAGTCTTTCTAGTGTTTTTGTATCGTTCTGGAGTCTTTTCAGGTCATAGCACGTTTGGGACGAAATTGGAGATTTTGGAACCATTTGGAGCCTTTTGGAGCAAACCGAAGAAATTACCCGTTTTCAAGCTTGAGTATCGATCGACACCATCCCGGTATCGATCGATACCGACATACCCATTTTCAAGCCTGAGTATCGATCGATACCATTCCGGTATCGATCGATACCGACGTAACTGACGCGAGATAGAGAGATATCCAAGGAAGAGAATTCTCACCAGAAGAAGCCCAATACTTTCCCTTATTTACAAAAAGGCCCAGCTCGTGTTTTTAGACCTATTTAAGCAAACTTTTAGTCATTAGGTTAAGGGGAGGAGAGACTTTACTTTTCACTATTATTCTTGAGCCACCATTGAGATTTGAGAACTTTTGTGAGGGAGACGGATTCAAGACTTTGTTCATCATAGAGAAGATCCCGAACCCTTGTTTTTATTCTTTTGTTATATTTAATTTCATGATCTATTCAGTTATGTCTTGTTTTTCATCAATCATGTCTGAGTAGTCTCATTTTAGGTTTAGGGTTTTCTCATATGGATTTCTCTGATTTATGATGATTGATTTGTTAGGGTTCATAACCTGAATAATCCTTCACCATAGGTTGTTCTCAAAGCTATTTCTAGTCTGATCACCTAAAACATAGAACTTAGATTAATCGATTAGGCACGACAGTGCAATTGAATAATCTGATAAAACCTAGGGTGAGCAATTCGATTATCTGCAAAGAGATTTGGTTTAATCGAATTGTGAACATATCAAACTTGAATTAATTGCTGGTTTAATTTGTAGGATTTGCAAAGAGATTTGGAATTCTAGATTTTAGACTTAGTTAGTTTTCGCAACGACAGTTGGTTAACTATATTTTCGTGTTTGAGTTCAAGAACGGCACTTAATTGAATTGAACTTTAACTGACTAATTGTTATTCATCATTGATTTCCTGAGAACTTCCCTGAGCCAAGTTTCCTTCTATACAAATCAACCTAAGTCTAATTCGATCATTTGTTTTCTCATCAATCATTTGTTTGCTTAGCACAATCTGCATCTTTCATCTATTGCCTGAGTTTTCTTGAGTTCTTGTGTTCGACCCCTAACTTTACTGCAGCAACTGCTTTAGTATCATTTTAGGGTATTAATTTGAGCATATCAAATTTGGCGCCGTTGCCGGGGACTCTAAAAATTCACCATTAGAATTTTAGTTGTCGATTTTGTCTAAGTTCGTCGTCAGTATCGATCGATACTCCATTGGTATCGATCGACACTGAACGTCTGTTTTTGAATTTTGGTTACTTATTTTCTCGTCTTTTGATTTTCAGGTGTATGCATCAGCGTGCTACCAGGAGAAAGAAGGACACACCACTGATCAATCTCTCCCTCACAGAGCTAGCAGAGCTTGAACGCACGAATCGAACAAGGAAAAGAACTACAGTTGAGATGGATCTCCTACAAGGTTTGGTGCATGATGAGGAAGGTGAACAACTACCTCCTCCACAACAACCCCAAGCTGTTGCTGAACGGACACTTGGCGATTACAACCGACCGGATCAATTCTATGCCAATCGTGCAGCGATCCGTATTCCGACTTTCCAGAGGAATGACTTTGAGCTGAAGCCTGCTTACTTCGCTCTTGTTGGACAGCACCCCTTCACAGGTCTCTCTCATGAGCACCCTATGGATCACATCGAGAAATTCGAGGACTTGGTCACCTCCTGGATCTCTCGCTACTTGGAACGAAACCAAGAACGCATTCCTGAACAATTTCTATGAGGATGCGAGATCGGAGGAACTCAGGAACAAGATCTCTCAATTTTCGCAGGGACCAACAGAAGCACTCAAGGCTGCTTGGGTGCGATTCAGATCCTACCAGAGAGACTGTCCGCATCACGGTTTCAGTCAAGTTCAACTGCTCGGGATCTTTTACAGAGGGATTGATTGGCGGTATCAGATGGCACTAGATTCTGTAAGCAACGGGAACTTCAGCACTAGAATTCCAACCGATGCTGGAAGCTGATTGAGAACTTGGCGTCTAGCAATAGCACCAAGAATGCTGATTTCGAGCGAAAACGGCTCGCTAGTGTTGCTGATGATTCGCAGATTGCTGAGGTTCAGGCGAAGCTGGACACGATGCATAACCTCTTAGTGGGAAAGACGAAGAAGGCTGTACATTTTGCTGAGGAAGTAGAGAACATTGAAGATGAGGCAGAGGATGTTAACTACATTGGTGGTTCTGGTTTTCAGGGTCAGCGATTTGGTTACAACAACAACCGAAGCTTCAACAACAATCAGCAAGGTGGTTACAAGTCTGGAGGTAACCAATCTGGTTTTGGTGCCACTCAATTCGCCCAAAAACCACTTCAAGGCGGTGATTTCACTCGCCAATACGGTAATTCAGCTTACCAACCGCATTCTCCGAGGTCTACAGAGAGTAAGACGGAGATCCTCTTGGAACAAATTCTGCAGGGACAAGAAAAGATGACTGGAGATTTTAATAGAAATCTGGATAATTTGTACACTGATCTGAATGGGAAAATCAACGCTCTCGAAATCCATCAGAAGATGCTGGAAAATCAAATAGCTCAGACATCAGCAGCTGTCAAGGGAAAGATAGTTCAACCACAGCATGGACATGTCAATGCAATCACCTCGAGCGCTAGAGAAGAGGATTTTGAGCCTGAGATGACTGTGTTCGTATCCAGTAATACTAGTATTGACCGATACCTACCTGGTATCGATCGATACTTCCCAAGACCTGCTGTAGATTCGAAGGTTGCTGAAGATGAAGATAAGAATTCTGACATTCCACGCGTATCGACCGACACCCATACCTGTGTCGATCGACACCAACCTGCAGAGACGATACAAAACTCTAGTATCGATCGACACTCATCTGGTATCAGTCGATACCCTTCGCAGGCTGAATCAATAACTGAGAAAAGGACAGAGATGGTTGAGGAACGGGTATACAAACCAAAGCTACCTTACCCTGTTCTTCCCAAGCTGACAAGAGAGGAGTGGGCGGCTGCTAGAAGCAAGTTTTTGTCAAAAAAGAATGGTTGCAGGACCTCCCGTTGCTGATATACCACCACCGCTGAGACAGTTGACAAAGAGGGAAGTCCCAGGGAAATTCTCAGTTCCATGCTCCATCTCTAGAGTAAACTTCAAGGAGTCTCTCGTTGACTCAGGGTCTAGTGTCAACGTCATGTCGAGGGCGATTGCAGAGAGATTGAAAGCTGATATGAGATCTCCTAACATGCTTCTCACATACGCGGATTCTTCTAGCTCACTCCCTTACGCTACAATTCTTGATTTACCTGTTAAAATAGGAGATTGTCTGATTCCTACTGATTTTTCAGGTTGTGGAGATGAGCCAAGGATCCAAGGTGCCCTTGATTTTGGGAAGACCATTTATGGCTACTGTTGGCGCGATCATGGACACGCCTAATAAGAGAATCTCTTTCTCTTGCATTGACGGAAACGTCTTCTACGTTGTCGTTCCTTCTAGAGGAGCACCCAGACATGTCTCGTGTATCACCATTGCCTCGGGCGAGACTCTGATGATCGATCTGCTCGATGAGTCTTATGATGAACCAAAAGTCGCATTTGTTTCAAATGAACCCCCCCAACACCCCAAGAAAGTTGTGGAGAAGACCAAGGCAACAAAGAGGAAGGCGACGAGCAAGAAGATCAACGGTGCTGCTAATTTCACTTTGATTCCTCAGCAGTGTGATGGAGATTCGATCGAATATAAGGTGAAGTGCAAGGGAACCTCGAAACCTTTCTCTAAGGTTAGAGATCTCATTCCTACGGAGATGAAAGAGAAAGAAGAGGATATGATAAGCACAACTTTGAAGCTGGAGATGTCTGGTTGTGGAGTTTATTTCGGAGTGAGTTCTCCACCTTGTCCTGACTGATATCTTAGCCAAAGTCAAGCTCGTGACATTAAACAAGCGCTTAGTGGGAGGCAACCCACTGGTAAGTCTATAAATATGAGTTTTTGTTTTTGTGTTTTGTTGTGTCTTGCGAATCAGGTCGGAAGAAGGATGGTCGTTTTTGTTCCGTATCGATCGACACCACCTTGGTATCGATCGACACCACCGCTCTATGGTAACACCTCTTGTTCTTGACCTATTTCGTTTTGTCCTTTGATTTCTTTCACCTTCTCTAGGTTTGATAAACACTGGGGACAGTGTTGTTTAAGTCTGGGGGAGGTAGTTACTGACATTGTGTGTTCATTTTGAAAAAAAAAAAAAAAAAAAAAAAAAAACATAAACAATTTTGTTTAATTGAGTCAAAACAACTTAGAGATTTCTGGATTGTGCTTGACTTTGTTGTTCTGGTTTTGCTTTTGAGTGACCACTGCTACAGGATTAGTTTCAGTTCGACTAATGAAAAATCCAAGGGATAACCAGCCAGCTAGAAATCACCGATGTCTCCAGCAAGGTTCTTCACAAGCTTTAGCCAATTTTTGCACTTCATCTACGCGGTTAGTGTTCTTAGAGCTTGATTCATCATTCATATTTGGCTAAGGAACCCATCATGCTTGAAAATTGTGGTATATCTCTCCCGTGAAAATTGTTGGATACATATTTGCGTTAAAACAGGTAAAATCTATATAAAAGATGAAATGATTTTCGCCGAGTAGAGGGGTAGGAAAATTTCCTATGACCCCATTATTCTACTTGGATAAGGAATGATCACACGAAGGCCTGAAGTGAGGGGTAGGAAAATTTCCTATGACCCCATTATTCACCTAAGACTTTTGATACATTGAGAGGGTAAGAACCGGGGATTCGGTAGCAAACACTATCAATACTCGCGTGTCGGACCTTGATTTGTGTATGCTGTTCAGATAAACCTGCACTATTGAAATCGAATAAGAACTGATTATGAAAGTTCTTGAACACTGATTGCAGCGATGACACTGGCGATGAGAGCTTGGATGAATATTGGTGTGAGATAGTAAGTGAAGTCTTGGGAAGTTGGGGTTCCTACGGAGAAGTACATGGTGGTTAGATCTGGAGCTGATCAGGCAGCAGTGGACGCTTGGGAAAAAGGGTCATTACAGCGATTTCGGTAACAGGTCAGGTCTCTAAGGTTTTTCAAACCTCTTTCTCTAACTTAGTTTTCTGTTTTGCTTGAGGGCAAGCAAGAGGCTAAGTCTGGGGGAGTTGATATATCATGGTTTTTACCCATTTGTAGCCATGATATAAATTGTTTTATCGAGTCTTTCTAGTGTTTTTGTATCGTTCTGGAGTCTTTTCAGGTCTTAGCACGTTTGGGACGAAATTAGAGATTTTGGAACCATTTGGAGCCTTTTGGAGCAAACCGAAGAAATTACCCGTTTTCAAGCTTGAGTATCGATCGACACCATCCCGGTATCGATCGATACCGACATACCCGTTTTCAAGCCTGAGTATCGATCGATACCGACGTAACTGACGCGAGATAGAGAGATATCCAAGGAAGAGAATTCTCACCAGAAGAAGCCCAATACTTTCCCTTATTTACAAAAAGGCCCAGCTCGTGTTTTTAGACCTATTTAAGCAAACTTTTAGTCATTAGGTTAAGGGGAGGAGAGACTTTACTTTTCACTATTATTCTTGAGCCACCATTGAGATTTGAGAACTTTTGTGAGGGAGACGGATTCAAGACTTTGTTCATCATAGAGAAGATCCCGAACCCTTGTTTTTATTCTTTTGTTATATTTAATTTCATGATCTATTCAGTTATGTCTTGTTTTTCATCAATCATGTCTGAGTAGTCTCATTTTAGGTTTAGGGTTTTCTCATATGGATTTCTCTGATTTATGATGATTGATTTGTTAGGGTTCATAACCTGAATAGTCCTTCACCATAGGTTGTTCTCAAAGCTATTTCTAGTCTGATCACCTAGAACATAGAACTTAGATTAATCGATTAGGCACGACAGTGCAATTGAGTAATCTGATAAAACCTAGGGTGAGCAATTCGATTATCTGCAAAGAGATTTGGTTTAATCGAATTGTGAACATATCAAACTTGAATTAATTGCTGGTTTAATTTGTAGGATTTGCAAAGAGATTTGGAATTCTAGATTTTAGACTTAGTTAGTTTTCGCAACGACAGTTGGTTAACTATATTTTCGTGTTTGAGTTCAAGAACGGCACTTAATTGAATTGAACTTTAACTGATTAATTGTTATTCATCATTGATTTCCTGAGAACTTCCCTGAGCCTAGTTTCCTTCTATACAAATCAAACTAAGTCTAATTCGATCATTTGTTTTCTCATCAATCATTTGTTTGCTTAGCACAATCTGCATCTTTCATCTATTGCCTGAGTTTTCTTGAGTTCTTGTGTTCGACCCCTAACTTTACTGCAGCAACTGCTTTAGTATCATTTTAGGGTATTAATTTGAGCATATCAGGTTATGTCTTAAAGATTCGAGGACGAATCTAATTAAGTGGGGGAGAATTGTAACATCTGTATCCCAAGTCATTTCTTGCCGAACAAGTTATTATTACTTGTTGTATAAGTTTTGTACTGTGTTGTACTTGTTCCGGAGAGAAATAGGAATAATATCGAGCTCGAATAATAGTCCTACGGATTGTGATTTGGTTGAATTAATTATTCAGAATCGGTGTTGAGATGAAGAAGTAGGGGAACGTTTCAGAATGCATATCTGACAAGGAGGTCCAAAATGGAAGCTGTAAAATGAGCAGGATGACTTTTCGGAACGCATATCTGACGAAGTGGTCCGAGATGGGAACTGTAAAAAGGAGCAGGGGAACGTTTTTGAATGCATATCGGACGAGGAGGTCCGAAACGAAAATACTAAACCAAGGGGAAGAGTCTAATTAAATTTCGGTTAGTTTAACTAAATTAAACCGAGATGGGTTACGGGGCAATACCGAGCTCGAATGATGGCCCTACGGGGGGTGATTGAGTTAAATCGAGCAATAGATCGATTGTGATTAAATAATCTCGAGCGGTTCGGTTTAGCGGAATTAGCGTTAATTCCAGAGTTTTAGCGGAGTGAAATAAATATTTTGGGACAGAGAAGTGTCTCAAATATTTTGGGAAGTTAGACGGAGTCACTAAACCGAGCGGGAGATTTTAATTAGAAGAGTTAATCGAGAATTAATGGTTGCAGTTTAGTGATCCGGGTTGGTTTGATTTAATTTTGATTAAACCATAAATATGTATACACATATGTATACATCTCCTTCTCCATATTTCTAGACTCTTTTTCTCCTCTCCTTCTCATTTTCTTTGGGGAAAAATATATAGAGCTAAGGAGAAAGAAGAGGAAAGAAGAAGGTGCAGATAAAAAGAAGTCTTAGGATCGTGGAGCTCGTGGAACCAAGGCCGAAGGAGGAGGATGATCTAGGCGGTTTAAAAAGGGGTTTTCGTATCCTTTTGTGTTGGATGCTTAATATGCCTTGTGTTGGTAATGTTTTGGACTTGTTGGTATGCTCGTTTGTAATGCTTTGTGGCTGTTTATGAAGGGTTTAAGTTGTGTACGCATGCTTAGTTCGATGGAAGTAATTTATTTTACTTGGGGTTTAAGTAATTAGTAATGCTTTGTTTAGATAATTTAAGTCGATTTAAATTAAAATTTTAAAATCCCGGACTCTTACTGTTTTTACGCGTATTTTATTTTTGTATTCGGGATGGGGTGTTTTATTTTCAGCTGATTTGAAGTAATCGATCGTTACTACACCACTTGAGATCAAGTGTCTAATGGTTTTATGTCGTCTTCTTATATGACGTGATTTTCCATTACAGAGATTATTCAGTGCCCGGGCTATAGCCGATTAGCTATCACAGTGTACACGCAGTGCCGAGACTGCTTTCTCCCACACTGGAATATCTTCCAAAAAGTTGTGAAGCCATTCTGCTTCTTCTGCAGCTTTATCTAAAGGTATAAACTCAGATTCCATGGTTGATCTGGCCAGTAAAGTCTGTTTGGAAGATTTCCATGATATTGTTGCACCTCCTTGGGTAAAGCCATATCCACTTGTGGACTTTGAGTTTTTGGAATCAGAAATCTAGTTTGCATCACTGTATCCTTCAAAAACTGCAGGTTCTTTCCCATAGTGCATACCATAACTTTTTGTATATTGTACATAATTTAGTACTCTTGTTATGGCTTTCTAGTGTGTATGACCAAGATTACTCGTGTATCTACTGAGTACATTTACTGCGTGTGCTAGATCAGGTCTAGTACAGTTAGTCAAGTACATTAAACTTTCGATTACACGTGCATACTCTACTTAAGATACTGCTTCACCAGAGTTTTTAGTCAGATGAAGTTGAGAATCTACTGGAGATTTAGCAATCCCGTTAGTGTAATTCTTGAACCTTGCAAGAATCTTTTCAGCATAATGATCTTGAGATAGAGTGATTCCATCTGAAGTTCTTCTGATTTCAATCCCTAGAATGACATTAGCAAGACCCATCTCTTTCATGTCAAACTCGCTATTAAGAATGTTCTTAGTGCGTTGGATTATATCTTTATTACTGTCCATGATGAGCATGTCATCTACGTATAAACATAGCAAAATATATCTAGGTGTACTTTTGATGTAGATGCATTTGTCACATTCATTGATGCTGAAACCATTTGACATCATGACGTTGTCAAATTTTAAATGCCATTCTTTTGGAGCTTGCTTAAGTCCATATAATAATTTTACAAGTCGACAGACTTTGTGTTCTTGTCTTGGAACTATAAACCCTTCGGGTTGTTTCATGTATCTCCTCTTCTAAATCACCATTTAGAAAAGCAGTTTTACCATCCATTTGATGGATTTCTATGTCTATTAAGGCTGCAATTGCAATTAGCATTCTTATTGATGTTATTCTCGTTACCGGAGAATAGGTGTCAAAGAAGTCTAGACCTTCTTTTTGTCGGAATCCTTGCACCACAACTCTAGCCTTATACTTGTCTATTGATCCATCAGTTTTCAATATTGTTTGGAAAATCCATTTACACCCTAGTGCTTTAGACCCTTCAGGTAGATTGGTTATTTCTCAAGTATGGTTTTGCATAATTGAGTCAATCTCACTGTTGACAGCTTCTTTCCAAGATGCTGCATCTGGTGTAGACATGGCTCTGAATAGGTTCTTGGTTCATTTTCTAACAAGAAAACCATCAAGAAATCTTCACCGTAAAATTTTTCCTTACGAGCTCTTTTGCTACGTCTAGGTTCATCTTCTGTATCATTTATCGAGGTAGTAGATGTACTGGCCTCATTTACAGTGGTGATTGCATCTTGCTCTGCGAGAGTTCATTTTGAAGTTGATTTATCCTGACGAAGAAAAATATTTTCAAAAAACGAGGCATTTCTTAATTCCATGATTGTATTTACATGAATATCTGGTATATCTGACTTATGTACCAGAAACCGATATGCACTACTATTGTGTGCATATCCTATGAAGATACAATCAACGGTTTTAGACCCAATTGTGACCTTTTTAGGAGGTGGTACTGCGACTTTTTCAAGGCACCCCCATATTTTCAGGTATTTGTACGATGGTACTGTACCTTTCCACAGTTCATATAGCGTTTTGCCAGTCACTTTATGTGGTATTTTGTTGAGGATATGGTTTGTGGTAAGCAAAGCTTCCCCTCCCCCACAAATTCTGGGCTACCCCAGATTCCTGCAACATTGCATTCATCATTTCTTTGAGAGTTCAATTTTTTCGTTCTGCAACTCCGTTAGACTCTGGTGAATAGGGAGCAGCCATCTGATGAATAATGTTTTTTTCTTTACAGAAAGCATTAAACGGGCCATCATATTCTCCACCTCTATCGCTCCTAACTATTTTAATAGTTTTTGAGAGTTGATTTTCAACTTCAGTTTCGTACTCTTTGAATTTTTCCAAAACCTCATCTTTACTACGTAGTAAGTATACGTAACAGTATCTTATACAGTCATCGATGAAGGTCACAAAATATTTTTTACCACCTCTGGTTTGTATGAATGTTAAATCACACAAGTCAGTGTGTATTAGGCCTAGAGGTTCTGATGTTCTTTCAACATGAGGTGAAAGGGTTTTTGTGAGTTTAGCTTGTACACAAACTTCACATTTATCTTTGCTTATTTTGCATTTAGGTATTAGGTTCAAATTAATTAATCGTTGTAAAGATTTATAATTTACATGTCCTAATCTTTCATGCCAAATGTCGGACGACTCGACCAAATAAGCAACTGAACTTTTATTAGCAGAAATGTTTGAAACAGTTATATTATTTTTCTTTCTGAGGACGGTCTCTCCACACATTTTGACCAGTCTTCCCTTAACATAACCTCTACCAATAAACACCCCATTCTTCCTAAGAATTAACTTGTCGGACTCAAAGTTGATGGCAAAACCATGCTTGTTCATTGTAGTCCCGGAGATCAGGTTCTTCCTCATGTCTGGAACGTGTTTCACATTGTTCAGAGTCAACTCCATTTCAGAAGTCATCTTGAGGACCACCTTTCCGGTGCCTTCGATCTTTGAATGAGTTACGTTACCCATCAACAGATTTTCCTCAGACTTGTTCTTCTGGTAGGTACTGAACATGGCCCTATCTTTGCAGATGTGAGTGGTGGCCCCGGTGTCATACCACCACTCCAAAGGGTTTTCATCAGCCAAGACCACGTTAACTTATGTGATAATAGCACACAGGTCAGCTTCCGTTAGGTTGGCCTGATTCTGAGACTACAGTTTTTTACGGCATTCAGAAGTCTTGTGGCCTGGTTTACCACAGTAGTTGCATTTGCCCACAAACTTCTTCTTGATGTTGTTGGGAGATGCTTGCGCTTGCTCCTTAAAGCTAGTTGAAGCTTGAGGTGCAACTTTGTTAGGCACAACATGAGCCTTACCTTTACCCTTAAGACATAACATGAGCTTTACCTTTTTCCTTAAACTCAGCCACGTTTGCATTATAGTCTTGAACGGACCCAGCTTTGTCACGTTTCAAGGACTCATTTTGCAGCATGGAATCAAGTTTGGCAATATCAAAGGCTTTTGCTTATAAGCAAGGTAGTTTTGGAAGTCCCCCCAACCGGGAGGTAGCTTCTTGACAATGGAATTCACCGTGAATGTCTCATAGATCTTCATTCCTTCATCGGCTATGCCTTGACATATCATCTGTAGCTCATGAACTTGTTCCATGATGGGTTTTTAGTAACTCCCTAGTTCACGAGAAGCTAGCTATAACGAATAAGAGAAGCGATCCGGTGGATATAGCTACACGGCCAAAGAATCCTTCTCGGAGATATGGTTCGTCCGCGGAAGAGGGCTATGAGCGTGACAAACTGACTAGAGGGTGAAGAGCTTGAGCAAGATGTGTGCTTGCTGAAGATCTTCTAGGTAGCAACGATGAGAGGAGATGGAGCTTCACCAAAGATAAGGTTCGATTTGGTGAAACAGAAGTGATGGAGGCGGACGATGGTGAGAGAACAAGAGCATGGATCGATGGCAACTCACAAGATCTATGGCAAGGATCTTGATACAGCCAATAACACCTTGAGAGAGAGACACACTCAATCTCTTAAGGATGAACAACCTAGAGAGACCTCGATAGGTTATAAGATAAAGTTATTAACTTTATGATTTGATTGTAAATGATTGCTTCCTGATTAATGAGGAAAGAGTTGCCTTATATAGGCTACAAACTAGGGTTACTAATGGGTCTTAAGCATATCACTTAGCCCATTAACATCATCCAAACAAGCCTAAAACGAAGTCAACAAAAGTCAACAAAAATCAACACAAGGCAAAAGTCTCAAAACACAACAAAATAAAAGGGGGAAAGCATGTGTAATGACTTTCCCTAGATAGAATCACATCTATATGTGCTTAGACTTGTTATCAAAAGATTCCAAGCTAAACACATATGGGATAAGAGATGTGATGCCCTAAACATTTCGGACCTCGTTAAAACCCTTCTCTAGAAACCCGTCGTGGTAAAATAGAGGTAGGGAAAGAGTGTCTTAGTTGCTTAGGTTCTTGAGGGGTGTCCTCACTGATGGGTAGTGAGGACACACAAGACCTTGTCCCCAAGGTTGCATGTCCATGAGCCTAAGCTCACCAGATCCAAGACGGTTCTGCCCGTCGTTTGCATGAGTCTGGGTCCTTGTCCGCTACGGTCTTCTAGCTCTTCTCGGTCTCCTTGCTCTTTGAGTCGATGAATGTATGTTTGGATTTGAGTCTTGAGCTTGTGTGCCTTGCTCCTGGTCATGATCTCATTCGGTATGTAAGGCACGGTCCGGTTCTCCCCAAGTCTCGGTCTACACGGCTCGTCGGTCCGAATGGGTATTGGTACGATGTCCACATCAGTTTTGAATCTACCATTTTGAAGTTGAGAAAAGTCGCCGTAGCGAATTTTCCAGAGCCTACATTGAAAATCTTGCACATTTTCTCCAAGGCATCCCAAAGATACTTGGAAGTACTGACTTCACTGTACACATTGTACAACTCGTCTACCTGGCGGTTAAGCACGTAACCTTTGCATCGGTAGTCCCCATGTCTTCAGGCCTCGACACTTGCAAGAGCTTTGGCGTCGGTGTTATCTCGAGGCAATATGGGTTTATCCTCAATGAGATATCTTGACAGATTTAAATTATGGAGAAAGAAATGCATCTTTTTCTGCCACGATTTAAAATTTGATCCATTGAATTTTTTTTGGTTGTAAACCAGCAAAAACTGTGCTCGACACAGATAGAACATTAGGGACCTCGGCAGGTGCCGGACCGAGTAGCAGACCGCTCCCAAGATGGAGTCTCGACTCACCGGTTCCTTCGCTTGCTGCACCGTTAGGGTTACCAACTGGCATATTTCCGTTGGACATCTTTTTCTAGTAAAAAAAAAAAGACAATTAAGTCAGTACTTAGACAGAAATTAGCAAATATTAGCTTTTTAATATTTAAATTGCTAATTTGCCATTCTATTAACAAATATTTCGGATTTCACAGGGAAACCATCGAAATTATTTTATTAATAAAATTCTGTGAGCCAAATATAGCGGATACCGTCACAAGACGTTCGCTATTTTATGACGGAAATATTTCGGATTTCACCAGGAAACCATCGAAAAACTGCCGACGGCTTTCACGTAAACAACATTTTGTGGATTAAAGCGATTCGGTTTATGTAAACCAGAATGCAGTTTCCAATCCGTTCACAGCGAAGCGGACACAGATTTATTGAATTAAGACTGTAGGAGCTGCGAAATCGGACATGAAAACCGCGAATTACCAAACCGAACCAACATGGAGGCGAGATATGATCTCTTTCCTTAATTCAATAAATCTCACGCAGTGTGGCGGTTCAGAGATTCTCGAATCCCAAAATACAACCATGACTACACCAGAACCGTATCACTCAGTTAAGAAATCTATCGAACTGTAGAACTACTAATACTCTTGGACTTACTTTGGGACAAAATCTCAGAAGCTTTGCTTACACAGAATTTAGAAACCAGATTTAATCTAGGAGTGTAAGGGTCTTGAGAGAAGAGAGGGAGAGGAGTTGGTGCATATAAAAAGAATGAGGAGGAGACTCTATTTATATAGAGTGGAGAGCAGAGGAATTTTTCACTCTTTCCGATGTGGGACATTGTAACATGGTTGACTTTTAGCCTTTCCAGATTACTTTGACCCAATTTTTCTCAATCAAATTAACTCCGATTTTGACATGTAAATACACTATCTTATAGTGCTCATTACAAGGAATCCAAAAAATCCATAATCCGGTCATTCCGATGACAAAATTCACCGGAAAATTTGCCGGAAAATTGGCCGGAGCCATATGTCAAAATTTGAGTTCCAACATCTTTTGATATTTTTCACATCAGTATCATAATATGTTTTTTTTTGTTTTCTTCACTAAAAAGAACTTCATTAATCAAGAGTTTTTAATACAAACAGATGGTCTACGCCAGTTTGAAACTGATGAATCCAACAAAACAAAATATATAGGACAAGCCCTAGAAATTTTGCAATAACATCTGTAGAAAGATTCTCCGATCTCCTTATCAAGCCAAGAGAGAAAGAAGGTATCCTATTAAACAAAACAATAACATCTTCCAGGAAGGAAGAAAGATAAGGGAAAGAGATTGGGTTCTTGACTGCACTGAAAAGTACATAACAATCAATCTCAAAACAAACATTACCAATACTTAATCTTTCCACACAAGTGACAGCCCAGACTAAAGTTGTGGCTTATGTCTCCAAAGGTGACTGTGAGGAAAGGTCTTTTACCCATAGTGAATGACTTCACCTATGAAGTCCCTTAGAATCCATCCTACACCACATTTGAGAGAGTTTTTAGTCCACGAAACATCCACATAGCATTTTTAATGATCCAGAGGCAGTTTGGACCATTTTTTGTTGCGGTAGAGGTTGTGGCTCTAGATACGCTAACTGGTGCTAATGGATTTGTGGTTGTAAGACAAGTAGACCATTCCAATGACTCGGACACTGCTTTAAGGGCAATGATATTCGGTTGAGGATCAACATTTTCAAAACAAAAATCATAGTATGTTAAAAATGTTCATATCGTTTAAATTAAGTGAAAGTCCAGACACTAGAGTGATTTAAAAAAACATTGTATTGGATCATACTGTGCAAATTTGGCCACAACGGTTGTGTCATCATGACAACAATTGAATGTGATTGAAAATAAGTTTTAAGTTTTTTTTTTTGATTTGATACAATCATACTTACTAAATTTTCCATTATGATTGGTCAAATTGGATAAAAATGAAAGAACAAAATAGCATGGTGGCTTCTTATGTAAACATTGTTCTATCGGTTTAGATCGGTAAATTGTTTTAGTATTTAATAAATCGTTGACAAAAAAAATATGGTGCTTTTTTTTCCGCCAATGAACTTCATAACCAAAGTATTTTTTTTTCCTTGCCAAGAACAAAATGGCTTATCATGGTGATATTTATCTCCAATTCAGAATCTCCTTAAAATTTCATTAATGGCTTTGTAATTTGATACTCCCTCTGTTTCAATATATAAGGGGTTTTAAGAAAAAACACGCATATTAAGAAACTCACTTTACAATCATTAAAACATAGTAATTTATTACAGTTATTTCTTTTAGTCAAAATATCTCTCTTCCTATTAATGTACATATTACTAGTATCATTATTATGCATATTTATTGTATAAATTTCAGTTTGGAGCCAATTTTTCAATTGCAAAATCGAAACTAAAAATCCAAATTTTAAAGTGGAGCCAAACCAATTCTTCACGATGCAAAAATAGTGCTTATATAAAGTTGTTTAACTAATTTGGTTTTAAACGTTTCCATGGATTCTGATTTTGATTTAAATTTACCAGTCATAGTTTATGAGAATGAATTTTTATTTGATTTAAATTCAATTCCACCTGAAGAAGAAACGTTTAGCAATGTCGATGATGATGATTTACTAATTCACTCCAATAACCAGACTATGAATATTGATCCAGGTAAATTTTTTTTATTCCTTGTCTCTTTTAACCATTTTATAATGATTAAATCTCAATCTAGTGCTCATATGTCGTAATCATGAATTTTTAAATGATTCTTTGTCTTAGACTAATTTTTATACTCCTCAACAAGTGTACTTATTCCTCGACAAGTGTAATTATTTCTCAACAAGTATACTCTGACACTCTTTTATAAAATCTGAAATTAAAAAGTTATAGTCCTGTTCGTCTTCTTCATGCAGATTATTTAATAAATTTTTTTTTTCTCACAACAGAAAATGGAGAAGAATTATTAGATGAACCAAGATTACAAGGAAAACGGATAAATCTCACAAACGAGAAGAGATGGGAGATTTACAATGCTTTACTAGAGAAGAGTGTTGATGGAAATTTGAAAAGGTATAGTACAAGAGAAGTTGCTCATCAGTTTTCAGTGCCTATAAAAATGGTACAAAAGATTTGGCGACGAGCAAAAGAAACGGCTATTGGTGGAAGAGTTGATGTATCTCATCGGCGATCCGGAAATTCTGGTCGGAAAAAAATCTCACTTGATTCAGTTCAAATTGCTAGTGTTCCACTCCAAAAGCGAACAACTTTGAGGACATTCTCCATGGCTATGGATGTAAGTCTTACAACATTATTTAGGCGTATGAAGGATGGGGTTATTCGACGTCATACTAATAGCATCAAACCCTATTTAAAAGAAGACAATATGAAAGGTAGACTACAGTTTTGCATCTCTATGCTGGATAGAAATACTTTACCTCATGAACCAAAGTTTGTCGATATGTACAATATTGTACATATCGATGAGAAATGGTTTTATATGACGAAGAAGACCGAGAAATATTATTTACTTCCGATTGAAGAAGATCCACAACGCACATGTCAAAGTAAGAACTTCATCGGAAAGGTCATGTTTCTAGCTGCAATGGCTCGTCCAAGGTTCGATGAGGAAGGAAATGAAATATTTTCTGGAAAAATTGGAATATTTCCATTTGTTACTATGCAACCAGCGAAGAGAAAGAGTAAAAATAGAGATGCTGGGACTTTGGAATTAAAAGCAAAAACTTCTGTCAAGAGAGAAGATATAAAAGCATGTTTGATTAACCAAGTTTTTCCGGCAATTTATGAGAAGTGGCCAAGTGAAGATCGGGGAAAAACTATTTTCATACAACAAGACAATGCAAAAACTCATGTTGAGAGTGGGGATAAAGATCTTCAAAAAGCAGCATCGGAAAACGGCTTTGATATTCACTTGATGTATCAACCACCGAACTCACCGGATCTAAATATTTTGGACCTTGGATTTTTTAGTGCCATCCAATCGCTGCAACACAAGACATGCCCAAAAACCACTGAAGATCTTGTTCGTGCGGTAGAAGAGTCTTTTGAAAATTATCCTACGAAAAAAGTAAATCATATTTTTTTTAACTCTTCAATCTTGCATGCAAGAGATCATGAAAGTCGGAGGATCAAACAAGTACAAGATACCGCATATGAAAAAAGCTATGTTGGAAAAGAATGGTAATCTTCCCATACAAATAAATTGTGATGCTGCGTTAGTACAAAATGTGATGAACTCACTAAATTCATCGGTTTAGTGGAGATGCATTTCTAATTGTTATTTTTGTCAAACTATTGGGGCATGTATTTTTTTCTATATTTTTCATATAATTTATTTATATTTTATTTGAACTTTTAGAGATTTCATGTTTATTTTAGACATTTCCATAGATTTATTTTTGGAAATAAATAACCCCGAAACAAACGGGAAACATTAAAAAGGATTGGTAAAATAATACTACTATGAAAAAACTAAAAAAATTTAGGAAGATAAATTTCCAACATGTCCAATAGAGCTTCTTCCATCGCTATGTCGGGATGCAGTTCTCTGACATCGTAGAACTTCTTGTTGAGATCGAATTTTCTAGTGGTGTGATATTCTATCCTTTTGACTGGTTGAGCAGACGTGTCGTCTTCTTTGTTTGGTTTTTTGTTGAGATCGAATTTTCGTTGAGCATCCTTTGACGTGTCATCTTGTTTGTTTTGTTTTTTGGTTTGTAAAAGATATTCTTTATCTTGTTCTATTTTGTAAAGTGGAGATGATTTTTTAAGGAAAAAACGAGGATAGTTTGTTTAAAAGTTTTATAGAAAAAGATGAGAGGAGATGAGAGGAGATGAGAGGTCTAAAACATTAAATATTATTGTTAGTTTTTTTTATTATATTAATAAAGAATAATTATTAAAGAGTAATTAATGATTATCGAAAGTGGAAAAATCCCTTATATTTTGAAACAAAAAAATTCTCTAAAACCCCCTATATATTGAAACAGAGGAAGTAATTAAATTATAAATTAATGTTAAGATTTGACTATTTGACCAATTCAAGTTTAGTAAATAAAATTTTTTGAACCTCGTAAAACAACCGATTTAAGATGAAATGGATCTGATTGTGCGCAAATTAACATGATTTTAATTTGACTCAATTAAATAGTTTGGTAAGTAAAATATATAGTGATAGAATTCTAGCTGTTTTGTCACTTTTGTAAAAATTTATTATTTAAATGGTATTTTCAAATTAAATTATAAATTAATGTTAAAATTTGACTATTTGACTAATTCAAGTTTAGTAAATGGATTTTTTTGAACCTCATAAAATAACCGGTTAAAAATGAAATGGACTAGATTGGGCACAAATTAAATAGTTTGGTAACTAAATTTTTTACTGATAGAATCCGAGCTGTTTTGTCACTTTTGTAAAATTTTATTATTTAAAAATGGTACTTTTCCTATTGACTATTAAATATTAATAATCATAATTCATAAACACTTCTATCTAAAATATATAAAAAAAGTTATTTTCAATTAAACTGTAAAAGTCCACGAGTCAACTAGCTAAACCTCTTAGACTTGTCCCAACAAGGTAAATTATCTAATTAAAAAATTATCAAATTCTCCCATTTGAATCTAAAGCAATCTTAGCCGTTGGATCAAAACAAATACAACCGTTAGGCCTAAGGGCGCTCCTCTCTCACCTTCAAGATCATAAAGCTGTCAAACTCTTCTCTCTCTATATTCAGAAATTTGAAATCTCTTGAAGAAGATTTTTTAGCGATGTCGAGAATGAGATCTTACCTGAAACCACCGCTTCCCAAATCTCCGATTCGTCTCCGATCACGTCAAGTCCTTCACTCATCTCTTCAAACACCGCCACCAGGTATTTCAAATTTTTCTCGATTTTTTCCTCTCGTTTTCTTCGATTGATTCCGCCCAAAATTTTAGGTTCGCAGAAGATGGGACGACGATTGAGTGATGTAGATCTAAACCCTAAATCCCAAATTGAATACTCATCAATCTCTAGCGAGATACATGCGTTAGCAAAGATGGTTAAGGACGAGTTTGCGGAAGAAGAGGATCGAAATTTGAAGAGTCTGGCTACGAATTCGGTTCAGGTATTCGAGAGAGGGAGGTTTTACGAGGAGTATTCGGCTAAGAGGAACGAGCGATTGAGGAGGAAGAAAGGAGAAGCAGCTGTAGAAGAAGGAGGACTTGTGAAAGGAACTCCTTACAATCTTGGTGTGAATCATGAGGCGATGACGAACAAGAGAAGAGGAACGTCTAAGAAGGAGAGCCTTAAGAAGAAGACGGTGGTATTATCTATGGTTGAGACTACGCCGAGGTATTCTTTGAGGAGTATGACCAAGGAGAATAGAAAGCCACCGCTTCCGCTTAATGTCGCTGTAAGTGCTATGAAGACTGTTGCTGCTACTCGAAGGGGTAGGAGAATCTGAAACCTGAGTGATGTTTCTTTGGTGTGTCTTTGTAAGAAATCGAAATTTGGGGATTTGGATTCTTGAAACTTTATTTTGGTTATTGTTGTTCTGCTTCTGGATTTCGATTAAATCCATGATATTTTCTTTAGGGGATGTTTTGTTTTCTTGATTTACAGATACATTGAGATAAGCTTTATCTACATAATATTTTAGCTTGATTCAGTTAGATCTATGCAAGTGTGAGACGAGAGGGATTAAAAGCCTCTTGCTTTGAAATGGGTTTACATTTACACACCTATCAATCGTAGATGAATTGGAACAGAATCCTAGAGAATTACCAAATGAATTGTTTCAAAGTCTCTTCTGCTTGGCATCACAACAAGTATAGTGAATTATGTGAGAGTCTTGCTTTAAAATATATCATAAGTGGGATGGAGTGTGAGACGAGAGTCTTGCTTGATTCAGTTAGTTCTATGCAAGTGTGAGTCGAGAGGGCTTAAAAGCCTCTTGCTTTGAAATGGGTTTTACATTTACACACCTATCAATCGTAGATGAATTGGAACAGAATCCTAGAGAATTACCAAATGAAGTTGGTTTCAAAGCCTCTTCTGCTTTGCATCACAACAAGTATAGTGAGTTATGTGAGAGTCTTGCTTTAAAATGTATCATAAGTGGGATGGAGACATCAACCGGGACAGTTTTGGTCTCGGCATTTCATGATCAGGATCAGGATCAGTGGCCCACACTTCAAACCTTCTTCTCTGACATCAATTGGAACATAGCAAGGTTGAAGCGATAACATTGTTTTCCAACCAAGGGGATTAACACATGTGTGCCGATGCAATAGCGAAGAGGATGTGTAGAACATCCATTTACTTTGGTTTAATAGACAATGCAGTTCCGAGTTGTTTATGACTATTTGTAACAGCCGGTTGGTATAAATGATATGTGGAACTTTTTAATAGATTTTTTTTGTAATAAATTATATAATTTCTCTAGTAATGAAACTTTTATATATATTTTTTTGAAACTTAACGAGATGTTGACACGTCAGCATTACAGTGTTGAAATATTTTACATAAACATAATTTTATTTTGTTAAAATGATTCTCAATTAATATATAGGAGATTTAAAGATATATTTTTGTTTTTTTCGTCTATGAAAAAAATTATCATAGTAAAGTTTTTTCCAATGGTGTTCAGTGTTTAATCCGAATGTTGGTTAAGTTAGGATAGCTGGTTAAGTTAGGATAGCCTATCCAAGTCACCCCTTTGTTTCGACGCTCCTTAACAACCACAACTAGACCAAAAAATCTAGTAATTATAAGAAACAAAGTTACAAAGAACATTGTTAGATTAACATGATGAGAAGCATATGATCACAAGATTTAGTATAATCTATGCTATATTATATTTTGTAATCAGAAGAAAAACATAGTTTAAGTGATCAATTATCTAACTACCTCACAAGAACCAGTATAAGCTCATTTTCTTGCTTGTATTGAGTCCATGAGATTCTTCTATGTCGATATCTTCGACCACCAGGCCTTCAGGTAATGTCCAGTCCAACTGATACAACATATTTGCAAGACCAAACTCCGCCATTGTTGTCCCCATGTACATGACAAGACAGATTCTTCGACAAGTACTTCCAAACGGTAACAACTCAAGGTTATGTAATTTTTAAACAATCCAACTATCAATAAAACTTTATGGAAGAAACTCCTCTAGGTCTTTCCAGATATCGAGATTGCGCCCGATAGCCCATATATTTACATAAATCCGTGTCTTGACTGGAATCGTGTAGCCATTGATCTCAAATTCAGACATTATTTCTCTTGGAAGCAGAAGAGGTGCTGGAGGATGTAGCCTCCATGTTTCATTGATCACCATTTTCAGGTAATGGAGCTGATTTATGTCATCCAAGCTGATCATTGACTTGTTCCTAATTTGATTTCTGATTTCAGATTGCACCTTCGTCATTACTCGTAGGTTTCTCATAAGTTTTGTCATTGCCCATGTCATTGTTATTGCAAAATTGTCTATGCCCCCAATTATTGTGAGGAGAATTAGTACGAAATAAATAAAGAGTTGCGGGAGAGAAAGAGGAGAAAGAAAAAGATAAGCAAAAAAAAATATAAGGAAAAAGAAAAAACACATACACATACTGAAATTTGGAGAAAAAATTTTCCACATGAGATGAGGGTATAATCATCTATTCACATGAAAAATTGTAGTTATGAAATGTCAAGAGAAAAAAATACCAGAAAAAAAAATTGGTAGTTCTGAAAAGTAGTAAGTTTTTTGAAAAACTATGGCATTCTAGCTAATAAACTCTAAAATAAATTATGGCATTACTGTTAATAATTTTGACAAATCGCATTGCTCCGTAATTGTATCGCTCTTATGCTGACCGGAAACAAATGCTTGTTTGGCCCATAACATCGTCATTATTTGTCCCGACTATAATCCAGACGATAGTGGTCCATGCCATAACATATTGCCTCTAGTTTGAAAGTAATGCAAGACTTTATCAACCCACTTCATCTGCAACCAATGTCTTCTTCATGAAAGAATGTATATTAAAAATTTTAAAAAAACGAAAGTGTTGAAGAGACACTACTTTAAATGGAAAAAAAAACAAAGGACTGTCTACACGTGATTTTCAAATTTTAAAAATTTAGAAAATTATAAATATAATATATATTTTCCAAAAAAATGTGATAAAATATGTAAACTCTCGATGCATTTATTGAAATTTTAATTATTAGTACATTATAATTATTTAAAAAATATATAATTTATAAATATAAAATTGTATTTGATGAAAAGGACTTATTTCATTATTGTTTTTTCTATAAATTTTATAAAATTTCTTTAGTTGTAGTGCACTAAAATAATTCAAAACGAAATATATATTTTGATGGGAGGGTGTATATCCTAGTTATTAATATAATATAAATTGTTACAAAAAATTGGAAGATATTGATATTAAAATGCAACACATGACACTATAATACACTCAACAATTTTAATTTTTTGTTCATAAACCTTGAAAATTTCAAAACATCATATTATACATTGATCATCGGTACAACACTTGATCAAATTTAATTATCATAAGTTCATTCAATTGACCCGTCATTGGATCAAGACTAGCTCAATGCTCGGAGTTAACGATGAGCAACAAGATAATCCAAGAAAGAATCGACATAACGATCTTGTCTATCCATATCTCCAAACACACCCTTCATGGCCTTCACAGTCTCTCTATAAACCTTCCCTTCTTCTCCCTCCATTACAAATCTCAGCGATTTCGCAACATTTTCTTTCGTAAAGAAACCTTTTGTTTCATCCCGAGGGATCATATACCCAATTTTCTTTTCCTCGGCTACTCTCGCAATAAATCCTTTGTCGTACACAAAACCCAGCATCACCATTGGTTTAGCAAATCGTACAGCTTCGATTATTGTACTCCAACCGGAATGAGTCAGCATCAAACCGATCGAATCGTGGTTCAATATTCTCAATCGTTCAACCCAACCTCTCCACACCATCCCTCTCTCAGCCGTACGCTCTTCGAATCCTTCCGGAAGCTCAACCGGTTCGGTATCCCACAGACCGCGCCGAGTCCTTAACACCCAAAAAAAAGGTAAACCGGAAAGCTCTAAACCGAGAGCGATCGCATTTAACTCGGTTTAACTTCTGAACCGAAACTTACGTAAACCACGGAGTTAGTTTTCCGTGAGTCTAACCACTTTTTAATGGACAACCACGTGTCGGTATCTTTAAACTTTTCTTCCCGTTTTGGAGGTAAAACTCCCACCGGTATAACCGGTTTCCGATGAAGATCTTGTATGAGTCCCAACCACTCTGCTTCGTACTCGTTACAGCTCCGTACGACGATGATGTCACAACCGTCGATTACGCCGGCGACACGGTCCAAGTCGGGGATATTCCCTTCGGTGGATTCCACCATTAATCCTTTAAAAATGGACTGGCTTTCGAATAACCGGAAAGGTACCGGAGTTTCGAATGGAATCCATTTAGGCTGCATCAGAAAATCCTCCGGCGATGTACGGTACTCCTCGAATCCCGGCTGTTTAAGAATTCCGAGAAATGCACAGTTAGAAGCGCCGAAATATCCGTTTTTAATTCCGAGGCGGCTAGCGATTGGAGGAAGCCAATAAGGCGCGGAATCTTGGAGAAGCCAATCAGGTTTAGAAGATTCAAGAAACTCCGTTAACGGAATTCGTAATCCATCGAAAGAGATTTTCAAATAAGGAATGAGGTCGAAAGGTACGTCGGTAGTGGTTTCGGCGTCCTCCGGGAGCTTGTTGTGGCCGGAAAATGGGAGCTTGACAAAATTAATGGCGGAGGATAGATTCTCAGGCAACCGTGGGAGGAGGCGGTCGATGTTACGAGGAGTGGAGATGAAAGATACGGTGTGACCCTTTTGAACCATGAGCTTAGAGAGTTCCAAGTGTGGAACCAAATGGCCAAAGGCTAACCATGGAAACATTGCTACGTGGAGCTTGGTTCCATCTCCATTATTTGCCATTGTATGAATATGGACTATAGATGATCGAATCTAGTGTTATTTTATAGAAGAAAAGATATTTGAGATCTTCACGGGCAACGGGCAAGGCAAGTGTTATTCATTTCACTGTGATAACACGTGTTGTCTGTTAGTTAAAGAGACTACATCCTCAGTTATAATTTACACAAGACGAAAATCAATAGTATATAGCTAAACTCAAAAGCATGTACAGATATACAACAAACATTTGGATTGTTACAGAATCAAATAAATTTATAAAAAAAAAAATTTACGAATCCTATAATTACAGTACAAGGTGAAAAGTTTAGAACAAGTCTAAATTTGTTCAGATTTGCTTATGAGTTGTATAAGAGCATTTGCTTTTCTTTGAGCTCTATTTGTTCCAGAGGTGGCTATATCTACAAGATATTCATAGACGCCGAACTGAAGCGCAGCGAGAATAAAAGATGAGTTGTTAGAGCCTAGTTCGAGCAGTACCGAGGTTGCACACTCTTTGTTCTTCGGGGTGCCTTGTCTGATGAATTCCACAAGAGTTTCAATGAAAGAGAGTTGTCCAATGGCTTGACGTCCCTGGGGATGTGATGCAAGAAGCAATAGAATCGAAAGCGCTTCATCGATCATCCCTAAGTTTCTATCTTTCAGAAGGTTGAGCAAAGGTTGAACAATACCAGCATCAATGGCTCTCCCTTTATTAGCTGAATTAAGGGATAAGTTAAATAGTGCAGTGAGAGCATCTTTCTTCCCTCTTAATGTCCCATGCTGTAGTAAATCAACCAATGGTGGGATCCCATTTGATAATCCGATGGTTACTTTGTTCTCGTCGAGCATTGATAAACTAAACAAAGCTGCAGCAGAGTTCTCTCTTGCCTCTCTGTTTCCGTTTTGAAGGATTTCAATAATGTTTGGAATGGCTCCTTCATTTGAGATAAGTTTCTTGTTGGTCTCATCTATGGATAGATTCAATAAAGTTGTTACCGCGTTCTCTTGGATTCCAGAATCAGGGTAAGAAAGGAGTTGAACTAACAGAGGGATCGCTCCCGCATTCGCTATCAAAACTCGGTTCTCGGGATTTTCTCTGGCCAGCAAACGCATCTGCTTCACGGATCTTCTTTGTTCTTCCAAATGGCTTGACGATAATGCTTCAACCAGCAAACATACATCATCTTTCTGCTCATTTTCTGAGTGGGGAGATGTTTCTTTCTCTGGAAGCTTGAAATTGTTCTTCTCACACCACTGCATAATCAAGTTCTTTAAAGCATAATTGGGTGCAAGAGAGAGATGATCTAGCTCCTGTCTAGTTTTCGGACAAGTCTTATGCCCCGCATCAAACCACTTCTGTATACTCTCCTTTTCATATGTCTACAAAACGATGTATTGTTATGTTAGTTTCAAGAATGAACCAACCAAGATTCACATCCATATCATATCAATTACCTGTCCAGTGGCGATTATAACCGGATCTAGCATTATTTCAAGCGTGATAGGACACAAAAACTCATGAGGTAATATTAGAGATGTCAACTTAGTGAATGCTTTATTGATGACAGGTTGATAGAGAATGTCGGTAGCTTCAAGACCTTGAAGCTTCTTGAACTTGTTAAGAAGCTCAATGATATGTTGTTTAGTGTCTATACTCAACCCTCCTTTGTCTTGGATTAAGCTTTTTATGGCTATGGTTTCTGTCTTCAAATCATCCATTGTTTGTAGCTCAAGCTTTTTCGCAAGCCTCTCGATAATAGCGCTATCTGCATTTCTAGGATCGGTTTTTGAGAATACCACCATCATGTCTACTGCTAGCTCTATGTCTTGTGTATCTGTTCTTCTTTTTGCTTTTTTCAGTTGTTTACACAATGAATCAATCTACCAATATAAAAAAAAAAAATGACTCATTTCAGAAACAACACAAGGTATAATATTTTTTTTAGGTTCAATTTCCGCATAGTTTTGGGCCGAGACCCATACATCTCCTCGATAAGAGAACAAATAATTTACCTCCTCTTTCACTTCGTCAGAAATCATTAATTCATCAAAAGGAGTTTTAACAAGAACACGATTCAACTTTTCGTATATCGAATGAAATCGCGTCATCGTTGATTCGCTATCCAATGCCTGTAATCATAATAACCAGAAACAATTTAAAAGGTTACGTATAGGAGACAATGAATTATAAATTTGTCACCAAAATGATTTTTTTACCAGAAAGATTTTGCTGCCATTGTTGCAAGTTTCTAATAATTTCTTAGCAACCAAAATCACTTTCCTCAAACGATTTACAAAATGCATGCAACTTGGCGATTCAAAACCTCTGATATCTTCCAAAAACGGAATAAGAATCTTCAATCGTCTAACGAGGTTAAAACATTCTTTCTGTTGTGTTCGTCGATACTCGTTAATCTGATCCACAAACTCGATAACCGATATGATCTCGTTCACCAATCGATCACAATCATCATCATCATCATCATCCTTCACTTCTTTCTCATGAATCTCCACCGCATCCACAACCTCATCGTTGATCGGTTTTTCTTCTTCTGCAGTAACTTCTTCCTCAAGGTTCTCTATATCTCCTGTGGCTTCTTCATCTGCATCCATCACAACGACCATTAGAGACTCTCTATCGCGTTTGAATTGATTCCAAAGATGTTGAAGGAGAAAACGAACGTTAAGGAAATTGTAAGCTTAATTTTCGCTTGTTTCATTTTTAGAGACAAAAAAAAAAAAAAAAGATTTGTTTTTCTTTCTCACCCAATTTTTTTTTGGAAATGTGATTCTCACAAATCAGATTTTTGCGGGACAGGACATATATCCTAAAAGAGTGCTTCTCCTCCTGTGGATACCAACATTTTTCAATAACTAAAAACAATTCGTACATGAAATTCTTCAACGTTCAGCCACCACCATTTTTCTTAAAATATATACTAGTATAATCACCCGCAGCCAATTTAAATTGTTAAAAATATGTTTTACATATTTAGAATAACCCGCTCCATCATCTTCTTCTCTGTTAGAGTTGGCAACTGGAATGGGTTCTGCCTTGTCCTCAAGCTTTTTGATAGAGTTCTCCATCGTCTCTACCTTCTTCTCTAAAGAACCGAGTCTTGCATCAATTGTTGTCATTTTGGTCTCCAACTTATTAACCGACTCTTGCAGCATCTTTTAGAATTTCAATAACCATGCCTGAATCCTATAAATAGTCAAAAAAAATTTACTTAACATAGGTATCAAAACAAAACGATATAAAAACCATTATAGGGGTTTACTTTTTTAGATTTTGAGAGAAAACTAGGACGATCCCTAGGCGATTTTCGTTTTCTTCGAGCAGCCGCTGCCAAGGTTGGTCCTCCTCGCCGGTTTGTCGGTCTCGAGGGGGGCAATATGGCTGCAGATCCATCGTTCGGTGATCCCGGCAATCCAGTTTCACCTCCCAAGTTGTCTTCGAACACCCCTACTACTTCTTCTTCGCCTACGATCAAAGCCTCATGGAGCTCCATCGCTCAAGTTAACGATTCACTACCTACTATCTCTGCTCCTTACACAATCGTGGAAGGTGTTGCCGAAACCTCCATCCCTGATGAGGTGCTAAAAGATTCTCAACCGCTTTGGACCGACTACATAATAGGCCACTTCGTTGGAGATGCACCACATATCGGCAAAGTTCATGCCACGGTGAATCAAATCTGGGTACACAAAGAAAGGAATATCAAGGTGATGTGGCCATCCAAACGGAACCAGCCCAATCAGTAGAGATCCCAGCACTTCGAGGAGCACCAATGACACGGTCCAGAACCAAGAGTCTCAAAGGGCTTACCAAAGTCGTGGGTCTTTTTCTCAATACGGACCTAACAGACGTGACTGAGGAGAATGTCGAGCCAATAGAATTCCCATGCACCACCGACGATCAAGAAACATCCACGGATGTTTTTGGAGCCGAAAAAAGCCACGCTGCTCCTCAGAATGTTTCATGCTCGCACACAACCGAGACTTCACTCTTTGTCCTCTCGCTAGCATGATCGAGGCGTAAAGACATCACTAGGGATTGTACTCTTTCCTACCCTTAGGTTTCCCATGTGGTTTTACTAAGGAATGTTTGAACGAGCCAACAACCTAGTGGTGCAAAATGGCCTCAAAGACATTCTTTGAGGGCCGAATTGACTAGAAGCCCATATCATACCTTCTAGTTCGATTCCAGCATTCTAAGGGAGTATTTGAAGTCCATTTAGGCCCATGAAGATGTCGCACAAGTCACCAAGACACGTCACTTATGTTTTTAGGCGTTTTGCGTTGTCATTTTAATGAACTTTCCTTTTTCGAGCTTTTTTCCTTTTGTTTTGGGAAACCTTTTGGCCATGTTGTAAGGCCACGTTTTTTTTGTGTTTTAACATGAATTGTAACCCTAGACGAGCCCTTTATAAGGAGAAACTCGCAGCCCTAAGAGGGTAGACTTTGAATAATCAAAAACCCTATTTCGCTAAAGCCGTTGCCGCTTAAGCTCTCTTGTTCTTTCTTCTTGTTTGTGCGAATTCCAGCAAAAGTAGAATATCCAAGCTGTATCATGAGTCCTCTCACACCTCGTGTGGTCACTTATCGATCTATTGACCCACGCCAAACCTCACGTTTCCCATCCTTGTTCACCGATCGCGTCGCACGGTCCATCGGAGTGCATACACCGTCCGAGGCTTGTATCATTTTGTTATCAGAGCTGAAGATCCATCTACAACCGCTAGGTTGTATCTATCCTTGCTTGTTTTATTTCTCAGTATTCATATCTTATTAAGTTATCTAATAGGTTCAAAGAAAAAAAATAAAATAAATAACAATTCGATACTTAAGTTGTTTTTCTTTGTTTGTTGTTCAAGGTCAATCCGAGGGTACTAAGGAGCGGAGCCGAAGATTCTACACCACCACCAGGTCGTGTCTCTCTTTACTCGTGACTTAGTTTTAACACTTGTGTTTGTCGTCGCTTGCTTGCTTGCTTATCCCATAAATTCAAAAAAGAAAATATTATCGTAATTGCCTATTTTACTTGTTTTAATTTTTATAAATTAATAAAGTTTGATAAAAATATTTTGTCTCTTGATTTAGAATCTAGACTCATTATAGGACATATTAAAATTGGTTTCGTAAAATCAGGAAAATATAATACATTTATTTTTGATATTACGCTAAGATTTGTCTTTTGAGCTAGTCCAAACACTAAGACCATTTGTTTTTGTGTTTTGTTGCGAGATTGATGGCTGGAAATGTGATATGTTAGGATTTTAGCTTATATTTACTAACCCTTTTTGAGTCTTTTTGTGTCTTTCGAGTCGTTTTTGAGTCTTATCAGGTTAGAATGAAGTCTTGGAGCATGGAATCGAATGGACTAGAGCTAATTGAGTTTCTGGAGCAGAAAAGGACGAAATCGCAGTTATAGAGCACAATCCAGACGCGAGCACCCAGTCCGGTTTCGGGAGCACGTGCTCGCCAGGGTGCTCCGAAGAATTATTAAGGGTTTCGACTTTTTACCTAATTTTGGACGTGCTGATGTGGCAAAAAGAAGGGAAGCCGCCAGGAGAAAAAGAAGAGAAGCACGAGCCCTAGGGGGAGATTCATTCTATTTTTTCCATCGTTTTCTTCTTTTCCCTGTGACATCGTTTTTCCTTTTTCTCTGGATTTCTCATCAGACTTTGGAGATTTATTCTTGGTTCATGCTTGTAAGATTGAGAGGATCAGCCACTACTTTGTTTGAGAAGAATTCTAAACCTTATTCTATTTCAATATTATTCATGAATTCCTTTTTATCCATTGTTGTGATTTGTTCTTCCATGGCTGAGTAGTTCTCTTAACTAGATTAGGGTTTTCGATGGTATTCATGATTTGATAACTTGAGTACGAATAGGATCCGATTATTTACTGTCTTCGCCAATAGTTAGTCTTAATGCTTAGATTAAACTGATCACTTAATCTATGATCTTAGGTTAAACCTATTCATGAGAGTGTTTTAGGTTGCTAGAAAAGACATTGGTGAGCATTCATTCGTAGACAACGAGAGTTAGTGCGGTTGCTTGTGAACATATTGAATCAATACATTAATGCTTATCTTCATCCCTAAGTCCAAACGAGAGTTTAGGTATTTAGGCTGTTAGATAAAGAGTCTGGCGCCACGAGAGTGGGTCGTTCTTATTTTTATATTCGAGTTCTAGACTTGTGCTGAATTTAATCCTGAATAGTTGCTCAAGTTTCATCTCTGAATACCGGAGAAATACCCTAGTCTAGTGCCTTTTAATTATTGAATTTACATCGTTTTTACTTGCTTACAATTCTGTCACCAAAACAAACTCATATTTCGTCTTAGCTTTATTTTAAAATCTCACAAAATTATAGTGTAACCTTGGTCTCTGTGGATTCGATTCCTTTTAGACTATTGCGATTGTCTGTGCACTTGCAGTAATTTAATTGGGTTAAAACTCTGTGTATCAAGTTTTTGGCGCCGTTGCCGGGGACCAATTGCGTTACCTTTGATTTTTGATTTTAGATATAGTCTAAGAAACTACTAATTTTCTTTTCTCTTTTCTTTCTCCTTGTGTTTCAGGTGCATGACCAGTAAAAGAACAAGAAGAAACTGCACCGAGACTTTAGTTAACATCTCAAACGCCGATTTAGCTAGATTAGAATGAGAGAATCGACAGCGAAGGCTCACGGCTGACATGGCTGAGCAAGATAACGAAATGGCTGCTCAGGTTCAGATGCTCCGTGATGAGATAGAGCAGATGCGGAGAGAAAGACAAGAAGCTCCGCAACCACAACCGGGAATTGGCGACGCGGACAATCCGCATGCCTACTACAGAAACCGAGCTGCCATCGTGCCTCCTACTATTCAGAGGCAAGACTTTGAAATCAAGCCTCAGTTGATTTCGTTGGTAAAGCAACACCTCTTCCACGGGCTTCCAGCTGAGATTCCGATGGACCATATCGAAAATTTTGAAGAAATCTGCAGCACCACGGGTTCTAATGGAATGCCTAGCGAGTTTCTCAAATGCAAGTTGTTCCCTTTTTCACTTGCGGACAAGGCTTCACGTTGGTTGAAATCACTGCCATCAGGTTCATTGATGACATGGGCTGAGGTGAGAGCAGCATTTTTGGATCACTTTTACACCAAATCGAAAACCGCCGTTTTAAGGAACAAGATATCTTCATTCCAACAACATTTACGTGAAGCTTTCTGTGAAGCTTGGGAAAGGCTGAAAGAATACAGAAGAGAGTGTCCTCACCACGGGTTCAAGGATGAGCAGATCATAGGTATCTTCTATGATGGTGTTGAGTGGGATTATCGGAATGCGCTGAACGCGGCCAGCAATGGCGATTTTATGACCAAGACTAAGGAAGGCGCTTTCGCGCTAATTGAGAACTTAGCTTCGAGTTCCAGCAACAAGTCTCCTGAGTATGATAGGTCCAAAAAAGCGAACAGCATGGAGACGCAAAAGATCGATGAGCTGACAGCGAAAGTGAATCAACTCCTTAGGGGAAACAAATCGGTACATTTTGTGGATAAAAGTGGTAATGTGCCTATCTCCCAAGATTTTGAAGAGGACGATGATGCTGCTATGCAAGAGATTAACTACGTGAGTGGACAAGGGTATGTTCAGAATCGTGGATTCAATGCTAACTATAGGAGCCACCTGAACCTTTCTTACCGAAGCACCAATGTGGAAAACCCACAAGACCAAATCTATCCGCAACAAGGTGGAGGTATGAATCAGTTGCCACAGAACCAAGGTTTTCAGAAGTTCTACTCCAGCAACCAGCAAGGGAAACAATTCGTCCCTACTCAAAACCAGAACCGATTCCAAGGAGGAACTCAACAACAGCCAAGCTTCGCAAACGCTCAAGTATCAAACGCTGCGCCAAGCTCTCAAGACGAACTGAAAAACCTCATGCAGCAGCTCTTGATGAATCAGCAAAAGGCAGCAACTGAGATTAATGTTAAGGTAGATCACATGTATAATGATCTCAATGCGAAGTATGAAGCCGTTACCGCTCATGTGAAGAAGCTAGACACACAAGTTGCACAAACTGCTGAGGCAATTAAGCGACCTAGTGGGACTCCTCCTGGGAAAGGAGAAATGAATCCCAGGAATGAATATGTCAATGCAGTGGAGTTGAGAAGTGGTAAAACGTTGGCGCCTCCAACTAGTCCCAAAATCACTAAAAAAGGGAAGGAGAGTGATATGGAGCACAACACCCAAGGGAAAGATATCACCACTGATGAATACATTCTGGAACATGGTTCACACTCAGAAATACAGGTTGAGACTCCACCGGCCGAATCTCAGGCCAAACCAAGCGAGCACCCAAATCCTCCTCGGGAGCACATGCTCCAACAGGGTGCTCCCGCCAATTCTCCAGAAACTCCTCCTGAGAGAGTATACGTGCCCAGAGTTCCTTATCCAGTGCCTCCAAAGAAAACTCGGAAGGATTTGGAAAATGCTAAGTATAGGGAGATGTTGAAAGACTTAATGGTGAAGCTTCCTTTGGTTGATGCAGTGCAGATGGTACCAGCCCTAAAGAGGTACATGAAAGAGCTAGTGGCTGGAAAGGCTGCTGAAGAAGAGAGTGTGATGATGGTAACAAGGGAATGCAGTGCAATACTCCAAAACAAGGTGTTGGCAAAGAAGGGTGATCCAGGAAGATTCGTGATCTCGGTTAAAATAGGGCCAACGACCTTTGCTTGCTCTCTTTGTGACTTAGGATTAAGCGTCAATCTGATGTCATACTCCGTGGCAAAACGCTTGGGATTCACGAAATTCAAGCCTACCAAAATATCATTGGTGTTCGCTGACAGGTCAACAAAGCTACCAGTTGGGATAATTGAGGATTTGCATGTTCGAATAGGAGATACAATCATCCCAGCAGACTTCGTGGTTCTGGAGTTAGATGAAGAACCAAGAGACCCGCTGATCTTGGGGCGTGCATTCTTATGTACAGCACGCGCAATTATAGATGTCGAAGAAGGGGTTGTCGATCTTCGGTTGGGAGACATGCTGGTAAGGTTCGAAATGAACAAGCTCCTCAAGAAGCCAATGATGGATGGACAAACATTCGTGGTTCGCGATGGTTCAGAGATAGCTGAGGAGGTAGCTGAGGAATTATTGGCGGATGACCCATTGGAAGTAGCCTTGACTAAGGTTGAAGGTGAGCACGGTTTTCTGAGTGCAGACTCCGATGGTTTTGCAAAAATGCTAGATTCAAGCCACGTGGTAGAGAAGATAGTTGCATATATGAGTCTGGAAGAGGACGAAAAGGCGACAGAAAAAAATTTGACGGGAGCACATGCTCTAAAACAGCGAGCACATGCTCCAGCCGATTCGATTAACTGCGCTTGGAGCGAGCTGAAAGCTCCACAGCCCGAGCTTAAGACCCTTCCAGCTGGGCTCAGGGTTTTGCAAAGGTGTGAGGAGAAACACCTTGTTCTAAATTGGGAGAAGTACCACTTCATGGTACGAGATGGGATAGTGCTTGGACACAAGATATCTGAAAAAGGCATTGAAGTAGACAAGGCGAAGATTGAGGTGATTATGAGCTTGCAGCCACCGAATTCGGTAAAAGGGATCCGCAGTTTTCTGGGACATGCTGGTTTCTATCGCCGTTTCATCAAGGATTTTTCCAAGACTGCTAGGCCTCTCACGAGATTATTGTGTAAGAAGGTGAAGTTTGAGTTCGATGATGCTTGCTTAGAGGCCTTTCACACTATTAAGGGTGCTTTGGTTAGCGCTCCGATTGTTCAGCCACCCAATTGGGACTTGCCTTTTGAAGTCATGACGGATGCGAGTGATTTTGCTGTAGGGGCTGTGTTAGGCCAGAGAATAGACAAGAAATTACATGTTGTCTATTATGTTAGTCGAACTATGGATGAAGCGCAGTGCAAGTACGCCACAACCGAAAAGGAACTCCTAGCCATTGTTTTCGCTTTTGAGAAGTTTCGTTCATATCTTGTGGGTTCAAAAGTGATTGTCCATACTAACCATGCCGCCTTGAAATACTTGTTAACCAAGAAGGATGCCAAGCCTAGACTTTTGAGATGGATCCTATTGTTGCAAGAGTTCGATTTGGAGATTAAGGACAAGAAAGGGGCTGAAAATGGCGTGGCAGATCATTTGTCCAGAATGAGTATTGAAGAGAAAACACCTATGGATGATAGTCTGCCCGGTGAAGCAGTTTATGCAATCAGTATTGGTATCGTAGGCGAGCACCCGGAGGAGCACCCGCTCGGAGCACATGCTCCAGAATGTTTCTTCAGTTCGATTAAAAGGGGACACCAACCCAATTTTCCCTGGTTTGGAGAGATAGCCAACTTCTTAGCTGCTGAGAAGGAACCTGAAGATTACGTGGGAAACAAAAGAAGGAAATTCCTTAGAGACGTAAAAAGGTACTTTTGGGATGAACCGTTTTTGTATAAGCATTGTTCAGATGGGATATTCAGGAAATGTGTGGCCGAGGAAGAGATACCAGGTATCCTTTATCATTGCCATAGTTCACCATATGCTGGACACTTTGCCACTTTCAAGACGGTTTCAAAGGTTCTACAATCGGGTTTTTGGTGGCCTACGATGTTCCGAGATGCTCAGCGGTTTATATCTAGATGCGATGCCTGTCAGAGGCAAGGGAACATCAGCAAGCGAAGTGAAATGCCTCAGAACTTCATTCTGGAAGTTGAGGTTTTTGATGTGTGGGAGATTGATTTCATGGGACCATTCCCATCCTCCTATGGGAACGAATACATTTTGGTTGCGGTTGATTACGTTTCTAAATGGGTAGAGGCTTTGGCAAGCCCCACGAATGATGCTCGAGTGGTACTTAAGATGTTCAAATCCGTCATATTTCCAAGGTTTGGCGTGCCTAGAGTGGTAATTAGCGATGGAGGTTCTCACTTCATCAACAAAATCTTTGAAAACCTCCTAAGGAAAAATGGCGTGAAACATAAGGTATCCACTCCCTACCACCCTCAAACAAACGGTCAGGTTGAAATCTCAAACAGGGAAATCAAGAACATATTGCAAAAGACCGTGAGCATAACGAGGAAGGATTGGTCTAAGAAGCTAGATGATGCACTTTGGGCGTATAGAACCGCATACAAAACCCCTTTGGGCACTACACCGTTTCACTTGGTGTATGGTAAGGCATGACACCTCCCAGTTGAGTTAGAATACAAGGTTGCCTGGGTAGTGAAGATGCTCAACTTCGACCTCAAACCAGCAGTTCAGGCGAGAGCCAGCGCTTACAAAGGAAGAAGCGCAGAGCCGGCCAAGACGATCTGGACACTGCTACCTCGCGGTGAATTCTACCCACCATTGTTTTATCCATTGTTATTTTCTTTTTATTCGACTAATCTCTTTGACCTTTTTCACACCGAGACGGTGTGATTTATGTCCGGGGGAGCGGTCTGCTACTAATTTATTTTCTTTGTCTTTGTTTAGGTCCGAATCAGGTCTTCATTATTTCTTTTTATTTTCTTTTGATTGAGTCAGTTTGTTCGAGTCTAGTTGCTGTGTTTTCATTGAGTCAAAACTGTTAGGGAATTATGACCTTGATCTATTGGATTATTTTTGGACTTGAGATTACTTGTTATGACTCACAGATTGGTGGAGGTTCTGTTCCGAAAGATCATGGATGAATTAAACACTCCCCAAAGCTCCTTTCCATTGGGAAATAGGTTGAACCAAAGTTATCTCTAAGCTTTATTGAACTCTAATCTGATATTCAATTTCTTTCTCAGGGATTTTGACGTTCATTGGGGAAGACCTATTCGAGCCAAAATAGACCACGCAACTCTCCACAAAGTATGCTATTCCTCTCTCACTCCCTCTCGTTGAAGTAAAAGTAAAAAAAAAAAAAAAAAATGATGAAAAAAAAGAGAGAAAAGGAGAAGTTCAAAGCAACAAGCCGAAGTGAACCAAGGGATGATGCGTAGACCCGTGTATCTTTTGTGACCTCATGGAAAGCTTGTTGTAAGGGAAACTAAGAGTCGAAGTGAACCAAGGGATGATGCGTAGACCCGTGTATCTTTTGTGACCTCATGGAGATTTGTCCCACCGAATAAAGAAGAGCATTAGAAAAGTGATGGCTGTTAAGCATCGGCAAATGAAAACCGATGGCTGTAGAAAAATAAGAAAAATAAGCAAAATGATTGTGGTGTTGGAAGAGGAAAAGAGGGGAGAGGAAAGTTATATGGGAGAAGGTCTTTGGTTCGAAGAAGTTGGCACTCTTTGGATTTATTCCCCCTGGTAAGACCACCGCACTTTTTATTTCATTAATCTATGTAAGGAGATAGCAATGGGGATTCCGAAATTTCCTTTGGGTTGTGAGTAACTAAGGTTTGATGATTCTCATGGTTGAAAGGATCGTGTTCCAACACCTAGTGACGAGCCGTATGAAGTCTAGGTATCCCAATTAGCTAAGCGAGTTCCCGTGATTTTCAAACCTCTTCTCTGTTCTTTTTCCTAGTTTGTTTGAGGACAAACAAAGGTCTAAGTTCGGGGGAGTTGATATGTTAGGATTTTAGCTTATATTTACTAACCCTTTTTGAGTCTTTTTGTGTCTTTCGAGTCGTTTTTGAGTCTTATCAGGTTAGAATGAAGTCTTGGAGCATGGAATCGAATGGACTGGAGCTAATTGAGTTTCTGGAGCAGAAAAGGACGAAATCGCAGTTATAGAGCACAATCCAGACGCGAGCACCCAGTCCGGTTTCGGGAGCACGTGCTCGCCAGGGTGCTCCGAAGAATTATTAAGGGTTTCGACTTTTTACCTAATTTTGGACGTGCTGATGTGGCAAAAAGAAGGGAAGCCGCCAGGAGAAAAAGAAGAGAAGCACGAGCCCTAGGGGAGATTCATTCTATTTTTTCCATCGTTTTCTTCTTTTCCCTGTGACATCGTTTTTCTTTTTTCTCTGGATTTCTCATCAGACTTTGGAGATTTATTCTTGGTTCATGCTTGTAAGATTGAGAGGATCAGCCACTACTTTGTTTGAGAAGAATTCTAAACCTTATTCTATTTCAATATTATTCATGAATTCTTTTTTATCCATTGTTGTGATTTGTTCTTCCATGGCTGAGTAGTTCTCTTAACTAGATTAGGGTTTTCGATGGTATTCACGATTTGATAACTTGAGTACGAATAGGATCCGATTATTTACTGTCTTCGCCAATAGTTAGTCTTAATGCTTAGATTAAACTGATCACTTAATCTATGATCTTAGGTTAAACCTATTCATGAGAGTGTTTTAGGTTGCTAGAAAAGACATTGGTGAGCATTCATTCGTAGACAACGAGAGTTGGTGCGGTTGCTTGTGAACATATTGAATCAATACATTAATGCTTATCTTCATCCCTAAGTCCAAACGAGAGTTTAGGTATTTAGGCTGTTAGATAAAGAGTCTGGCGCCACGAGAGTGGGTCGTTCTTATTTTTATATTTGAGTTCTAGACTTGTGCTGAATTTAATCCTGAATAGTTTCTCAAGTTTCATCTCTGAATACCGGAGAAATATCCTAGTCTAGTGCCTTTTAATTATTGAATTTACATCGTTTTTACTTGCTTACAATTCTGTCACCAAAACAAACTCATATTTCGTCTTAGCTTTATTTTAAAATCTCACAAAATTATAGTGTAACCTTGGTCTCTGTGGATTCGATTTCTTTAATTCTATTGCGATTGTTTGTGCACTTGCAGTAATTTAATTGTGTTAAAACTCTGTGTATCAAAATGGGCAAGATGAGTTGGCACAAGCCATAGCTGAGATGAGAGCCGATATAGCTCGGAAATTTGGTGTAGTTGAAGAACGGCTCGGACATATCGAGCAACCTCCGAGAAGAGCACCACTGAGAAACGATCCGCCACCAAGAAATGTTCCACCGCCGAGACATCAGAATTTGGGTTCAGATGATGAGGGAGAGCCACCTGATACGAGAAGAAGAGACCAACGTGACTGAAGGTTTAGACAAGATCACATCAATCCTAAACTCACGCTGCCCACGTTTGCTGGCCGAGTAGATCCTGACGCTTACTTAGATTGGGAGAAGCGTATGGACCGAATTTTTTAGAGCTATGAGTATAGTGAGCCGAAGAAGGTAGCAGTAGTAACAGCACAACTCACCAATCACGCATTATCTTGGTGGGACAGAGAAGTTTCCGAGAGAAGACGGAACCAGTATGGCCAAATCGATACATGGGCCGAAATGAAGTTTTCCTTCAAGGGAAGATATGTTCTGCCTCACTTTCACCGAGAGATCCAGAGGAGATTCAGAAGGTTGACTCAAGGCAGTAAGTCAGTGGAAGAGTATTACGACGAGTTTGAGACACTCAAGAACTGTCTCGAGCTAGACGACTCGGAAGAGTCACTAATGGCACAATTTGTCGACAGGTTACAAGACCGTATTGCTCAGAAGGTAGAGTTGCATCCTTACCACTAGATGGATGAGTTAGTACATTTAGCAGTTCAGATAGAGCAACAAGAGAAGCGCAAGGCTAAATCAAAACCGAAGAATACACCACCGTGGACTGCACAAAACAACAATCGGTTTCAACAACAAGACCGAGCTAAATCTGTTGAGGTTGATTCGAGACTCAAGGAAAAGGTTTCTGAGGGTTTCAAGAGTCCTAGAGCTGAGACGAGTAGGTCTACTCAATAACCTACACGTAACCGCGACATCATATGCTTCAAGTGTCAAGGTAGAGGGTATATGACCCGAGAGTGTCCCAACGCCAAGATCATGATCCTTACGAAAGATGGAGGTTACGAGACCCAAGATGAGACCGAGGAAGATGATGATGGTTCTATGATGATGTTGAATATCCGGAGAGAGGAGATGTTCTTATGATGAGACGGATATTGAACACGGCCATCGTACCCGACGAAACGGCCCAACGAGAGAATATTTTTCACACCAAGTGTTTAGTAGAAGGCAAGACGCGTAGTTTGATCATCGATGGAGGATCGTGTACCAATGCTGCAAGTTCTTACATGACTGACAAGATACGGTTCAAGAAAGACAAGCACCCGCAGCCGTATAAATTGAGATGGCTCAACGATAAGTCCGAATTGAAGATTAACGAGCAAGTGAAGATATCTTTCAGTATTGGGAGATACCAAGACCAAGTAACGTGTGATGTGGTCCCTATGCAAGCCGGACACATTCTGTTAGGACGTTCATGGCAGTTCGACAAAGAGGCCATTCATCACGGTCGGACCAATTTCTACTATTTCACGCATAACAAGCGTAAAGTGACTCTAGCTCCACTTGAGCCATCCGAAATTCAAGCCATGCAAACCAAGATGGCTAAAGATGCTAAGAAGGTCCAGAGTAGCTTTTTTGCCAAGTCAAGTCATATCAACAAGGCGCTACACTCAAGACAAGACGTGTTGCTCCTAGTTTACAAAGAAGCTCTATCCGCCGCTAAGGAAATCACCGTGTTACCTATAGAGATCCAAGGAGTTCTAGATCAATTCAAGGACATATTTCCAGATAAGATACCACTAGGATTACCACCACTAAGAGGAGTCAAGCGTCAGATTGACTTAGTACCCAAAGCTGCCTTACCGAACCGACCCGCATACCGAGTTAGTCCGACAGAAGCACAAGAGCTCGAATGACAAGTTCAAGAGCTTATGGCTAAGGGCTACGTGAGAGAAAGCCTTAGTCTTTGTGCTGTACTAGTGCTATTAGTGCCCAAGAACGATGGCACATAGAGGATGTGTGTCGATTGTAGAGCTATCAACAATATTACGATAAAGTATCGACATCCGATACCAAGGCTCGATGACATATTGGATGAGCTGAGTGGATCAACTATCTTCTCCAAAGTTGATCTAAAAAGTGGGTATCATCAAGTAAGAATGAGAAAAGGCGATGAGTGGAAGACTGCCTTCAAGACGAAACAAGGCCTTTACGAGTGGCTTGTTATGCCTTTCGGCCTATCCATTGCACCAAACACCTTCATGCGACTTATGAACCAAGTTTTGCGTTTCTATATCAGTAAATTTTTCGTAGTATACTTTGATGATATTCTCATTTATAGTAGGAGCTTGGCTGAGCATGTTAAACACTTAGAATTAGTGTTACAAACGCTTCGAAAGGAAGGCTTTTACGCCAACCTACCGAAGTGCATCTTTTGTACTAATAAGTTGGTTTTCTTAGGCTTCGTAGTGAGCTCACAAGGACTACAAGTTGGACCAAGAAAATATCAAAGCCATCGAGGAATGGCCTACACCAACTAGCATCGGACATGTCCGAAGTTTGCACGGTCTCACGAGCTTTTACCGGTGTTTTGTTCGAGATTTTAGCATCATAACTGCTCCACTAATGGCTATTATCAAGAAAGACATGTCATTTCAGTGGGGAGATGCCACCTTTAAGACACTCAAAGACCGACTGACTCATGCACCGGTTTTAGTTTTACCTAACTTTGAACAAACTTTTGAGATTGAGTGTGATGCCTCAGGTGTAGGTATTGGAGCTGTCTTGACTCAAGGAGGGAGACCCGTAGCCTACTTCAGTGAGAAACTCAGTGGCCCGAACCTCAACTACCCCATGTATGACAAAAAGTTGTACGCATTGGTCCGATCGCTAGAAACCTGGCAGCATTACCTTCTTGCGAAAGAGTTTATGATTCACACCGATCACGAAACTCTCAAACACCTCCGAGGTCAGACCACACTAAAGAAGAGGCATGCAAGATGGTTAGAGTTCGTGGACACGTTCACATATGTCATCAAATATAAGAAAGGCAAAGATAATGTGGTCGCAGATGCTTTATCACGGCGTCACGCCCTTATATCGACCATGGATGCTAAGGTGTTCGGTTTTGAGCACATTAAAGATCAATATGCTGAGGACCTTGGAGAGACCTATGCTCAGTGCCAAAAGGGGGGAATTGGATCCTACTACTTAGAAAACGGTTTTCTTTTCCGAGACAAGCGGCTTTGCATTCTGATATGTCTGCATTTTATATGGTTTTAGCTTGCATTATTCATTCGTTTAGACATGTTATTTGACCTGTTCTTGTCATTTATTTATAGTTTTACACACTTAGAGTGTTTTGCATTAGGTTTGCATACATCTTGCATATTTGGCTTGTTACAGGTACTTTCAGGCTATTCTGGAGAAGTTAGACTCGAAGCTGTCCTGGACGTCATACTCTGGCCTGTAGGGTCGAGTCAAGGGGTCGAGCTGAGGCGAAAGGTGGCATCTTTGAGATTTTTGGCCGAGCTCGAGCACACCTGCTCGAGCTCCATGATCGAGCCCAACACAAAAGAGAAGTCTTGGAAATTTCAAGTCTGACTCGAGCCCATAGGGTCGAGTAGGAGGCTCGAGCTCAACACACAAAAATGCAATCATGATCTCATCAGCTCGAGCACAGCACTCGACCTACACAGGGTCGAGTTGGACCTTACCTTGCGCCTTTTTACCATTTTACCCATGACGTTTTAGGGTTTTTAAGACTTAGTATAAATACCTAATGTGGGATTAAGACTTCTAAGTTTTGTTTTATGCCTAATTTTCGAGTTTTTCTGTTTGTTCTTCATTGTTCTTGATTTCCAGACTTTGTAATTTGATTTCTGCTTGTTATTTTGAGTTGATTTCTTCTGTTCTATCATTTCTCTATCTATCTCTATCATCTATGCAAGTTTTTATGATTTCTGGGTTTGTGATTATGTTGTTCTTCATGATTTCTGAGTAGTCATTAGGGTTCTTGAGGATGGGTTAGATTATTGTGGAATCTTAGTCTCCTAGGTGGTTTAAGAGTTGATTGTTTAATTTCCCTTCTAAATCAGTGTTCTTAATGCTAATTTCTCTCTGATCAATTGAGATTAGAACTTAGGTGTTTTTCCACCTAGAAGGTGTTTGATAAAATGCTTGAATGAACTGATGTTAGAGATTTGCATACCTAGCCTAGGAGACTAAGTAGAGTTCATAAACTTTGCATTCTAGAATTGGTAACTTGGACATTGAGGTCATTTGTTACAATCTGCAAGTTTTGGTTCTGAATCCCCACTTTCAAACCTCTTCTCCATTTTTATTCTTCTGTTTGCTTGAGGGCAAGCGAAGACTAAGTTTGGGGGAGTTGATATGTCTACATTTTATATGGTTTTAGCTTGCATTATTCATTCATTTAGACATGTTATTTGACCTGTTCTTGTCATTTATTTATAGTTTTGCATACTTAGAGTGTTTTGCATTAGGTTTGCATACATCTTGCATATTTGGCTTGTTACAGGTACTTTCAGGCGATTCTGGAGAAGTTAGACTCGAATCTGTCCTGGACGTCAGACTCTGGCCTGTAGGGTCGAGTAGGAGGGTCGAGCTAAGGCAGGAGATGGTGCAAAAGCAGACTCTGGCCTGTAGGGTCGAGTCAAGGGGTCGAGCTAAGGCAGGAGATGGTGCAGAAGCAGACTCTGGCCTGGAGGGTCGAGTCAAGGGGTCGAGCTGAGGCGAAAGGTGGCATCTTTGAGATTTTTGGCCGAGCTCTATCACGCCTGCTCGAGCTCCATAATCGAGCCCAACACAAAAGAGGAGTCTTGGAAATTTCAAGTCTGACTCGAGCCCATAGGGTCGAGTAGGAGGCTCGAACTCAACACACAAAAATGCAATCTTGATCTCATCAGCTCGACCACAGCACTCGACCACCACAGGGTCGAGTTGGACCTTACCTTGCGCGTGTTTACCATTTTGCCCATGACGTTTTAGGGTTTTTAAGACTTAGTATAAATACCTAATGTGGGATTAAGACTTAAAAGCTTAGTTTTATGCCTAATTTTTTGAGTTTTCCTTCTATTCTTCATTGTTCTTGATTTCTAGACTTTGTAATTTGGTTTCTACTTGTTATTTTTAGTTAATTCCTTCTGTTCTATCTTTTCTCTATCTGTTTCTTTCATCTATGCAAGTTTCTATGATTTCTGGGTTTGTGATTATGTTATTCTTCATGATTTCTGAGTAGTCATTAGGGTTCTTAAGGATGGGTTAGATTAGTGTAGAATCTTAGTCTCCTAGGTGGTTTAAGAGTTGATTGTTTAAATTCCCTTCTAAATCAGTGTTCTTAATGCTAATTTCTCTCTGATCAATTGAGATTAGAACTTAGGTGTTTTTCCACCCAGAAGGTGTTTGATAAAATGCTTGAATGAACTGATGTTAGAGATTTGCATACCTAGCCTAAGGGATTAGATGTCTAGGGTGTTTATTGACAATATTGAACTGATTCTTATTGCCTGCTAGGGTAGATTTCGCCAAGGGATTGGGTCTGGAACTGGCCTAGCTTGAGGTTACTTATCACGGAAGTGGACTTAACTGGTTGTGATGTTTAATGTCTAGGGAATAGCTTGATTGAGTTTTGTTAGACCACCTGGGTAGGCTAAGGAGATACACTGAATCGATTACCCCATCCTTAGGAACTTCTCTTGCATTGATTAAATTTTCGTCTAGTCCTATACACTGTTTCTGCTATTGCCTTGTTTCCGTTAGTCTTTGAATTGATTCGCCTTAGCTTCTATTTTTAATTTCTGTCTAGGTTGTTAGAGTCCTATACGCTCTTGTTTGGCTTGACTAGAATGGTTTGATCTCATCCTTTTTGGTTAATATCTTCACCCTTATGGATTGACACCTTACTATACTACAACGAAATCTTGGTCTAGTAAGAAATAAATTTATATAAATTTGGCGCCGTTGCCATTTGGGTGTTGTTTGTTACATTCAGGATTTCAAATCGTTCTAGATCAAGTTCTTTTCTATACACTCTGTTACTCACTTTGATTTTCTTTTTCTGTCTTTGGTTTGCAGGACGTTTCTTGACTCGAGGTCCCCAACTCGACCCTTGCAGCTCGAGTCTGCCTCTCTCGCCCACGTCTGCTCGAGCTAGTGCATCGAGTCTGCCTCCCCCTGCATGCACACGTGATCTAAAGGCAGTCAGAACCTCATCCGATACATTGATAATATTCACAAGTTACCGCAACAGTTGAGAGAGCCGAGTGAACTTCTCAACATAGATCTCCAAGATCCAATAAATATGGCTGATCATATTCCACCACCACAGCCTGAACATGTGCCTCCTCAGCGAAAACCCCGTCTGATAGGTGCAGGCGACGCTCCTAATACTCATACCAATAGACAAGGGATTGTCCCTCCTACGGTCCAGAACAACAATTTTGAGATCAAGAGCAGCTTGATCGCTATGGTGCAGAACAACAAGTTTCATGGACTGCCTATGGAGGACCTTCTTGATCATCTAGATGAGTTAGATAGGCTATGCAGCCTTACCAAGATCAATGGGGTCAGTGAAGATGGTTTCAAGCTAAGGCTCTTTCCCTTCTCTCTTGGTGACAGAGCCCATCACTGGGAAAAGACTCTACCCCATGGATCCATCACTTCCTGGGATGACTGCAAGAAAGCCTTCCTTGCTAAGTTCTTCTCCAATGCCAGGACAGCGCGCTTGAGGAATGAAATCTCTGGATTTACACAGAAGGATGGTGAAAGTTTCTGCGAATGCTGGGAGTGCTTCAAGGGCTACACTACTCAATGCACTCACCACGGTTTCAGCAATGAGTCACTCCTTAGCACTCTCTACAGAGGCGTTCTCCCAAAGGTCCGCATGCTTCTCGATACCGCCAATAATGGTAACTTCCTCAACCAAGACGTTGATGCTGGCTGGGCACTTGTGGAGAACCTAGCACAATCTGATGGTAACTACACTGCTGAGTATGATAGGAGTGTCTGGCCAAGTGTTGCTACGGATGATCAGACTAGGGCCATCAAGGCCTTGACTGCTAAGTTGGATCAACTGCTACAGCAAAAGAAACAAGTCCACTTTGCTTCTGAGGATACAGTTTTTCAGGTTTAAGATGGGGAGGATGATGGTCTAGAGGAGGTCAGCTATGTGCAGAATCAGGGTCAGTACAACAAATGTTTCATCAACTACAAGAACAACCCGAATCTGTCCTACACGAGTACCAACGTTGCTAACCCTCAAGATCAGGTCTACCCACCTCAGCAACAACCTCAGTCCAAGCCTTTCGTTCCCTACAATCCACAACAGAACTATGCTCCTAAACCGCCTTTTCAGAGTCATCACCAACACCAGGAAACCCCATGTCCCCCACCCAGTTTTCCGTCTCACAACGCTCAACAGACAAACGCCTTGCTGCAGCAACTCCTACAGGGTCAAGCAGCTGGTGCACTTGACACAGCCAAGAAGTTTGGTGAACTTAAAACCCAGATGGACGACACCTACAATGATCTTAACAGCAAGATTGAGTCTCTCCAGTCCAAGATTCGTTCCATCGAGGGCAAGATAGCTTCATCCTCTAACACTTCCCAACTCCCAGGTAAAGTGGTCCAGAACCTTAAGGACTACGCTCACATCAATGCCATCACTTTGCGGAGTGGGAAGGAGTTACCTGAGAGGGAAGGATCTCCTGCAATCACTGCGGATAGTGAGGATCAAGATGGGGAGGATTTGGTTCCCAAAAACGACCAAGACAAGACTTCCACGCCTGCTGGAGCACCCCAACTCGACCAGAATAGTCAAGACAGTCTACCTCCTGCACCTAAATCTGTGATTTCAGAGGAAAAGAAGGCATCCTATGTCCCTCCTCCCTACAAGCCCAAATTGCCTTTCCCAAAGAGGTTTAAGAAGGACTTAATGGAGAAACATAAACAAATCTTTGATAAGCATATCAAAGAAGCTGAGATCAGGTTGCCTCTCATTGATGCCTTCTCCATGGTACCTGCCTATCAGAAGTTTTTGAAGGATGCAGTAGCTGAGAAAGACAAGAAGGTTCAGGGTATGGTTGTCCTATCAGAGGAGTGTAGCGCCATCATTTAGAAGAGAGTCGTCAAAGAGAAGTTAGGCGACCCGAGTTCTTTCACTTTACCGTGCTCTCTAGGTCCATTAGTTTTCAAGAAATCTCTCTGTGATCTTGGAGCATCTATCAGTCTTATGCCACTCTCGGTCGCAAGGAAGCTAGGATTCAGCAACTATAAGTCCTGCAACATCTCTCTGGTGCTTGCAGACAGATCAATTAGGACTCCTCATGGTATGCTAGCAAATCTTCCTCTGATGGTTGGTACAGTGGAGATACCTACAGATTTTATAGTTCTTGAAATGGATGAAGAACCAAGAGATCCTCTGATTCTGGGAAGACCCTTCCTTGCTACAGCCGGTGCAGTCATTGATGTCCGAAAAGGGAAGATCGATCTCAATCTTGGGACAGATCTCAAAATGACATTTGATGTCAAGGAGACTATGAGAAAGCCAGAAATAGAAGGACAAGTCTTCTATGTTGAGGTAATGGACAAGCTTGCTGATGAGCTTCTGGAGGAGCTTAATCAAGATGATCACCTTCAGACTGCCTTAACCAAGAGTAGTGAAGATGGGTATCTACATGCTGAGACTTTGGGGTATGATATGATTTTGGACTCACATAAGATCATGGAAAAATCAGAAGGGTTTGAGGAGCTGATAGGGGTCAACACAGAAATTCTAGCTGACTAGGATACTGAGCTCGACCATGCAGCTCGAGCTAAGATACCCAAGACGTCAGACTCGACCCAGCAGATCGAGTCTAACGTCGAGCCAGACTCCTCTGCAGCAGATGACTGGTCAGAACTCCGGGCACCTAAGGTAGATCTCAAACCTCTTCCTTCTGGGCTAAGGTACGCCTTTCTTGGACCAAACTCTACTTACCCAATCATAGTAAATGACATGCTTAGTGATGATGAGGTGCATTTGCTATTGACTGAGTTAAGAAAATTTAGAAAGGCTATAGGTTATTCTCTGGATGACATTAAGGGAATTTCACCTAGCTTGTGCACTCACAGAATTCATTTGGAAAACGAATCATATGCTAGCATTGAGCCTCAGAGAAGATTGAACCCAAACCTCAAGAAAGTTGTTAAAAAAGAAATTCTTAAGTTGTTAGGGGCAGGAATCATATATCCTATATCAGATAGTACTTGGATTTCTCTTGTGCATTGTGTGCCTAAGAAAGGGGGTATGACTGTGATTAGAAATGATAAGGATGAATTGATACCTACTAGGACTGTAACAGGACATAGGATGTGTATTGACTATAGGAAATTGAATGCTGCTTCTAGGAAAGATCATTTCCCTTTGCCATTCATTGACCAGATGCTAGAGAGGTTAGCTAATCATCCTTACTACTGTTTTCTAGATGGGTACAGTGGGTTCTTTCAAATTCCAATTCATCCTAATGATCAAGAAAAAACCACCTTTACTTGCCCTTATGGAACTTTTGCATATAGGAGAATGCCTTTTGGTCTTTGCAACGCACCTGCTACATTTCAACGATGCATGACTTCTATATTCTCGGATTTAATTGAGGAGACTGTGGAGGTATTCATGGATGACTTTTCCGTGTATGGCTCCTCTTTCTCCTCCTGTCTTTTGAACCTTTGCAGGGTACTTACTAGGTGTGAAGAGACAAATCTGGTGCTCAATTGGGAGAAATGCCACTTCATGGTCAGAGAAGGGATTGTGTTGGGTCACAGAATTTTTGAGAAGGGTATAGAGGTGGACAAGGCCAAGGTTGATGTGATGATGCAGCTGCAGCCGCCAAAAAACGTCAAAGACATCAGGAGCTTCCTTGGGCATGCTGGGTTTTACAGAAGGTTCATTAAGGACTTCTCGAGGATAGCCAGACCACTAACAAGGCTGTTGTGCAAGGAGCAAGAGTTCCTGTTTGATACAGAATGTTTGAAGGCTTTCCAGCTCATTAAGGAAGCCTTAGTTACTACTCCAATAGTCCAAGCACCAAACTGGGACTATCCATTTGAGATCATGTGTGATGCATCGGACTATGCTGGAGGAGCCGTACTGGGCCAAAGGATTGAGAAGAAGCTGCATGTGATCTTCTATGCAAGCAGGACGCTTGATGATGCTCAAGGAAGATATGCTACAACAGAGAAGGAGTTGCTGGTTGTAGTCTTTGCTTTCGAGAAATTCAGAAGCTATCTGGTTGGGTCTAAGGTGATAGTCTATACTGATCATGCAGCACTAAGGCATATCTATGCCAAGAAGGACACTAAGCCAAGATTGCTCAGATGGATACTCCTTCTTCAAGAGTTTGACATGGAGATTGTTGATAAGAAGGGTATAGAGAATGGTGTGGCCGATCACTTATCAAGGATGAGGATAGATGATGCAGCACCTGTTGATGACACCATGCCTGACGAGAGACTCCTAGATGCTGTTTCTGTGATAGGAGTGAAGGACATACCTTGGTATTCAGATCTGGCCAATTTCCTTGCATGTGGTGAGTTACCTGATGATCTTGATGCTTACAGAAAAAAGAAGTTTCTGAGAGATGTCAACCACTACTACTAGGACGAGCCCTTCCTTTACAAGAGGGGTTCAGATGGTATGTTCAGGAGATATATAGCACAAGACGAGGTTCAGGGTGTGCTAGAGCACTGTCACGGCTCTGCCTATGGAGGACATTTTGCTACATTCAAGACTGTTCAGAAAGTGCTGCAAGCAGGTTTATGGTGGCCTACAATGTTCAGAGATGCTCAAGCCTTCATCACTAAGTGTGATCCCTGCCAGAGAATGGGCAACATCAGCAGAAGGAATGAGATGCCACAAAATCCGATTTTGGAAGTGGAAGTGTTTGATGTTTGGAGGATTGATTTCATGGGTCCTTTCAACCCACCTTCTTCTGGGAACAGCTACATCTTAGTAGCTGTTGATTATGTCTTGAAATGGGTTGAAGCCATAGCTTGCCTTAGCAATGATGCAAAGGTGGTCCTGAAGATGTTTGAGAGCATCATTTTCCCCAGATTTGGTTTTGTTATTAGTGATGGGGGATCTCACTTCATCAACAAGCTCTTTGAGAATCTTCTGAAGAAACATGGGGTCAAGCACAAGGTAGCTACACCATATCACCCCCAGACTAGTGGTCAAGTGGAGGTGTCTAACAAGCAGATCAAAGCCATCTTGGCTAGAGTAGTGGACGCTTCAAAGAGAGATTGGTCTGCTAAGCTTGATGAGACTCTCTGGGCTTACAGAACTGCATTCAAAACCCCTATTGGGAGAACACCATTCCAGCTCCTTTATGGCAAGGCTTGTCATCTACCTGTTGAGGTTGAGTATAAGGCATTATGGGCAACAAAGCTTCTGAATTTAGATATCAAGCCTGCCCAGGAAAAGAGAGTATTGGACCTGCATGAGCTGGAAGAGATCAGGCTGGATGCTTATGAAAGTTCTAAGATCTACAAAGAGAGGACCAAAGCATTCCATGACAAGAGGATCTTGCCCAAAGAATTCAAGGCTGGTGATCAAGTCCTCCTTTTCAACTCCAGACTCAAGCTGTTTCCGGGAAAGCTCAAGTCTAGATGGTCTGGGCCGTTCTCCATCAAAGAAGTCTCGCCTTACGGAGCAGTCACCTTATCGGGAAAGGGCAGAAACGAATTCACTGTGAACGGGAAAAGGCTCAAGCCCTATCTAGCCAATGCCGTCATTCCAGAAGGAACTTCGATTCCTCTGGATGAACCTTCCACCGCCTAAGCGAAACAGGAAGTCAAGCTTAGTGACTATAAACAAGCTCACTTGGGAGGAAGTTCCATGTCTATCTCTGTACATATTTCTTTGTTTTAGTTTTTAAAACGTCAAATAAGTGTGTTAAGCTGTTTGATTTTGTCTTGATAGTGTGATTTCAGGAAAGTATGAGAAGTGAATCATGAAAAGGAGGCAAAAACGCACAGGAAAGGGCTGACTCGAGCATCAAACTTGAGCCCTAGGCTCGAGCCATATGAGAGAAATTTCAAAATTCAAATTTTGACAGGTGGACCTAGCTCGACCCTACCAGGTCGAGTCCGAGGCTCGAGTCAAAAGTGTCAGGACGGGTCAGAAGTGTGTCAGACTGTACTCGACCCTACCTGGTCGAGTCAGAACCTCGAGTCAGTGTGTCAGGCCGTGTCGGACGTCAGCTCGACCCCACATGGTCGAGTGGTCGGATCGAGTCAACACCTTCGATGCAGGATCTTTTGGTTCGAGAAGCTCACGGTGGAGGCTCATGGGACATTTCAGAGTAGACAAGACTTTCATCACCCTCAAAGAGCACTTCTATTGGCAACATATCAAGCGAGATGTCGAGCGCCATTACGCCAAGTGCATCGTTTGCCTTAAGGCAAAATCCAAGTTACATCCTCACGGTCTTTACATGTCTTTTGTATCTAATGCTCCTCGGGAGGATATTTCTATGGATTTTGTGCTAGGTTTGCCAAACATACAACACAAAGATTCGATCTTCGTTGTTGTAGACTGGTTCTCGAAGATGGCTTACTTTATTCCGTGCAACAAGACTAACGATGCATCTCAAACCGCTAACTTGTTCTTCAAGGAGGTGGTACGTCTACACGGATTACCGAGGACCATTGTGTTGGACCGAGACACAAAATTTCTAAGCCACTTTTGGAGGACCCTATGAAAGAAGCTCGGCACCAAGCTTCTCTTCTCTACCATGTATCACCCTCAAACCGATGGTCAAACGGAAGTGGTAAACCGGACTTTGTCTAGTCTACTTTGGGCTAGTATCGATAAAAACTTAAAGAATTGGGTTGAGTGTTTACTTTTAGTTGAATTCGCTTATAACCATGTTACTCACTCTTCTTCTAAGTTCTCTTTTTTCGAGGTTGTGTACGGTTTTAACCCTAGGACCCCCATGGAATTCACGCCATTACCATTACTAAAGGCGAACCAAGTTAGTATCGATGGGATCACCAAAGCCGAGAAAGTCAAGAAGATTCACGAGAAGGTTAAGGAGAACCTCGACAAAAGAAACGAGCAAATCAAACACCAACGAGACAAAAGACGCAAGAAGGTGTAGTTTGCACCTGGAGAGTGGGTTTGGCTTCACATGCGACCCGAGAGGTTTCCAAACAAGCAGAGTTCTAAACTAGCCCCAAGAGGAGACGGCCCGTTCAAGATCGCTGAGAAGATCAACGACAATGTTTACCGTCTTAAGTTGTTCGGTGAGTTCCAATTTAGCCCAATGTTTAATGTTACTGATTTATCTCATTTTAATGTAGGTGACTCGGACATGACGGAAGGACCTTTTCAAGAAAGGGAGAATGATGTGGACATCCAAACGAAACCAGCCCAATCAGTGGAGATCCCAGCACTTCGAGGAGCACCAATGACACGGTCCAGAACCAAGAGTCTCAAAGGGCTTACCAAAGCCATTGGTCTTTTTCTCGATACAGACCTAACAGACGTGACCAAGGAGAATATCGAGCCAATGGCATTCCCATGCACCACCGATGATCAAGAAGCATCCACGGATGTTTTTGGAGCCGAAAAAAGCCACGCTGCTCCTCAGAATGTTTCATGCTCGCACACAACCGAGACTTTACTCTTTGTCCTCTTGCTAGCATGATCGAGGCGTAAAGACATCACTAGGAATTGTACTCTTTCCTACCCTTAGGTTTCCCATATGGTTTTACTAAGGAATGTTTTAACGAGCCAACAACCTAGTGGTGCAAAATGGCCTCAAAGACATCCTTTGAGGGCCGAATTAACTAGAAGCCCATACCATACCTTCTAGTTTGATTCCAGCATTCTAAGGGAGTATTTGAAGTCCATTTAGGCCCATGAAGATGTCGCACAAGTCACCAAGATACGTCACTTATGTTTTTAGGCGTTTTGCCTTGTCATTTTAATGAACTTTCCTTTTTCGAGTTTTTTCTTTTTTTGTTTTGGGAAACCTTTTGGCCATGTTGTAAGGCCACGTTTTCTTTGTGTTTTGACATGGATATTAACCTAGACGAGCCCTATATAAGGAGAAACTCGCAACCCTAAGAGGGTAGACTTTGAATAATCGAAAACCCTATATCGCTAAAGCCGTCGCCGCTTAAGCTCTCTTATTCTTTCTTCTTGTTTGTGTGAATTTGAGCAAGAGTAGAATGTCCAAGCTGTATAACAAGTCCTCTCACACCTCGTGTGGTTGTTTATCGATCCATTGGCCCACGCCAAACCTCACGTTTCTCACCCTTGTTCATCGATCGCGCCGCACGGTCCATCAGATTGCATACACCGTCAAGAGTGGTCTCCATCAACAGCAGGTTCACATCTTGAACTATCGATGATGCCACTTTGGGTTGATCTGTTCAATGTCCCAAATAACTTATTCTCAGAGAAGGGTTTGAGTTTCCTTGGGGGCTTATCGGTGATGCTTGGAAATTGCATCCAAATACGGAGCGATGTCTCCGTCTCGATGTGGCCCGTATCCTGGTTATTGTTAACTTGGAAAAACCGCTGCCAAAGGTTGTCAAATTGAAGGAATACCCAGACAGACCAATATGTGTTGCCTACTTATGGCTCTTTGATAGGACTCATAATTGCATCTTTTTATGCACTATAATAAGTTAGTTTTGAGCTTTATAACTAACAATTAGTGTAGTTCTAGTGTGTTTGCATGTGTTTATATGTTTCGAGGTACTTGGAGCTAAAACTTGATGTTTATAGTGTTTCTGGAACCTGCAAGAACATATGGAAGAGTTGGCACCATTTGGATCATGCACATTCGGAGAAGGATTTCAGAAAATCGAAGAGCACCAGAATCGACCTGTAGGGGTCGATATTGAATACGAAGAATTTACTGAGAAAACTCGTAAAGATTGCATCGACAATCAGAGAAGGAGAGCCATAATCGACCCAAGATCGACCAATCAAAGTCGATTTTGACGTCCGAGAAAGCTGAGAAATTTCCTACGTGGCAAGACATGATTCAGGCAACTTGTCATCTCGAGTTTTAAGTTTCCAGAAACAAGATAAGGACGAAATGGAATATTCTAAGAATCTCTAGGACTAAATAATCACTTTGTAATCTCACTAGAAAACACAACTTTGAATAGAGAACTTTTGTAGCCACCACTTCTAAAAACCCTAATAAAGAGTTCTTTCTTTTTTACTTCTTTTCTTCTGTTGTAGAGTAGATCTTTTAGACACTAGGGTGGTGGTCGATGATGGGATCTATTTTAGGATTTAATATATGTTTGATTGTTTTTAATCGATCTAGCTATCTTTCTATGCACCTTAGTGCTAAGTATTCTCTTATGGGAGATGCTTAAGTGTATAACCGAATCCAGTAGGTGTGGTTATACTATTAGAGATTCTCTGCGCCACAAGAGTGGGTAGAGATCTCAGATCTACATAGTTGGGAGTATTAGCTATAGTCGAGTTTGTTGTTTGATAGAGTAAATATTGATCTAGCCCTTATCAAGTTAGATTAAGAATTTAGAGATTCGTCGCCACGAGAGTGAGCTGTATTCTAGAAATAGATCTATTATTCACTTTGTGTACCTTTTCCAAAAGTCTAGGAATACTTAGTATTCGATGATGGGATTGTATGAAATGCACGTTCATGTTACTGACAAAGCTGGTGTGGTCTCTACATCCTCGAGTGACATTGATGATTCTTCTCCGATCAACAAAATTCAACCTACAGCGGTAACTTCTCCAAAGAAGAAGGACCAGACGCGTAGCTGAAAAAAGCCTATGAAAAAGCCTTTGGTAAAGAAACAAGTTATCTCTCGAGGCAAGCAGAATGATGGCCCCTCTTCAACTACTATGAATAAGGCTTCCGTTAGGAAGCACTAATTCTCCATGACATCGATTTTTGTGTGGAACACCCGTGGATTTAATAAAACGCGCAAACATACAGCTGTTAAATCTTGGATTCTCTTTGCTAATCCCACCTTAGGCTGTTTACTAGAAACTTGAGTTCAAGAGGAAAATTCTCTCAGCATTATTCAGAATGTATTCTTTGGTTGGAGCTATGAAACTAACTACGATCATCACCGGTTTGGGCGGATTTGGTTGGTTTGTAATCACTCGGTTTCAGTCTCCATTCTCTACAAGAGTCCCCAAATCATCACTTGCCTTATCACATGCCCTAACGGGGAAACTTCTCTCTGCTCTTGTGTCTACGCTTTCAATTTTCAAGTTGATCATGTTACACTTTGGCATGAACTAATTACAAATAAACAATATTTTGTTTCAGGAAACACTCCGTGGATAGTTTTTGGCGACTTCAACGAAACTCTTTCTTCGTACGAACACTCTCAGCATCTCAGCTATATCGCTGACCAACCAGCTAATCCTATTTGGAAGAAGTTGGATCGCTTTTTGGTTAATAGTTTTTGGCTTTCTAAGTTCCAAGATTCCTCTGCTACGTTCGAGACCAGTTGTATTTCAGATCATACTCGAAGCTTGGTTCACATGGAACCTCCAACTCCTGCTTTTTCCTCTCGCCGCCCATTCCATTTCTTTAATTTTCTCACGGACAATCCTGAGTTTCTCAACACAGTGGCTGCTTCTTGGTGCATTTCCATTCACGTTCGGCCATTTCTTGTTTCTATCAAAACTAGAAAGTACTTAAGTCGGTTCTTCATCGTCTCGACCGCGAGAAATATGGTGACATTATAGGCAAAACCGAAACACCTCTAGCCCATTTATATTCCTTCCAAAATAGCGCCCTTCTACATCCAGATCCTCTCACTTTCGCTGCTGTTACCGAAGCCAGTCATACTTGGAATCACTTTGCTGGAGCAGAGGATAAATTTTTTCATCAAAAATCGAGAATTACTTGGCTCTGTGGCGGAGATCGTAATACGTCGTTTTTTCACCGTTCAGTTCAGTTTCGGACCTCCAAAAACGTAATCAAAAGTCTTGTCATCTGCACTGGACTTCTCCTAACGGAGCCTCAGGACATCAGAAAGGAAGCTGCAAGTTATTCAAGGATTTTTTAAGGACTTTCTACGGAATTTAATTAGGTATCGGTGTCCATCGGCTCATCGGGAAAATCTTGTTCGTCAAGTCACTCATCAGGAGATTAAAGATGTCATTTTTGGTTTCCTAGCAAACAAAACTTCAGGTCCGGATGGCTACACCGCTGAATTTTTCAGGGAGCTTGGTCAATTGTCGGGAAGGATCTAATCATTGCAGTCCAATGTTACTTCCATTTCGGTTTCCTGCCTTGTGGTGTCAATGCCACACTCCTTGCTCTGATCCCGAAAGTTGATAACCCTACCACCATGCGAGACTTCAGACCAATCACCTTTAAGTCAAACCGCAATACAACCCTTCACCTTTAAGTCAAACCGCAATACAACCCTCAAGTGTATCGATGATGTGGCACCAAATAACGTTGTTTATGAATTAAACAGAAATTAAAACTCTATGTTTTAATGCAAAACAAGGGTTTGTCGTTTTAATCGATTTGGGGAAAAATCACTCCCATTCTTAATCTCTCTCTTCGGTATCATCGGCGGTGGTATTTTCCAGCGGAAACAAAGTGGTGAACGTTGGAGAAGCCTTGTCGTGTCTCTGAATCTCCTTCGATTTCTCGATTCAAAAACCAAGCTTCGTCGTGTCACTGATTCTCCTCCGCTTCTCCTCTGATTTCCCCATTCTCCTCCTTCACAAAAAGAAACGAAATCAAGTAGACGACGATGAAGCAGCATGAGGCATGGAGTAGCAGAAGAAGAAGAAAGGTATTGTTCACATATTCTCTCTCTTTTTCGCACTATTGATTGAGATCATGGGTTCACCTTTCAGTTTCCAATTCCATTGTTTCATCCTTCGATTTCTGATTTTTATGTGGTGGATGTTTCAGATTAGATCTGTTGTAGAACCTGTATATTGCGCAGGATGAGTTTTGATATTTTCGTGTGGAGGCTATTGGTGGAGAGAGGATGCTTACGTTGGTGGAGAGCCATATTCTTTAGGTAGAATGGCGATTGAAGGATTCAGCTTGAAGACAGTTGAGACGTTCGTTGTAGAGTGCATAGGATATGAGGATAACATGAAGAAAATTTCATGGTTTCCACCAGAAACACCGGAAAAGAAAGAGGATATTGATGACGATGTAGTGTTAATGAAAGTTATCTATTACGGTGTTGAATCAGGTGCGTTAACATTGTTTGTTGTTAGGGAAGATGATTCATACTTAAATAGACGTGGTGGGACACTTGGATATCTGTCTAGTGAGGAGGATTATGGTAGTAGTAGTTCTAGTGATAGTGATGAGCAGCGAGAAGATATAGATGATGGTGAAGAGATTGATGAAGAAGAAGAACCATTTGGTTTAAGTAATGACAGTGTTGATGGATGGGAAGAGTTAGATGAGAGTAAGTATCGGAAGTTTAAGGTTGGACAAGAATATTCAACAATTCAGACGTTTAAGAATGCAATTAACATGTATGAAGTGAAGAAGAGAAGAGACATAAAATACAGCAAGAGAGTTGTTGCTATTTGCTCAGATAAGAAGTGTCCTTGGAGGATTTCTGCATCGATTAATAGCACCAGCAGTCGAGTTGTGATAAGAGCCTTGCAAGACGAGCATGATTGCACATGGAAAGGTAAAGTTTCATTTCTTACCAATGCACGCATTGCTGACCTCTTCATTGAAGATTTTATATTAAATCCGGATCTGTCAGCAAATCAACCGCAACGGATGTTGTTGAAGCGCAATATCAATGTGCCTTGGATTATCTGTGAGAGGACAATGTTGAGATACTTACAAGTTTTTGATGATGAGCAGGCATAGTCATTTGCAAGACTCTTTGACTATGTTGCGGAATTGAAAAATACTAATCCAGGATTTAGTGTTGAATGTGAGGTAAGACAAAGTGTTTTCCACAGGTTTTATGTTTGTTTTCATCGTTTAAAAGATGGGTGGAAGGCATCTTGCAGGAAAATTCTATACGTTGATGGAACTTTTCTTAAGTGGAGAATGACAGGTCAGTTGTTAGTAGCTTGTGGAAGAGATCTGAATGACTTGGGCCATTGTAGACGCTGAAACTAAGGATAATTGGATTTGGTTCGTAGAGCACTTGACTGAAGACTTGGCTTTATTTGAAGGGAATGGGTTGACAATGTTTAGTGACCAATGTAAGGGATTGGTTGCATCAGTAAGTATAGTCTTGCCTTTTGCTGAACACAGACTGTGTGCGCGTCATGTCCACGACAATTGGAAGAAGAGACATAGTGGGGCAGAATATGAGGATTTGTTTTGGACTGCTGCAGATTCATACTACATGGCTGCATTCGACAGGAAGATGCAGGAATTGAAGATGATTTCTCAGGATGCTTATGATGACTTGAAGGTTTCTGTATACTGCTCGTGGTCAAGGTATGCATTTTTCAAATATTTTTGTTTCATATGTATGTTTGAACTTGATTTTTTTTGTATGAATTGGTGTATGAACTTGATTTTCTTGATTTTCACTGAGTTTTCAACATGTGCTGTTGTGGAGAATAACTTGGGAGAGTCATTCAACGCAGCTATCCGTATTGCTAGGATAAAACCAGTGGTGGAGATGCTTGAAGAAATAAGAAGACGAGTTATAGTCAACAATGATAAGAAAAGGAGTGATGCAGGAAAAGCGAAGGGAATTTATACTCATAGGTCTAGAGCTTTGCTTGACCAACATCTTGAACTTACAAAGGATTGTAGTCCTTTAAGCTGTGGACTAGGTAAATATGAAGTTGGATACTTCCATGATCGATTTGTGGTCTTCTTAAGGGGTGAGATCAAATGCTCATGTAGGATGTATTTGATAAGTGGTATCCCTTACTGCCACATTGTCTCTGTTTTACGTCTAGAAAAGAATCTCGATCAAGACCCAAAGTCTTTGATATCTGACTGGTTTACAGTGACGAGGTTGAAGATATGTTATAAACAGATGTGGAACCTGTAAACGACATGAATATGTGGAAGACTACAACTGAGGTGAGGGTGAGGCCACCTCCATATAAGAAACCTCCTGGAAGACCACCAGGTAAAAAGAGAAAAAGACAAAAGGGTGAAGGTAAAGAAAACGGAAAAATGTGTAAAGTAGGAATCAAAATGGTAATCTTTCTAGTCTATGTCTCTGTCTTTCTATACATTGTCTGGTTTTTCATAATACTAATATTGTTTATCTTTCTTGCCTTGTTGTGTCTATAACATTGCAGAAATTGTGGACAAGAAGGCCATAACAAGAGAAAATGCACGAATGCATTTCTGCCTAAACCAAAGAAGCCGCCAAGGAGACCACGAAAGACACCAATTGAAAGTGCATCTTCTCAAGTTGATACGCAAGCTCCATCACAACTTCTTCATTTGACTGAAGGTCCTACCAGCCTTTCATCTGCACTCCCGAGAAGACGTCCTGGAAAACCACGCAAAGAAGCTGGCACATCTTCTTAAGGACCTAATTACGACACAAGGCCTACACATCTACCTAGAGTAAGTACTTTAAAACCTCTGGATTGATGATGAATGTAATGTTGGCTTAATTTTGAGAACGTACTTTCAATTTGCAGGAAGGTTACGGACTTTTCACAAATCCACTCACAAGTGATGACTACATTTCTGTTGGCTCATGTGTTACTGATACACATGACAACACAGTTCTACCATCCACTCTCTACCGAGCCAGAGAAAAGAAAAAATTGACTGTTGCACGTGATCGTGGTCGTGGAAAGTAATTGTCTGGTTTTGGTTTAGTTTTATAAAACACTCTATTTGGTTAAAATGTAAAACTCTGTGATTTGTTTATTTTTAATTAGTAAAACTCTACTTTTTTTTTACTTTTGCTTATGTAAGACTAAAACAACATGGTGTTTGAATTTTTGAAACAGATCAAAACGCACCGTTTTGAATTCTTTGATCAATATAACGTCTGTTATCACCAAGGGTTGTATTGCGGTTTGACTTAAAGGTGAAGGGTTGACTTGCATTTTCCGGAGGTGAAGGGTAGATATGCAAAAAAGTATACGTGGAGGTTTTTTTTGCAGAAAAGCCTTCCCGGTACACATTTTCTAATGCAACTCGAAGCATATATCTCACATGAACCTATATTATATAACTCATCAGTCTACCATATGAAAAACACACTAAAAATAAGTCTACGGTATATGAAGCAAATATGTCAGAAAATAAAAACAATTCAGCGATATATAAAAAAAAGTGTGTCATCATATAAAAACAAGTCTGCAGTCAAAGAAAATAAGTCTGCGGTATACCTCTCCATGTGCAGTCTGCTCATCTCCTATGAAATCTTCAAATCTGAATCGCGTACGACATCCTCGCCAGTTCAGTAGAGCTGGAACCTGAGTTTTTGCTCTTCTGAAGCCATACGATTCTCCCAAACCAACAATAGATTCAAAGACCCATATGAGCAAAACATGAAAACATCCATGTAATGTGTAATTGTGGTAACAAGTTGAATGAAACCTATTAAACTTGAGAAACCAACTCTCTCCCATGGAGAGTTTTCAAATTTCTCTGGGTCCAACACTCTTCTGGCACTACTCAGCTTTAGCCTCGATTGATGATTAATAACAAAAATACTAACATGTATGATAAACAACCTTCCTACCATCATCTTCTTCTCAAAACTCCAATCCTGGCAAGTGTGTAAAACTTTTTTCAGTTCATCCAAAGTAGGTCTATTCGCTGTGGAAATTTTCATTTATTTCCAAACCTGACTATGGTTAGTATCCCAATTGTCTGAAGGGTTAAATTGATCACGGCTTAGACTTGTTATATCCTCCAACTCTTGCAGCGAATATCTATAGGTTGACCATCAATAATCGACCAAAATTCATGATTGCTTTCGATTTCCAATTGATTCGTGAGAAAATAATGAACAATTTTGGCCGACCATATGTACTTCTCTTCATAAAGTTTGAGAAATACACCAATAGATGAATCTTTGAAATGATCCCAAGCATCTTTACCAATATATTGTTTCAAGATCCCAAAATTGTTCAGATAGCAATTGTGGTCATGCTTCTTTTTTGAATAGGAGATTTTCCTTTTTCATAACGTCGAGTAGGGTAAGACGCCATTCTGAAATCAAATACAAACTAATCTGAGACCACTGAAAAACTAATAAATTTGTGTAAACAAATATGAGCCAACTAAGAAACAAATGTAGGGCTAATATAGAAGAAACAAATATGTGCCTACTAAGAAACAAATGTGCGGCTACTGAAAAACAAATCTGCGGCAACTAAGAAACAAATCTGCGACTACTAAGAAACATATATGCGGCTACTAAAGACACAAATATGCGGCTACCGAGAAACAAATTTGTGGCTACTACAAAAATAAATATACGGCTACTAAGGAAACAAATCTACGGCTACTAAAGAAACAAATATGCGGCTCTTAAAAAATAAATATTGAGCGGCTAATAGAAAACAAATCTGCGGCTACTGGGGATACGGAAACGACCGGCGGCAAAACAAGATAACGACGACGAAGAGAGAAAGAAGTGAACCCTTACCGAAATGAGGGAAATGACGAAGAGGAGAGACGGTGATGGAAACAACGACGAGGAGAGACGGTGACAGAAACGACGACAAGGAGAGATGACGAGGGAAACTTCACAGAGTTTGAAATCGAGGAGAAATCGCCAAGAGAAGACGGTGATAAGAAATCAAGCGAAGAGGAGAAAGTGAGGAGAAGTTGAAAATTTTCTAGGTTTGAAGAATGGTACGAAATTAAAAACGTTTTCAGTATTTTCGGTTGAATGACATTTTTCGTGATTTCTTCAAAGAATATGGTTTTTTGTACATATCCAAAGTTTTTGAACTAATTATTAACTCTTGGCCTAGTCTAGTTATTCAGCAAAGTCTTGGGTCATTCTAGGTAATTTTTAGTATATATCTAAAAAAATTTAGTGAAATATGACTCTAATTGTTTGTTTTTTTTTGTGAATTTACATTTTTATTAGAGTTCATTTCTAATATTTTTACTACATAAAAAAACTTTTGGTGTTGTTTTTTTGAATTGCATAAAAAAATTGTGAAGGATTTTAAACATGATAATTATTTTCTTATGTGCAATTGGTTATAGAAAATATTGATTATAACAAAAAACTTCTTGTTGACCAAAAAAATTTAAAAAAAAATTTTAATAGAAAGTTTTTACGAAATGATGAAATTAGAAAAATCTCATTATAAACTAATAATTATTTGTTTAATATTTTGGTCCCTATATTATTAATTTATAAAAGAATTACTGTAATTTGTTTTCTACCATTTCATCCAAAATTTAAAGTTGCATCCGAAATTTTTATCGGTACTATTTTATGACAATAACAAATAAGCAAAATTCCATTTAGCAAATGTTTTTTCTTTTGTTTTTATTTTTGAAAAAAACAATATTTGAGTCAGCTCAATATTTTTTTTTAATTGTTTTTGAAAAAACAATATTCATTATTTCTTTAGCTTCCAGTTCCACTCTGCAGCAAGATTTATTTTAAAGAAAACGAAAAGGTAAAGGTAAGAAATCAAAATCAGTGCGTCAGTCTTATTAGGTCTCCCAAGTCTCAATTATTTTCCTCTCCTTCGGTGATTTCTGGAGAAGAAGAAGATGCTTTGCATTTCGTGAAATAGCTCCATAGTTGAATGAATCTCGTTTCAAATTTCCTGAGTTTGCTCAATGTATGTGAAATCTTTCTTCGATTTGTACTGAATTTGGTCCAACCAAATCTCTATAAGAAGCTTTGATTGATTTGTTCGTGATGTATCAGCATGATCTTCTCTTGGTGCTATCAAAATTTGATTTAGGTGGATCGTAATTGTTATTTTTTGCAGGTTGCTTCTCTTTAACTGGATTATAGAAACTTAAGCCTACAATCTGGGGAAATATAGATGGTCTCTTTTGTATGGTAGATGTGTTTTGACTTGTGAAGTTGCTAGATGACGCATGATGATATCTGAGAAACCATTGGGAGAGGAGTCTATCCGGCAGGATCTGGAGGTTTTAACTGTGTCGAAGCGGCGGCTCGTGAAAAGTGTTAGCCAGAAGTTGAAGAAAAAGATTCATAAATCTGAGGTGGTGGAAGATGAAGTGGATGCAAGGGGAGGGGTGAATTGTCTAAGCATCAGTGTTGGTTGTAGAGTTGCTGACACAGGTGAGGATTTCCAGGATCCTAGCAATAAGAGATGGTCCAGTGCTAGTGAGGAAGGCAAGGGATTGGTGAATATTTGTGGAACTGAAGAAACTAGGTTAGATTGCTTTTCTTATGGGGTAAAAGAGAGGTTTTGGAAGAAGAATAATAGAAAATATCTAGTGGACTCGGGCCAGGATAACCGCAAGCACATTTTTCTTCCCGACGATATTCTTGAAATGTGCTTGATGAGGCTTCCTTTGACCGGCCTATTGAATGCACAGCTTGTTTGCAAGAAATGGCGATCAATGGCCACCAACCAGCGGTTTCTCCAGCTAAGACGAGAAGGTTCCTTTCAAACCCCATGGTTGTTTCTGTTTGCTGCTCTTAAAGATGGCTGCTCCTCTGGTGAAATTCATGGGTATGATGCATCTCAAGACAAATGGCATAGGATTGAAACTGATCTACTTAAAGGGCGGTTTATGTATTCAGTGACGAGCATCCATGAGGAGATTTATATAATTGGAGGTCGTTCTATGGACAGAAACTCTTTCAAGTCCCACAGAGGGATCTTGGTATTCAGCCCTTCAACAAAATCATGGCGTAAAATTGCGTCTATGAGACATGCTAGATCACTTCCCATTGTTGGTGCCTCTGAAGTTACTTCTGAATTCTCGACCATACAGACCCAACAGAATCGCCAAGATAGACGGTTTCACCTGTCAAGAGTTGGTGGAGAATCAGACGTTTATGAAGACCCTCACAGGTTATCTGTAAGACGACAGCACAGAAACTCGGCTGATCAATACGGAACTAAATCCCTCAGATTAGCAAGACAAAAGCTTGATCGGATAAACCGAAACAGCTCCAAGAGATTTGTGCTCATTTCCATCGGAGGCACTGGATTGTTTGATGAGCCACTGGATTCAGGTGAAATATACGACTCAGCAACAAACACATGGTCAGAAATCCAGAGACTCCCAATGGATTTCGGGGTTGTATGTTGTGGGATCATATGTAATGGAATATTCTATGCTTATTCTGAGAATGATAAGCTATTAGGATATGACATAGAGAGAGGCTTCTGGATTGCGATCCAAACATCTCCAATCCCTCCTCGTGTTCATGAGTTCTACCCTAAACTCATCTCCTGCAACCATCGGTTGTTCATGCTCTCTGTTTCATGGTGCGATGACGGAGATGGACAAATTGGGAGGAGAAACAAAGCGGTGAGAAAGCTGTGGGAGTTGGATCTTGTGTACCTCACATGGACTGAGGTTTCAGTACACCCGGACGCACCAATGGATTGGAACGCCACATATGCCTCAGACAAGAACATACTAATGGGAGTTGAGATGTTCAAGATATTTGGGCAGGTTTTAGGTTTCTTCACTGTGTGTGATATATTAACGGAAGAAGCCTCATGGAGACATGTTTCGAGGAACCAAAGGAGTCAAAAACTTAATCTATCTTGTATGAACAAAACCATTGCCTTGCTTCATCTCTGATCTTTTTCATTAATTTTTGTAACTTTGAGGACTTGTCAAATTGATTGATTCATGTATTGAAAAGAAATGCAATGTGCCAGTCACTTGAGATTGATTTGAAATGTTGTAATGTTTATACTTTTACAGATTTTCTTATGCGATTCTATAGGGATCAATCACTTCTGCGAATATTTCGGGATGTTCAGCTGATCAAATACGAGGGATAGAACCATATTCAGATAGCGCGGACTAAAACATTAATCAAGAACATAAGATCAATCGAAAAGAAATATTCAGTGTTTTCACTCACACTTTGTACAAGGCATCTGAGTGTATATTGCAATTACTTGGACCTCCTAAACCCATATCATAAAAAGTCAAGTTAAAGGATGAATATGAATTGGAAACCATGAAGGTTGATCGAAAACTCACTAGAAGGTACGACGAAAGAGCTTTACATTATAAACTTCAGAAACACGTACGAGAGCTTGGAAAGAATCGGAAAAATGTGTTTTGAAGTTAATTGGAACTCACTTCTTGAGCTAAAATGTTTTTCGATTTTCCTTTCACAGTGGTTCAAGGCGGATCACGGTGGCTCTCGTCCTTTCCCTGTAAAGTCATATACTTTAGATCACTTTCGGAACAATGAGAAAAAAGATAATTACAATTGGAACTTAAAATCTTATAAAAGTACTAAACCTTAATATCTTAGAGAGGTGTTGGCTGACGGTTCAAGGAGTATGGGAGGCGACACTACCATTAGAGAGGAGGTTGAGGATTTCAAAGAATTAGAGAGATAGAGGGTGTACCACCCTGATAACATTGTATTTTTTACCCATTTTTACTATCATTTTAATAGGTTTTTAATAAGTGTTTAGTATTATGATCTTTAATGTTTTCAAGCGCTTTTCCACCATTTGTGGTCTCAAAGCTTTTTTCAGGTTATTTAGACAAAAATGATGTAAAACAAGTATTTTGGAGACATGACAGTTCGTGAATCAATCATACTTTAGTGATTTGAGTTCGGGAATCCGAATAAGCATAGATCGATTGGTCTCTCATGAGATCGTCGATCGATCAATGAAGAGCACGATCGTTCCATTAAGGATCGATCGATTCTTTCTATTTCCAGAATCGAGTTCATTTACGAAACCCGACGCATGATCCCTAAGAATTCCCTGAGACCCAACACTTCGTCTATTAGTAATCATACTCATTTAGCTCCCGTTTATTCTGCATTTATTTAGTTTTCGATTACCTACTATTTTCACCAATCCAAAAACCCCTTTATTGATAGTTCTTCCTCGATTTATTTATTTTAAGATTCCTAGTTGTAGTGGAAGGAGTTCGCCCTAATAACAAACTCTCTCTAGCAGCCGCCGCTCAGATCTGAGATCCCAGCTTCAGCCACCGTCCCGGAATATCCTCTTCCGTCTTTCTCTACTTCTCCTATTGCTACTGTCTTCTGCGATTCTGGCTCCGTCTCTGTTCTTATAGCACATCTCCCCGACGGTCGAGTGTCACGGCTTCTCTCAAAACGTCGGAGGAAGAAAGCTTCCACCTTGTCCCGTCGGAACCTGCCGGAGAATCTTTCTCCGGTGCAAACACCAGCTTCAAGAACTTTTTCAAATCTCTCTCTCGGTCCGAAACCGAAGAAGACCTAACTCCATCTCCGGCGAGCTCGAGAATGACTCATCCTCCTTCAAATCAGCGTCGGAGTTTAGCACCGATGGTCACCGCCGGAAAACAAATCCGTCTCCTCTGGCTACCACCTCTGTCTTTTCTGGGACCGGATTTAAATCTCCGGTTACCAAGACCCTTTCATACTCAAGCTCTCGCAGCCTCCATAGCACGAGAGCTGACGATGATGGCTTCTCACCGAACTCCGGAAGTCAATTTCCAGAACTTTGGCACTCTCCACAGATAACTCTGGGGCCGAGATATTTCTTCCAGTCACCAAGAATCCGTTGTCTCAAATTTATCGCGGTTCCTTCTCAAGAACACCCGAGAGTATGTTCGTGAAATTGTATCCGGCATCCATAGCCGGCTGTTCCCATCGCTTAAATCGTTAACCTCTGTCCGCCGCTGCTCTCCACGTTCTGCCGGATAAACGACCATCAAAAGACCGGACATGCGGAATCCGGATTTGAAAACCGCATATAGAAAACCGAACCGACATAGAAGCGAAATAATATCTTTTCTTTAATTCATAAATCTCTCGCATTAGAGCGGTTTAGAGATTTTTGAATCTCAAAATACAACCATGAGTAGACTAGAACTGCATTATCCGGTTAAGAAATCTATCGAACTATAGATCTACTAATACTCTCGAGACTAACCTTTTGAGTTTTTACAACCATGAGTTTTTTCGCTTAGAAGCTTTTTAGTTTTCGTTGTGAGTGAATAATTGACGAAGGAGGAGTCTCTATTTATAGAGAGTGTGGAGGGCAGTTTTCGTCAATTGTCGCAGAACATATTCGCAGCATAATCAGAGTATATTCTCTAACGTGCGAGTTCGGTTGGAGGAAAACTCGTGCGGGTGAGAAGATCTCGGATCTCAGCGCTGGTGGGTGAGAACGTGCAGCGGAAGACTCGCTCATTTGCTTCTTCTCTGTGCATGATTTTATTTTATTATATAGTTTTTAGACTATATATTATACAAAAAATGTAGGGAATTTGGTTCAAAAATCCAATAGAAATTTAGCCTAAAAAAAAATTTTTGAGGACCTAAAGGCCCACATTCCCCGAGCCTAGCCCGGCGCGGCACTGCTATGGTGGCGCGTGCGTGTGTGTGTTTTTGCATAACGGCCCATATCTCTCCTTTTCCATAGTGTCCTCTTAACCAAGCTAGTGAACCATGGTATGGAAGCAACATTATATATACTAGTGAAGAATTTATCATTCTTCCAATGTGGAACATTTGCACTAGGTTGACTTTTTAGCCTTCCAAATTACTTACTTTGACCCATTATTTCACATTCACTTTTAACTCCAATTTTGACATTTAATTACACTATGTTATAGTGCTCATTAATAAGAATATGAAGAATCCATAATCCAGTCATTTCAGTGACGGAGTTCACCGGGAAAGTCGCCGGAAAATTGGCCGGAGCCATTTGTCAAAATTTGAGTTCCAATAATCCCCCACATGAATATAAATTACTCTAAACATACTAAGACTCTACTAACTAGACTTTAATGACTAGATAGATTTTAATGACTCAATAGACTTTACTGACTAGATATACTCTACTAACTAGACAAACATATAGACTTTTAAGAGTATTAGAATCAATGTGTATGAGATGGTAACATTTTTCAACCTTGAACCATTCATTGTTAATATCTATTGGGTTTACTTGGCCGGGAGGTGAACATGATGTCTTGAGCCACCCAGATTTTTATGTAAACCGAGACAACAAATAGAATCTAGTTTCATCTTCTAGTAGAACTAAGTTCTCTATTGTGTTTATTTTGGCCTTGAACTTGCCTGGTAGTCATGAGTGAACTTAGAGAATATAGTATGTCCTTCATTCTCCTAGAAACGGCCTCATTTCACACTCACTAGGTGATTTGTCAATAAAATTTGTTTTAAGAAGCATTTCGTGCTTCATTGATATGTCAAAAGGTATGGACTGTAATCATTAAAAGCATTGCTTATCCTTCATACATTCCTGTTGCACTGTTTATCATCATGGGAACTGGGTAGAGATAGAAATCTCATAGTGCTTTTAGCAGAATCAGCTTGATTTAGTTGTCCCTTTGAACCTACATCATGGGAACTCTAGTCAGATAAGTGGAGTTTTCATCAAACATCCTCTTTTTTCATAGGATTTAAACCCATTCCCTTTGATGATTTTAAAACTTAGATCTCTAGCTAAATCTTTAGTAAATGGATCTGCTAGGTTTTCAGCTGACTTGATGTAATCGATCTTTATTACACCATTTGAGATCAGGTGTCTAATGGTTTTATATCGTCTTCTTATATGACGCGATTTACCATTATAAAGATTATTCAGAGCCCGGGCTATAGCCGATTGGCTATCACAATGTTCACACAGTGCCAAGACTGGTTTCTCCCACATTGGAATATCTTCCAAAAAGTTTCGAAGCCATTCTACTTCTTCTGCAACTTTATCTAAAGCTATAAATTCAGATTCCATGGTTGATCTCGCCAGTAAAGTTTGCTTGGAAGATTTTCATGATACTGCTGCACCTCCTAGGGTAAAGACATATCCACTTGTGGACTTTGAGTTTTTGGAATCAGAAATCCAGTTTGCATCACTGTATCCTTCCAAAACTACTGGTTCTTTACCATAGTGCAAACCATAATTTTTCGTGTATTGTACATAATTGAGTACTCCTGTTATGACTTTTTAGTGTTTATGACTGATGTAGAGGTTTTCTTACGATTATCCCGTTCTCAGGTTTCACCTAAGTTTACCCATAGGGTATTCTCAAGAGTTTAACTCATAAGACCGCAAGTGCACAGTCATGCAGTTGTAGCAATTATGGGATTGATCCACAGGGATTGAGAATAACACATAGAGAGTACAAGTCTAAATCTAATCTAAGCAAAACAGAGTTATGGGGATTGGTTCCTAATCTAACATGCATAAAATAGATAAAAGCATAAAATAAATAAAGCAATTAAATCTAAACTAAGAAAACAGTAGATGAACTAAGCTCAACATTGAAATTAAAAAACATAAACTAATTAAACATTAAACGAAATCTAAACTAATATTTACAGACAATGGGTGATAGTAACATTTCAGGGATTCTAGATCTAGGGTTTATGTTTTACCTAATAAGTTTATGTTTGTTATTCTAGAGATTTTCCATATCTTGCTAGTTCACTCTCGTGGTAAGCTAGACTCTATATCTAAACCCACTCTAGTGGCGAATGAATATGCAGTTCGAGTAATCCCATCATCGAATACTCTCATGAGTGATAGGCACATCACAATGGTTGTCACACCTCCATGTGATCCAATATGGTCAGTATTGGTAAAAACATGCCTAAGACACAAAGTAAATGATAGATCTATTTCTAGAGCCCTTCTCACTCTCGTGGCGAATTCCTTCTAAGATCTTAACCTAACTAGGCCTACGTTAGGCTAAGCATAGAGATACTCCATCAAACAACAAACTCAAAACTAGCCATCACTCCCTAGTATACAGATCTGAAGCCTTAACCCACTCTCATGGTGCTAAAAACTTCTAAACATGCAACCACACCTACTGGATTCAGTTGCAAACTTAAGCATCTCCCTTAGGCGAATGCTCAGCATTAAGACGTATTCTTAAGTGGCTAGAGTGATTAAGAACAATTAAACATTTAGCAATCCCTAAAAGTTGATCCCATCATTGACCACCACCCTAGTGATCTAAAAGATTTACTCTAAAAACAAAAGAGAAGAAGTAAAAAGAAGAACTCTTTATTAGGTTTAAAAGTGGTGGCTACAAAGTTTAGAATGATTCTTTCATGAATATTAATGAGATTACAAGTGATTATATAGTACTATGGTTTCTTAGAACTCTCCTTTTCGTCTTTATCTTGTTTCTGGAGGCTTAAAACTCGTGATGACAAGTTTGCTCAAGTCATATCTTGCCACGTAGGAAATTTTCCAGATTTCTCGGAGGTTAGAATCGACCCCGATAGGTTGCTCCTCTTTCTTTGACAGGTCGATTCTTCCTTCGAGACAATTTTCTGGAAATTCTTCAGACTTACAGGTCGATATTGATAGGTCGATATTGGTCTTCTTGTGCTTCCTGAAAAACTTCTCCAAATGTGCATGATCCAAGCAATATCACCAATCTTTCCCTAGGCTTCAGTAAGATCCAAAAACATCTCAAAAACTTATGTTTAGCGCCAAGTACCTTAAAACATATAACCACATGCAAAAACACTAATTCTACACTAAATGCTAGTTATAAATGCTAAAACTAACTTATTCTAAAGCATAAAAGCATGTAAAATATGATGCTATCAATGACCAGGATTACTCCTGTATCGACTTAGTACGTTTACTACGTGTGCGATCAGGTCTAGTATAGTTAGTCAAGTACATTAGACTTTCGATTACACGTGCATACTTTATTTGAGATACTACTTGACTAGAGTTTTTGGTCAGATGAAGTTGAGAATATACTAGAGATTTAGCAATCCTGTTAGTGTAATTCTTGAACCTAGCAAGAATCTTTTCAGCATAATGATCTTGAGATAGAATGATTCCATCTGAAGTTCTTGAGATAGCAAGACTGGTATAAGTCAATTTCTTACTAGACCAAGTTTTCGTTGTAGTAGTAAGGTGTCAATTGATATATCATGGATTTTACCCGTTTTTAGCCATGATATAAGTCGTTTTATCGAGTCTTTCTAGTGCTTTTTCTATCATTTTAGAGTCTTTTCAGGTTTTAGCACGTTTGGGACGAAATTGGAGATTTTGGAGACATTTGGAGCCTTTTTGGAGCAAACCGAAGAAAGTAGCCGTTTTGAAGCTTTAGCATCGATCGACACCATCGTGGTATCGATCGATACCGACGTAATCAACGCGTAGAAGAGATTTTCAAGGAAGCCCATAAGAAGCCCAATCATCCCCTTTATTTACATAAGAAGCCCAACTCGTGATTTTAGGTTTATTTAAGCAAACTTTTAGTCATTAGGTGGAGAGAGACTTTACTTTTCACTTTTATTCTTGAGCCACCATTGAGATTTGAGAGCTTTTGTGAGGGAGACGGATCCAAGACTTTGTTCATCATAGAGAAGATCCCGAACCCTTGTTTTTATTCCTTTGTTTAATTTCATTATTTATTCAGTTATGTTATTTGTTTCATCTATCATGTCTGAGTAGTCTCATTTTAGGTTTAGGGATTTCTCATATGGATTTCTCTGATTTATGATAATTGATTTGTTAGGGTTCAAAATCTGAATAGTTCTTCACCATAGGTTGTTCTCAAAGCTATTTCTAACCTGATCACTTAGAACATAGAACCTAGATTAATCGATTAGGCACGACAGTACAATTGAGTAATTTGATAAAACCTAGGGTGAGCAATTGAATTATCTGCAAAGAGATTTGGTTTAATCGAATTGTGAACATATCAAACTTGAATTGATTGCTGGTTTACTGTGTAGGATTTGCAAAGAGATTTGGAATTTTAGACTTTAGACTTAGTTAGTTTTCGCAACGACAGTTGGTTAACTATACTTTCGTGTTTGAGTTCAAGAACGGCGCTTAATTGAATTGAACCTTAATTGATTTATTTATTATCTATCATTGATTTCCTGAGAATTTCCCTGAGCCTAGCTCCCATCCATATTAATTCAATCTAAGTTTAATTTGATCATTTGTTTTCTCGTCATTCACTGTTTGCTTAGCACAATCTGCATCTTTCATCTACTGAGTGAGTTTTCTTGAGTTTTTGTGTTCGACCCATAACTTTACTGCAGCAACTGCTATAGTATCATCATAGGGTATTAATTTGAGCATATCAAATTTGGCGCCGTTGCCGGGGACTCTAAAAATTCGCCATTAGAATTTTAGTTGTCGATTTTTGTCTTAGTTCGTCGTCAGTATCGATCGATACTCCACTGGTATCGATCGACACTGAACGTCTGTTTTTAAATTTTGGTTACTTATCTTCTCGTCTTTTGATTTTTAGGTGTATGCATCAGCGTACCACCAGGAGAACGAAGAACACACCACTGATCAATCTCTCCAACTCAGAGCTAGCAGAGCTTGAACGCACGAGTCGAACAAGGAAAAGAACTACAGTTGAGATGGATCTTCCACAAGGTTTGGTGCATGATGAGGAAGGTGAACAACTACCTGCCGAGGCTGGACGCCGACTACCTCCTCCACAACAACCCCAAGCTGTTGCTGAACGGACACTTGGCGATTACAACCGACCGGATCAATTCTATGCCAATCGTGCAGCGATCCGTATTCCGACTTTCCAGAGGAATGACTTTGAGCTGAAGCCTGCTTACTTCGCTCTTGTTGGACAACACCCTTTCACCGGTCTCTCTCATGAGCACCCTATGGATCACATCGAGAAATTCGAGGACTTGGTCACCAGTATGAAGTACAATGGAGTGCCACATGAATACCTCTTTTGTAAGCTCTTTCCATACTCTCTTGGTGGAGAGGCAGCTTACTGGCTGAAGCAGCTACCTCCCGGATCTCTCACTACTTGGAACGAGACCAAGAACGCATTCTTGAACAATTTCTATGACGATGCGAGGTCGGAGGAGCTCAGGAACAAGCTCTCTCAATTTTCTCAAGGTCCAACAGAAGCACTCAAGGCTGCTTGGGTGCGATTCAGATCCTACTAGAGAGACTGTCCGCATCACGGTTTCAGTCAAGTTCAGCTGCTCGGGATCTTTTACAGAGGGATTGATTGGCGGTATCAGATGGCACTGGATTCTGCAAGCAACGGGAACTTCAACACTAGGATTCCTACCGATGCTGTGAAGCTGATTGAGAACTTGGCGTCTAGCAATAACACCAAGAATGCTGATTTTGAGCGGAAGAGGCTCGCTAGTGTTGCTGACGGTTCGCAGATTGTTGAGGTTCAGGCGAAGCTAGACACAATGCACAACCTGCTAGTGGGGAAGACAAAGAAGGCTGTACATTTTGCTGAGGAAGTAGAGAAGATTAAAGATGAAGCAGAAGATGTTAACTACATTGGTGATTCTGGTTTTCAGGGTCAGCGATTTGGTTACAACTACAACAGAAGCCTCAACAACAATCAGCAAGGTGGTTACAAATCTGGTGGTAACCAATCTGGTTTTGGTGCCACTGATATATCATGGATTTTACCCGTTTTTAGCCATGATATAAGTCGTTTTATCGAGTCTTTCTAGTGCTTTTTCTATCATTTTAGAGTCTTTTCAGGTTTTAGCACGTTTGGGACGAAATTGGAGATTTTGGAGACATTTGGAGCCTATTTGGAGCAAACCGAAGAAAGTACCCGTTTTGAAGTCTGAGTATCGATCGACACCATCATGGTATCGATCGATACCAACGTAATCAACGCGCAGAAGAGATTTTCAAGGAAGCCCATAAGAAGCCCAATACTTTCCCTTATTTACAAAGAAGCCCAGCTCGTGTTTTTAGACCTATTTAAGTAGTTTTTAGTCATTAGGTCAAGGGGGGACTTCAGACTTGACTTTTCATTATTATTCTTGAGACACCATTGAGATTGGAGAACTTTTGTGAGGGAGACGGATCCAAGACTCTGTTCATCATAGAGAAAATCCCGAACCCTTGTTTTATTCTTTTGTTTAATCTCATGATTTATTCAGTTATGTTATTTGTTTCATCTATCATGTCTGAGTAGTCACCTTTTAGGTTCAGGGTTTTCTCATATGGATTTCTCTGATTTATGATGATTGATTTGCTAGGGTTCAAAATCTGAATAGTTCTTCACCATAGGTTGTTCTCAAAGCTATTTCTAACCTGATCACTTAGAACATAGAACCTAGATTAATCGATTAGGCACGACAGTGCAATTGAGTAATCTGATAAAACCTAGGGTGAGCAATTGGATTATCTGCAAAGAGATTTGGTTTAATCGAATTGTGAACATATCAAACTTGAATTGATTGCTGGTTTACTGTGTAGGATTTGCAAAGAGATTTGGAATTATAGATTTTAGACTTAGTTAGTTTTCGCAACGACAGTTGGTTAACTTTACTTTCGTGTTTGAGTTCAAGAACGGCGCTTAATTGAATTGAACCTTAATTGATTAATTATTATCTATCATTGTCCTGAGAGTTACCCTGAGCCTAATCCTTCCCTGAATTGAATTAAAACAATCATATTTCGATCACCTATTTTACTGTTTAACTTTGATTTGCTTAGCACAATCTGCATCTTTTATCTACTGAGTGAGTTTTCTTGAGTTCTTGTGTTCGACCCCTAACTTTACTGCAACAACTGCTTTAGTATCATTTTAGGGTATTAATTTGAGCATATCAGCCACACAATTCGCCCAAAAACCACTTCAGAGCAATGACTTTACTCGCCAATACGGTAATTCATCTTACCAACCGCATTCTCCGAGGTCTACAGAGAGTAAGACAGAGATCCTTTTGGAACAGATTCTGCAGGGACAACAAAGGATGACTGGAGAGTTTAATGGGAAGCTGGATAACTTGTATATCGACCTGAATGGCAAGATTGAGGCGTTGAATCTGTCGCAGAAGAAGCTCGAAACTCAGATTGCTCAGACCGCAGCTGCTGTGAAAAGACAAGAGGGGTTTCTACCAGGAAAGACTGAAGATCTAAGAGCCCACATCAATGCCATAAGTCTGAGAAGTGGTAAAGTGGTAGAATCAGGAGTTGAGCAAGCTCCAATAGCTGAAAATTCCGTCGATCTTGCTGGAAACGACGAGTGGGATGCTGAAAATCCCAGAGTATCGATCGACACTCCCCCAGTATCGATCGATACCGAGACGACACCCAAGGAAAACGCTGAGCCTGTCAAGGAAAGGGTTTACAAGCCGAAGTTGCCCTATCCTATCATTCCTAAGCTGACCAAAAAGGAATGGGAAAATGCTAGATGCAAGGTTATGTTAGACAAGCTGGTAGTTGAGCTTCCTTTTGTTGATGCTATCAAGACTTCTCCCGCATTCAGAAGGTACGTGAAGTGGATGGTATCCAGCAACTTCAGTCTTAGTGAAGGTGTCGCTATGCTTTCAGCCGAGTGCAGTGCTATTCTCACCAACACGATCCCTAAGAAACTTCTAGATCCAGGTAGTTTTGTGTTAGATTGCACTGTTTTCACAGAGCGTTTTGCGCGCTCTCTTTGTGATATTGGATTAAGTGTGAATCTTATGCCGCACTCCGTTGCTAAGAGAATGGGAATGAGTGATTACCAGCCTACACGGATTTCATTGGTCTTTGCTGATCGTTCAGTACGTCTACCAGAGGGGCTTCTCGAAGATGTACCTGTTAAGATTGGAAATTCCTTGATTCCGACTGATTTCATCGTGTTGGAGTACGATGCCGAGCCTAAGTATCCTCTTATCCTAGGCAGACCATTCCTTGCTACTGCTGGTGCTCTGATAGACTGCAAGAATGGACAGATTACTCTGAACGTTGGTGATTTGGTAATGTCCTTCAGCATGGAGAAAATCATGAAACGACCAACCATCGACGGGCAAACCTTCTGTGTCGATACATTCAGTGACATTGCAGAAGAGTATTCTCTGGGGAAACATCCTGAGGATCCACTGGAGCGAGCACTGGTTCATACTGAAGGGTCAGAGTTGGGTTTTGATGATGATGCTGCTGGTTATGTTAGAATCCTCGACAGTGCAGAGCCAGTATCGATCGATACCACAGGAGGTATCGATCGACACCACGTGTGTGCAGTGGAAAGTTTAGGCGAAATTCCTAAACAAGTCAGTGTTTCTGGGGATTGGAGTGAGGAAAAGGCACCAAAGATTGAGCTCAAACCACTTCCAGCCGAGCTAAGGTACGTTTTCATTGGCCCTAATTCGACATATCCTGTTATTATCAATTTTTCTTTGAACAATGTGGAGGTCACTTTACTGCTGAGCAAGCTGCGCAAGTATCGCAAAGCTCTCGGCTATTCTCTTGATGATATTGCAGGTATCTCTCCCGACCTATGCATGCACAGGATCTACCTGGAAGATGAGTCAAAGTCATCGATTGAATGTCAGAGACGGTTGAACCCGAACCTGAAAGAAGTTGTTAGGAAAGAAGTGATGAAATTGCTAGAAGCTGGGATCATTTATGCAATCTCAGATAGTTCTTGGGTTAGTCCAGTTCATGTTGTGCCTAAGAAAGGCGGTATCACAGTGGTGAAGAATGAGAAGAACGAGTTGATCCCGACACGGACTATCACTGGTCATAGGATGTGTATTGATTACAGAAAGTTGAATGCTGCTACACGAAAGGATCATTTTCCTTTGCCTTTTATTGACCAGATGTTGGAGCGCTTGGCTAATCACCCATACTACTGTTTTCTTGATGGGTATTCAGGTTTTTTCCAGATCCCCATTCACCCAGAGGATCAAGGGAAGACAACTTTTACATGCCTTTACGGCACTTTTGCGTACCGCAGAATGCCGTTTGGACTATGTAACGCTCCTGCCACTTTCCAGAGATGCATGATTTCGATCTTCACTGATATGATCGAGGAGTTTATGGAGGTATTCATGGATGATTTCTCTGTTTATGGGTCTTCATTTAAGGATTGTCTGGATAACTTATGCAAGGTCCTTCAGCGATGTGAAGAGAAGCATCTGGTTCTTAACAGGGAAAAGTGTCACTTCATGGTGCAAGCTGGGATTGTTTTGGGACATCAGGTTTCAGAGAAAGGGATTGAAGTTGATCAAGCCAAGGTTCAGGTGATCTCGAGTTTGCAACCTCCACGGTCAGTTTCAGAGATTCGAAGTTTCCTGGGTCATGCTGGTTTCTACAGGAGATTTATGAAGGATTTCTCAAAAATTGCTCGACCTCTTACTGCCCTGTTGTGTAAAGAGGTGCAATTTGACTTCACCCCGGCTTGTCATGCTGCTTTCAAGGCCAACAAAGCGGCGCTAGTGAGCGCGCCTGTTGTTCAACCTTCGGATTGGAACCTGCCTTTTGAGGTCATGTGCGATGCGAGCAATTTTGCTGTAGGTGCTGTGCTGGGTCAGAGGAAAGAAAAGAAGCTGCATGTCATTTATTATGCCAGCCGAACATTGGATGATGCCCAACGCAACTACAGTACTACCGAGAAAGAGCTCCTAGCAGTTGTGTTCGCTTTTGAGAAATTAAGATCTTATTTGGTTGGAAGCAAAGTAGTCGTTCACACTGATCATGCTGCTCTTAGATACCTGTTTAAGAACAAAGATCTCAAGCCTCGTCTCTGTCGTTGGGTACTTTTGCTTCAAGGCTTCAACATCGAGGTTAAGGACAAGAAAGGGATAGAGAATGGAGTTGCAGATCACTTGTCGCGAATGAAGATAGATGGGGACGTGCCTATTGATGATTACCTACCAGAGGAGCGCATCTACTTCATTTCTACAGAGGCGCGGGCTGATTTTGGGAAAAATTTCGACTTCTCTGACGATCTGAGCATCAGCATCGATCGATACCACATGGGTATCGATCGACACCCTTCGACGGATCACACCATTTTGTCGACAGATGGCATCAGTTCTTATGTCGCTTATTCAGCTGCTGTGACAACCGTTTCCAGGCCTTGGTATGCCGACATCGCTAACTTTTTTGCGACGGAAACTGAGCCGAATCACACAACACCTTATGAGAGGAAAAAGTTTCTGCGAGAGGTACGGCGTTTCTTTTGGGATGAACCTTATCTGTACAAGCATTGCTCTGATGGTCTTTACAGAAGATGTTTGGCTGAGTCTGAGGTTCCGGACGTTCTCTTCCACTGCCATGGTTCTGAATATGCTGGACACTTCGCAACTTTCAAGACAGTTTCTAAGGTTCTGCAAGCCGGTTTCTGGTGGCCGACTATGTTCAGAGATGCTAATGCTTTTGTTGCTCAGTGTGATACTTGTCAGCGGAGAGGGAAGATCAGTAAGCGACATGAGATGCCACAAAACTTCATCCTTGAGGTTGAAGTTTTTGATTGCTGGGGTATTGACTTCATGGGCCCTTTTCCATCGTCGCACAAGAACAGATACATTTTGGTTGCTGTTGATTATGTCTCCAAGTGGGTGGAAGCAATTGCTAGTCCAACCAATGATCATACGGTGGTTCTTAAGCTGTTTAAGACCATCATCTTCCCGCGGTTTGGGATCCCGCGAATCGTCGTCAGTGATGGTGGCAGTCACTTCATCAACAAGGTTTTCGAGCGGTTGTTGAAGAAGTACGGGGTTAATCATCGTGTCGCTACACCATATCATCCTCAGACAACTGGACAAGTTGAGGTTTCCAACAGGCAGATCAAGGAGATTCTTGAAAAGACTGTGGGTACTTCACGGACGGACTGGTCTACTAAGCTGAATGATGCACTATGGGCATACAAAACTGCTTTTAAAACACCGCTGGGGACTACGCCATTTCACTTGCTGTATGGGAAAGCATGTCATCTCCCTGTTGAACTTGAGCATAAGGGAATCTGGGCGACAAGGCTACTCAACTACGACATCAAACCTGCTGCTGAGAGGAGATTGATTCAGTTGAATGAGCTCGATGAGATCAGATATCACGCCTATGAGAACTCGAAGTTATACAAAGAACGAGCCAAGGTCTATCATGATAAGAAGATCCTTTCACGACAATTCGAACCAAACGACCAGGTGCTTCTTTATAACTCTCGTTTGCATTTATTTCCTGGAAAACTTCGTTCTCGTTGGTCAGGTCCTTTCACTGTCAAGGACGTGCGACCACATGGTGCCATAGTGCTGCTTAATTCGTCAGGTGACGAATTCACTGTGAATGGGCAAAGGGTTAAACATTATTGGGCGAAAGCCGAAATTCCAGCAGGACAGATCGTGCCTCTGGCTAATCCACCCATCGCCTAACCGTCGTTAAAGTCAGGCTCGTGACATTAAACAAGCGCTCAGTGGGAGACAACCCACTGGTGATTCTGTACATACTAGTTTTGGTTTTTGGTTTTTGCTAATTTTCGTTTTTAGTTTTCTTAGTAACAGATTCGGAGATTGAGTGTCAGTATCGATCGATACCACCTGGATATCGATCGATACCCGTCCGCCAGGTAAGTGCGTATATAAACCCCTAGGGCTGAAATCGCACAACACACTTTGCCTCATCGCTCGACACAAACACAAAAATCACCTCTTTTTCATTCTCACGGTTTTGAGTGATTCTTTCGCCTATTCCACTTGATTTTTCGCCTGCATTAACAATATCTATCCCGTTCAATCGATTACACAAGGTAACATCTCGATTTTGCAATTTTTCATTCCATGGAATCAATTTTTGGGTTTGAGATTTTGGCCTCTTAAACTTGTTTTTAGGGTTGAATATTGGATAATCGGGTTGATCTAGGCCTAGTCGAACCTTGCCTTGCATGTATTTGTCATTAGTTACAACCTGTGTATCGATCGATTCGGATTGTTCTTCACGAAAACAGTCCATGGTATCGATTGATACCACCTGAGTATCGATCGATACGCCGTACTTGATATGTTGGTGTCGAACGATACCACCTGAGTGTCGATCGACACCCGTACTTAACCTTGGCGAATTTTGGTGATTTTTGACTCTCTATTTATGTTTTTGTGTTGTTGATACAGATGCCTCCCAGAAAAAAGTCACGAGATGACGAAGGGACGAGTTCTCTTCCGCACCAATTCAGACTAATGGACGTCGTTGAGATCTTCGACGGATATGACTGGCGTAGGGGGAAAGTGACAGTCATACTGAATGACGCAAGTTATCAAGTGGCGTATGATGAGTCTACTGAGAGATTCTGTGTCACAAGAGACTGGGTTAGAGCAGCTACAGAGGCGCCAACTTCATCTAGCTCACCTCGTGCGCCACCTTCAGCCGGCCGGCCTCGCGCGCCATCTTCGTCTCAACCACCTCGTGCACCATCGTCATCCCGCCCCTCCTCCTCTTCCAGACCTTCCACCACCACATCTAGGCCACCTTGGCCTAGAAGAGACGAGAGAGCCAAGATTCGCCTCTCGCAGACGTTCGAAGGAGAGTACAAGGCAATTACTGAGAGCGCCGCCTGCACGCAGCATCCCATTTCTGACACTTGGGACGACTACGACTCCATCTTCTACAATGCATGGCTGGACGTTGAGATCAAGCCGACCAGATTTACAGATCCACTTACCATGCGTCATCTGGGTTTTGATGGGGAGTTACTGAGACTCCTGCAGAAGATTGGTCTGGGTACTATGCCTACGAGGTGGTATCCGCTTTACCTAGATCTCGTCCGCCAATTCCTTGCCTCCGTACGTGTCTACTACACCAGAGAGGCCCCTGTTACTGCGCAGCAGGGAGTGCTTACTTTCATGATTCGCGGAGTGAGATACCGTCTTCCTTTCCAGGATCTCTGTAGCATCTACGGTTTTCGTAGAGATTACTCTCGCTGCGAGCTGCCCACCAAGTTCCTAGACGTCCAAAACTTCTGGCGGCATTTTGGACACGGGCAATATCACAGCAAGACGACGACGCAGATGGATATCCGCCACCCAGTCTTGCGATGCCTAGCTCGAATTCTGAGCAACACGCTGATGTGCAAGATGGAGCCCAACAAGATGCGGGCATTTGAGCTGATTGTGATGTCTATGGCCATTGGAGACATTATTGATGATGAGGAGTATGAATGGCCTGAGCTGGATCTTGCAGTTAACTTGGGTGCAGTATTCGCACATCACCTGGAGTCACTGAAGGTGAAACCTTTCACCTCGCGCGGCAAGAGTGGCAAGACTTCAGGGCGCGCCAAGTCAGAGTCTGTGGGTAACCTTCTCACTCCCGTTTTTCTTCATTTTGGGATTGATGTTTCGAGCTGTTCGATTGTCTCTACTCGAGCTGTGATGGATGAGTCGCATTTAGAGCATCTGCGCTGGCTTAAACCAGGACGACGTTGGGTATTCAGCACCTCTCAGGGGGACTTCCTTGTCCAGCTGCCCAATACAGATCTGACGAACATAGATTCAGATGCATCCAAGCTGTTGTTCACTCCTGCTCAGACAGACATGGTTCGCGCGCAAGTCACTCGACACCGCGGTATGCCCTCCGGATCTCACACTGCTGCTGCTGACGAAGACGCGTCGACTCAGCCTCCTTCTCCTACATTTCCTGCTGCTCCACCCATGGACCTGGACCCTTTTCAGCAGTACGTTGTTCAGAGTCTTCAGGCGATTTGGAGCACCATTTCTCGTTGCAGCTGCATGACTCCATCGACTTCTCGCTCGCGCCGCACTGCACCTGCTGCTGGACCATCACGCACAGCTGGTGGTGATGACACCGACTATGACTCCGAGTATTCGGAGGATTAGTCATCTCTCTCTCTCTGATTTTTATGTTTTCTCTTTTTCATTTTTTTTCTTTTGTTTTGTTTCGAACTAATGTCAGTTTCTCTTATGTATGGACGCAAATGGTTTAACGTTTATGATCTTTTGTTATCTCTAACTCGTGTCTGAATGTATCTCAGTTTCTAACTCGGATCATCTAACACAGTCAGATCATTCACGCAGAAAGAGGTTTTTCTTCACGGTTTCCGCCTAGTATCGATCGATACCACCATGGTGTCGATCGATACCACTCGCCTGTGGTAACACCTCTCGTTCTTCATCTTACCATTTTTCTCCATTTATTTTTCTTTCACCTTCTCTAAGCTTGATATACACTAGGGACAGTGTTGTTTAAGTCTGGGGGAGGTAGTTACTGACATTGTGTTTTGTTTTTATTCAGTTAAAAAAAAAAAAAAAAATGTTTTTCGTGTCAAAACAACTTAGAGATTCCTGACTGTGCTTGGTTTTGATGTGCTGGTTTTGCTTTTGAGTGTCTATTGTTACAGGGTCAATATCCAGTTCGACTAATGAAAATCCAGAGGTAAACCAGCCAGCCAGAATTCATGGATTGTCTCCAACAAGTTTTCATCACAAGTTTTAGCCAAATTCTGCACTTCATCAATAAGGTAAATGTCCAAAGAGCTTGATTCATCATTCATTACCTAGCTAAGGAACTATTGCGTATGAAAGAAATGGTAGATCTCCCCCGTGATAAGTACTGGATATGAATTTGGTGATAATCAGGATCAAAAATGCATGAAAGATGAGATGATTTCCGCCAAGTGGAGGGGTAGGAAAATTTCCTATGACCCCATTATTCACCTAAGATACTTGATACATTGAGAGGGTAAGAACCGGGGATTCGGTAGCTAACACTATCAATACTCGCGTCTCGAACCTTGATTTGTATATGCAGCTAAAAAAAAAAAAAAAAAAAAAAAAAAAAAAAATCAATAAGAACTGGTTGTGAAATAAGTCTGGGGGAGTTAAATACCAAGAAAAAGTTGAATGAATTGTTTTCTCTCACTTAGTTTTCTGTTTTGCTTGAGGGCAAGCAAAAGGCTAAGTCTGGGGAGTTGATATATCATGGATTTTACCCGTTTTTAGCCATGATATAAGTCGTTTTATCGAGTCTTTCTAGTGCTTTTTCTATCATTTTAGAGTCTTTTCAGGTTTTAGCACGTTTGGGACGAAATTGGAGATTTTGGAGACATTTGGAGCCTTTTTGGAGCAAACCGAAGAAAGTACCCGTTTTGAAGCTTTAGCATCGATCGACACCATCGTGGTATCGATCGATACCGACGTAATCAACGCGTAGAAGAGATTTTCAAGGAAGCCCATAAGAAGCCCAATCATCCCTTTTATTTACATAAGAAGCCCACCTAGTGATTTTAGGTTTATTTAAGCAAACTTTTAGTCATTAGGTGGAGAGAGACTTTACTTTTCACTTTTATTCTTGAGCCACCATTGAGATTTGACAGCTTTTGTGAGGGAGACGGATCCAAGACTTTGTTCATCATAGAGAAGATCCCGAACCCTTGTTTTTATTCTTTTGTTTAATTTCATGATTTATTCAGTTATGTTATTTGTTTCATCTATCATGTCTGAGTAGTCTCATTTTAGGTTTAGGGATTTCTCATATGGATTTCTCTGATTTATGATAATTGATTTGTTAGGGTTCAAAATCTGAATAGTTCTTCACCATAGGTTGTTCTCAAAGCTATTTCTAACCTGATCACTTAGAACATAGAACCTAGATTAATCGATTAGGCACGACAGTGCAATTGAGTAATTTGATAAAACCTAGGGTGAGCAATTGGATTATCTGCAAAGAGATTTGGTTTAATCGAATTGTGAACATATCAAACTTGAATTGATTGCTGGTTTACTGTGTAGGATTTGCAAAGAGATTTGGAATTTTAGACTTTAGACTTAGTTAGTTTTCGCAACGACAGTTGGTTAACTATACTTTCGTGTTTGAGTTCAAGAACGGCGCTTAATTGAATTGAACCTTAATTGATTTATTTATTATCTATCATTGATTTCCTGAGAATTTCCCTGAGCCTAGCTCCCATCCATATTAATTCAACCTAAGTTTAATTTGATCATTTGTTTTCTCGTCATTCACTGTTTGCTTAGCACAATCTGCATCTTTCATCTACTGAGTGAGTTTTCTTGAGTTCTTGTGTTCGACCCCTAACTTTACTGCAGCAACTGCTTTAGTATCATCATAGGGTATTAATTTGAGCATATCATCAATCCATAAGGGTGAAGATGTTAACCAAAAAGGATGCGATCAAGCAATTCAAGTCAAGCCAAGCAAATAGCGTATTGGGGTCTAGCAACCTAGACAAAAACTGAGAATGGACACTAAAACAGGTAACGCATAGGACTAACAAGAACTAGCAGAAACCAAGCAATAACAGAAATAGCATATGGGGGTAAAGAGCAGCGTATAGGACTAGCAGCAAATTCAACAATGCAAGAGAAGTTCCTAAGGATGGGGGTAATCGACTCAGTGTGTCCTCTTAGCCTATTCAAGTGGTTTAACAACACTCAATCAAGCTATTCCCTAGACATCAAACATCAAAACCAGTTAAGTCCACTCCCGTGGTAAGTAACCTCAAACTAGACCAGTTCCAGACCCAATCCCTTGGCGAAATCTACCCTAGCAGGCAATACGATTCAGTTTAATATTATCGATAAACACCCTAGACAACTAATCCCTTAGGCTAGGTATGCAAATCTCTAACATCAGTTCATTCAAGCATTTTATCAAACACCTTCTGGGTGGAAAAACACCTAAGTTCTAATTCTAATTGATCAGAAAGAAACTAGCATTAAGAACACTGATTTAGAAGAGAAATCAAACGATCTACACTTAAACCACCTGAAATACCAAGATTCTACACCTAATCTATCCCATCCTCAAAAACCCTAATGACTACTCAAAACTCATGAAGAACATCAAGAACACAAACCCAGAAATCATAAAAACTTGCATAGATGATAGAAATAGATAGAGATAATGATAGAACAGAAGGAACAAACTCAAAATGACAAGTAGAAATCAAATTACAAGTTCTGGAAACTAAGAACAGAGAAGAACACAAGGAAAAACTCGAAATATTAGAGATAAAAACGTCGTCCCCTTAGTCTTCACCCAACATTAGGTATTTATACTAAGTCTTAAAAGCCCTAAAACGTCATGCGCAAAATAGTAAAAATGTGCAGGATAAGGTCCAGCTCGGCTAAGTCTTGGTCGAGTGCTGTGCTCAAACAGACGAAATCAAGACTGCATTTTTCTGAGATGAGCTTGAGTAGTCCACTCGATTGCAGGGGCTCGAGCTGGGTTCTCTGCTTGATCATACAGCTCAAGCATGGGTACTCGAGCTGAGCTTTTGCTCCATCTCCTGCTCAGACTCGATCACGTCTGCATGGATATCCTGCATGGACTCGATCACGTCTGCATGGGTATCCTGCATGGACTCGATCACGTCTGCATGGGTATCCTGCATGGACTCGAGCAGCACGTCCCAGACAGCTTCTGGTCTAACTTCTCTAAAATCACCCGAAATTACCTGTAACAAGCCAAATATGGAGGATGTATGCGGATCTAATGCAAAACACTCTAAGTATGCAAAACTCGGAATAAATAACAAGAACGGGGTGAATAACACGTCAAAACGTATGATTTATGCAAGCTAAAACGATGCAAAATGCAAACATATCAACTTTCCCAAACTTAGTCTTTGCTTGCCCTCAAGCAAACAAAGGAATGAGAATGGAGAAGAGGGTTGAAAGTGGGGACTCAGAACCAAAACTTGCAGATAATAACGGATGACCTCAATGTCCAAGTTACTAATTCTAGAATGCAAAGTTTATGAGCTCTACTTAAAAACGTTAGCCATACTCTTCGCAGCACAAGTTCAATCAAACCTCAACCTAGTCATGCATTCATTTCTATCATTCCCCTTAACATTCATTAGAACAGAAACCATGAATCAAGCTAAACATATTCAATGAACTCATTTGGCTAAGGGTAAGGTCAAGAGACAAAAATGGTCCCTTCAGTACGGTATTGACTTTTCAGAACAAGGGTCTCTCAATGAAACGAAATGAGATTTAGTAGAATGCTAAAGGTAAGAACCAACCTATGCATACAAGAATAGACTCCCATCTACCCAGTCCTACACAAGCGGTCTTATCCCTTAGTCTAAAACCCAGACAGTCATCCTAATTCTACCCTTCACCCTTAGGCTTTTTCTTTTGATATCCTGGATCAGTTTCATCTTTTCTTTTTGTTTTTGGTTCTAGGAGGGGTTATACACATATACATATACATCTAGCGGATTGGGGTTCTTTTCTTAACTTAGCTTAGGCGTTTTTGTGTTTTTTCAGACTTTTGAGCTTTCTGCCTTTTCTTTTTCTTTTGCTATGCACATCCCCCAATCCTTTACTAGATACTCAAACATTCAGATCATTTCCCTCCTAAGAACTCTTACCTTCTTTTTTTCTTTTTCCAAGTTTTTCTCATTCTTTTCTATCCACAGAACTAACCTCAATACCCAACGATCAAGATCCAACCTAATCCTATCTGATTTGAAAATTACAAACCAGAACTTACATGAGATTCTATCCTTGTCGACTCAAACCTAACACTTTCTACCAAGCTCATTCGGAAATAGGCCTCACACACTCACTAAAGTAATAGCGTGGCTTGAAAGGAGGCTAGGGTAAGGACATGGTAAAACTGATATAACAATGAGAATCAGCTACTTGGATTGGCAAAGAGTGGTATAAACAGATGAAAGGGAATCCAAGTATGTATACAGTATCCATGAGTTCAAATTCTATGCCTAAACATGATAATTATAAGTCAAATTCAGGTTTAAATACATGGGAAATGACAGAAAATCGCAGCATGCTTCAGCTAAGACTCGATCTAGTTGTGCATTCAGAACATGGTTCGGTCTTACTTCAAGCTCAACATCAAGGCATTGAACAACTAGAAACGAGGGCATTGAAGTCATGCAGTTGAATCAGCAAGTTTACAAGGTTTTAAATCATCATCATCCCCTATGCATATGCAACAGCCCTGTATGAAACAATCTAGACTCGATCCTAAAATGTAAATGCAACTAAATGAACACTCTGTTTTTGTGAAATCATTTTCGAAAATTTTCAAAATTTTTTTTTTTTTTTTTTTTTTTTGGTTTTTCTATGCCATATATGCATGCAGACTCAAGAATGCACAAAATCAAAATAAGAACAGAGAAAATTAAATTACACAGTCCCTTGTGTAATAAAAATTTGGAAAGAAAGGCTAAAAGGTAACAGAAAACAATAAAAACGATGCATCTAATATATACAGAAAGGGTCAGTACGGGTACCTTGGTGATTATGGTGAGTATGTCGACTCGACCTGGTAGTGGTCGAGCTGGGTGCGTGAAACAGATGCTCCGAAGTGTCTGTCTCGACGTCCTTGCTCGAGCCGGGTGCGTGAGCCAGATGCTCCTCCTGCTTGGCGTCTCTTCCTCGCGTGTTGAAACTGCCTTGGCTCGAAGGAGGAGGCTCGTGGTGGTTCCATCTCGGGTGCATGATGTCTTGGTTCCTCGCGAAACGACCCGCTCCCCGTCAGAATTCTCCCAGGTACGATGGTTTTCTTGGGTGTAGGGGATTTGAGCTTTAGCGTAAAGTCCTTGAGCTGGTCCTTCACGTCCTTCACTTGGTCTTTCAGGTCCTTCACGGTACCCTTGAGTGCGGCGACGGTCTTCCCTTGAAACTTGTTCCACCTTTGAAGGAGATTAATCCGCTTGTGTGCCTCCTTCAGGGCTGGACTATGTGTGGGTTTGAGCTTGTACTCCTCAAACGAGTACCTTTCTGTTGGATCAACCTCCTCCAGAATAGCATCTTGATCGTCTGACCCCATTCCTTGTTCCCTGATCTCCTCGTCTTGATTGTAGAGCTTATCGAGAGGAGGATGGAAATCAATGTTTCGACCCTGGCGTACCTTGGTGAGATCGGTGCAAGGGAGGCGCAGCTTGGCTTCCCCAACTGTCGGATGCATGAACTGATAGGTGTACTCGTCTGGAGGCGTTGTATGGTCCAGGAACCTGCACCTCCTCAAGAAGTCGATATCTATCCATTTGGGTGGATAGGGTACTGATCGTAGCTCTACATCACAAGCAACAAGTATCGGGGTGATGATAACCCCAATACAGAGGTCACCTGCGCCATCCATCTTCATCTTGCCCATCTTTATCGCCTAGTCCTTGTAGTTTAGGAATTGCTCCATCAGAACAAGGGCGAGGTTAGCATCTGCTCTATCGCCCCGCATCTTCCGCCCATCTCTTGTGCTCCCCAGAAGTGGCAGTAGGCATAAGTCCAGCATCCTTAGTTCACCTTCATTCACCGTCCCGGTCACCTTCCTTGCAAACATAGAGCTTGCTATTGTCTTGTGTAGGTACCTCAGGACAGGGCTTCGGATGCTTGAGCTCTTGCTTCTAGAGGAGGAGAAAGGTTTGGTGCTGTCTCCTATGGTCGACCATAATTGTTGGAGCTCCTCATGATCAAAATCTTGAATCAGTTCGTCACCTCCAGAAAAACCATATAGGTTGCAGATTTGCACGATGGTAAGGGCATAGCATCGTCCTCTGCACGCGAAGGTGATGAAGCCAGGACCGTCATCGAGTTCAACATCAGGCTCCTCATCGTAGAAATGAGCCCTGAGGGACGAGAGGAAGTGGCAAGTCTCTTCCTTGTAGGCTTCCAGCGGTTTGTTCATGAATTGTCTTATACCTCCCGCCTCAAAAAGATACTCCATATCTCTAGCAATCCTGAGTGCTTGCATTGTTTCTTTGTGCGGGTACCTCGTTCCTTCAAAACTACGTTCAAGGAGGGCCTCTAGGTACTTGGTTGCAGAGGGTTTGGTGTTCTTCTTTCGGGGTTGCCTTATCAACTGAGGCTCGTTTTCCTCTGTTTCTTCACCACCTTGATACATACTCGGCTTGATTGGTGCTTTTCCTTCACTTTTGACCTGAGTGAGCTTCTTGTCTAATACCGTAGTAGCTTGTCCCGACCCTCCAGCTCGAGCGTGGGTGCTCATCCGTTGAGGCTTCCTTATCAACTGAGGCTCATCTTCCTCTGTTTCTTCACCACCTTGATGCATACTCTGCTCCATTTGTCCTTTTCCCTCACGTTAGACACAGGTGGTTTGTCTCGTCTCTTCAGCTCGAGTATGGGTGCTCAAGCGAGACTTCCGACCCTTCTGGCTTGATCCTCGGGCTCGAGCATATTGGGTCGAGTCCGGCGTGACTTCGTACTCCATGGGTACTGCAACTTGCTCTTGTTCTATGGTTTGTTCTTGTTCTTCGGTTTGGGGAATGCTCTCTCTCCACATCTGGAAGTTGCGGGCGAGTTCTTCAGCTGACCTACGACGGGCTTGGCGACGGTCCATACCTGAGACTCGATCAAGGACAAGGAAAGAGAACTCAAAATCGTGAGGATTAGCCTTAAGAGCAGCAAGAAAAATTTAGTGAGAGTGTTTGAGGTGTGAGTAAAGTATGGAGTCGAGTTCGGTATTTATAGCCGAGTGGGGGAGCGTGTTGAATTAGTGTGGGCTCGAGTCGTCACTTCTCTGACACCTTATTGACCGAGTGGACGCTTCTTTGGCACCTTCTGAATCGAGTTTGGCTTATATAGACAAGTGGGAGGGGACAAAGGACAAGGAGGAGCGTGTGTGGGTCGAGTGTGGGGCGTGTTGAAAGAGTGTGGGCTCGAGTCGTCACTTCTCTGACACGTCCGTGATGCCTCTGCACTCGAGCATGTGAGTTCTGACTCGGCCATGACACCTCTGACTCGGGTCTACATGTCAGAATTTTGAATTTTTGAAAATTCCCTCCTTAGGCTTATGATCCACCTCTCATGCTTTCTTGAAATCACACAATCAAGACAAAATCAAAATAGCTTAGCACACTTTTTTGACGTTTTAAAAACTAAGGCAGAGAAATATGTACAGAGATAGACATGGGACTTCCTCTCAAGTGAGCTTGTTTAAAGTCTTTAAACTTGACTTCATGTTTTGTTCAGGCAGTGGAAGGCTCATCCAGAGGAATCGAAGTTCCTTCTGGAATGATGGTATCAGCTAGATAGGGCTTCAGCCTCTGTCCATTCACTGTGAATTCGTTTCTTCCCTTTCCAAATAAGGTGATCGCTCCGTAGGGTGAAACTTCCTTGACAGAAAACGGTCCGGACCATCTAGACTTGAGCTTTCCGGGAAACAGCTTGAGTCGAGAATTGAAAAGGAGGACTTGATCACCAGCCTTGAATTCCTTGTGCAAGATCCTCTTGTCATGGAAGGCTTTGGTCCTTTCTTTGTAGATCTTAGAACTCTCATAAGCATCCAGCCTGATCTCCTCTAGCTCATGCAGGTCCAATACTCTCTTTTCCTGGGCAGACTTGATATCCAAGTTCAGAAGCTTCGTTGCCCATAACGCCTTATACTCGACCTCAACAGGTAGGTGACAAGCCTTTCCGTAAAGGAGTTGGAATGGCGTTCGTCCTATAGGAGTCTTGAATGCTGTCCTGTACGCCTAAAGGGTTTCATCCAGCTTAGCAGACCAATCTCTTCTTGAAACGCCCACTACTCTAGCCAGGATGGATTTGATCTGCTTGTTGGACACCTTTACTTGACCACTGGTCTGGGGGTGATATGGTGTAGCCACCTTGTGCCTTACCCCATGCTTTTTCAGAAGATTCTCAAAGAGTTTGTTGATGAAATGAGACCCCCCATCACTGATAACAACTCTTGGCACACCAAATCTGGGAAAAATGATGCTCTTGAACATCTTCAGAACTACCCTTGCATCATTGCTAGGGCAAGCTATGGCTTCAACCCACTTCGAGACATAATCAACAGCTACCAAGATGTAGCTGTTCCCAGAAGATGGTGGGTTGAAAGGACCCATAAAATCAATCCCCCAAACGTCAAACACCTCCACTTCCAAAATTGGGTTTTGTGGCATCTCATTCCTTCTGCTGATGTTTCCCATTCTCTGGCAAGGATCACACTTGGTGATGAAGGCTTGAGCATCTCTGAACATTGTAGGCCACCATAGACCCGCTTGCAGTACCTTCTGAACAGTCTTGAACGTAGCAAAGTGTCCTCCATAAGCAGACCCATGACAGTGCTCAAGCACACCCTGAACCTCGTCTTGTGCTATGCACCTCCTAAACAGACTGATATAGGTCAATTTCTTACTAGACCAAGATTTCGTTGTAGTATAGTAAGGTGTCAATCCATAAGGGTGAAGATATTAGCCAAAAAGGATGAGATCAACCCATTCTAGTCAAGCCAAACAAGAGCGTATAGGACTCTAACAACCTAGACAGAAATTAAAAATAGAAGCTAAGGCGAATCAATTCAAAGACTAACGGAAACAAGGCAATAGCAGAAACAGTGTATAGGACTAGACGAAAATTTAATCAATGCAAGAGAAGTTCCTAAGGATGGGGTAATCGATTCAGTGTATCTCCTTAGCCTACCCAGGTGGTCTAACAAAACTCAATCAAGCTATTCCCTAGACATCAAACATCACAACCAGTTAAGTCCACTTCCGTGATAAGTAACCTCAAGCTAGGCCAGTTCCAGACCCAATCCCTTGGCGAAATCTACCCTAGCAGGCAACAAGAATCAGTTCAATATTGTCAATAAACACCTTAGACATCTAATCCCTTAGGCTAGGTACGCAAATCTCTAACATCAGTTCATTCAAGCATTTTATCAAACACCTTCTGGGTGGAAAAACACCTAAGTTCTAATCTCAATTGATCAGAGAGAAATTAGCATTAAGAACACTGATTTAGAAGGGAATTTAAACAATCAACTCTTAAACCACCTAGGAGAGTAAGATTCCACACTAATCTAACCAATCCTTAAGAACCCTAATGACTACTCAGAAATCATGAAGAATAACATAATCACAAACCCAGAAATCATAGAAACTTGCATAGATGAAAGAAACAGATAGAGAAAATATAGAACAGAAGGAATTAACTAAAAATAACAAGTAGAAACCAAATTACAAAGTCTAGAAATCAAGAACAATGAAGAATAGAAGGAAAACTCGAAAAATTAGGCATAAAACTAAGCTTTTAAGTCGTAATCCCACATTAGGTATTTATACTAAGTCTTAAAAACCCTAAAACGTCATGGGCAAAATGGTAAAAACGCGCAAGGTAAGGTCCAACTCGACCCTGTGGTGGTCGAGTGCTGTGCTCGAGCTGATGAGATCAAGATTGCATTTTTGTGTGTTGAGCTCGAGCCTCCTACTCGACCCTATGGGCTCGAGTCAGACTTGAAATTTCCAAGACTCCTCTTTTGTGTTGGGCTCGATTATGGAGCTCGAGCAGGCGTGCTCGAGCTCGGCCAAAAATCTCAAAGATGCCACCTTTCGCCTCAGCTCGACCCCTTGACTCGACCCTCCAGGCCAGAGTCTGCTTCTGCACCATCTCCTGCCTTAGCTCGACCCCTTGACTCGACCCTACAGGCCAGAGTCTGCTTCTGCACCATCTCCTGCCTTTGTTCGACCCTCCTACTCGACCCTACAGGCCAGAGTCTGACGTCCAGGACAGCTTCGAGTCTAACTTCTCCAGAATCGCCTGAAAGTACCTGTCACAAGCCAGATATGCAAGATGTATGCAAACCTAATGCAAAACACTCTAAGTATGCAAAACTATAAATAAATGACAAGAACAGGTCAAATAACATGTCTAAACGAATGAATAATGCAAGCTAAAACCATATAAAATGCAGACATATCAGAATGCAAAGCCGCTTGTCTCGGAAAAGAAAACCGTTTTCTAAGTAGTAGGATCCTTCTCTGTCGTAGCGTATCTTCCTTGAGCATCATCAAGCGTCTTGCTTGCATAGTAGATCACATGTAGCTTTTTTTCAATCCTTTGGCCCAGTACAGCCCCTACAGCATAGTCAGATGCATCACACATGATCTCAAATGGATGGTCCCAGTTTGGTGCTTGGACTATCGGAGCAGTGACCAAGGCTTCCTTGATGAGCTGGAAAGCCTTCAAACAGTCTATATCAAACAGAAACTCTTGCTCCTTGCATAACAGCCTTGTCAGTGGTCTGGCTATCCTTGAGAAGTCCTTGATGAACCTTCTGTAAAACCCAGCATGCCCCAAGAAGCTTCTGATATCCCTGACATTCTTGGGTGGTTGCAGCTGCATCATCACGTCCACCTTGGCCTTGTCTACCTCTATACCTTTCTCAGAAATTTTGTGCCCCAAGACGATCCCTTCCTTGACCATAAAGTGGCACTTTTCCCAGTTCAGAACCAGATTCGTCTCTTCACACCTAGTGAGTACCCTGCAAAGGTTCAAAAAACAGGAGGAGAAAGAAGAGCCATACACGGAAAAGTCATCCATGAATACCTCAACAGTCTCCTCTATTAAATCTGAGAATATAGAAGTCATGCATCTCTGAAAAGTAGCAGGTGCATTACAAAGACCGAAAGACATTATCCTATATGCAAATGTTCCATATGGACAAGTGAATGTAGTTTTCTCTTGATCATTAGGATGAATAGGAATTTGAAAGAAACCACTATATCCATCTAAGAAACAGTAATATGGATGATTAGCAAGTCTCTCCAGCATCTGATCAATGAATGGCAATGGAAAATGATCTTTCCTAGATGCAGCATTTAACTTCCTGTAATCGATACACATTCTATGGCCAGTGATAGTTCTAGTGGGTATCAATTCATCCTTATCATTCCTAACCACAGTAATGCCTCCCTTCTTAGGTACACAATGCACAGGTGAAATCCAAGTACTATCAGATATGGGGTATATGATTCCAGCCCTTAGCAACTTAAGAATTTCCTTTTTAACAACTTCTTTTAAATTAGGATTCAATCTCCTCTGGGGTTCAATACTAGCATATGATTCATTTTTCAGATGGATTCTATGAGTGCACAAGCTAGGTGAAATTCTCTTTATATCATCAAGAGAGTATCCTATTGCCTTCCTATACTTCCTCAACTCAATCAACAGCAAATTCAACTCATCATCATTCAGCATGTCATTTACTATGATTAGGTAGGTAGAATTTGGTCCAAGGAAAGCGTACCTTAGCCCAGAAGGAAGAGGTTTGAGGTCTACCTTAGGTGCTCGCAGTTCTGACCAGTCGTCTGCTGCAGAGAGCTGTCTGTCTTGGGTCTGCTGGTCGAGCTGGATACTCGAGTCTGGCGTACTGGATAGGGTAGCTCGGGTCCGCTGGTCGGGCTTGGTGTCCTCGACAGCATGAATTTCTGTGTTGGCCCCTATCAACTCCTCAAACCCGTCTGACTCTTCCAGAATCTTGTGTGAGTCTAAAATCATCTCATACCCCAAGGTCTCTTCATGCGAATACCCATCCTTACCACTCTTGGTTAAGGCCGTCTGAAGGTGATCATCTTGATTAAGCTCCTCCAGCAGCTCATCAGCAAGCTTGTCCATTACCTCAACATAGAAGACTTGTCCTTCTATTTCCGGCTTTCTCATGGTCTCCTTGACATCATATGTCATCTTGAGATCATTCCCAAGATTGAGATCGATCTTCCCTTTTCGGACATCAATGACTACACCGGCTGTAGCTAGGAAAGGTCTGCCCAGAATTAGAGGATCTCTTGGTTCTTCATCCATTTCAAGAACTATAAAATCTGTAGGTATCTCCACTGTACCAACCATCAGAGGGAGATCTGCTAGCATACCATGAGGAGTCCTAATTGATCTGTCTGCAAGCACCAGAGAGATGTTGCATGACTTATAGTTGCTGAATCCTAGCTTCCTTACAACCGAGAGTGGCATAAGACTGATAGATGCTCCAAGATCACAGAGAGATTTCTTGAAAACTAGTGGACCTAGAGAGCACGGTAAAGTGAAAGAACCCGGGTCGCCTAACTTCTCTTTGACGACTCTCTTCTGAATGATGGCGCTGCACTCCTCTGATAGGACAACCATACCCTGAACCTTCTTGTCTTTCTCAACTACTGCATCCTTCAAAAACTTTTGATAGGCAGGTACCATGGAGAAGGCATCAATGAGAGGCAACCTGATCTCAGCTTCCTTGATATGCTTATCAAAGATTTGTTTATGTTTCTCCATTAAGTCCTTCTTAAACCTCTTTGGGAAAGGCAATTTGGGCTTGTAAGGAAGAAGGACATATGGTGCTTTCTTTTCCTCTGAAATCACAGATTTAGGTGCAGGAGGTAGACTGTCTTGACCATTCAGGTCGAGTTAGGGTGCTCCAGCAGGCGTGGGACTCTTGTCTTGGTCGTTTTTGGGAACCAAATCCTCCCCGTCTTGATCCTCACTGTCCGCAGTGATTGCAGGAGATCCTTCCCTCTCAGGTAACTCCTTCCCACTCCGCAAAGTGATGGCATTAATGTGAGCGTAGTCCTTAGGGTTCTGGACCACTTTACTTGGGAGTTGAAAAGTGGTAAAGGATGAAGTTGTCTTACCCTCGATGGAACGAATCTTGGACTGTAGAGACTCAAACTTGCTGTTAAGATCATTGTAGGTGTAGTCCATCTGGGTTTTAAGTTCACCAAACTTCTTGGCTGTGTCAAGTGCACCAGCTGCTTGACCCTATAGGAGTTGCTGCAGCAAGGCGTTTGTCTGTTGATCTGGAGCGATAGAAGACTTAGCGTGGTGAGACAGAAAACCGGGTGGTGGACATGGGGTTCCCTGGTGTTGGTGATGACTCTGAAAAGGCGGTTTAGGGGCAAAGTTCTGCTGCGGATTGTAGGGAATGAAAGGCTTGGACTAAGGTTGTTGCTGAGGTGGGTAGACTTGATCTTGAGGGTTAGCAACATTGGTACTCCTGTAGGACAGATTCGGGTTGTTCTTGTAATTGTATAAAACCTTTGGTGTACTGACCCTGATTCTGCACATAGCTGACCTCCTCTAGACTATCATCCTCCCCATCTTGAACCTGAAAAACTGTATCCTCAGAAGCAAAATGAACTTGTTTCTTCTGCTGTAGCAGTTGATCCAACTTAGCAGTCAAGACCTTGATGGCCCTAGTCTGATCATCTGTAGCAACACTTGGCCGTATACTCCTATCATACTCAGCAGTGTAGTTACCATCAGATTATGCTAGGTTCTCCACAAGTGCCCAGCCAACATCAACGTCTTGGTTGAGGAAGTTACCACTGCTGGCTGTATCGAGAAGCATGCGGACCTTCGGGAGAACTCCTCTGTAGAGAGTGCTAAGGAGTGACTCGTTGCTGAAACCGTGGTGAGGGCATTGAGTAGTGTAGCCCTTGAAGCGATCCCAGCATTCACAGAAACTTTCACCATCTTTCTGAGTGAACCCAGAAATTTCATTCCTCAAGCGAGCTGTCCTGGCATTGGAGAAGAACTTGGCCAAGAAGGCTTTCTTACAGTCATCCCATGAAGTGATGGATCCATGGGGTAGAGTCTTTTCCCAGTGATGGGCTCTGTCACCTAGAGAGAAAGGAAAGAGCCTTAGCTTGAAACCATCTTCACTGACCCCATTGATTTTGGTAAGGCTGCAGAGCCTATCGAACTCATCCAGATGATCAAGAGGGTCATCCATAGGTAGTCCATAAAACTTGTTGTTCTGTACCATGGCGATCAAGCTGCTCTTGATCTCGAAATTGTTGTTCTGGACCGTAGGAGGGGCAATGCCTTGTTTGTTGGTATGAGTGTTAGGGGCATCTCCGGCTCCTATCAAACGGGGCCTCCTCACAGGAGGGTCTTGAACCTGTGGTTGGTCTTCCATACCGAGTGGATTCTGATGTTCGTCTTGGATGTTTTCTCGCTGCGCTCGCAACTGTTGTGGTAGCCTGTCAATATTATCGAGGGGGCGAAGGAGGTTCTGACTTCCTCTTGATCTGGTGTGCATGCAGGGGGATGTGTACCTGAAAATGCAAAGACAGTCAAGTTAGTAACCAAAGAAAAGGAAAAGAACTTGATCTAGAATATTTTGAAATCCTAATTGTAACAAACAACACCCAAACGGCAATGGCGCCAAATTGGTATAAGTCAATTTCTTACTAGACCAAGTTTTCGTTGTAGTAGTAAGGTGTCTATCCATAAGGGTGAAGATGTTAACCAAAAAGGATGCGATCAAGCAATTCAAGTCAAGCCAAGCAAATAGCGTATTGGGGTCTAGCAACCTAGACAAAAACTGAGAATGGACACTAAAACAGGTACCGCATAGGACTAACAAGAACTAGCAGAAACCAAGCAATAACAGAAATAGCATATAGGGGTAAAGAGCAGCGTATAGGACTAGCAGCAAATTCAACAATGCAAGAGAAGTTCCTAAGGATGGGGGTAATCGACTCAGTGTGTCCTCTTAGCCTATTCAAGTGGTTTAACAAAACTCAATCAAGCTATTCCCTAGACATCAAATATCAAAACCAGTTAAGTTCACTCCCGTGGTAAGTAACCTCAAACTAAACCAGTTCCAGACCCAATCCCTTGGCGAAATCTACCCTAGCAGGCAATACGATTCAGTTTAATATTGTCGATAAACACCCTAGACAACTAATCCCTTAGGCTAGGTATGCAAATCTCTAACATCAGTTCATTCAAGCATTTTATCAAACAACTTCTGGGTGGAAAAACACCTAAGTTCTAATTCCAATTGATCAGAAAGAAACTAGCATTAAGAACACTGATTTAGAAGGGAAATCAAACGATCTACACTTAAACCACCTGAAAGACCAAGATTCTACACCTAATCTATCCCATCCTCAAGAACCCTATTGACTACTCAAAACTCATGAAGAACATCAAGAACACAAACCCAGAAATCATAAAAACTTGCATAGATGATAGAAATAGATAGAGATAATGATAGAACAGAAGGAACAAACTCAAAATAACAAGTAGAAATCAAATTACAAGTTCTGGAAACTAAGAACAGAGAAGAACACAAGGAAAAACTCAAAATATTAGAGATAAAAACGTCGTCCCCTTAGTCTTCACCCAACATTAGGTATTTATACTAAGTCTTAAAAGCCCTAAAACATCATGCGCAAAATAGTAAAAATGTGCAGGATAAGGTCCAGCTCGGCTAAGTCTTGGTCGAGTGCATTTTTCTGAGATAAGCTTGAGTAGTCCACTCGATTACAGGGGCTCGAGCTGGGTTCTGAAACTTCAAGACGCCACCTTTTGTCTCTGCTTGATCATACAGCTCGAGCATGGGTACTCGAGCTGAGCTTCTGCTCCATCTCCTGCTCAGACTCGATCACGTCTGCATGGGTATCCTGCATGGACTCGATCACGTCTGCATGGGTATCCTGCATGGACTCGATCATGTCTGCATGGGTATCCTGCATGGACTCGAGCAGCACGTCCCAGACAGCTTCTGGTCTAGCTTTTTCAAAATCACCCGAAATTACCTGTAACAAGCCAAATATGCAGGATGTATGCGGACCTAATGCAAAACACTCTAAGTATGCAAAACTCGGAATAAATAACAAGAACGGGGTGAATAACACGTCAAAACGTATGATTTATGCAAGCTAAAACGATGCAAAATGCAAACATATCAAAAACCCATGTCTTTCATGTCAAACTCACTATTAAGCATGTTCTTGGTGCATTGGATTATATCTGTTTTACTGCCCATGATAAGCATGTCATCTATGTACAAACATAGCAAAATATATCCGCTAGGTGTACTTTTGATGTAGATACATTTATCACATTCATTTATGCTGAAACCATTTGATATCATTACATTGTCAAATTTCAAATGTCATTGTTTTGGATCTTGTTTGTATTCTTATCCTGGAACTATAAATCCTTCGGGCTGTTTCAAGTATATCTCCTCTTCTAAATCACCATTTAGTAAAGCAGGTTTAACATCCATTTGATGGATTTCCAGGTCTCTTAAGGCTGCAATTGCAATTAGCATTCTAATCGATGTTATTCTCGTCAGAGAAGAATAAGCGTCAAAGAAATCAAAACCTTATTTTTGTCGGAATCCTTGCACCACAAGTCTAGCCTTATACTTGTCTATTGAGCCATCGATTTTTAATTTTGTTCTGAAAATCCATTTACACCCTAGTGCTTTAGACCCTTCAGGTAGATTGGTTATTTCTCAAGTATGTGATGTGGAAATCGTACTCGTCAACACGCGAGACGAGTGCATTGACCACGGGACAACACAAGAACTCATGACACCAAGTCTACTGCCTCGAAAAGTAACTAGAAGCATCTCCAAGAGTTACCAAAAGAAGGTCCAAGCCTATCTACAAAGCCTCAAGAAGCATGGTAGACAACACGGCGGACAAGAGGGGTAATCGGAGCCATCGAGACACATTGTGAGCGGACAAGCCGAGCAAGCGGACATGAGCTCACAGACACTCAACTTTGGGAGTAAAGCCTTGTGTGTCCTCACTATCTCTAAGTGAGGACACCCCTCAAGACCTTAGGTAAAGTATTGTACTATTTCCCTACTTCTAGTTTTACCACATCAGGTTTCTAGAAAAGGGTTTTAATGAGGCAAGAAACGCATAGAGCATCATAGCTCATCTCCCTTGTGTGTTGACTTGGAAATATCTATGACAAACTCAATGCACAAGAGATGTGATTTTATCTCCCAAGAAAGATCCTTACAAATGTTTTTCTTTTTTTTGTTGCTTATGAGACTTTAGTGCCTTTTGTGTGTTAAGGCTTGTTTAGAAATTATTACTTAGGCCCAAGTTCAAGTTTGTATAATTATTGGCTTGGGCCCATTTAAACTTCTCTAAACCCTACTTGTACCCTATAAAAGACAACTCTTTTTCATTTTTACAATTAAGCAATCATTTACAACAAAACCTAAAGTTTACAATTTTATGTCTCTTCTAATCTATTGAGGTTGCTCTAGATTAGGGTTCTTCCTAAGAGTAATTGAGTGTGTCTCTTACTCAAGGGATCTTGGCTGTATCAAAGGACTCACACATCCTTTGTCGTTCGCCCATCACCCCACATCTCGCTGTTCACACCATTTCTAAGCTACACCCGGTTGAAGTCTTCACCGCCGTGAGAGCTCCGCCGTTCTGACCTGCCTCCGTGAGTCTCACCGAGGTCAAGTCCAGTTACCGTGTTCCAAGTGCAATTTATTTGATGCAATTAGTTTACGCAATTTATTTTTAGTAATTTAATTATTGTTTATTTATTTTATGCACTTTAGATAATTAAACCTAAAACCCAAAACTCTATAATTCACCTAGATTAAATTTATTCTTGTACTCTCTGTGTAGATATTCTTAGTCTTTGTGGATCGATCCAGTACATACTACAACTGCACTTGCGATATAATCGGGTTAAACTCTCGAGACTACTTCCTAGTAGGATTTGGATGAAACTTGAGATGAGGTGAAACAAAACCTCCTATCAAATTTTTGGCGCCGTTGCCTTGGGATTGTAGCAATAGTCATAGAGATTTGATCTGCATCTTAGACTAGATTTCTTTTTATTTTTCTATTTAGTTTAATGAGAATGTGGTGCGTAGACCGGGATAATGAGAATGTGGTGAGTAGGCAAAGGATGGTACGAACAATAGTCATGGTCGACGAGCCAACAAGCTACATCCCACGCACAGGAATGCGACCACCACTGGTGGATGTTGGATACGAGATCGAGATCAGCTTTGTTGAGATTATCCAAGGCAATAAGTTTCATGGTTTATCAACAGAAAATCCTATGGATAATCTAAATCAATTTGACAAGTTGTGCGATTTGGTGAAAATACACGGTCTCTCTGAAGATGCACTAAAACTTCGTTTATTCCCCCTTTCACTTGGGGGTAAAGCACAAGAGTGGGAGAAATACATTCCATCTGAGACCATTACAACGAGGAGTGAATGCCAGAAAGTGATAGGAGGTTTTATGCCTCTTCACATGTTTCACCCGAGAAGTGAATCTCGAGAGTTTAACCAATAAAACCGCAAGTGCACGATTAAATGCATTTGTAGTAATACGGAATCGATCCACAGGGAATACAAGACTAAATCTAATCTAAGCGTAATCATAAAAGTTGGGAGGTATGGTTCCTAAGCTAACGTTCATAAAATAAATAAAAGCTTAAAATAAATAAAGTAATAAATTAAACTAACTAAAAATAAATTAAATAACATAATTAAATAAACTAAACTAAACATAAATTAAATAGCATAAATTAAATAAAGTAAATTGATTGCATAAATAAATATTTACAGAATATGGGTGATAGTCGATTTTTCAGGAAATCTAGATCTAAGATTTATGTTTTACCTAATAAGTTTATGTTTGTCATTCTAGGGATTTTCTTTGTTTCGCTAGTCTACTCTCGTGGTATACTAGACATTATATTCAAACCCACTCTCGTGGCGAATGAACATGCATTTTATACAATCCCATCATCGAATACTTTCATGAGTGATAGACACATCACAAGGGTTGTCACACCTCCAAGTGATCCAATAGGGCCAGTATTGGTAAAAACGTGCCTAAGACACAAAGCAAATGATAGATCTATTTCTAGAGTCCTTTCCACTCTCGTAGAGAATTCCTCCTGAGATTTTACCTAACTTGATCTGGGATAGATAAACATAGAGCTACTCTATCAAATAACAAACTCAACCATAGCTAATACTCCCAACTCTGTAGATCTGAGATCTCTACCCACTTTCGTGGTGCAGGGAATCTCTAATAGTACAACTACACCTACTGGATTCGGTTATACACTTAAGCATCTCCCATAAGAGAATACTTAGCATTAAGATGCATAGAAAAGTAGCTAGATCGATTAAGAACAATCAAACATATATTAAACCCTAAAAATAGATCCCATCATCGACCACCACCCTAGTGGTCTGAAAGATCTACTCTAAAACAGAAGAGAAGAAGTAAAAAAAACTCTTTATTAGATATGAAAAGAGGGCTACAAAGGATAAGAGAGAATATAATTAGGTTTATGAATGTGTGTCTCTCAAATGAGATTACAAGTGATTATATAGTATTAGAGTTTCTTAGAGCTTTCCAATTCGTCCTTATCATATTTCTGGAGGTTTAAAATTCGAGATGACAAGTTGCAAATCATAACTCGCCACATCATCGAAATCCCTTATTTTTTGGCCTACCATCGACCCTGATAGGTCGATATAGGGGTCGATTCTCCTCCTGCTTCTTTTGGCATCGGGCTTGACACGTCGATGTCTCATCTAGGAGATCTCCCAGGAATTCACATCGACCTTGATAGGTCGATGTGGGGGTCGATTTTGGCTTCCTGGCTTTGACTGGTTTATGCATCCTTCGAGAGTTCTTCCTGGAAATTCTTCAGACGGCACATCTACACCCACATGCCGATTCTGGGGTCGATTCTGCCTTTTTCAGACTCTATGAAATCCTTCTCCGAATGTGCACGATCTAAGCAATGTCACCAATCTTCCCGTAGGTTTCAGTAAGCTCCATAAACGTCCCAAACACTCATGTTTAGATTTAAGAACCTAAAAACATATAACCACATTCAAAAACCCTAATATTACACTAAATGTTAGTCATAAAGGATAAAACTAACTTATTTTAAAGCATAAAAACATGTAAAATACGATGCTATCAGAAAGCGCTCCTAACAAAATTCTTCTTGAACACTAGGAACAGCTCGTTGGAGAAACATTGAGAACTTCGGAGAAGCGTGGGAAAGGATTGAAAGATACACCAAGCAATGTCCTCATTATGGATTTAGTGACGAGGCTTTGCTGAGCATATTCTACAGAGGAGTTACTCCTAAATATTGTACGTTACTTGATATAGGCAGCCACGAAACTTTCTTGGGGCAAGACTAATGGGAGGTTTTTATGCTTCTTCACATGTTTCACCCGAGAAGTTAATCTCGAGAGTTTAACCCACAAAACTGCAAGTGCACAGTTAAATACAATCGTAGTAATACGGGGTTGATCCACAGAGTAATAGAATAACTACATAGAGAATGCAAATGCAGATCTAATTTAGACACGATAAACAAAGCGGAGGGGGGGTTCCTAACTTTTACTAAGCATGAAATTAAATAAAACAATAAATAAAAAACAATAAATCTATACTAAGAAAATAGTAAATAGACTAAACTAAGCATTTAAAATAAAAGGCATAATTAAAAGACATGAACAAAATAAAAATAAAATAAACCTAAACTAATATTTACAGATAATTGGGTGATAGTCATAATTTAGGAAACCTAAGTCTAGAAATCATTTTTATTTAAATAATTTGTATTTGTCATTTTAAGGATTTCCCATATATCGCTAGTCCACTCTCGTGATATGTTAGACTCTATATCCAGATCCACTCTCGTGATAAACTGGATATACATTTCATAATATCTCATCATCGAATACTAAGTATCCTTAGACTCTCGTCTCAAGGATACAAAGTGAGTGATAAATTTGTTTCTAAAGTACAACCCACTCTCGTGGTGAAATACTCCTCAGATATTCAATCTAACTTGACTAAAGCCAGATCTATAATTAATTCCATCAAACAACAAATTTGACACTAGTTATGACTCTCTATTATGCAGATCTGAAGGTTTAATCCATTCTCGTGGCATCAAACACTTTTAAATAGACAACCACACCTACTGGATTCAGTTGTACTCTTAAGTATCTCCCATGAGAGAATACTCAGCATTAAAGTGCATACTAAAGTAGCTAGATCGGTTAAGTACAGTAATGAATCCTAAAACATAGATCCCATCAATGACCACCACCCCATATGGTCTAAAAGATCTAGGCTCTTATCTCTATTGGGTTACAGAGACAATGTTTAATCTATAAAATAATAAACAAGACTGAAAAGTAAACTAATCTAAAACAAAAATCAAAGTAAAAGTATAAACATAAAGTAGAGAAGAAGTAAAATCTAGAAGAAACTTTATTAGATCTCAAAGTGTAGGGAATTGTCTGTGTGTCTCTGTGTGTCCTTTATGAATGAGATTGCATGTGTATTTATAGTCCGAAGGTTGTTAGATCTGAAAAACTTGAGTTTATCCTATCCCTAAAAGTCTCAAAATCGAAAGTAGAAGATTAGCCCACTCTTGGATCGCCATGTAGGAAATCTTCCACTTTTCTCGTAGGTCAGCATCGACCCTGATAGGTCGATGCTAGGATCGATTCTCTGCTTCTTCCTTTGACTGGTCGATTCTTCCTCTAAGATTTCTCTCTGAAAATTCTTCAGACTTAATATTGACCCCCACAGGTCGATATTAGGATCGATATTTGTCTTATACGGCTCCCTGAAATCTTTTTCCAAATGTCCATGATCCAAGTGGCAATGCCAACTCTTTCTTAGGTTCTAGCATGCTCCAGAAACACTCTAAACATCGAGTTTTAGTTTTAAGTACCTAAAAACACATAAACACATGTAAACACACTAAAACTATATTAAATGTTAGTTATAAACCCTAAAATGAACTTATTATAATACATAAAACCATGCAATTATGAGTCCTATCAAAGACGCACAACACGGAATGACGCTCGTAAAGAACTTAGCTGATAGCAACGCGAGCTATGGGGAGGACTATGATCGAGTGAACAGACATGTCAACATCCATGAAGACGAGGACAAGCTGACCATAAAGGCGATACACGAAAAGTTAGACAAGGTTCTGAAATTGACGCAGCATTTCATCCCGTCAAAACGTCACGAAGAACAACACCATCGACCACAGGGGGTCGATGGTCTTCCCAGTAGCACCATCGAGCGTACGCCATCGATGCCCCACCAGAAAGAGTCGTCGACTAACCACATCGACTATGCGAGGTCGATGCCATCCATATCGATCACGCACATCGACCGAACGTGGTCGATGTTATACCTGGGGAAGACGAATAAGCAAAATTCTTGACGACTTAGACATGCAAACTGGAGGAGATGACTCAGAATATCTTAGAAGGGCAGACAAGCATGGTTATAATGGTTAGAGAAGAGTTCAAGGAGGTTAATCAACGGTGTCACGAGTTAGACAAGAAGTTCGAAGACTTAAGCACCAACAATCAATGCAATAACCTTGAAGAGTGGAAAGGAGCTCAGACCTATCCACCTAAGCAACCAATCAACAAAAAGAACGACGAGACCATCATCGAGAAAGAAGACCCTACCGTTGAGAAAGAAGATTCTATCGTTGATGAAGAAGACCACATCGTAATTGAAGGGGAACCCGAGATTGAGGAAGTTATCAAGGAGAAACCAGATAAGGATAAAGAGCCAAATACTCGTGGAAGGAGTCAGGTGACACTCAACGTCCACAATTATCAGCCTAAGATTCCTTTTCCTGGAAGGATCAAAAGAAGAATAGCGGAGAGAATGAGGAATGTATTTGAAGAACAAATGAAAAGTGTAATCATCAATATGCCGATACTAGAAGTTTTGATGATGATTCCCAATGCTAGCAAATTCCTCAAAGATCTCGTGACTAAGAAAAAGAAAGAGCTCACCGAGGTAGCATTCCTAACGCACGAGTGCAGCGCAGTTATTCTCGACAAAAAAATTCCAAAGAAGTTAGACGATCCGGGTAGCTTCACTCTCTCTTGCAATCTAGGTCCGATGATATTTAGGAGATCTTTATGTGACCTTAGAGCTAGTGTGAATCTTATGCCTCTATCCAATGCACAAAAGTTGGGATTTACAAAATTCAAAGAATGTAGGATGTCACTCGTTCTCGCCGATCGCTCGATAAAAACGCCGGTGGGATTACTCGAAAACATTCCGGTGATGATTGGTGACTATCAAATTCCAACTAATTTTGTGGTACTCAAGATGGATCACGAGCCCAAAGATCCACTCATCCTAGGGATATCATTCCTAGCAACCACGGGAGCCATCATCGATGTTAAAAATGGAAAGATCAACCTTCACCTAAACGATGAAGTCATGCAGTTTAGTATCGATGAGGTGATGAAAAAACCCAAAGAACAAAATCGTATTTTCTACATAGACGATCTCGACTTGCTAGCTAATGGCATATTAGATGAGGTTGAACCTAACGACGAGGACGTAAGTGAAGAATTCCAAACACTACAGAATGGAGACATGGCGGACATGATACCTCGTGAGATGGCTTATGCGAGTCTAACCGAGGGTGAAAAAGAAGAGGAAGCCACGGTAAAAGTAGGCGATGGTGAGACTTACGACGAAGCCGATTGGAGCGAGATCAAAGCACCAAAGGTGGAGGTGAAACCACTTCCGAAAGGGCTAAGGTACGCTTTTCTCGGTCTTAATTCAACATATCCAGTCATAATAAGTGATGAACTAAATGAAGATGAAACCTCGATGCTACTTAGTGAATTAAAAAAATATAGGAAAGCCATAGGATATTCTTTAGATGATATCAAGGGAATATCCCCATCTTTATGCATGCATAGAGTACATCTAGAAGATGAATCTAAAAATTCCATTGAACCTCAAAGATGTTTAAATCCAAATTTATGAGATGTAGTGAGGAAAGAAATTCTTAAACTTCTAGATGTGGGTGTTATTTATCCTATTTTCGATAGTAATTGGATATCACCTGTTCATGTAGTCCTAAAAAGGGTGGAATAACTGTAATAAAAAATGAAAACTGACGAATTAATTCCAACTAGAACTATCACGAGACATAGGATGTGTATTGATTTTTGAAAATTAAATGCTGCCACTAGAAAAGATCATTTTCCTCTTCCGTTTATTGATCAAAAGTTAGAACGATTAGCAAATCACTCTCACTATTGTTTTTTAGATGGGTACTCGGAATTCTTTCAAATCCTGATACATCCTCAAGATCAAGAAAAAACGATATTACATGTCTTTAGGGTACCTTCGCTTACCGAAGAATGCCGTTTGGATTATGTAATGTACCTTCAACGGTGCATGATATCAATATTTTCAGATTTCATTGAATTAGTAGTTGAGGTGTTTATGGAAGATTTTTCTGTGTATGGTTCTTCGTTTGGTGGTTGTTTGTCTAATTTGTGCAAGGTACTTGAACGATGCGAAGAGACAAACCTCGTACTTAATTGGAAGAAGTGTAATTTTATGGTGAGAGAAAGAATCGTTCTCGGACATAAGATATCAGAAAGAGGGATTGAAGTCGACAAGGCCAAGATCAATGTGATGACAAGTCTAGGGCCTCCAAAAATGGTGAAAGACATACGAAGTTTCCTTGATCATGCTAATTTTTATCGAAGATTCATCAAAGATTTTTCTAAGATAGCAAGACTACTCACCAGCCTGCTATGCAAGGATGTCGAGTTTAACTTCGATGACGCATGTTCCGAGGCATTCCGATCAATTAAGAAGGAGCTAGTGAGTGCACCGATAGTACAACCACCGGATTGGAAATTGTCGTTCGAGATTATGTTTGATGCTAGTGACTATGCCGTAGGAGCTGTGCTTGGACAACGCAAGGACAAAAATTTGAATGTCATCTACTATGCCAGTAAGACGCTAGACGAAGCGCAAATGAATTATGCCACTACGGAGAAAATGCTTCTAGCGATCGTCTTTACTTTTGAGAAGTTCCGCCAACACTTAGTCGGTTCTAAATCATTGTACACAAGGATCATGCGGCACTAAGGTATCTACTCGCTAAGAAAGATGCAAAACCGAGGCTACTCCGTTGGATACTACTCCTCAAAGAGTTCGATTTGGAAATAAAATACAAGAAAAGAATAGAGCACGGAGTGGCGGACCACCTTTTTCGGATGAGAATCGATGACAAAATCCCTCTCGACGATTCATTACCAGAGGAACAAGTCTATGCCATTAGAGTACTTATCGGCGAACACAACCTCAACAAGGAGCTGAGAACCATTGATGCCATCAAGGACAAATCACCATGGTACGCTGACATTGTCAACTATCTCGCTTATGGAGAGAAACCACCTGATCTTGTCGGATATCACAAGAAAAAGTTTTTCAAGGAGATAAACCGGTATTATTGGGATGATCTGAATCTCTACACACTGTGTAAGGATAAAATATATAGAAGATGTGTTTCGGAGCATGAGGTTCATGGGATTTTGATGGGATGTCGACTTTGTTTAGAGACGCTCACTGATTCATCCTACCTTTTTATGCATGTCAAAGAAGAGGAAACATAAGTCGAAGGAACAAGACACCTCAAAACCCGATAATGGAGGTAGAAGTCTTTGACGTGTGGGACATCGATTTCATGGGACCTTTTCCGAACTCTCATGGTAACAACTACATCTTAGTGGCAGTTAATTATGTACCTAAATGGGTAGAAGTTGTGGCGTGTCCAACAAACGATGCGAAGGTAGTTCTGAAACTTTTTAAGAGCATCATTTCCCGCGTTTTGAAGTTCCACGAGTGGTGATTAGCGACGGAGGAACGCATTTCACTAACAAAACTTTCGACAAACACCTAAGGAAGCATGGTGTTAGACATAAGGTGGCAACAATATATCATCCTTAAACAAGCGGATAAGTTGAGGTTTCAAACCGGGAAATCAAAGCAATCTTAGAGAAGACGGTGAATATTTCACGAAAGGACTCGTCGCTTAAGCTAGACGATGCTTTGTGGGCTTATCGAACAGCTTTCAAGACTCTTATTGGTACAACACCTTTCAACCTTTTCTATGGAAAATCTTGTCATTTGCCGGTTGAGCTAGAATACAAAATTATGTGGGCTGTAAAGATGCTTAACTATGACATCAAAACCGCGGTAAAAAAGCGCCTCATGCGATTGAACAAACTAGACGAGATTCGTTTAGATGCCTATGAGAATGCCCAGATATACAAGGAGAGGACAAAGGAATTTCATGACAAGCAAATACTTCACCGAGAGTTTAAGGTAAACGATCAAGTCCTACTATTCAACTCTCGTTTGAAGCTCTTTCTGGGAAATCTTCAATCTCGTTGGTCCGGACCCTTCAAGATAAAGTCAATAACGACTTACAGAGCTATAAAGCTATGGGTCAACAGTGGAGAGAGTTTCAAGGTGAACGTACAACGATTAAAGCCGTATATAAGTTCTGGAATCATTGGCGGACGGGAGATCATAGAGTTGGAAGATCCACCCGACCTTTCGAAAGAGTCTCAGGATTAGTGAAATGGTAACATCGTCGAGCTGACAACGTTAAATAAGCATTCTATCTTTGTATATACTTTTTTCAATTTCAGTTTATTTTTCAGTTTTTCGTATTTTTCAGTTTTTGTTTTTCTGTTTTTCTGTTTTCTGTTTTAATTTTCAGGTTATTTTCAACATAAAAAAAACTATATAAATCAAGGACTTGAAAAACATGGAAGCTGCAAACACACAAACCCGATAAAAAATTCAGGTATGAATTTTCTTTCATCTTCACCCCTTTTACGGTTTTATCTCACAACGCAGACGTTGTGGTTTAAGTGGGAGAGGGAGTCTTGCGATCTATGGAGGTAATTCTTTTTCCTTGACATCTTTTGATGGAGGTTTTACCATCAGTTTTTCGCATATTGAAAGATTGTTACACTTTTTTCCTCGTTCATAGGTTCAGTAACATGTGAAAAGGTTTCTTTGATCGATATTCCAAAGTTGAGAGCTTATGCTTAAAATAAAAAGAGGAATCAACAATGAGGAGTTTATGGTCAAGGGAGGAGCGGTTTGAATTAAGTTGTGTTGTTATGCTTATGACAAAGTACATGAGTACGGTAGAGATCATTCCGCTTCCACAAAGACGAAAAACACTAAACACAACAATGTCACAAGGTACAAAGTTCACTCTCCTTATCTTTATCGTTTTTCAATAAAATAACTTCACTACACTAAGATTTTGTTTGCTTGAGGATAAGCAAAGGATAAGTGTGGGGGAGTTGATAGAGCTCATATTTACATGTTTTTACATATTCATATAGACTAATATTATGCATTATATTAGCATTTAGGACTACTTTAGTGCATTTGCATGTGTTTATGTATTTATAGGTACTTGGAGTAAAATCTACATTTTTAGAGTGTTTTGGAACCTTAAGAAGCCATGGAGACTTTAGAGTCACTTGTTCAGGCCAAGAACATCAGGGAAAAGCTTCACAGAAGAAGCATCGACCATATCATCGACCGTGCACAATCGGTGCAGTTTCTGATAATCACATTTCCTCGTGCATCCACCGTGCACGCCCGATGCTAAGCCATGATGAAGACCATCGACGTAAGCATCGACCAGGTTTGGTCGATGTTCTTCCTGAGCATTTACATCGACCGGAGTGTCGACCGTGCATGGTCGGTGCAGTTTCTGAAAATCCCATCGACCCCATGCATCGACCGTATACGGTCTATGCTGCTTCTCCGTACAGAAATGGAAAGTTTGTTTAATGCACAATGCAACTTATGGAAGCTTGAGATTTCGAATTGGAACCTTCTTGAAGCTTTTGGGGCACGACCTAGCCTCCTCCTAAAGCATTAAACTCTATATAAACACATGTAATGCTCATTAGAAAGGCTTTCCACTTTTTGCACAACTTTGTAGCCACCACTTAGAGAGAAATCTCATATGTTCTTTTGTTCTTAAGTTTTATTATGCAAGTTCTTTAGTTCTTCTTCTTGTTCTTCTATTGCTTTATTTACAGCTTTTGTTTACTGTTTATCATGTCTTCTATCTCATATACTGCCGTTACCCTGGGAGTTATAAGTGAGTAGATCCTTTAGATCTCTAGGATGGAGATCGATGATGGGATCTACTGATTAGAGGTTGATGTTTTCTGTTCTTAACCGATTAACTACCTTGTATGTGTTCCTAAAAGCTAGACTTACTCCCTTGAGAGTTGTCTACGAGCACGACCGAAAATAAAATGTGTAGCTGAGTGTTTCGAGAATTCCCTACGCCGCGAGAGTGGGTAGAGGGGTTTCAGATATACATACTTGGAATTCTAGTTAATCGATAAATCTATTTTCGACTTGTGAGTTTATCTAAATTAGCTTTGATAAAGTAGTTTAGCACCTTAGGGTCTTGATGCCACGAGAGTGGATTAAGATCTCGGAACTAAACACGTTGAAACCTTGACTATGTTGTAGAGATGCAGTGGACGGTTGGGCCGATCGATGACGAGATCGTTCTCAATGTTTGTAAGAGCACCACGAGAGTACCACGATAGTGGACTAATCTATATACGAAATCTCTAAACCGAATCAACAAAGAAAAGGTTAAAGAACATCAATTCTCTTATTAGAAGATTTCCGGATTCGTTTCCAATAAACCTTGGGATCGTTTTCTTTATTATTTTTTAATCGTTATTTAATTTAAAGTTATTTAATTTATGCATTTTATTTTATGCATTTTATGTTATTTATTTTACGCAATTTACTTTACGCAATTTAATTTCTGTTATTTATTTTATGTTGTTTTTTCTACGCAATTTAATTTAAGTTCTTTTATTTATGTCATTTAATTTATGCACTTTCTTTTCTGCTATTTATTTTACGCAATTTATTTTCTGTTATTTAAATTATGCAATTTATTTTACGTAATTTATTTTATGCAATTTACTTTACGCAATTTATTTTCAGTAATTTAATTATTGTTTATTTCTTTTATGCATTTTAGATAATTAAACCTAAAACCCAAAACTCTATAATTCACCTAGATTAGATTTATTCTTGTACTCTCTGTGTAGCTATTCTTAGTCTCTGTGGATCGATTCCGTACAGACAACAACTACATTACTGTGCATTTGTGGTATAATCGGGTTAAACTCTCGAGACTACTTTCTACTAGGACTCGGGTGAAACCTAAGACGAGGTGAAACAAAACCTCATATCATTGTTCGGGTCAAGAACATCACGAAGAGACATTTCAAGAGCCTCCCAACGGAAGCAGCGGCCCTAGCATCGAACTAGAGCCATCAACGCTCTCCACAGACCAGATTTGAAGCTGACGACGAAGACCATCAATGCAAACGTCGACCGTGCGTGGTCGATGCCACACCTGAAGATTCACATCAACCAAAGACGTTGAGTGTGGCCCATCGATGCTGGCCCCGACGGAATAAACTCGAGATTCAATGTTTTGACATGTCTGCATTGTTTGAAGACTTACGGTCGAACCAGGAGGAATTAAGCTACAAACCAACTTTCTATAGAATCTTGACTCAAAATAGAATCTCTGAGAGTTGAAATCAAGTCAAAAGCTGCTCAGAATAAGAAGATATGATTTTTACAAGTCAGGTTACTCTGAATTTACCCGATTTGGGCGTACGTGCACTGTTTCGAACATTGCGATTGAATCAGAAGGAATTTGGCTACAAACCAACTTGATATGGAATCTTGATTCAAAATGGAAGCTCCAAATTGGAATCATACCAAACCGAGATCAAATGCAAAAGTTATTCAAGTTCTAATCCAGAAGATCCTACACTTGTCTTATTTGGCACCCTGCTAGTTTAATTCGCAAAAGATTTTTCCCCAACTTCATTGGCCATGACCAAGCCTCCTCATAAAGCTCTAAACTCTATATAAACACATGTAATGCTCATTAGAAAGGGTTCCCACTTTTTGGTGGCTACCACTTAGAGAGGAAAGTCTCAAAACTCTTTGTTCTTATGTTTTGTTTATGATAATGCTTTAGTTCTTCTAGTTCTTTTTCTTCTTCTTATTGCTTTACTTTACTTCCTGCTTTGTTTATTGTTTATCATGTCTTCTTTTACATTTCTGGGATAGAGATCGATGATGGGATCTATGTTATAGGATTTCATATGTTTGTTGTTCTTAATCGATCTAGCTACTCTAATATTCATTCTTAATACTAAGCTATGTCCTACGGGATCTGCATAAGGTTATAACTGAGCCAGTAGGCAAGGTTATACGAATAGAAGCCCTTAGCACCACGAGAGTGGGTTAAAACTTAGACTTGAATATTAGAGAGGATTAGCTATGGTCGAGTTTGTTGTTTGATAGAATTAACATTGATCTAACTCTTGCTAAGTTAGGTTAAAACCTTAGGAACACTTTATCACGAGAGTGGATTGTGTTTCAGAAACACATCTATCAATCACTTCGTATTACTGAAAACACATGGTCGAGTGCCCCCAAACTTTAGCCTATTTTGTCTTTTTGTGATTTAGGGTTTCTATCTCTTAGTAGAAATATCCCATAATCGCTTAACACTAGAACACTCGTTTTTTAAGGTTTCTTCATCTGTTCTTGCTTCTTTGATCCTATAACTTTGAATCTACTTGTTATTTTTGTTTGAATCTTTCTAATCTATTTATTCTCTTCTTTATCTTTCTGATTATGCAAGTTTTTATGATTTCTGGGTTTATGATTTTGATGTTCTTCATGAGTTCTGAGTAGTTATTAGAGTTCTTAAGGATGGGGTAGATTAGGTGAGGAATCTTAGTCTTCTAGGTGGTTTAAGTGTAGATTACTTGATTTTCCTTCTAGATTAGTGTTCTTAATGCTAATTACTCTCTCATCAATTGAAATTAGAACATAGGTTTTTCCACACCCAGAAGGTGTTCGATGAAATGCCTGACTAAATTAATTCTAGAGATTTACATTCCTAGCCTAAGAGATTAGTTGTCTAGGGTGTTTATTAGCTTTATTAAACTGATTCTTAATGCCTGCTAAGCTAGATTTCGCTAAGAGATTAAGTTTAAAACTAGATTAGCTTGAAGTTATTTATCATGAGAATGAACTTGGCTGTTTATGAGTTTAATGTCTAGGGAATAGCTTGTTTAAGTTTGTTAAACCATCTAGGTAGATTAAGAGGATACACTGAGTCTATAACCCCCATCCTTAGGAGCTTCTCTTCCTTGTTTGATCTCTATCGCTCTGCTATTGCTCTGTTTTTCTAGTTCTCTGTTTAGGTTGATAGTTTCACATCTTATTGCTTGCTTGGCTTGACTTAACCTGTTTGATTGCATCCTTCTTGGTTAATATCGCACTCATTTGGATTGATACCTTTCTGTGCTACAATGACATGATAATACGTTAGGAATTGACATATATCAAATTTGACGTATTTCAATGAGCCAAGAAAAGTGTCCTATGCAGCCGCCCAACTCACTGATCACACCCTCACATGGTGGGATAGAGATGGGGCCAAGAGGAGAACAAATGGAGAAGGTCCGGTTCCATCATGGGAAATCATGAAGTTCATGATGAAAAGAAGATATGTGCCTCCACAATACCACCGAGAGCTACAAAAGAAGTTTCGAAAGCTTACTCAAGGGAGTAAAAGTGTGGAAGAGTATTATGAGGAGTTTGAGCATCTAAAGAATAGTCTCAACTTAGAAGATACCGAAGAAACACTAATGGCTCAATTTCTTGACGGACTCCAAGACCACCGCGTTGCTAACAAAGTGGAGATGCTAAACTACAATGATCTTAAAGAACTACTACACTTGGCTACTCAAGTGGAGGGTCACATCAAGAAGAAGAACCAAACCAAGGCTCCTACTAATCCTACTTGGAAGACACAAGCCTCGGGTTCTAATGTCGCCGCTGCCAAGTACACCAACAAGGGCAAAGCACCGGCCACCGATTCTAGAGCTGCTCCTAAACCACGTGAGCTTTCTAAGGAGCCTAGAAGTGATCCAAGAGGAGCCCTTACCAGTCACAAGACACATGACATCGTTTGTTATAAGTGTAGAGGACGGGGATACTATGCTAGAGAGTGCCCAAACCCAAGAGTTATGATGAAGAAGAGCCTCAAGAGAGAGATAAGAGCACCAAAGAAGAGGTTGAGTATGCCGATGTGGGAGAGTTACTTGTCACTATGAGAGTTCTTAGCGCCGTTCAAGAACCAGAAGAGGTGGCTCAACGCGATATCTTTCACACATGGTGTACGGTAAAAGGGAAGGTTTGCTCTCGCATTATTGATGGTGGTTCGTGCACTAATGTGATTAGTTCATACATGGTAGAAAAGTTTCAATTAAAAACCACTAAGCATCCTAAGCCTTATAAACTTAGGTGGCTAAATGATAAGACGGATTTCATTTAGCGTTGGTAAGTATTGTGATGATATTTTATGTGATGTGGTTCCAATGCAAGCCATCCATCTTTTGCTAGGTAGACCTTGGCAATTTGATAGGAAAGTTACTCACCATGGTAGAATAAATCACTATACTTTCATGCATGCTAAGAAACGGATTAGCGTAGCTCCTTTACTCTCATCTCAAGTGCATGAAATGCAATTAAAATTGGCTAAGGAAAAGAGTAATGTTAAGACTAACTTTGTTATAGCTCCAAGTGATATTAGAAGATCATTGCATAATGATACTTGTAGTGTTTTACTAATGGTCTTCAAAGAATTGTTGAGTGTAGGTGAAACCATGGTGGAACTACCCCGAGAAATTCAACAAGTCTTGGACCGATTTCGAGATGTCGTTCCAGAAGAGCTACCCATGGAATTACCACCTCTAAGGGGCATTGAGCATCAAATCAATTTTGTACTCGGGGTTCAACTATAGAGTGAATCCTAACGAGGCTAAAGAGCTTCAGAAGCAAGTGAGAGACTTGATGGACAAAGGATACATGAGAGAGCCTTAGCCCATACGTCATTCCAGTTTTGTTGGTTCCAAAAAAGAACGAGTCTTACCGCATGTGTGTTGATTGTAGGGCTATCAATAATATCACGATCAAATATCGACACCCCATACTTCGGTTAGATGACATGTTGGATGAGCTAAGTGGAGATACAATCTTTTCAAAGATCGATCTCAAAAGCGGATACAATCAAGTAAGGATGAGAGAGGATGATAAATAGAAGACCGCCTTTAAGACCAAGCACAGTTTATATGAATGGTTAGTCATGCCCTTCGGCCTCACCAATGCTCCAAACACCTTTATGCGCTTGATGAATCATATCCTTCGCCAATATATTAGTAAATTCGTAGTCGTATACTTTGATGGTATATTAGTTTATAGTATTTGCTTGCTTGATCATATCACTCACCTTAGGTTTATGGTTAGCTATCAAGGTCTTTGCGTAGATTTGGAGAAGATTGAAGCCATACAAGATTGGCCTAGACCTACCAACGTGAGCTAAGTGAGAAGTTTCCATGGTCTAGCTAGTTTCTACAGCCGGTTCGTCAAGGATTTTAGCACCCTAGCCGCGTCTCTCACATCCATCATCAAGAAAAGTGTTGGGTTTGAATGGGAAGAAGCTCCAGAGAGGGCATTTCTAGATCTCAAGTACCATCTCACTCATGCCCCAATCCTCACTTTGCCCGATTTCAACAAGACTTTTGAAGTGGAATGTGACGCATTTGGTATAGGAATTAGAGCGGTTTTTACAAAAGGAGGGAAACTGGTTGCTTTCTTTAGTGAGAAGTTGAGTGGAGCTACTTTGAATTATCCCACTTATGACAAAGAGCTTTATACCTTAGTGAGAGCCATGCAAACATGGCGACATTATCTCCTCTCCAAAGAATGTGTTATCCACACCGATCATGAGACTTTGAAGCACTTAAGGAGACAAACGACTTTGAAGAAGCTACACGCCAAGTGGTTGGAGTTCATAGAGACTTTTCCTTATGTGATCAAGTATAAAAAAGGCAAGGAAAACATAATTATTGATGCCTTATCCCGGAGACAAGCCCTCATTACAACCATGGAATCTAGAATGCTTGGGTTTGAGATTCTTAAGGGATTATACAAAGAAGACCTGGATTTGAAGGAAAGTTTTGTGGGACATGGGGCTGGATCTTACACCAAGTTCTACTTACATGATGGGTTCTTGTTCAAAGAGAGAAGACTATGCCTTCCACGGAGTTCCATGAGAGAGTTGCTAGTGAAAGAAGCTCATGGAGGAGCTTTGATGGGTCACTTTAGAATTGAGATAACTTTGAGCACTTTGAAAGAACACTTCTATTGGCCAAAAATGAAGAAGATGGTCATGGACTATTGTGGTAGATGTCTTGAGTGCAAGAGGGCTAAGTCAAGAGTGCAACCTCACGGTCTTTACCAACCTCTACCCGTTCCTACAAAGCCTTGGGTGGACATTTCTATGGATTCCGTGTTGGGGTTACCAAAAATTCAGCATAGGGATTCAATTTTTGTGGTGGTGGATAGATTTTCTAATATGGCCCAATTCATCTCTAGTTCCAAGGCCAACAACGCTACCCAAACGGCTTCCTTGTTCTTCAAAGAGAGAGTTCGCTTACATGGAATCTGGTGGACTACAGTGTCGGACCGAGATACAAAATTCTTGAGCCACTTTTGGCGGACCTTGTGAAGAAGTTGGGAACTCACCTACTCTACTCCACTACTTGTCATCCACAAACCGATAGGAAAACGGAAGTTGTGAACCGCACACTTGGCGCTTTGTTGAAGGCAACCATAGGGCATAATGCAAAGAATTGGCTAGAATGCATTCCTTGGGTTGAATTTGCATATAACTCTGCTAAGCACTCCACTACCAAGTTGTCGCCATTTGGTATATAGGCAGAATCCTAGCACTCTTTTGACCTTCACACCCCTACCACAAGCTGAGATATTGGATCTAGAAGGGACTTCTAAACCCGAGACAATGAAGAAGCTTTATGAGAAAGTGCGGGACAACATTGAGAAAGCAAATGCACGGGTTGAGGAGCAGACCAACAAGAGGAAGAAGCAAGTCATCTTTCAACCAGGAGATTGGGTGTGGTTAAACCTTAGACCCGAGCGCTTTTCAAACAAAAGGAAGCACAAGTTGGATGCACGAGGAGACGGTCCATTCAAAGTGATCGAAAAGATCAATGACAACGCTTACCGTCTGATAGGACTCATATTTACATGTTTTTATGCTTTAGAATAAGATAGTTTTAGCATTTATAACTAACATTTAGTATATTTTTAGTGTGTTTGCATGTGTTTATATGTTTTTAGGTATTTGGAGCTAAAAATTATTGTTTAGAATGTTTCTGGAGCGTGCTAGAACCTATAGGAGAGTTGGCACCGCCACTTGAATCATGCACATTCGGAGAAGGATTTCACAGAATTCGAAGAAGGCAAAATTGACCCCATAATCGACCTATGGGTGTCGATATTGAGTCTGAAGAATTTCCAGGGAGAAATCTTGAAGGATGCATCGACCAGTCAAAGGAGTAGGCACATAATCGACCCTAGAATCGACCCTGATAGGTCGATTCTGACCTCAGAAAAAATTGGAAAATTTTCTAAGTGGCAAGAAATGACTTGAGCAACCTTGTTATCTCGTGTTTTAAGCCTCCAAAAACAAGATAAGAACGAAATGGAGAGTTCTAAGAAATCCTAATACTATATAAACACTTGTAATCTCATTAATAATCAGGGAGGAATTATTCTATCCTTGTAGCCACCATTTCATAATAAAGAGTTCTTCTTTTCACATATTCTCTTCTGTTTTTTAGAATAGATATTTTAGACCACTAGGGAGGTGGTCAATAATGGAATCTATTTTTAGGGTTTATTATATGTTTGTTTGTTCGTAATCGATCTAGCTACTCTAGTATGCACTTTAATGTTGAGTATTCTCTCATGGGAGATACTTAAGAGTATAACTGAATCCAGTAAGTGTGGTTGTATGTTTAGAAGTGTTTGATGCCACGTAAGTGGGTTAAACCTTCAGATCTGTATACTAGAGAGTCATAACTAGTGTTGAGTTTATTGTTTGATAGAGTAAATATTGATCTAGCCCTGATCAAGTTAGATTAAGATTTTAGGGATGCTTCGCCACGAGAGTGGGCTATATTCTAGAAATAGATCTATTATTCATTTTGTGTGCCTTTTCCAAAAGTCTATGAATACTTAGTATTCGATGATGAGATTGTATAAAATGCATGTTCATTCGCCACGAGAGTGGGTTTGGATGTAGAGACTAGCATACCACGAGAGTGGACTAGCGAGACATGGAAAATCCCTAGAATGACAAACATAAAGTTGTTAGGTAGAACATGAACCCTAGATATTGAATCCCTAAAATCTGACTGTCACTCAATCCCTTATAAATATTAGTTTAGGTTTTTACTTTATTTTATGCATTTGATTTTAATAATTAGTTTAGTTTATTTATTATTGCTTAGTTTAGATTTAATTGCTTTATTTATTTTATGCTATGCATGTTAGATTAGGAATCAACCTTCATAACTCTGTTTTGCTTAGATTAGATTTAGAATTGTACTCTATGTGTGTTATTCTCAATCCTAGTGGATCGACCCCATAATTGCTACAACTGCATGACTGTGCACTTGCGGTCTTATGGGTTAAACTCTCGAGAATACCCTATGGATAGACTTGGACGAAACCTAAGAACGGGATAATCGAAAGAAAATCCCTGCATCACCGTCTCAAACTTTTGGTTGAGTATAATGTCTCTTCTTCCTTCAATGTTGCTGACTTGACTCCTTTTGATGTAGGTGATGAAGGAAACTTGGGGACCAAATGAAACACCCTACCCCGAAACAACAAGACGGAACCCGCGGAAAAAGGACGAGGTTCTAAAAACTCTCTTTTTTTTTTTTTTTTTTTTTTTTTGAAACAGTTCACAACTACTAAGGGATCGATCGATCCCACATTTGGATCGATCGATCTCGACTAGCAAAACAGAGCACCACAAAACAGAGTAATGCTGATTGATCGATCCTCCCTAGGATCGGTCGATCCTGACCTCCACCAAAATAACCCGAACGACCTGGCCCAAAATAACCCGCCTTCAAAACTGACCAGAAATCTCCTGCTTCAAAAGGACAACCTACAGGATCGATCGATCATACCTGGATCGGTCGATCTCGACCTTAAGATTTACCCCAACAACTTCTGACCAAAACTTCTTATCTCGGTTGCATTCTGTGATCTAGGCCATTCTCTTATAGCCCTAATTTTCTCCGGGTCAATAGAGACTCCGCCCTCCGAAATCACATGGCCCATAAATCTAATCTCCCTCTGCCAGAAGCTACACTTACTCAGCTTAGCAAAAAGCTTCTGCTCTCTTAACTTCTCCAATGTTTTTCTCAAGTGACCACCATGCTCATCGGAACTCTTCGAATACATGAGGATGTCATCGATGAAGATGATAACAAACTCATCCAAATATTCCCGAAACACATCATTCATCAACCTCATAAATGCCGCTGGTGCATTCGTCAACCCGAATGGCATTACCACAAACTCGTAATGCCCATATCTCGTTCTGAAAGCCGTCTTCTGGATGTCTGACTCCTTAATAGGAATCTGATGATACCCAGAGGCCAAATCAATCTTCAAGAACCAAGTAGCATCTCTCAACTGATCCAACAACTCATCAATTCTCGGGAGAGGGTACTTGTTCTTTATCGTCACTCGATTTAGACCTCGGTAGTCTATGCATAACCGAAAGCTTTCGTCTTTCTTTTTCACAAACAAGACGGGTGCTCCCCATGGTGAGCTACTCGGTCTTATGAAACCCTTATCCAATAGCTCCTCCAACTGCTTCTTAAGCTCCGCCATCTCCGCCGTTGCCATCCAGTATGGAGCCTTAGAAATAGGAGCCATCCCCGGTTCTAACTCAAACGTGAAAGGATCCGTCCTTGGTGGTGGTAATCTCGTCAACGGTTGGAATACATCTTCAAACTCCCTCACCACGGGAATATTCTGAAGCATCGAATCTCCAACCTCCTCGGGTATCGAGATACTCGCGAGATATGCTTCACATCCCTTTGCTAACATCTTCTCGGCCTGGACCGCCGAGATCACCAAACTCCCCGGTGTAGGGTTTACACCTTGATATACCACTTTACCTAGCTCACTTTTGAACACCACTTGACCTCTATGGCAATCCAGGTGAGCCTTATACTTCCCAAGCCAATCCATCCCCAAAATCACATCATATAACTCCACTGGCCAGACAATCAAATCAGCTGGCTTCACTTCTCCAGCAATATGAACCTCAACGTCTCGCACCAGGCTATGCGTATCAAAGGTCTGACCCCCAGCCACTCTCACCCTTCTCAAACATTCACTAGGCTCTTCTCAGAGCCTTCCCTCTCTTACCAATTCCGGAGTAACAAAACAATGCGATGCTCCGGAATCAAATAACACGTGGGATGTAATCCCTCCCACACTCAGGGTCCCTACACATAGCCTATTCATTGAGACTACTAAACAACAATAATAGCAACCTCCAATATACAAGAGATAAAACTCATAGACACATTAAAATAAATAATCATAGGGAACGGATTCTAACCAGTGATCGGCTTGGAATTGCTCCCTTCTCCTGACTCGGTGGTAAGCGCATAGACTCGAGGAGTCACCGCCGCCTTCTTAGTGGGTGGAGCTCCTGAACTTCCCCCACCTTGCTTCAGCTTAGGACAGGAAGTCTTAATGTGTCCCACCTCTTTACAATGGTAACAAACCCTCATGTCTTTGTTAGGACAGTTAGCGGCCTTATGATTCAAGCCGCCACACTTAAAACACCCCGTTTGAGCGCTAGAAGCACTCTGGGAAGAACTCTCCCACTTCCTCTTCTGCCCTCCCATAGACTTGCCACCTTCTCCAGGATCCAAATACGCCTTTTTCGCTGGAGCCTGAGACTTTGCCGCTTTAGCCTCCTCCGCTAAACCCTCCTCAATGATGGCGGCCTCTCTCGACTAACTCAGGCACCGAGGCATATGTCGCCCCTTGCACCTGTTCTTCAATTCCAGGCGCATACCATGCAAAAAGCGTCTTACCAGGGTTTGCTCATCCCCCAAACCCCTACCCGCATATTGCCTAAGTCGGTTGAACTCGGCCTCGTACTCTCTAACCGACCTGTTCTCTTGAGTCAAATATAAGAACTCCGTCGCCAACCTATCCATGGCTTCTTGCGGGAAATACTTGAGGTTAAATTCCTCGCAAAAGCCTTCCCAATTCTCAACACCATTTGGCCTTCTCGCCAAAACACTACGCCACCACAAATGGGCATCTCCCTCAAGGTAATGCACTGCGAGGTCACACTTATACTCCTCGGGGCATCTCACCGATATGAAGTTCCTCTCAAGCCTCGACTTCCATTGATCGGCCTCTATTGGCTTAGCACCCCCAGAGAAGAATTTGGTGCCAAGTCGCTGCATGTGATCCATCACGGTGAGATATGATGGAATCACCGGTCTTGTAACACCTTCCCGAACCTCGGGATTAACCACTTTCGGTGGCTCGATAACCTCAGGTGGCGCTACGGGAGCTGGAGCCGGAGCCGCTCCTGGTAACCTCTCTAAAATCTGAGCCAGTAACCCCAACATCTGACCCATTTGATTAGGACCCTCTTGTTGCTGAATTTGCACTTGCGGCACTCTCACAGCCGCTTGAGCCGCATCACCCGCACCTCCCCCATTTCCCGACTCAGCAACATCCTCGACCACCACTCGGTCTTCACCCCTGGGGTCTGCTTGTTCCCTAGGCTCAGTTGGCTCCCGCGCCACTCCTCCCCTACTTCTACCACTTCTTGAACTTCTCACCATACTACAAAAGCAACAAAGGATTCAATACTCCAAACTCAACAACACAAATACAAGAGAAGTCTTACCGTGGAACCTTTTACCTAGCCGAAGAGGATGATCATTAATCCAACCCACAATCAACAAACAACAACCACAAGCAAGACTCTCACACATCCTAGAACCGTCTTGCTCTGATACCAAATTGAAACACCCTACTCCGAAACAAGAAGATGGAACCCGCGGAAAAAAGACGAGGTTCTAAAAACTCTCTTTTTTTTTTTTTTTTTTGAAACAGTTCACAACTACTAAGGGATCGATCGATCCCACCTTTGGATCGATCGATCTCGACTAGCAAAACAGAGCACCACAAAACAGAGTGATGCTGATCGATCGATCCTCCCTAGGATCGGTCGATCCTGACCTCCACCAAAATAACCCGAACGACCAGGCCCAAAATAACCTGCCAGGATCGATCGATCTCACCCTGGGATCGGTCGATCCTAACCCCTAAAAACTGACCAGAATTCTCCTGCTTCAAAAGAACAACCTACAGGATCGATCGATCATACCTGGATCGGTCGATCTCGACCTTAAGATTTACCCCAACAACTTCTGACCAAAACTGGCCCCCCAGGATCGATCGATTTATCCAAGATCGATCTGTCCCGATTCCTCAAAAGGTTTCTGGGCCACAACGACCCCATAGGATCGATCGATCCTACCTGGATCGGTCGATCCCCACCTCCCCCCTGTAATCCCACAAACAACACAAAGCAAGCTACAACAAAGACAATTTACTTCAAAACATCACAAAAAATAACCATTCCTTGCATTCTATACGATCTTATATAACCCACTTTTGCACACTATCAAGCTTCCAACAACCAAATCCAACATAAACACAAGAAATCAAAAACCAAAAACCTTCAACCCCGAGATCATCCCTTCTCCTCGGCCTTGGTTCCACGCGCTCCACATCTAAGTCTTTTCTTTGCTTTTACCTGCACCAAAAGAGGCGCGTAAGCATTAGAAATGCTTAGTGAGGCGGTCCTCCCATCCCACAGCGATAAACACATATAATCAAAAGCTTACCGCAATCAATATGCAATGCAACAATCAAGCAATATCATGATAAAGCTCTATCGTCACACACATCACATAACTTGGACTAGCCATAATTCACACCCATATGGACAATTCCTACATCACACATCCATCACGAAAAGTCTAATGATTATATGTTCGCTACGGTCACGCACTCACCTCGTTGACGATTCAAACCTGACGATGCTTCCCTTGAACATCTTAGCTCCTACTCACCAAAATGACACATCTTGCCTAGCAAGAGACCAATAAACACTTTAATCAACTAAACACAAACTCTCAACTCAAATAAACTCGGATTCCCCCTCCTCAAAAACGGACCAACTTTGGTCGAGCATAACTTATTCTCCAGGTCATATTTTCAAACTTCCTTTGGTGAACCTCAATACAACACCCCCAAGAACTTATCTACTAAATTTCATCCAAAACTAATAAGATTTGAGTGTCCAAACACACACTCAAACTCAGCTCGGCGCTACAGCCCGAAACAGAGTAGTCTAGGGAGAAAATTCATCACTCCTAAATTACTCATCAATTCTCAGCGAAATTTGGTAGACAAATACACAAGAGAAGGAAGAACTTAATCACCAAATCTCAGCTCAAACCGAGCTCCCTAGCTTGGTCGATCTGACTCCCCAACAAGCAGCAAGAACTCTGTTTTTTTTTGAAGCTCCTTCCTCCTCTTCCTTCTTCTCCTCCTTTGATCACCTTATCTCACTCACTCTCTCTTTTCTCTCCTCCACCCCACACACACACGATGGAGTCTCCCCAGAAAATGATAAGGATGAAGATGGAGAAGATTATAGAAGTATGTAGAAGTTTATGGAGAGGAGAAGAAGATAATTGGGCCTTAAGTGGTGGTTAGCCCACTAACCTCTTTCTTTAATCAAGTCCATCCTCAACAATCTATTAATCTCTCCTCTCATTCGTAAATCCGTTACTTCCCGAATTATTCGAGACATCACTCCGTCTCGACAATATTTCTTCCATTCCCGCCAAAAAACCCCGGAATTACCACGTAATTCCGCTAAACTGAATCACTAGGGATTTCTCAACAACGATCACTCCTTTGATCGTTTCACCTCATTTCCCGCCACTAGGGCCACCAATCAAGCTCAGTACCGTTCCATCCTCGGCTCAATAACACCCCGGGTCTAACATCGCAAGATCCTACGTGGTCACCCAACGGCTAGCCCGTCGAATCCAATACCACAGGACCCCAACGAGTAAGTCGTCAAACGACCTAACATATTAGAATCCAATACCACAGGACCCTAATATACTAAGTCCCCGTGAGATCCAATACCACAGGCTCTCACTCGGTTTACCACGGTAAACCGCCCTGTTAGGATTAAATACCACATAGCCCTAACAACATCATTAGAGTAAATACCACATACTCTAATGACCCATCATTAGGATTAAATACTACATAACCCTAATGACCCGCCAATAGGATTAAATACCACATAATCCTATTGACCCCAACCACATAGCAGGATATATTGACGTAAACCCCAAAATCACCGAACCGTGACAGAACGAATACTTCGCTCAATCCCGCAACACATGAAGTACCACATCATATGTCGCCCCGTCGATACATGAAATACCACATCATGTACTCGACATCCCAATACATGAAATACCACATCATGTATTATAAACCCCGACTCAATCCGCAAAACATCATTATATTATTAATCAACTCTAAAATACAATATCCCGAGGGTTCATTACAGCAACAACTATAAATAAATACAACTCGAGCAGACGACTTAGGAACACGGTTATTACACCAAAGCTTTTGAAGAGAGAGGGAATGATGTGGACATCGTATCGGTCAACACGCAGGACAAGTTCATTGACCACGGGACAACGCAAGAACTCAAGGCACCAAGTCTACCGCCTCGAAGAGTGACTAGAAGCGTCTACAAGGGTTACCATAAGGAGGTCCAAGCCTATCTACAAAGCCTCAAGGAGCACGGTGGACATTATAAGCCTGGGCACGGTGCAAGGCCCCGCTATTTTTGGGATACTTGATACTTGCCCCGCCCCGCACAGGTCCTAAAAATTTGGACTCGGACTTGGACCCGCAATAACGAGTACCCGTTGAATCAAGGTACCCGCCTAAATTTTCGATACTTGTGAGTATCTTGACCGTACTCGGACTTGCAAGTCTAAGTACCCGTATAACAAGTAATGATGATACTTGCCTTCTACCCGGACTTGCAAGTACTCGAACTTCAAATTACCTGCCTTGTTAACACAAAACAAACTTGAATAAATACATACTTACTGAAAGTCTTAATCAAACCTGAATTAGAATTACACTGAGCGACATACCAAAAATTGTAAACACTAAATAATTAACAACATTGATCAAACATATCAACACATGAAAAAGAAAAATATAAAGTCTTCAAAGTTCAAACACACATCACCACATCAGTTATCAGAAGTTCAGAACCTGCAAAGTCCAAACACAACAACTTGCTTATTAATTATTACATACTAGCACTGAATAAATCAAAGTTAAAAAATAGCAACCATAATCAATGATTAAAAGTTAAAACCTTACCATATTCTTCCAAAGTTAAGCGTTTAAACTAGAATTGTGAAGTGTAAACACTAAACACACATAAAACCTGCAAGTACAAACACAACAATTTGTTTATTAGCACTGAATGAATAATTCAAAGTTATAAACAACAACACTAATAAATGGTTAAAACTTAAAAGTTAAAATCTTACCATTCATTCTTCTTCCTCCAAAGTTAAGCTTACTCCTTTCACCAATTTTCCATATTCATTTGAATTTGCAAACTCTGTCAAAAGAAGATAATTAGTGGTCAATAGTTATAGATCAGAAAACAAGTATTGATAAAAGAAAACATACCTTCTTCTATAATTTCAAGTTGTTCAAACTAATTTTCCAAAGCTGGTGGTTCATAATCACTTCGAATCTAATCTTGAGTACAAAGTAAAGCTTCAACTATTCTTGGAGTGAAAGAACTACGCTGAGGATCAATAACATGGCCACTTGTGGATAAAGCTGATTCATAAGCAACAGATGAGACTGGTATAGCCAATAGATCTCTTGCCATTTGAGAAAGAATCCTATACCTTGAACCATACTTCTTCCACCAAAGCAGAACATTAAACTGTTTATCTCCTAATGGAACACAACTTTCACCTAAGTAGCTCTCTAACTCTGATTGACAAGCTGAGTTTTCTTCCTTTCTTCATGTTGCACAATCAATGATTCCAAGTCATAAGTCTCATCTGACTCTCTAATCCCTTGAGAAGAAGTGTCTATTCCTTCAGCCTCACTTGGTGTTTGATTTAAAAAACTATCAAACCTGCCCTCATAGTACTTAAATATCATCTCTTCAACCTTTTCAACTTTCTCAATCAAAGCTTCAGCTATGCTATCAGAACCAGAACCATAGCTTTCTCGAATTAACCAGCTCACATACTTCAGTTTAAACCGAGGATCAATAACATAAGCAACAAAAATCACTAAGTTCATGCTATTTAAATCTCCAAATATTTATCAAACTTAGCTTTTATCTTAACAGCTATTGATTTTTGATTCGGATCAGTCTTGTTCAAACTCATCTTTCTAATCATTAAACCAACTCCAAAAACTTCCTTCAAATAAGAATTTCCAGTAACATACCTGGTTGATGAAACTTTCAAGGTAGCATCATAGAAGAACTTCAAAATCGACAAATAAGCCTTTGCATACTCCCAGTCTGATGGAAGAGGAGAACCATCTGATTTGTTAAGCTCTATTACGAATCTATCATCCTCTAACGCAAGCATATCAAAAGCTTTCTTCTGTTTACAGGCTGCTTCTAACATCATGTATGTAGAATTCCATCTAGTTTCAACATCAAGACATACACCAGCTGTAACACCAAGCTTTAAGTGACTAAGACACTCTTTAAATTTGTTTAACCTAGCCGGAGAAGACCTAACATACCTAACAACACCGCGGATTCGACAAATAGAAACTTTATTCTCTTCCAATCCATCTTTCACAACTAAATTCAGGATATGAGCACCACATCTCATGTGAAGGAATTAACCATCTAGTACATTAGTTCCCCAAGACTGAAGTCTTCTTTTTAAGAATCGTATACCAACATCATTTGCAGTTGCATTATCTAATATAACCGTAAAAACCTTGCTAATCCCCCAAGCTACCAAACACCTCTCTAGCATTTTTCCAATAACTTCTCCTTTGTGACTTAGAATTTGACAAAAGTTGATTATCTTTTTCTGTAGATTCCAATTCTCATCAATGTAATGTGTGGTTAGGCACATGTAATTGATATTCTGAACTGATGTCCAAGTATCAGTTGTTAGAAAAACACTCCCTTTGTGTTTCTCAAATACCAGTTTTAATTTCTTCTTTTCTTCAAAAACCAAACTTATGCAATCTCTAGTGATAGTCCTACGGGAAAGGATAGACAACCTAGGCTGAAGAGTGTATACAAATCTCTAAAACTTTCCTTTTCCACAATCCTAAAAGGCAACTCATCCTTTACTATAAACCTGACTAGGGATTTTCGGCAATCACTAGTATCAAATTCTAAGTAGGATGGAACAGCTTCACTATTCTTGTTTTTCTGGTTCTGATGCAATGTAGATTGTTTATATATTTTACCATTAACACATTCTTCAGCAAGCTCAGGATGAAGTTTTTTACAGCATTTCATATGTTTAAGCATACTGGTTGTGTTGACACCACTTACTGACTTAATTTTAATTACTACACCACAATGATTACACTTTGCGCTTGTTTTATCCTCAGTTCTTTTAAAATTATCTCAAGCTAGAGATTTTTGTCTAGGACTTACCTTAGATTCAACCGATTCCATGGTTGGAGCATCAGCATTTGTTTCTTCACCACGTGCTACAGGTGCTGTAGGTGCTGAAGGACCAGCATCTGCATTTGATTCTGTGTTCTGTGACTCCATCTACGAAATAAAACAACTTGTTAATAAGATAGAAGAAAGAATAACACCAATCATATACAACGGAACAATTACACCAATCAGTCAGAGAATGAGAGAACCATAAGGTAAGTGGCGGTTTTATAACTCAAAATGGAGCGATACAAACACGTAAGTCTTTCTCATTCAAGAGTAGTATCATCAGGTCTCCCCTATCCGTGTGAGTTTCCAAGCTATATACCTTATGATCCTCTAAGGAACTAGAAACACAGAAATCTAGTTAAAGTTCAAGTTCTTTAATAGTTCAAGTTTAAGTTCCTAATGTTTCACAATAAAGAAGTTCAAGTTCTGAAACACAATCAATCAGAAATCTAGTGTCAGGGACAAGAGATTCAAACAACAGAACATATGAAACATCACTAAACATCAGTATAAGTTCAATACATATTAATTAAAAATCAGTACAAGTTCTGGATCAAACTAAATGCACATATATAAATTTAAAAAAGCTCATTTTTCACAGTAACTAGAAACACAATCAGAAATCTAGTTCAAAAGAATGATAACAGAACCTGTAACAGAGAGAAAAGAATGAAATTACAAGAAAACGAGAACCTTAAACTCTTTGGTAGATGATAACAGAACCTGTAAAAGAGAGACAAAAGAATGAATGAATGAAGAAGGAGATCATACAATGGTTTCATCGTCTTTTAAGTTTAAGATGAAAGCATACCTTTTTGCTAGGTCCTACTTCCTCAACCTTAGACCTAACAGAGACAACCTGAAGAGAAACGATAAAAAACAACTTTAATATGAAAATTCAATAAACTCAAGCAAAACCTATTGGTTAAAACATAATATACAAATAAAGAGAAAACTTAAACTACTTCGAGGTAGTTATCGAGTAAACCAAACAAAGTTTCAGAGACTAGAATCCTACAGTGGTAATGTGCTATATATCACTGGTAGCCAAATTAGTGTTGTTTTTAGATAACTTGGAATTTGTCATTGGTTCTAACCAATTTTAAACACTTCAAAGCAAAATACAAGCAGAGAAAAAAAGTAGGAAAATACTTTTGAAAAATGTTTTAAGTCTGAATATAGAAAATGATTGAAACTTTTAAGAAGCCTCCCACAGATGAGGTCAAAGGCAGTCTATCTGCCTATCTAGTGTTCATCATCCTATGCTGAAGAAACTCTTACCATCTAACACTACTTTATAATTAAAAAATTTCAGATAATCGATATATAATTGTTTTATATTCAGAATCAATCGTTGATAATACATATGAAAATATATAAGTCATAACTATGATTAAAAACTAATTTATTTTCCTACTTAAATAAACCTTTTTAGTCAATCAAGTAAGCAACAGAACACATAATGTTAAATAACACTTTTTGTCGATAAAAAAAAAAGACTTTCGACAAATATGTTTCTCCAGATTATCATTCAATCAGTGATATTAGATGATTTGATCAATGTTTCTAACAGAGAACTAAGGTGTTAACCAACTGAGATAACAAATAAGCTAATCATCTAATGGATGTAGCAAACGTTAAGCTAATTAATCACGATTGTGTTTTCCAACTAAAGTTTTGAGTTCAAAATCAAGCGTTTTGTAAATGGAAATCAAACAAACTCAAAGGTATCAGTAACATATATAATGGGTGATACACATAGATGCATGAAATTGAGTATATAAACATCAATATACATGTATAAATAGATATGATGATGTTAACTCTTAGATTTTTACTTATACACACACCACGAAGAACCTGAACACTCAACATCTTAAATTAGAAACAAAACCTATGTAATCTCAGTCATGTCTAGTGATAACGATGCCACACCTAAGGATAATTAACTACAAAAATACTAAAACAAGCTCACTTACATAGTTACATGCTTACATCCCATCCAAGATCAAAACAAAAAGAAGAAGTAGATTTTTTAGTCAATCAACCAACAAAAAAAACTTTGAATGCTATCTCATAAGAGATAACTGAGATCTCCAAGAGTCCAACAATATACATTATACAAGCAAAAATACATTATGAGTAGTAACCAAACTCGGAAGAAAGACGCACATGATTGTTATAAACCAACAGGCGAAATGAAAAACCAACCTCTGCTTAAACCCTGCAAATCAAATCAATCATATAAACTTACAAATCACTACCTACCAAAAGAAGATTCAAAAAATTAAAGATAAGAAACAGAGAACCTTAAGAATATTAGTCTGCGAAGCGGCGAAGAAGATGACCTCAGAGGCAAAGCAGCGAAGAACCTTAAGAACCACGAACCTTAAGACCCACGAACCACGAACCACAAAGCGGCGAAGAATATGACCTCAGAACTTTAAGATCTAAGCCGAGAGACAAAGAGGGGAGGCGGCGAAGCCGAGAAGAGAGGCGAGGATCAAAGATATGAGAGACTGAGAGGCGAAGAAGAAGAAGAGAAGGAGAGTGTGAGGTTAGGGTTAGGGCGTTAGGCGTCGTTTACTCGTTTAGGTTTAGGTAATGATACAAGATAATTCGTTGTAAGTCAAACTAATATGGGTTAATTCCCTAATGCACTGCCATTGTAGCACAGAAAGGTGTCAATCCAAATGGATGAGCTATTAACCAGAAAGGATGCAATCAAATCAATTAAGTCAAGCCAAACAATAGATAATGAGATTATCAATCTAATAGAACCATAATTGAAAGCAATACAGAAACTAAAAACAGAGACTAAAGACAGAAACTAACAGAAGCGATGCAAATAGAATTCAATCAAATAAACAGAAGCTCCTAAGGATGGGGGTTATTGATCAGTGTTTCCTCTTAATCTATCTAGGTGTTTAACAAACTCAAACAGAGCTAATCCCTAGACAATAAACTCATCAGCAGCTAAATCCATTCTCATGACAGATAACTTCAGGTTAGGCTAGTTCCAGACCTAAATCTCTTTAGCGAAATCTAACCTAGTAGGCAATAAGATTCAGTCTATTAAAGCCAATAAACACCCTAGACAACCAATCTCTTAGGCTAGAAATGTAAATCTCTAGAATTAGTTGGTTCAGGCATTTCATCAAACACCTTCTGGGCATGAAAAAACCTAAGTTCTAATTCCAATTGATCAGAAAGAAACTAGCATTAATAACACTAATCTAGAAGGGATTTCAAAAAATCTAAACTTAAACCACCTAGTAGACTAAGATTCCACACTTAACCTAGCCCATCCTTAAGAACCCTAAAAACTACTCAAAACCCATGAAGAACATCAAGAACACAAACCTAGAAATCATTAAAACTTGCATAAATAGAAAGATTAAGATGAAAAGAGGGAGACTACTGAGAATCAAACACAAATACTAAGTAGATTCAAAGAAATCTGATTACAAAGCAAGAACAGAGATAAAGAGAAAACCCAGCAGACTCTCCTTTACCCAATGGATAATACCAAGTATTTATAGTTTTGGACAAAACCCTAAATCACAAAAAGACAAAATAGCAAAGTTCGGAGGTGCACTCGATCATGGGGATCGAGTGCTTTGGTCGAGTCCGGCAAAATATCTTCAAGATTGCATTTTTATTGTGGACTCGATCAACAACTCGATCGTGGGGATCGAGTTGGCTCCAAGGTGGCGCCTTTGTGGTGGACTCGATTAACAACTCGATCGTGGGGATCGAGTTGGCTCCAAGGTGGCGCCTTTGTGGTGGACTCGATCAAGAGACTCGATCGTGGGGATCGAGTTGGCTCCAAGTCTTCGCCTTCGATTCCACTCGACTTCTTTCTTCGAGTTCTTGATCGAGTTCGGTTCCAAAACCTCAGTTTTGCTCTCCACTCGATCGTTTTGGTCGAGTGCATGGTCGAGTTAAGTTCTTCTCTCTTCTTCCCTTCTCTCCTTCTCTCCATTTGACCTCAGCATCTTCAATAATCTCTGAAAGTACCTGATACATCTCCAAAAATGCAATATGTATGCAATCCTAATGCAATACACTCTAAGTATGCAAAACTGGAAATAAATGACATAAAAGGGTAAGAATATGCTATGAGACAAGACCAAATGGATGATAAATGCATGCTAAAACCATGTGAAATATAGACATATCAACTCCCCCAAACTTAGTCTTTGCTTGCCCTCAAGCAAACAAATAAGAATAAGATGGAGAAGAGGTTTGAAAGTGGGGATTCAGAACCCAAGCATGCTGATATAATAGATTATCTCAATGTCCAAGTTGCTAGTTCTAGAATGTAAAGTGTATGAGCTCTACTTAAAAACTTTAGTCATACTCTTCACAGCACAATTTCAATTAAGTCTCAACCTAGACATGCATTCAAATCTACCATTCTCTTTAACATTCAATTAAGCAGAAACCATGAATCAAGCTATGCACATTCAATGAACAAATTTGGCTAAGGGTAAGGTTAAAAGACAAAGATGGTCCCTTTCACATGGTTTGATCAGTTCAGAACAGGGATCTCTCAAGAAAAGGAATGAGCTTCAGTAGAATGCTAAAGGTAAGAACCAACCTATGCATACAAGAATAGACTCTCATCTACCAAATCATACACAAGTGTTCTTAACCCCCAGTTCTAAACCCAGAAAGTTGTCCTAATTCTACCCTTAACACTTAGGCAATTTGCCTTGAACTTTTCTTGGATCAGACTCATTTTTTTCTTTTTTTTCTTGTTCTAGGAGAGGTTCTTTATACTTCTAGCCGACTGGAGTCTTTCTTTTGGTTTTTTTTTTACTACCAGCTTAGGCGTTTTCTATATATATATATTTTTTTCAGACTTTAAGCGTTTCCTTTCTTTTTTTATTCTTAGCACACCCCCAAATCCTTTACTAGATTAACACATTTTCAGATCATTCCTCTCCTAAGAACTCTTAACCTTTTTCTTTCATCTTTCTCCAAGTTTTCTTTCTTTCTTTTCACAGAACCAAATCCTATACCCAATGATCAAGATTCCACCTAGTCCTATCTGATTCGAAAATTGCAAACCAGAACTACATGAGATTCTATCCTTGTCGGCTCGAACCTAACACTTTCTACCAAGCTCATTCAGAAATAGGCCTCACACACTCAATAAAATAATAGCATGGCTTGAAAGAAGGCTAGGTTAAGGGCATGGTAAAACTGTTCTAATGATGAGGACAGGTACTTGGATTAGCAAGAGTGGTAAACAGGTGAAAGAAAATCCAAGTATGTATATGGTATCCATCAGTTCAAATGCAGTGCATAAACATGATAATTATAAGTCAAGTTCAGGTTCAAATAGATAGGGAATGGTATCAAATCACGGCATGCTTCAATTGAGACATAATCTAGTTGTGCATTCAAAACATGGTGCAGTCTTACTTCAAGTTCATTCACAATGCATTAGACAACTAGAAACGAGGGCATTGGAATTATCATATTAAATCAGCAAGCTTGCAAGGTTATAATCATCATAATCTCCTATGCATATGCAACAGCACTATATGAAAACAATCTAGACTCAATCCTAAAATGTAAATGCAACTATATGAACACTCTGTTTTGTTTTTTATTTGTCGAAATTTTTTCAAATTTGTTTGGTTTTTCTATGCCTTAGATGTATGCAGACTCAAATATGTAATAAATTGAAAAATAAGAACACAATAAACATGTCAAACACATCTTAAACCCTCCCCCAAACTTAAATTACACAGTCCTTTGTGTAGTAAAAATCTGAAGGGTGGTTTAAGAAACAACAAAAACAAATACTAAAAATGCAAATGATATGTACAGGAATAGATGGAGCTGGTACCTCAAGGGTTGGAGAAGAAGGAGGTCACTGATTCCTCCATGCTCTCCCTGGTGTAAGCTGGTCTGTGTGCTGACTCGATCACTGACTCGATCATGGGGGTCGAGTTATTGATCGAGTCAGTCTGTCTGCATTTCTGCTTTCTTGAGTACTGCCTTAACTGCTGTCGTGGTTCGTATGATGATGCTTTAGGTGGTTCCATGGCTGCGCTAGACCTCGGTTTTGCTCGAAGTGATCCACTTCTTAGCAATACTCTCTTTGGCAAGACCACCTTTTTAGAGGAAGGACCACTGAACTTGTTGTGGAGCTCTTTGAAATGATCCCGCACATCCTTCATCTGGTCCTTCAGTACCTTCACTGTACCCTTCAAACCAGCAATTGTTTTACCCTAAAGTTTGTTCCATTTCTGGAGCAATCCAATACGCTTATGTGCTTCTTTCAAGGCAGAGCTTGAACGTTCTGGAACGTGATACTCATCAAATCTGAATCTCGCTGAGGCATCTCCATCATCTACATCATCGGAATCCTCAGGCTGGAAAACTTCTTTCAAAGGGTTGTAGAGCACTTCAACAGGCGGGATGAAGTCTATGTTAGCACCTACTTTGATTTTGGTGATCTCAGTGCAAGGGAGACGCAGCTTAGCTTCTCTAGCGGTTGGGTGAGTGAACTGATACCAGTACTCATCGAATGGCCTGCTCTTGTCAAGGAACTTAGCTCTCCTCAAGTACTCGATGTCAGCTCCACACCACAAGCTACGAGAATTGGAGTACTTATCCCTCCAATGCTAAGTTCTCCTTCTAAATTCATCCGATGCATCCTCAATGCCCAATCCTTGTAACTCAGCACCTGGGCCAACATAACAAAAATGAGGCCTGTGTCTGCCCTATCTCCCATCAGTGCCCTTCCATCCCTTTTGCAATCCAAGACTTCTTTCAAGGTCACATCCAGCATTTGCAGTTCGCCCTCATTAAGATTTCCTGTGACTTTCCGGGCAAACATAGTGTTAGCAATACCTTTATGAAAATACCTCACTAATGGACTGCGGATTTGAGAGCTCTTGGTTTGGGCTGACGAATAGGGCTTGTCATCCCTAATGGTAGACCATAGTGCTTGCAGCTCCACATTATCGATGTCTTGCATCGTTCCCGTTCTGCTGGCAAATCCAAACAGGGTATCCAACTCTCTTATAGTGAGGGAATACAGCAAACCTCTGCAGGTAAAGGTAATGAAACCTGGGCCTCCATCAGATTCATATTCTGCTTCATCTTCATAGAAGTGGACTGCGAGTGAAGAGAGGAAGTGGCATGTTTCCTCCCGGTAAGCTTCAGGTTGAGTCATCATCAATGTACTAAGGCTGCTTATCCGGTACAAGTACTCCACATCTCTTGCTATGCCAAGCTTCTTGTAGGTCTCCCGATGCGGATAGCTTGTTCCTGCAAAGCCTCTAGCGAGGAAGATGGTTAGGTATTCTTCCTTGGAGAGTTTCTGCAGAGTCTTCTTCGGTTGCTTCTTGGCCACTTTAATCTCCTCTTCCTCACTTTCGCTGCCTTCATCGAGCTTGCTTGGTCCTGCTGGTTTCTTTCCTTGAGCAATATCACGTCTATCGCACGAGAATTCCCTAGCATCCGCCCCAGCTCGTTGACTCGATCTCCGGACTCGAGCAGGGGTTCGAGTCTGCCCTCTTTAGCTTGACTCGATCGAAGGACTCGAACACGGTGCCCGAGTCTGTCTTCGTCGATCTCCATAGGTTCCCTTTGTGGAGATACTGGTCCTCTCATCTTCTGAAATTGTCTAGCCACGACCTTAGCAGAAGGATGACGACCTGGTTCTGCTTTTTGGGAGCTCTTAGGCTTGGTGAAAAGAAACTGGCTGATCATTTTTGCAGGAATTTTTGAAGAGCTTCGTGAAGTGCAAGTGAACTCGAAACTAGCTTATAAAGACATGGGGAGGAGCTAAAGGACAAAGGGAGGAGCGTCCTTGGTCGGATTTTTAATTTGAAATTTTGGCTCCCTTGACTCGATCACTGCGCTCGAGTGGGGCCGGTAGAGTCAGCCTTGTACCCTTGTCGGAAATTCAAATTTTGAATTTGGCGCTTCCTTGACTCGATCAAACCACTCGATCACGGGGGTCGAGTCAGCCTTGTCTCCTTGTCGGAAATTCAAATTTTGAATTTGGCGCTCTCTTGACTCGATCAAACCACTCGGTCACGGGGGTCGAGTCAGTCACGCTCTTGTCTTCTCCTCCTAGGTTCGAGTCTGTTGGAGCGCATAATCTCCTGTAATTGTTCCTGCAAACCAAAAACACTAACTAGCATAATAAAATTTTACAAAAATTAAAGCATTATGTACAAAGATAGACATGGGATTTCCTGCCAAGTGAGCTTGTTTAAATTCTCTAAGCTTGACTTCCTTTCTCTCAGGCTTGGAGAGGTACGTCAAGAGGGATTGAGGTTCCCTCTTGGATGATACAGTCAGCCATGTATGTTTTGAGTTTTTGCCCGTTCACTGTGAACTCGGATTCATTTTTCCCGATTAGAGTAACTGCTCCATAGGGTGAAACTTCCTTGATGCTAAATGGTCCTTACCATCTAGACTTAAGCTTCCTAGAAAAAAATTTGAGCCTAGAGTTGAACAGAAGCACCTGATCACCAGCTTTGAACTCTTTGTGCAAAATCTTCCTGTTATTGAAACCTTTAGTCCTCTCCTTGTACACTTTGGAGCTCTCATAAGCTTCTAGTCTGATCTCTTCAAGCTCATGCAAATCCATCGCTCTCTTCTCCTGAGCAGTCTTGATATCCAAGTTCAGAAGTTTCGTTGCCCACAGTGCCTTGTACTCAATCTCAGCAGATAGATGACAAGCTTTACCGTAGAGTAGCTGCAACGGTGTTCTCCCAATTGGTGTCTTGAAAGTTGTTCGATATGCCCAGAGAGTCTAATCGAGCTTAGCAGACCAATCTCTCTTTGAAACCCCCACTACCCTTGCCAGAATAGCCTTGATTTGCTTGTTAGACACTTCTACTTGCCCACTGGTCTGAGGATGGTAAGGTGTAGCTACCTTGTGCTTTACCCCATGCTTTTTCAGGAGGATCTCAAAGAGTTTATTGATGAAGTGAGACCCTCCGTCGCTGATCACTACTCTTGGCACTTCATATCTGGGAAGATGACACTCTTGAACATCTTTAAAACAACTTTTGCATCGTTAGTAGGACAGGCCGTTGCTTTAACCCATTTTGAGACATAGTCAATAGCTACCAAGATGTAGTTGTTCCCATAAGATGGTGGGTTGAAAGGCCCCATGAAATCGATGTCCTACACATCAAACACTTCAACTTCCAGAATCGGGTTCTGAGGCATCTCGTTTCTTCTACTGATGTTCCCCATACGCTGGCAAGGATCACATTTGGCAATGAAAGCATGAGCATCCTTAAACATCGATGACCACCATAAGCCTGCTTGGAGTATCTTCTGAACAGTCTTGAAGGTAGCAAAGTGACCTCTATAAGCTGAACCATGGCAATGCTCCAAAACTCCCTTTGCTTCTTCTCCAGCTATGCATCTCCTGAAAAGGCCATCTGAACCTTTCTTGCACAAGTAGGGTTCATCCCAGAAGTAATGCTTCACATCTCTAAAATACTTCTTTTTCCTGTAAGCATCAAGACTTGCAGGAATTTCGCCGCTTCCGAGGTAATTGGCAAAATCTGCATACCAAGGCAGCTTCTCTTCTTCTAGCACCTTGACTTCACTAATTGCAGCAGCATCATGATAGGCTTTCATGACAGTCCTGACTACCATGAGTTGTTCTTCAGGCATGGAGTCGTCAATCGACAATGCATCTTCCATCCTCATCCTTGACAGATGATCTCCTACTCCATTCTATATGCCCTTTTTGTCGATAATCTCCATATCAAACTCCTGAAGCAAAAGGATGCATCTGAGCAGTCTTGGCTTAGTCTCTTTTTTTGCATAAATGTGCTTCAGTGAGGCATAATCTGTGTAGACTATCACCTTGGAACCAACTAGATAGCTTCTGAACTTCTCAAAAGCAAATACAACAGCTAGTACCTCTTTCTCTGTTGTTGCATACCTCCCTTGAGCTTCATCTAGTGTTCTGCTTGCATAATAGATCACATGCAGCTTTTTCTCTATCCTTTGTCCCAGAACAGCCTCCACAACATAATCCGAAGCATCACACATGATTTTGAACGGATAGTCCCAATTTGGAGCTTGGATTATTGGGGCTGTGATCAAGACTTCTTTAATCAGCTTGAAAGCCCTCAAGCACTCAGAATCAAAGTCGAACTCTTGTTCCTTGCACAATAGCTTGTTGAGTGGTTTGACTATTTTTGAAAAGTCGTTGATGAATCGCCTGTAGAACCCAGCATGTCCAAGGAAACTCCTGATATCCTTGACGTTCTTATGCGGTTGCAGCTACATCATCACATCAACTTTGGCTTTGTCAACCTCTATCCCTTTCTCAGAAATCTTGTGCCCGAAGACAATCCCTTCTCTGACCATGAAGTGGTATTTTTCCCAATTCAGAACCATATTTGTCTCTTCACACCTAGTAAGCACCCTGTACAAGTTCAACAAATAGGAAGAGAAAGAGGAGCCATACATGGAAAAGTCATCCATGTATACTTCCACCATCTCCTCGATTAAATCCGAGAATATAGAAGTCATACACCTCTGAAAAGTAGCAGGTGCATTACAAAGACCAAAAGGCATTCTCCTATATGCAAATGTTCCATATGGGCAGGTGAAAATAGCCTTTTCTTGACCATTGGGATGTATAGGGATTTGAAAGAAACCACTATACCCATTTAAGAAACAGTAATAAGGATGATTTGCAAGCTTTTCTAACATTTGATCAATGAATGGCAATGGAAAATGATCCTTTCTAGATGCAGCATTTAACTTTCTGTAATCTATGCACATCCGATGACCAGTAATAGTTCTAGTGGGTATGAGCTCATCTTTACCATTCCGAACAACAGCTATACCCCTTTTCTTAGGAACACAATGCACAGGAGAAACCCAAGTACTATCAGATATAAAATAGATTATTTCAGCTTCTAGCTGGTATAAGTCAATTCCTTACTAGACCGAGTTTTTGTTGTAGTAGTAAGGTGTCAATCCATAAGGGTGAAGATATTAACCAAAAAGGATGCGATCAAGCAATTCAAGTCAAGCAAAGCAAATAGCGTATTGGGGTCTAGCAACCTAGACAAAAACTGAGAATGGACACTAAAACAGGTACCGTATAGGACTAACAAGAATTAGCAGAAACCAAGCAATAACAGAAATAGCATATGGGGGTAAAGAGCAGCGTATAGGACTAACAAGAAATTCAACAATGCAAGAGAAGTTCCTAAGGATGGGGGTAATATTGTCAACAAACACCCTAGACAACTAATCCCTTAGGCTAGGTATGCAAATCTCTAACATCAGTTCATTCAAGCATTTTATCAAACACCTTCTGGGCGGAAAAACACCTAAGTTCTAATTCCAATTGATCAGAAAGAAACTAGCATTAAGAACACTGATTTAGAAGGGAAATCAAACGATCTACACTTAAACCACCTGAAAGACCAAGATTCTACACCTAATCTATCCCATCCTCAAGAACCCTAATGACTACTCAAAACTCATGAAGAACATCAAGAACACAAACCCAGAAATCATAAAAACTTGCATAGATGATAGAAATAGATAGAGGTAATGATAGAACAGAAGGAACAAACTCAAAATAACAAGTAGAAATCAAATTACAAGTTCTGGAAACTAAGAACAGAGAAGAACACAAGGAAAAACTCGAAATATTAGAGATAAAAACGTTGTCCCCTTAGTATTAATCCTCTTTAGGTATTTATACTAAGTCTTAAAAACCCTAAAACGTCATGCGCAAAATAGTAAAACGCGCAAGATAAGGTCCAGCTCGGCTATGTCTTGGTCGAGTGGTGTGCTCAAGCAGACGAAATCAAGACTGCATTTTTCTGAGATGAGCTTGAGTAGTCCACTCGATTGCAGGGGCTCGAGCTGGGTTCTGAAACTTCAAGACGCCACCTTTTGTCTCTGCTTGATCATACAGCTCGAGCATGGGTGCTCAAGCTGAGCTTTTGCCCCATCTGCTGCTCAGACTCGATCACGTGAGCATGGGTATCCTGCACGGACTCGATCAGCATGCCCCAGACAGCTTCTGCTCAGCACGGACTCGATCAGAATGTCCCAGACAGCTTCTGCTCAGAACGGACTCGGTCACAACTGCTCTGTATGGACTCGATCAGCATGCCCCAGACAGCTACTGGTCTAACTTCTCCAAAATCACCCGAAAGTACCTATAACAAGCCAAATATGCAGGATGTATGCGGACCTAATGCAAAACACTCTAAGTATGCAAAACTCGGAATAAATAACAAGAACGGGGTGAATAACACATCAAAACGTATGATTTATGCAAGCTAAAACGATGCAAAATGCAAACATATCAACTCCCCCAAACTTAGTCTTTGCTTGCCCTCAAGCAAACAAAGGAATGAGAATGGAGAAGAGGGTTGAAAGTGGGGACTCAGAACCAAAACTTGCAGATAATAACGGATGACCTCAATGTCTAAGTTACTAACTCTAGAATGCAAAGTTTATGAGCTCTACTTAAAAGCGTTAGCCATACTCTTCGCAGCACAAGTTCAATCAAACCTCAACCTAGTCATGCATTCATTTCTATCATTCCCCTTAACATTCATTAGAACAGAAACCATGAATCAAGCTAAGCATAATCAATGAACTCATTTGGCTAAGGGTAAGGTCAAGAGACAAAAATGGTCCCTTCAGTACGGTATTGACGTTTCAGAACAAGGGTCTAGATCCCACCCCAATATCCAATGATCAAGATCCCACCTAGTCCTATCTGATTCGAAAATTGTAAACCAGAACTACATGAGATTCTATCCTTGTCGGCTCAAACCTAACACTTTCTACCAAGCTCATTCAGAAATAGACCTCACACACTCACTAAAGTAATAGCATGGCTTAAAAGAAGGCTAGGGTAAGGGCATGGTAAAACTGATCTAACAATGAGAATCAGCTACTTGGATTAGCAAAGAGTGGTATAAACAGATGAAAGAGAATCCAAGTATGTATATGGTATCCATGAGTTCAAATTCTTTGCCTAGACATGATAATTATAAATCAAATTCAGGTTCAAATAGATGGGGAATGACAGAAAATCACAGCATGCTTCAGCTAAGACTCGATCTAGTTGTGCATTCAGAACATGGTTCGGTCTTACTTCAGGCTCAACATCAAAGCATTGAACAACTAGAAACGAGGGCATTGAAATCATGCAGTTGAATCAGCAAGTTTACAAGGTTTAAATCATCATCATCCCCTATGCATATGCAACAGCCCTATATGAAACAATCTAGAATCAATCCTAAAATGTAAATGCAACTAAATGAACACTCTGTTTTTGTGAAATCATTTTCGAAAATTTTTTGATTTTTTTGATTTTTTTGGTTTTTCTATGCCATAGATGCATGCAGACTCAAGGATGCACAAAATCAAAATAAGAACAGAGAAAACACATCAATACAGAACTTAACCCTTCCCACAAACTTAAATTACACAGTCCCTTGTGTAATAAAAATTTGGAAAGAGAGGCTCAGAGATAACAGAAAACAATAAAAACGATGCATCTAATATATACAAAAAGGGTCAGTACGGGTACCTTGGTGATTATGGTGAGTATGTCGACTCGACCTGGTAGTGGTCGAGCTGGGTGAGTGAGCCAGATGCTCCGAAGTGTCTGTCTCGACGTCCTTGCTCGAGCCGGGTGCTTGGCGTCTCTTCCTCGCGTGTTGAAACTGCCTTGGCTGCCTTGGCTCGAAGGAGGAGGCTCGTGGTGGTTCCATCTCGGGTGCATGATGTCTTGGTTCCTCGCGAAACGACCCGCTCCCCGTCAGAATTCTCCCAGGTACGATGGTTTTCTTGGGTGTAGGGGATTTTAACTTTAGCGTGAAGTCCTTGAGCTGGTCCTTCACGTCCTTCACTTGGTCTTTGAGGTCCTTCACGGTACCCTTGAGTGCGGCGACGGTCTTCCCTTGAAACTTGTTCCACCTTTGAAGGAGATTAATCCGCTTGTGTGCTTCCTTCAGGGCTGGACTATGTGTGGGTTTGAGCTTGTACTCCTCAAACGAGTACCTTTCTGTTGGATTATCCTCCTCCAGAACAGCATCTTGATCGTCTGACCCCATTCCTTGTTCCATGATCTCCTCGTCTTGATTGTAGAGTCTATCGAGAGGAGGATGGAAATCAATGTTTCGGCCCTGGCGTACCTTGGTGAGATCGGTGCAAGGCAGGCGCAGCTTCACTTCCCCAGCTGTCGGATGCATGAACTGATAGATGTACTCGTCTGGAGGCGTTGTATGGTCCAGGAACCTGCACCTCCTCAAGAAGTCGATATCTATCCATTTGGGTGGATAGGTTGCTGATCGTAGCTCTACGTCACAAGCAACAAGTATCGGGGTGATGATACCCCCAATACAGAGGTCACCTGCGCCATCCATCTTTATCGCCCAGTCCTTGTAGTTTAGGAATTGCTCCATCAGAACAAGGGCGAGGTTAGCATCTGCTCTATCTCCCTGCATCTTCCGCCCATCTCTTGTGCTCCCCAGAAGTGGCAGTAAGCATAAGTCCAGCATCCTTAGTTCACCTTCATTCACCGTCCCGGTCACCTTCCTTGCAAACATAGAGCTTGCTATTGTCTTGTGTAGGTACCTCAGGACAGGGCTTCAGATGCTTGAGCTCTTGCTTCTAGAGGAGGAGAAAGGTTTGGTGCTGTCTCCAATGATCGACCATAATTGTTGGAGTTCCTCATGATCAAAATCTTGAATCAGTTCGTCACCTCCAGAAAAACCATATAGGTTGCAGATTTGTGCGATGGTAAGGGCATAGCATTATCCTCTGCACGCGAAGGTGATGAAGCCAGGGCCATCATCGGGTTCAACATCAGGCTCCTCATCGTAGAAATGAACCCTGAGGGACGAGAGGAAGTGACACGTCTCTTCCTTGTAGGCTTCCAGCGGTTTGTTCATGAATTGTCTTATACCTCCCGCCTCAAAGAGATACTCCATATCTCTAGCAATCCCGAGTGCTTGCATTGTTTCTTTGTGCGGGTACCTCGTTCCTTCAAAATTGCGTTCAAGGAGGGCCTCTAGGTACTTGGTTGTAGAGGGTTTGGTGTTCTTCTTTCGGCGTTGTCTTATCAACTTAGGCTCGTCTTCCTCTGTTTCTTCACCACCTTGATGCATACTCGGCTTGATTGGTGCTTTTCCTTCACGCTTGACCTGAGTGAGCTTCTTGTCTGATACCGTAGTAGCTTGTCCTGACCCTCCAGCTCGAGTGTGGGTGCTCATCCGCCGAGGCTTCCTCATCAACTGAGGCTCGTCTTCCTCTGTTTCTTCATCGCGTAGATGCGGGATAGCCTCCATTTGGTCTTGTCCCTCACGCTTGACACGGGTGACTCGCCTCGTTTCACCGGCTCGAGTGTGGGTGCTCAAGCGAGACTTCCGGCCCTTCTGGCTTGATCCTTGGGCTTGGGTATATGTGGTCGAGTCCGGCGTGACTTCATACTCCATGGGTATCGCAATCTGTTCTTGTTCTGCGGCTTGTTCGTGTTCTTGCTCTTCGGCTGGAGGAATGCTCTCTCTCCACATTTAGAAGTTTCGGGCGAGTGCTTTAGCTGACCTACGACGGGCTTGGCGAGGGTCCATACCTGAGACTTGATCAAGGACAAGGAAAGAGAACTCAAAATCGTGAGGATTAGCCTCAAGAGCAGCAAAAACAAATTGAGAAATTTCTGGAAATGAAAGAGAGAGAGGATTGAGAGTGTTTGTGGTGTGAGTAAAGTATGGAGTTGAGTTCGGTATATATAGCCGAGTCGAGATCGTGTTGAAAGCGTGTGGGCTCGAGTTTGAAGGGTTGTTGAAGGAGTGGTGAAAGCGCGTTGAAGGAGTGTGGGATCGAGTCGTCACTTCACTGACACCTTTTTGACCGAGTGGACTCTTCTTTGGCATCTTCTGAATCGAGTTTGGCTTGTATAAACAAGTGGCAGGGGACAAAGGACAAGGAGGAGCGTGTGTGGGTCGAGTGTGGGCTCCATCTGGTGAGACTCGAGCTGACATAATCGGATTCTAGCGTGTGTGGGTCGACCAAACACTCTTCTGACTTGTTCGTGACGTCGTATTTACCGTGACACCTCCGACTTGAGCATGTGAGCTCTGTATTGACCATGACACCTCCGACTTGAGCATGTGAGATCTGTATTGACCATGACACCTCCGACTTGGGTTCACATGTCAGAATTTTGAAAATTCCCTCCTCAGGTTTATGATCCACCTCTCTTGCTTTCCTGAAATCACACAATCAAGACAAAATAGTTTAGCACATTTATTTGACGTTTTTTTAAAAAAATAAGGCAAAGAAATATGTACAGAGATAGACATGGGACATCCTCCCAAGTGAGCTTGTTTAAAGTCACTAAGCTTGACTTCCTGTTTCGCTTAGGCGGTGGAAGGTTCATCCAGAGGAATCGAAGTTCCTTCTAGAATGACGGTATCAGCTATATAGGGTTTGAGCCTCTGTCCATTCACTGTGAATTCGTTTTCTCCCTTTCCAAATAAGGTGATCGCTCCGTAGGGTGAAACTTCCTTGACAGAAAACGGTCCAGACCATCTGGACTTGAGCTTTTCCGGAAACAGCTTGAGTCGAGAATTGAAAAGGAGGACTTGATCACCAGCCTTGAACTCCTTGTGCAAGATTCTCTTGTCATGGAAGGCTTTTGTTCTTTCTTTGTAGATCTTAGAACTCTCATAAGCATCCAGCCTGATCTCTTCTAGCTCATGCAGGTCCAAAACTCTCTTTTCCTGGGCAGGCTTGATATCCAAATTCAGAAGTTTCGTTGCCCATAACGCCTTATACTCAACTTCAACAGGTAGGTGACAAGCCTTGCCGTAAAGGAGCTGGAATGGTGTTCGCCCTATAGGAGTCTTGAATGCTGTCCTGTACGCCCAGAGGGTTTCATCCAGCTTAGCAGACCAATCTCTTCTTGAAACGCCCACTACTCTAGCCAGGATGGCTTTAATCTGCTTGTTGGACACCTCTACTTGACCACTAGTCTGGGGGTGATATGGTGTAGCCACCTTGTGCTTTACCCCATGCTTCTTCAGAAGATTCTCAAAGAGCTTGTTGATGAAGTGAGACCCCCCATCACTGATAACAACTCTTGGCACACCAAATCTGGAAAAAATGATGCTCTTGAACATCTTCAGAACGAATTTTGCATCATTGCTAGGGCAAGCTATGGCTTCAACCCACTTCGAGACATAATCAACAGCTACCAAGATGTAGCTGTTCCTAGAAGATGGTGGGTTGAAAGGACCCATAAAATCAATCCCCCAAACGTCAAACACCTCTACTTCCAAAATTGGGTTCTGTGGCATCTCATTCCTTCTGCTGATGTTTCCCATTCTCTGGCAAGGATCACACTTGGTGATGAAGGCTTGAGCATCTCTGAACATTGTAGGCCACCATAGACCCGCTTGCAGTACCTTCTGAACAGTCTTGAACGTAGCAAAGTGTCCTCCATAAGCAGACCCATGACAGTGCTCAAGCACACCCTGAACCTCATCTTGTGCTATGCACCTCCTGAACAGACCATCTGTACCTCTCTTGTATAGGAAAGGTTCGTCCCAGTAGTAGTGCTTGACATCTCTCAGAAACTTCTTTTTTCTGTAAGCATCAAGATCATCAGGTAACTCACCACATGCAAGGAAATTGGCTAGATCTGAATACCAAGGTATGTCCTTTACTCCTATCACAGAAACAGCATCTAGGAGTCTCTCGTCAGGTATGGTGTCATCAACAGGTGCTGGGTCATCTATCCTCATCCTTGACAAGTGATCAGCCACACCATTCTCTATTCCCTTCTTATCAACAATCTCCATGTCAAACTCTTGAAGAAGGAGTATCCATCTTAGTAGTCTTGGCTTAGTGTCCTTCTTGGCATAGATATGCCATAGTGCTGCATGATCAGTATAGACTATCACCTTAGACCCAACCAGATAGCTTCTAAATTTCTCAAAGGCAAAGACTACAGCCAGCAACTCCTTCTCAGTTGTGGCATATCTCCCTTGGGCGTCATCAAGCGTCCTGCTTGCATAGTAGATCACATGCAGCTTCTTCTCAATCCTTTGGCCCAGTACAGCTCCTACAGCATAGTCTGATGCGTCGCACATGATCTCAAACGGGTGGTCCCAGTTTGGTGCTTGGACTATCGGAGCAGTGACTAAGGCTTCCTTAATGAGCTGGAAAGCCTTCAAACATTCGGTATCGAACAGGAACTCTTGTTCCTTGCACAACAGCCTTGTCAGTGGTCTGGCTATCCCTGAGAAATCCTTGATGAATCTTCTGTAAAACCCAGCGTGCCCAAGGAAACTCCTGATGTCCTTGACGTTTTTTGGTGGCTGCAGCTGCATCATCACATCAATCTTGGCTTTGTCTACCTCTATACCCTTCTCAGAAATTTTGTGCCCCAAGACGATCCCTTCCTTGACCATAAAGTGGCACTTTTCCCAGTTCAGAACCAGATTCGTCTCTTCACACCTAGTGAGTACCTTGCACAGGTTCAAAAGACAGGAGGAGAAAGAAGAGCCATACACGGAAAAGTCATCCATGAATACCTCAACAGTCTCCTCTATTAAATCCGAGAATATAGAAGTCATGCATCTCTGAAAAGTAGCAGGTGCATTACAAAGACCGAAAGGCATTCTCCTATATGCAAATGTTCCATATGGACAAGTGAATGTAGTTTTCTCTTGATCATTAGGATGAATAGGAATTTGAAAGAAACCACTATATCCATCTAAGAAACAGTAATATGGATGATTAGCAAGTCTCTCTAGCATCTGATCAATGAATGGCAATGGAAAATGATCTTTCCTAGATGCAGCATTTAACTTTCTGTAATCAATACACATTCTATGGCCAGTGATAGTTCTAGTGGGTATCTATTCATCCTTATCATTTCTAACCACAGTAATGCCTCCCTTCTTAGGTACACAATGCATAGCTGAAATCCAAGTACTATCAGATATGGGGTATATGATTCCAGCCCCTAGCAACTTAAGAATTTCTTTTTTAACAACTTCCTTGAGGTTTGGGTTCAATCTTCTCTGAGGCTCAATGCTAGCATATGATTCGTTTTCCAAATGAATTCTATGCGTGCACAAGCTAGGAAAAATTCCCCTAATGTCATCGAGAGAATATCCTATAGCCTTTCTAAATTTTCTTAACTCAGTCAATAGCAAATGCAACTCATCATCAGTAAGCATGTCATTTACTATGATTGGGTAAGTAGAATTTGGTCCAAGAAAGGCGTATCTTAGCCCAGAAGGAAGAGGTTTGAGATCTACCTTAGGTGCCCGGAGTTCTGACCAGTCGTCTGCTGCAGAGGAGGCTGGCTCGATGTTAGACTCGATCTGCAGGGTCGAGTTTGACGTCTTGGGTATCTCAGCTCGAGCTGCAGGGTCGAGCTCAGTATCCTGGACAGCTAGAATTTCTGTGTTGACCCCTATCAGCACCTCAAACCCTTCTGATTCTTCCAGGACCTTGTGTGAGTCCAAAATCATTTCATACCCCAAAGTCTCAGCATGTAGATACCCATCCTCACTACTCTTGGTTAAGGCAGTCTGAAGGTGATCATCTTGATTAAGCTCCTCCAGAAGCTCATCAGCAAGCTTGTCCATTACCTCAACATAGAAGACTTGTCCTTCTATTTCCGGCTTTCTCATGGTCTCCTTGACATCAAATGTCATCTTGAGGTCATTCCCAAGATTGAGATCGATCTTCCCTTTTCGGACATCAATGACTGCACCGGCTGTAGCTAGGAAAGGTCTGCCCAGAATCAGAGGATCTCTTGGTTCTTCATCCATTTCAAGAACTATAAAATCTGTAGGTATCTCCACTGTACCAACCATCAGAGGGAGATCTGCTAGCATACCATGAGGAGTCCTAATTGATCTGTCTGCAAGCACTAGAGAGATGTTGCAGGACTTATAGTTATTGAACCCTAGCTTCCTTGCAACCGAGAGTGGCATAAGACTGATAGATGCTCCAAGATCACATAGAGACTTTTTAAAAACCAATGGACCGAGAGAGCATGGTAGAGTGAAAGAACCTGGGTCGCCTAACTTCTCTTTGACGACTCTCTTCTGAATGATGGCGCTGCACTCCTCTGATAGGACAACCATACCTTGAACCTTTTTGTCTTTCTCAGCTACTGCATCCTTCAAAAACTTCTGATAGGCAGGTACCATGGAGAAGGCATCAATGAGAGGCAACCTGATCTCAGCTTCCTTGATATGCTTATCAAATATTTGTTTATGTTTCTCCATTAAGTCCTTCTTAAACCTCTTTGGGAAAGGCAATTTGGGCTTGTAAGGAGGAGGAACATATGGTGCCTTTTTTTCCTCTGAAATCACAGATTTAGGTGCAGGAGGTAGACTGTCTTGACCATTCAGGTCGAGTTGGGGTGCTCCAGCAGGCGTGGGACTCTTGTCTTGGTCGTTTTTGGGAACCAAATCCTCCCCGTCTTGATCCTCACTGTCCGCAGTGATTGCAGGAGAGCCTTCCCGCTCAGGTAACTCCTTTCCACTCCGCAGAGTGATGGCATTGATGTGAGCGTAGTCCTTAGGGTTCTGGACCACTTTTCCTGGGAGTTGGGAAGTGTTAGAGGATGAAGCTGTCTTGCCCTCGATGGAACGAATCTTGGACTGGAGAGACTCAATCTTGCTGTTAAGATCATTGTAGGTGTAGTCCATCTGGGTTTTAAGTTCACCAAACTTCTTGGCTGTGTCAAGTGCACCAGCTGCTTGACCCTGTAGGAGTTGCTGCAGCAAGGCATTTGTTTGTTGATCTGGAGCAATAGAAGACTGAGCGTGGTGAGACAGAAAACCGGGTGGTGGACATGGGGTTCCCTGGTGTTGGTGATGACTCTGAAAAGGCGGTTTAGGGGCAAAGTTCTGCTGCAGATTATAGGGAATGAAAGGCTTGGACTGAGGTTGTTGCTGAGGTGGGTAGACTTGATCTTGAGGGTTAGCAACATTGGTAATTCTGTAGGACAGATTCGGGTTGTTCTTGTAATTGATAAAACCTTTGTTGTATTGACCCTGATTCTGCACATAGCTGACTTCTTCTAGATCATCATCCTCCCCATCTTGAACTTGGAACACTGTATCCTCAGAAGCAAAGTGAACCTGTTTCTTCTGCTGGAGCAGTTGATCTAACTTAGCGGTCAAGGCCTTGATGGCCCTAGTCTGATCATCTGTTCCAATACTTGGCCGGACACTCCTATCATACTCAGCAGTGTAGTTACCATCAGATTGGGCTAGGTTCTCCACAAATGCCCAGCCAGCATCAACGTCTTGGTTGAGGACGTTACCACTGCTGGCCGTATCTAGAAGCATGCGGACCTTCGGGAGAACTCCTCTGTAGAGAGTGCTAAGGAGTGACTCGTTGCTAAAACCGTGGTGAGGACATTGAGTAGTGTAGCCCTTGAAGCGATCCCAGCATTCACAAAAACTTTCACCATCTTTCTGAGTGAACCCAGAAATTTCATTCCTCAAGCGAGCTGTCCTGGCATTGGAGAAGAACTTGGCCAAAAAGGCTTTCTTGCAGTCATCCCATGAAGTGATGGATCCATGGGGTAGAGTCTTTTCCCAGTGATGGGCTCTGTCACCTAGAGAGAAGGGAAAGAGCCTTAGCTTGAAACCATCTTCACTGACCCCATTGATCTTGGTAAGGCTGCAGAGCCTATCGAACTCATCCAGATGATCAAGAGGGTCCTCCATAGGTAGTCCATGAAACTTGTTGTTCTGCACCATGGCGATCAGGTTGTTCTTGATCTCAAAATAGTTGTTTTGGACCGTGGGAGGGACAATACCCTGTCTGTTGGTATGTGTGTTTGGGGCATCCCCTGCTCCTATCAAACGGGGTCTCCTCACAGGAGGGTCTTGAACCTGTGGTTGGTCTTCCATACCGAGTGGATTCTGATTGTCGTCTTGGATGTTTTCTCGCTGCGCTCGCAACTGTTGTGGTAGTCGGTCAATATTATCGATGGGGCGGAGGAGGTTCTGACTTCCTCGTGATCTGGTTTGCATGCAGGTGGATGTGTACCTGAAAATGCAAAGACAGTCAAGTTAGTAAACGAAGAACTGTAAAAGAACTTGAGGTAGAATATTTTGAAATCCTAATTGTAACAAACAACACCCAAACGGCAATGGCGCCAAATTGGTATAAGTCAATTCCTTACTAGACCGAGTTTTTGTTGTAGTAGTAAGGTGTCAATCCATAAGGGTGAAGATATTAACCAAAAAGGATGCGATCAAGCAATTCAAATCAAGCCAAGCAAATAGCGTATTGGGGTCTAGCAACCTAGACAAAAACTGAGAATGGACACTAAAACAGGTACCGTATAGGACTAACAAGAACTAGCAGAAACCAAGCAATAACAGAAATAGCATATGGGGGTAAAGAGCAGCGTATAGGACTAACAAGAAATTCAACAATGCAAGAGAAGTTTCTAAGGATGGGGGTAATCGACTCAGTATGTCCTCTTAGCCTATTCAAGTGGTTTAACAAAACTCAATTAAGCTATTCCCTAGACATCAAACATCAAAACCAGTTAAGTCCACTCCCGTGGTAAGTAACCTCAAACTAGACCAGTTCCAGACCCAATCCCTTAGCGAAATCTACCCTAGCAGGCAATACGATTCAGTTCAATATTGTCAATAAACACCCTAGACAACTAATCCCTTAGGCTAGGTATGCAAATCTCTAACATCAGTTCATTCAAGCATTTTATCAAACACCTTCTGGGCGGAAAAACACCTAAGTTCTAATTCCAATTGATCAGAAAGAAACTAGCATTAAGAACACTGATTTAGAAGGGAAATCAAACGATCTACACTTAAACCACCTGAAAGACCAAGATTCTACACCTAATCTATCCCATCCTCAAGAACCCTAATGACTACTCAAAACTCATGAAGAACATCAAGAACACAAACCCAGAAATCATAAAAACTTGCATAGATGATAGAAATAGATAGAGATAATGATAGAACAGAAGGAACAAACTCAAAATAACAAGTAGAAATCAAATTACAAGTTCTGGAAACTAAGAACAGAGAAGAACACAAGGAAAAACTCGAAATATTAGAGATAAAAACGTTGTCCCCTTAGTATTAATCCTCTTTAGGTATTTATACTAAGTCTTAAAAACCCTAAAACGTCATGCGCAAAATAGTAAAACGCGCAGGATAAGGTCCAGCTCGGCTATGTCTTGGTCGAGTGGTGTGCTCAAGCAGACGAAATCAAGACTGCATTTTTCTGAGATGAGCTTGAGTAGTCCACTCGATTGCAGGGGCTCGAGCTGGGTTCTGAAACTTCAAGACGCCACCTTTTGTCTCTGCTTGATCATACAGCTCGAGCATGGGTGCTCGAGCTGAGCTTCTGCCCCATCTCCTGCTCAGACTCGATCACGTGAGCATGGGTATCCTGCACGGACTCGATCAGCATGCCCCAGACAGCTTCTGCTCAGCACGAACTCGATCAGAATGTCCCAGACAGCTTCTGCTCAGCACGGACTCGATCACAACTGCTCTGTATGGACTCGATCAGCATGCCCCAGACAGCTACTGGTCTAACTTCTCCAAAATCACCCGAAAGTACCTAAAACAAGCCAAATATGCAGGATGTATGCGGACCTAATGCAAAACACTCTAAGTATGCAAAACTCGGAATAAATAACAAGAACGGGGTGAATAACACGTCAAAATGTATGATTTATGCAAGCTAAAACGATGCAAAATGCAAACATATCACTAGCAACTTAAGGATTTCCTTCTTAACCACTTCTTTCAAATTTGGGTTTAATCTTCTCTGAGGTTCAATGCTAGCATATGATTCATTTTCAAGATGAATTCTATGAGTACATAAGCTAGGTAAAATTCTTTTTATATCATCCAGAGAATACCCAATGGTTTTCCTAAATTTCTTCAATTCAGTCAACAGCAAATGCAACTCATCATCATTAAGCTTATCATTGACTATAATTGGGTATGTGGAGTTAGATCCTAGAAAAGCGTACCTTAGCCCTGCAGGAAGTGGTTTGAGGTCTACCTTAGGTGCTTTGAGTTCTGACCAGTCATCGGATGCGGGGAACCTTGACTCGACCTGAGACTCGATCGATTTGTTCGAGTTTGCTAGGGGCGACGTGCTAACTCGATCAAGTTTGTCGAGTTGATTGGTCGAGTTTGCCCCTTCTGTTCTGTTGATGCTCAGACTCGACCTGGGACTCGATCCTGTTGGTCGAGTTATGCCCAGTGTTGTACCATCTGCAGCAAAAACCTCTCCTCCAACCCCAATCAGATCTTCAAAGACTTCTAGACCTTCTACAACCTTATGCGAGTCCAATATCATCTCATAACCCAGGGTCTCATAGTGGAGGTACCCATCCTTGCCCCTCTTTGTCAAAGCAGTTTGAAGGTGATCTTCTTCATTAAGCTCCTCCAGAAGTTCATCAGCAAGTTGATCCATCTCTTCAATCCAGAAGATATGTCCGTCTATTGCAGGTTTCCTCATTGTGTCTTTGATGTTGAACATCATTTTGAAATCATTTCCCAGATTAAGATAAATCTTTCCCCTTCGAACATCAATGACTGCACCAGCTGTAGCCAAGAAAGGTCTTTCTAAAATCAAAGGGTCTCTTGGTTCTTCATCCATCTCCAATACTATGAAATTTGTGGGTATCTCAACAACTCCAACCCTTAGAGGTAGATCTTCTAACAAGTCATGAGGTGTTCTAACAGACCTGTCAGCTAGGACCAAAGAAATGTTGCAAGCTTTGTAATTACTGAACCCTAACCTCTTAGCGACTGAGAGTGGCATGAGGCTGATATATGCTCCAAGATCACAAAGGCAATTCTTGAAAATCAGAGGACCTAAGGAACATGGCAGAGTGAATGAACCGGGGTCGCTTAGCTTCTCCTTTATAACCCTCTTCTGTATAATAGCATTGCATTCTTCGGTTAAAACTACCATACCCTGAATCTCTTTTACTCTCTCATTTAGTGCATCCTTCAAGAACTTCTGATATGGAGGTATAAGTGCAAAAGCATCCAGAAGAGGCATCCTAACCTCTATTTCTTTCATATGCTTATCAAAAAGCGCTCTATACTTCTCCAATTTCTCTTTCTTGAATCTTCCTGGGAAGGGAAGTTTAGACTTGTAAGGAAGGGGGACAAAGCGTTCTTTCTTTTTCTCCGAAATAGCTGGTTTTTCAACAGAGGGTGGGCTGACTCGATCCCTGACTCGATCGTGGGAGTCGAGTTGGTTGGTCGAGTCTGGCTGCTCTGCTGGTCCATCTATGCGATTCAAATCTTCCCCATCTTCGTCGGCACTGTCCGCAGTGACTGGAGCTGATCCTTCTCGTACAGGCAACTCCCTTCCACTCCTTAGGATAATGGCATTGATATGAGCAAAGTTCTTTAGATTTTGGACTGCCTTTCCTGGAAGTTATCCAATAGGCCTTGTAGAAGAAGTAGATGCAGAGTTGTTCTCCAAGTATTTGATTTTGGAGTTCAGTGCCTCTATTTTGCTGTTGAGATCATTGTATGTGTAATCCATCTGGGTTTTGACTTCACCAAATTTCTTAGCTGCTTCCATCACACCAGCTGCTTGCCCTTGGAGAAGTTGTTGCAGGAGGTTTGTTACGTGTTGATCCAGAGCGTTAGAAGTCTGAGCTTAGTGAGGTGTAAAACCAGGTGGTGGACATGTGACCCCATGTTGCGGATAGCTTCCCTGGTAGTTCTGTGTAGGGGCAAAACTCTGATGCTTGTTGTAAAGAACAAATGGCTTAGACGGATTCGATTGTTGCTGAGGCGGGTAGACTTGATCCTGAGGGTTTGCAACGTTGGTGCTCCGATAAGACAAGTTCGGGTTGTTCTTGTAATTGATGAAGCCTTTGTTGTAACCCCCTTGATTCTGAACATAGCTGACCTCTTCTATAGTAGTATCCTCCCCATCTTGAACCTGAAAGATCTGGTCCTCATCTGCAAAATGAACATGTTTTTGTTGGGTGAGTAGCAGTTTATCCAATTTTTCATCAGAATAAACACTTCCCCTCACGCTACGGTCATAGTCCACAGTGTAGTTCCCATCTGATCGAGCAAGGTTCTCCATGAGTTCCCAGCCGTCATCGACATCTTTGTTGAGGAAGTTTCCATTGCTCGCTGTATCGAGTACCATCCTTATCTTTGGGAGCACTCCTCTGTAAAGGGTGCTGCGTAGGGACTCATTGCTGAAACCATGGTGAGGACATTTAGTAGTTTAGCCTTTGAATATTTCCCAGGCTTCATAGAAGGTCTCCCCATCTTTCTGGGAATATCCGGATATCTCATTCTGGAGGCGAGCTGTGCGAGCATTGGAGAAGAACTTGGCAAGGAAAGCTTTCTTGTAGTCATCCCATGAAGTGATTGAGCTATGGGGTAGATTCTTTTCCCACAGATGAGCTTTATCACCATGAGAGAATGGAAAGAGTCGCAGCTTGAAACCATCTTCACTAACTCCATTGATCTTGGTGAGGCTACAGAGCCTATCAAACTCGTCTAAATGATCAAGAGGGTCCTCTACAGGCAGCCCATGGAATTTATTGCTTTGCACCATAGCAATCAAACCACTCTTTATCTCAAAGTTGTTGTTTTGGATTGTAGGAGGCACAATCGCTTGTCTGTGAGTATGAGTATTAGGAGCATCTCCTGCTCCAATCAATCGTGGCCTCCTCGGAGGAGGTTCTTGTTCGTTCTATCTTTGTGGATTTTATGCCATTTCTACTTTATCCGGTTGATTCATTCTGATGTGTTCTCTCTGCTCCCGCAACTGTTTTGGCCGATTAATGTAGTCAACAGAAGGCAGGAGGTTCTGGTTTCCTTTTGATCTCGTTTGCATGTAGGTAAGGGTAGGCTCGACTGACTGACTCGAACGGGGCGGTCGAGTGGGTGGGTCGAGCTGGCTGCCAAGGTCTCGTCTTGATGGTCGACTCGATTGGAGCACTCGAGTGGTTGGGTCGAATTAGGACAGTGACGTGTCTAAGTACCTGAAATGCAAAGACAAAGAAGAAAACAGAAGGTGAGCAACAGAGTAGACTTAAAAGAACTTGATCTGAAACGATTTGAAATCTTAAATGTAACAAACAACACCCAAATGGCAACGGCGGCAAATTGATACAAGATAATTCGATGTAAATCAAACTGATATGGGTCAATTCCCTAATGCACTGTCATTGTAGCACAGAAAGGTATCAATCCAAATGGATGAGCTATTAACCAGAAAAGATGCAACCAAATCAATTAAGTCAAGTCAAGCAATAGATCATGAGATTATTAATCTAATAGAACTATAATTGAAAGCAATACAGAAACTAAAAACAGAGACTAAAGACAGAAACTAACAAAAGCGATGCAAATAGAATTCAATCAAATAAACAGAAGCTCCTAAGGATGGGGTTATTGATCAGTGTTTCCTCTTAATCTACCTAGGTGTTTAACAAACTCAAACAGAGCTAATCCCTAGATAATAAACTCATCAACATCTAAATCCATTCTCATGACAGATAACTTCAAGTTAGGCTAGTTCCAGACCTAAATCTCTTTAGCAAAATCTAACCTAGCAGGCAATAAGATTTATTCTATTAAAGCCAATAAACACCCTAGACAACCAATCTCTTAGGCTAGGAATGTAAATCTCTAGAATTAGTTGGTTCAGGCATTTCATCAAACACCTTCTGGGCATGGAAAAACCTAAGTTCTAATTCCAATTGATCAGAAAGAAACTAGCATTAATAACACTAATCTAGAAGGGATTTCAAGAAATCTAAGCTTAAACCACCTAGTAGACTAAGATTCCACACTTAACCTAGCCCATCCTTAAGAACCCTAAAAACTACTCAAAACCCATGAAGAACATCAAGAACACAAACCTAGAAGTCATTAAAACTTGCATAAATAGAAAGATTAAGATGAAAAAAGGGAGACTACTGAGAATCAAACACAAATACTAAGTAGATTCAAAGAAATCTGATTACAAAGCAAGAACAGAGATAAAGAGAAAACTCAGCGGACTCTGCTTTACCCAATGGATAATACCAAGTATTTATAGTTTTAGACAAAACCCTAAATCACAAAAAAAACAAAATAGCAAGGTTCGGAGGTGCACTCGATCATGGGGATCGAGTGCTTTGGTCGAGTCCGGCAAAATATCTTCAAGATTGCATTTTTATTGTGGACTCGATCAATAACTCGATCGTGGGGATCGAGTTGGCTCCAAGGTGGTGCCTTTGTGGTGGACTCGATCAACAACTCGATTGTGGGGATTGAGTTGGCTCCAAGGTGGCGCCTTTGTGGTGGGCTCGATCAAAGGATTCGATCGTGGGGTTCGAGTTGGCTCCAAGTCTTCCGCTTCGGTTCCACTCGACTTCCTTCTTCGAGTTCTTGTTCGAGTTCGGTTCCAACACCTCTGTTTTGCTCTCCACTCGATCATTTTGGTCGAGTGCATGGTCGAGTTAAGTTCTTCTCCCTTCTTCCCTTCTCTCCTTCTCTCCATTTGACCTCAGCTTCTTCAATAATCTCTGAAAGTACCTGATACAGCTCCAAAAATGCAATATGTATGCAATCCTAATGCAATACACTCTAAGTATGCAAAACTGGAAACAAATCACATAAAAGGGTAAGAATATGCTATGAGACAAGACAAAATGGATTATAAATTCATGCTAAAACAATGTAAAATATAGACATATCAGGTAACAATGGGCCGACAAACCTATAGGCCTTACGTAAATAAGAGCCAAACAAGAGACCAAGGCCCAAGTAAGTTTAAAAATTAAAATCAAACGGGTAAAGGTGATGCGGGTACCAAGTGTCAAGATGGATACCAAGTATCAAGCCGGGTAACCAGGCAAGTATCGAGAAAAAATTTTGGACTTGGACTTGGACTTAGACTTGCGAGTAATACAAAAACTAACCTTGTACTTGGCTTACAACGAGTCGAGTCCCCGCTTTTATGGGGCGGGTCCAGGACGAGTCCGGCGAGTCCGGCGAGTATCAAGTCCTTAAGCCCAGGCTTAGTGGACAACAAGGCAGACAAAAGGGGTCATCAGAGCCATCGGGACACATTGTGAGCAGACAAGCCGAGCAAGCGGACATGACCTCATGGACACTCATCTTTGGGAGCAAAGCCTTGTTTTTCTTCATTATCTCTAAGTGAGGACACCCTTCAAAACCTTAGGTAAAGTATTGTACTTTTTCCCTACTTCTAGTTTTACCACATCGGGTTTCTAGAAAAGGGTTTTAATGAGGCATGAAACGCCTAGGGCATCACATCTCATCTCCCTTGTGTGTTGACTTGGAAATATTTATGACAAGCTCAATGCACAAGAGATGTGATTTTATCCTCCAAGAAAGATCCTTACAAATATCTTTCTTTTCTTTGTTGTTTATGAGACTTTAGTGTCTTTTGTGTGTTAAGGCTTGTTTAGAGATTATTACTTAGGATCAAGTTCAAGTTTGTATAATTATTGGCTTGGGCGCATTTAGACTTCCCTAAACCCTACTTGTAGCCTATAAAAGGTAACTCTTTCTCATTTTTTACAACGCAAACTGAGTTCAATCAATTAAAACAGAAGGTCCTAAAGATGGGGGTTGGCCAGTCTATCCTCCTAATCTAACTAGGCGCTTAACAAACTCTATCTGAGCTAATCTCTAGACAATAGACTCATTAGTGGCTAGATTCATTCTCATGATAATAACCTCAAGCTAAACTAGTTCCAGACCTAAATCTCTCTAGCGAAATTTAGCTTAGCACGCACTAAGATTCAGTCTATTAAAGCCAATAAATACCCTAGACAACCAATCTCTTAGGCTAGGAATATAAATCTTTGGAATTAGTTCAGTCAGGCATTTCATCAAACACCTTCTGGGTGTGGAAATACCTATGGTCTAATTCCAATTGATCAGAGAATAATTAGCATTAAGAACACTAATCCAGAAGTGATTTTGCTAATCTAAACCTAAGCCACCTAGGAGACTAAGATTCCATACCTAACCTAACCCATCCTTAATAACCCTAAAGATTACTCACATATCATGAAGAACATCAAAAGCAAAAACCCAGAAATGATTGAAATTTGCATAATCAGAAAGATGAAGATTAGAATAGATAGAATACTGAAAATCAAACAGAAATACTAAGTAGAATCAAAGTAATCAGATTACAAAAGCAAGAAAAATAGGTTTAGGAGGAGAACCCTGCGGACAACCCCTTGCTCAATGGATAATACAGAGTATTTATAGGATTAGGCAAAACCCTAGTTCACAAAAAGACAAAATAGCAAAGCTCGGAGGCGGACTCGAGCAGGTTGGTCGAGTGCATGGGTCGAGTCCGACAAGAATTTTTTAAGACTGCACTTTTATGGTCGGCTCGACCAAAGGACTCGACCGGCTAGATCGAGCTGGGATCAAGACTGCATCTTTGGCTCTGGCTCGAGTAGTGGACTCGATCGAGGCGCTCTAGCTGGTTCCATGACAACACCTTTGACTCTGGCTCGAGTAGTGGACTCGAGCTGTGGGTGTCGAGCTTGGCTCTCCCTTCTTCCTTCTCTCCATTTGGCCTAAACATCTCCAATACTCCTTAAATGTACCTGATACAGCTCCAAAATGCAATATGCATGCAATCCTAATGTAAAACACTCTAAGTATGCAAAATTGGAAACAAGTGACAGAAATGGAGAAAATATGCTATGAGACAAGGCTAAATGGATAATAAATGCATGTTCAAAACATGTAAAATGTAGATATATCAACTCCCCCAAACTTAGTCTTTGTTTGCCCTCAAGCAAACATATAAGAAAAAGATGGAGAAAAGGTTTGAAAGTGGAGATTCAGAACCAAAACTTGCAGATATAATACATGATCTCAATGTCCAAGTTGCTAATTCTAAAATGCAAGTACATGAACTTTACTTAAAAACTTTAGCCATACTCTTCAGAGCACAATTTTAATTAAATCTCAACCTAGACATGCATTCAAATCTACCATTCCCCTTAACATTCAATTAAGTAGAAACCATTAAGCAAGCTATGCACATTCAATGAACTCATTTGGCTAAGGGTAAGGTCAAGAGACAAAGATGGTCCCTTTCATATGGTTAATCATTTCAAAACAGGGATCTCTTAAGAAAAGGAATGAGCTTCAGTAGAATGCTAAAGGTAAGAACCAACCTATGCATACAAGAATAGACTCTCATCTACCCAATCATACACAAGTGTTCTTAACCTCTAGTTCTAAACCCAGAAAGTTGTCCTAATTTTACCCTTAACACTTAGGCAATTTGCCTTGAACTTTTCTTGGATCAGACTCATTTTTTCTTTTTGTTCTTGTTCTAGGAGAGGTTCTTTATACTTCTAGCGGACTGGGGTCTTTCTTTTGGCGTTTCACTACCAGTTTAGGCTTTTTCTATATATATATTTTTTTAGATTTTAAGCTTTGCCTTTCTTTTCTAATTCTTAGCACACCCCCAAATTCTTTACTAGATTGACACATTTTCAGAACATTCCTTTTCTAAGAACTCTTAACCTTTTTTCTTTCATCTTTCTCCAAGTTTTCTTTCTTTCTTTTTACAGAACCAAACCTTATACCCAATGATCAAGATCCCACCTAGTCCTATCTGATTCAAAAATTGCAAACCAGAACTACATGAGATTCTATCTTTGTCGGCTCAAACCTAACACTTTCTACCAAGCTCATCCAGAAATAGGCCTCACACACTCAATAAAGTAATAACATGGCTTGAAAGAAGGTTAGGCTAAGGGAATGGTAAAATTGTTCTAGTGATGAAAACAGCTACTTGGATTAGCAAGAGTGGTAAACAGGTGAAAGAAAATCCAAGTATGTATATGGTATCCATGAGTTCAAATTCAGTGTATAGACATGATAATTATAAGTCAAGTTCGGGTTCAAATAGATAGGGAATGGTATCAAATCACAGCGTGTTTCAATTGAGAGCTAATCTAGTTATGCATTCAAAGTATGGTGCAGTCTTACTTCAAGTTCATTAACAATGTATAAACAACCAGAAACGAGAGCATTGAGATTATATTGTTAAATCAGCATGCTTACAAGGTTATAATCATCATAATCCCCTATGTATATGCAACAACCCTATATGAACAGAATCTAGACTCAATCCTAAAATGTAAATGCAACTACATGAACACTCTGTTTTTGTAATCATTTTCGAAAAAATTTCAAGATTTTTTTGGTTTCTATATCTTAGATGCATGCAGACTCAAATATGCACAAAGTAAAAATAAGAATACAGAAAATAAATCAAACAAATCTTAACCCTTCCCCCAAACTTAAATTACAGAGTCTCTTGTGTAATAAAAATTTAGAAAAAAGGTTTAAGAAACAACAAAAAGCAAGGAAGAAATGCAAATGATATATATAAGAATGGATAGAACAGATACCTCACCGGTTGGAGAAGAAGGAGGAGATTGAATCCTCCATGCTCTCTCTGGTGTATGCAGCGTGGGAGCTTGACTCGACGTGGTGATCGAGCTGTGTGGTCGCGCTGGAATGTCTGCTCTCTGAACTCCTCTTTTTCTTCCTTGTGTACTGCTCAACCTGCTGCCTTGGCTCGAATGATGAAACTCTTGGCGGTTCCACGGGTGCGCTAGGCCTAGGCTTTTCACGAAATCACCCACTCCCAAGCAGTACTCTTTTGGGCAAAATCACCTTCTTGGACGAAGGAGCACTTAACTTTTGCTGGAAATCTTTGAGTTGATCTCTCACTTCTTTTATCTGGCCCTTCAGATCCTTCACTGTCGCCTTTAAAGCAGCTATAGTCTTACCCTGGAACTTGTTCTATTTGGAGTATGCCAATGCGCTTGTGTGCTTCTTTCAAGGCTGGGCTAGACCTAGGCTATATTTGGTACTCCCCAAAACCAAACTTTCCTGAATCATCATCTTCATCATCACCAACAGAGTCACCCGAATCCTCTTCTGGCTGTGGAGCTTCTTCATAGCCGTTGTAGAGGCTTTCAAGCGGAGGGATGAAGTCAATGTTGGCACCTAGTCTAACGCTAGTGATTTCTGTGCAGGGAAGGCGCAGCTGAGCTTCTTCGGCGGTTGGGTGATTGAATTGGTATATGAACTCATCGGATGGCCGGCTAGCGTCAAGAAATGTGGCTCTTCTCAGGTGCTCGATGTCGATCCATCTAGGATCATATGGCTCTGACGTCTGCTCCACACCACAAGCAATGAGAATTGGAGTTATTATCCTTCCAATGTTGAGTTCCCCTTCTGACTTCTTCTTATGCATCCTCAATGCCCAATCCTTGTACCACAGCAACTGACCCAACAGAACAAAGTTAGGCTTGTGTCTGTCCTGTCCCCCATCAGCTCCCTTCCATCTCTTGTGTATTCCAGAACATCCTTCAATGTTACATCTAGCATCTGCATCTCACCTTCATTGACATTTCCAGTAACCTTCCTAGCGAACATGGTGCTGGCAATGGCTTTGTGAAAATACCTTACCACAGGACTTCTGATCTGAGAACTTTTGGTGCGGAATAATGAGTAGGGCTTGTCATCTCCAATGGTGGACCAAAGGGCTTGCAGCTCCATGCTATCGATGTCTTGCATCGATCCCGTTTCGCTCGTGAAGCCATACAGGTTGTCCAGCTCCCTTATAGTGAGGGAGTAAAGCGATCCTCTGGATGTGAAGGTGATAAATCCCAGACCTCCATCGGATTCATACTCTAGTTCATCTTCGTAGAAGTGCACCGCGAGCGAAGTTAGGAAATGGCATGTCTCCTCCCGGTAAGCTTCTAGTTGAACCCTCATGAAAGTGCCGAGGCCGCTGATTCGGTACAGGTACTCCACATCTTTTCCTATTCTAAGTTTTTCACATGTCTCCTGGTGTGGATACCGTGTTCCCGCAAAGCCTCTATCAAGGAAGATGGCGAGGTATTCCTCCTTGGAGGGCTCCTGCTTAGGCTTTCCCGGTTGTTTGGTGGCTACTTTGGTCTCTTCTTTTTCACCTCTGCTGCCATGATCAAGCTCACTTGGTCCCTCCAGTTTCTTTCCACTAGCAATTTCACGTTTGTCCCTCGAGAATTCTTTAGCCGCTGTCTTTTTTCTCTGGCTCGACCCTCTGACTCGAACGGGGCGGTCGAGTGCATCATCTTCTTCTTGACTCGACCGGCTGGCTCGAGTGGTGCGATCGAGCCGGTCTTCTGAGAACTCCACATCCTTTGCTTTTTCTCGTCGACTCGAACCACGGGCTCGAACGGGGCGGTCGAGCCGGACTTCATCAATTTCCATCGGTTCCCTTTGTGGAGATACCGGTCCTTTTAGCCTCTGAAATTCGCTAGCCACGGCTTCAGCAGATGGGCGATCTCCCGGTTCTCCCTTGTGGGATCTCCTAGGTTTGATGGAACGAATATGGTTGATCATTTTCAGATTTTTTTTTTTTTTTATAGAGCAAGGTGAAGAAGGGTGTGATGAACTCGAGAGAGACCTCAGTGGGTCTGGTCGAGCTGACTTTGTCTCTTTGTCGGATTTTCAAATTTGAATTTGGCACTGCTTGGCTCGGTCAAGTGGCTCGAGTGGAGCCGGTCGAGTCAGACACACGTGTTTTGTCTGCTCCTGAAATCACACAAACAAGCAAAAAAAAAGCAAACTTAAACGACGGTTTAAAAAGAAATTAAAGCAATATATACAAGGATAGACATGGGACTTCTTCCCAAGTGAGCTTGTTTATAGTCACTAAACTTGACTTCCTGTTTTACTCAGGCAAGGGGAGGTTCATCGAGAGGGATTGAGGTTCCCTCTGGGATGATGGAGTCAGCAAGATAAGGTTTGAGCCTTTGCCCGTTCACAGTGAACTCGAACTCATCCTTCCCGATCAGAGTAACCTCTCCATAAAGTGAGACTTCTTTGATACTGAACGGTCCTGACCATCTGGACTTCAGCTTTCCAAGAAATAACTTGAGCCTCGAGTTGAAGAGAAGCACTTGATCACCAGCTTTGAACTCTTTGGAAAGAATCCTTCTGTCATGGAAGGCTTTAGTCCTTTCCTTGTTAACTTTGGAACTCTCATAAGCATCCAGCCTGACCTCTTCTAGTTCATGCAGATCCAATGTTCTTTTCTCCTGTGCAGTTTTGATATCTAGATTCAAGAGTTTTGTTGCCCACAATGCCTTGTACTCAATCTCCACAGGCAGATGGCAAGCTTTGCCATAGAGTAGCTGGAATGGTGTTCTTCCAATCGGTGTTTTGAATGCAGTCCGATACGCCCAGAGAGTCTCATCAAGCTTAAAAGACCAGTTTCTCTTTGAAACTCCTACTACTCTTGCCAAAATGGCCTTGATCTGCTTGTTGGACACTTTCACTTGCCCACTGGTCTGAGGATGGTATGGCGTGGCTACCTTGTGCTTAACCCCATGTTTCTTCTGTAGATTTTTAAAGAGCTTGTTGATGAAATGAGATCCCCCATCACTGATCACTACTCTTGGTACTCCAAATCTGGAGAAGATAATAATCTTGAACATCTTCAAAACCACCTTTGCATCATTGGTAAGAAAGGCTATTGTTTCAACCCACTTGGAGACATAATCAACAGCCACCAAGATGTAGCTGTTCCCATGAGATGGTGGGTTGAAAGGCCCCATGAAGTCAATGCCCCACACATCAAACACTTCAACTTCTAGAATTGGGTTATGAGGCATATCGTTCCTCCTGCTAATGTTACCCATTCTCTGGCAAGGATCACACTTAGTAATGAAAGCTTGAGCGTCCTTGAACATTGAAGGCCACCATAATCCTGCTTGGAGAACTTTTTGTATAGTCTTGAAAGTAGCAAAGTGTCCCCCATAAACCGAACCATGGCAATGCTCCAAAACCCCTTTTACTTCTTCCTCAGCTATACATCTTCTGTAAAGACCATCTAAACCTCTCTTGTATAAGTAAGGCTCATCTCAGAAGTAATGGTTCACATCTCTCAGAAACTTCTTTTTGCTATAAGCATCAAGACTTCCAGGGATTTCGCCGCTTACAAGGTAATTGGCAAAATCTGCATACCAGGACAGTCTATTCTCTTCTATTGACAAGACAACAACAATGAGCTGTTCCTCAGGCATGGAATCATCAATTGGCAATGGATCTTCTATCCTCATTCTCGACAAATGATCAGCTACTCCATTCTCTATACCCTTCTTATCAATAATCTCCATGTCAAACTCTTGTAGCAAAAGTATCCATCTGAGCAGTCTTGGCTTAGTCTCCTTCTTTGCATAGATATGCCTGAGTGCTGCATGATCCTTGTAGACTATCACCTTGGAACCCACTAGGTAGCTTCTGAACTTCTCAAAAGCAAAGACAACAACCAGCAACTCCTTCTCAGTTGTTGCATCTCTCCCTTGAGCTTCATCAAGTGTCCTACTTGCATAATAGATCACATGCAGCTTCTTCTCAATCTTTTGACCCAAAACAGCTCCCACAGCATAATCCGAGGCATCACACATGATTTTGAACGGATAGTCCCAGTCTGGTGCTTGGACTATTGGAGCTGAGACCAAAGCTTCCTTAATCAGCTGGAAAGCCCTCAAACACTCAGAATCAAAGATGAACTCTTGTTTCTTGCACAATAGCCTAGTGAGTGGTCTGGCTATATTCGAGAAATCTTTGATGAACCGCCTATAGAACCCAGCATGCCCCAAGAAGCTCCTGATATCCTTGACGTTCTTAGGTGGTTGCAATTGCATCATCGCATCAACCTTGGCCTTGTCTACCTCTATACCATTCTTAGAAATCTTGTGCCCCAAAACAATCCCTTCTTTGACCATAAAGTGGTATTTTTCCCAATTTAGAACCAGATTTGTCTCCTCGCACCTAGTAAGCACCCTGCAAAGGTTCAAAAGGCAGCAGGAGAAAGAGGAGCCATACACAGAAAAATCATCCATGAATACTTCCACAGTCTCCTCTATTAAATCCGAGAATATAAAAATCATGCATCTCTGAAAAGTAGCATGTGCATTACAAATACCAAAAGGCATTCTCCTATAAGTAAATATTCCATATGGACAAGTGAAAGTAGTTTTTTCTTGATCATTAGGATGAATAGGAATTTAAAAGAAACCACTATACCCATCTAAGAAACAGTAATAAGGATGATTTGCAAGCCTTTCTAACATCTGATCAATGAATGGCAATGGGAAATGATCTTTTCTAGATGCAGAATTCAATTTTCTGTAATCAATACACATCCTATGACCAGTGATAATTCTAGTGGGTATCAGTTCATCTTTATCATTCTTAACAACAGTTATACCCCCTTTCTTTGGAACATAATGCACAGGAAAAACCCAATTACTATCAGATATAGGATAGATGATTCCAGCTTCCAGCAATTTAAGAATTTCTTTTTTAACCACTTCTTTCAGATTCGGGTTTAATCTCCTCTGAGGTTCAATGCTAGCATATGATTCATTTTCAAGGTGAATTCTATGAGTACACAAACTAGGTGAAATTCCTTTAATATCATCTAGAGAGTACCTAATTGCTCATCTAAATTTCCTCAATTCAGTCAATAGCAAATGCAACTCATCATCACTAAGCATATCATTGACTATGATTGGGTACGTAGAATTTGGTCCAAGAAAGGCGTACCTTAGCCCAGCAGGAAGTAGTTTGAGGTCTACCTTAGGTGCTCTGAGTTCTGACCAGTCGCCTAATGCAGAGAGGTCTAGCTCGACCTGGGGATCGAGCTGTGTGGTCGAGTCTGGCGCTGAGTGTAATCTGGCTCGACCTGGTGGCTCATGCTGGTCAGTCGCGTCAGTGCGTTCTGCAGCAAAAACCTCTGTTTCGCCCCCAATCAGATCTTCAAAGACTGTGAGTTCAAGATCATCTTATAACCCAAGGTTTCGTCGTGTAGGTACCCATCTTTCCCACTCTTATCAAAACAGTCTAGAGGTGATCTTCCTCATTAAGTTCCTCTAGAAGTTCATTAGCAAGTTGATCCATTTCCTCAATATAGAAGATATGTCCTTCTATTGCTGGCTTTCTCATTGTGTCTTTGATGTCGAATGTCATTTTGAAATCACTACCAAGATTAAGATCGATATTTCCCTTTCAAACATCAATAACTGCCCCAGCTGTAGCTAAGAAAGGTCTTCCTTAAATCAGAGGATCTCTCGGTTCTTCATCCATCTCCAGCACTATGAAGTTTGTAGGTATCTTAACTACTCCAACCCGTAGAGGTAGATCTTGTAACATGCCATGAGGAGTTCTAACAAATCTGTCTGCAAGCACCAAAGAGATGTTGCAGGGCTTGTAATTGCTGAGTCCTAACCTCTTAGCAACTAAGAGTGGCATAAGACTGATAGATGCTCCAAGATCACAAAGGGACTTCTTAAAAATCATTAGACTTAGAGAGCATGGTAGAGTGAATGAACCAGGATCAGTTAGCTTCTCCTTGATAACCCTCTTCTGAATAATGGCACTGCACTCTTCTGACAAAACCACCATACCCTGAATCTCCTTGGTTTTCTCATTCACTGCATCCTTCAAGAATTTCTGATATACAGGTAACATTGAAAAGACATCAATGAGTGGCATCCTAATCTCTGCTTCCCTAATGTGTTTGTCAAAAATTGCTCTATACTTCTCCATTAAAACCTTTTTGAATTTTCCTGGGAAAGGCAGTTTGGGTTTGTAAGGAGGGGAACAAAGAGGGTGCTTTCTTTTTCTCTGGAACAACAGGTTTTGCAGCAGGTGGGGGTCTAACCCGACCAAGGTGGTCGACCTGATTGCTAGAGTTAGCCTCCAGACGAGTTTCTTGGTTTTCTTTGCAGCTCAAATCCTCTCCATCTTCAACCTCACTGTCCTTAGTGACTTTAAATGATCCTTCCCTCTCAGGTAACTCCTTTCCACTCCTTAAAGTGATGGCATTGATGTGAGCATAGTCCTTTGGGTTTTGGACAACCTTTCCTGGAAGCTGGCCAATAGGCTTGGTGGAAGAACTTGATGCAGTGTTGTTCTCCAAGTACTTGATTTTGGAGTTCAATGTCTCAAACTTGCTGTTGAGATCATTGTATGTGTAGTCCATCTGGGTTTTGACTTCACCAAATTTCTTAGCGACGTCCAATGCACCAGCTGCCTGACCTTGTAGAATCTGTTGCAGCATGGTTGTCATCTGGTGATCCAAAGCTGTAGAAGGCTGAGCTTGGGGATGTTAAAAACCCGGTGGTGGACCCATGACTCCCTGTTGCGGATGGTTGTTCTGGTAGTGTGGCGTAGGAATAAAACCCTGGTTTTGGTTGTAAGTGGTAAAAGGCTTGGATAGAGGCGATTGTTGATGAGACGGGTAAACTTGATCCTGTGGGTTAGCAACGTTGGTGCTCCTATAAGATAGATTCGGGTTGTTCTTGTAGTTGATGAAGCCATTGTTATAGCCACCCTGATTCTGAACATAGCTGACTTCTTCCATACTAGTATCCTCCCCATCTTGAATCTGGAAGATCCGATCTTCACTTCCAAAATGAACGTGCTTCTTCTGGCTGAGAAGGATTTGATCCAATTTGGCATTCAAAGCTATGATTTCCTTCCTCGTATGCTCAGCGGAATCAACACTTCCCCTCACGCTTCGGTCATAGGCCGCTGTGTAGTTCCCATCTGATTGAGCAAGGTTCTCCACTAATTCCTAGCCCTCATCGACATCTTTGTTGAGGAAATTGCCATTGTTTGCTGTATCAAGAACCATCCTTATCTTTGGTTGAACTCCTCTGTAAAGGGTGCTGAGTAGGGACTCATTGCTGAAACCATGGTGAGGACACTGAGTAGTGTAACCTTTGAATCTTTCCCAGGCTTCGCAGAAGGTTTCCCCATCTTTCTGGGCAAATCCGGATATCTCATTTCGGAGGCGAGCTGTGCGAGCATTGGGGAAGAACTTGGTAAGGAAAGCTTTCTTGCAGTCATCCCATGAAATAATAGAGCCATGGGGTAGATACTTCTCCCACAGATGTGTTTTGTCCCCAAGAGAGAAAGGGAAAAGTCTTAGTTTGAAGCCATCTTCACTGACTCCATTGATCTTAGTGAGGCTGCAGAGCCTATCAAACTCATCCAAGTGATCAAGAGGATCCTCCATAGGCAACCCGTGGAATTTGTTGCTTTGCCCCATGGCGATCAGACCACTCTTGATCTCAAAGTTGTTGTTTTGGACTGTAGGAGGTACAATCCCTTGCCTGTGAGTGTGGGTGTTGGGAGCATCCCCTGCTCTAATCAATCGTGGCCTCCTCAGAGGAGGTTCTTGTTCATTCTGTCTTTGTGGATTTTCTGCCATTTCCACTTGATCTGGTTGATCTATTCTGATGTGTTCTCTCTGCTCTTGCAACTGTTTTGGCCGATTAATGTAGTCAATGGAAGGCAGGAGGTTCTGGTTTCCTTTTGATCTCGTTTGCATGCAGGTAAGAGTAGGCTCGACTGACTGACTCGAACAGGGCGGTCGAGTGGGTGGGTCGAGCTGGCTGCCAAGGTCTCGCCTTGATGGTCGACTCGATCGGTGCACTCGAGTGGTTGGGTCGAGTCAAGACAATGACGTGTCTAAGTACCTGAAATGCAAAGACAAAGAAGGAAACAGAAGGTGAGTAACAGAGTAGACTTAGAGAACTTGATCTGAAACGATTTGAAATCCTAAATGTAATAAACAACACCCAAATGGCAACGGCGCCAATTTGATATAACAAATTTTGAGATTTGCTATACTTCAAATGCCTTAATGCACTATCATGTCATTGCAATACAGAAAGGTGTCAATCCAAATGGGTGAGCTATTAACAAGAAAGGATGCAATAAACCCAATTAAGTCAAGCCAAGCAATTGATCACAAGATTAATAACCTAATATGACAATAATCAAAAGCATTACAGAAGGTAAACAAAAACTAAAACAGAGCACTAGTGACTAACATAAACTAAAACAGAGCAACGCAAACTTAGTTCAATTAATTAAAACAGAAGGTCGTAAGGATGGGGGTTGGTGATATAGGTCAATTTCTTACTAGACCAAAGTTTCGTTGTAGTATTGTAAGGTGTCAATCCATAAGGGTGAAGATATTAACCAAAAAGGATGCGATCAAGCAGTTCAAGTCAAGCCAAGCAAAAAGTGTAAGGGACTCTAGCAACCTAGACAAAAACCGAAAATGGAAGTTAAAACAGATACTATCTAGCACTAGCAGAAACTAACAGAAGCAGAGCAATATCAGAAAAAATGTATAGGACTGACAGAAAGATCAAACAATGCAAGAGAAGTTTCTAAGGATGGGGTAATCGATTCAGTGTGTCCTCTTAGCCTACTCAAGTGGTTTAACAAAACTCATTCAAGCTATTCCCTAGACATCAAACGTCACAACCAGTCAAGTCCACTCCCGTGATAAGTAACCTCAAGCTAGACCAGTTCCAGACCCAATCCCTTGGCGAAATCTACCCTAGCAGGCAGTAAGATCCAGTTCAATATTATCAATAAACACCCTAGACAACTAATCCCTTAGGCTAGGTATGCAAATCTCTAACATCAGTTCAGTCAAGCATTTTATCAAACACCTTCTGGGTGGAAAAACACCTAAGTTCTAATCTCAATTGATCAGAAAGAAACTAGCATTAAGGACACTGATTTAGAAGGGAAATCAAACAATCTACTCTTAAACCACTTAAAAGACTAAGATTTCACACCTAATCTATCCCATCCTTAAGAACCCTAATGACTACTCAGAACTCATGAAGAACATCAAGAACACAAACCCATAAATCATCAAAACTTGCATGGATGACAAAAATAGATAGAGATAATGATAGAACAAAAGAAAACAACTCAAAATAACAAGTAGAAATCAAATTAGAAGTTCTGGAAATTAAGAACAATGAAGAACACAAGGAAAAACTCGAAATATTAGAGCTAAAAAAACGTCCTCCCGTCTTAATCCCATATTAGGTATTTATACTAAGTCTTAAAAATCCTAAAACGTCATGGGTTAAAAGGTAAAAACGTGCAGGATAAGGTGTAGCTCGACCAAGACATGGTCGAGTGGTGTGCTCAAGCAGGTGAAATCAAGACTGCATTTTTCTGTGTTTGGTCGAGTGGTATGCTCAAGCAGGTGAAATCAAGACTACATTTTTCTGTGATGAGCTCGAGCAGATGACTCGGTTTCACGGGCTCGAGCTGGACTCAAAAATTCCAAGACTCCTCTTTTATGTTGGGCTCGATCATGGGGCTCGAGCATGGGTGCTTGGACTCGACCAAGAATCTTCAAGACGCCACTTTTTTTTTCTCAGCTTGATCAGGCAGCTCGAGCATGGGTGCTCGAGCTGAGTTTCTGCTCCATTTCCTGCATGGACTCGATCACGTCTGCTCTGTTTCCTGCATGGACTCGAGCTGAGCATCCAGGTCGAGTAGCATGTTCCAGACAGCTTCGGGCCTAACTTCTCCAAAATCACCTGAAAGTACCTGTAACAAGCCAAATATGCAGGATGTATGCAAACCTAATGCAAAACACTCTAAGTATGCAAAACTAGGAATAAATGACAAGAACAGGGTGAATAACACGTCTAAACGTATGAATTATGCAAGCTAAAACGATGCAAAATGCAAACATATCAACTCCCCCAAACTTAGTCTTTGCTTGCCCTCAAGCAAACAAAGGAATAAGAATGGAGAAGATGGTGAAAGTGGGGACTCAGAACCAAAACTTGCAGATTGTAACAGATGATCTCAATGTCCAAGTTGCTAATTCTAGAATGCAGAGTTTATGAGCTTTACTTAAAAACGTTAGCCATACTCTTCGCAACACAAGTTCAATCAAATCTTAACCTAGACATGCATTCAAATCTATCATTCCCCTTAACATTCACTTAAATAGAAAGCATGAATCAAGCTATGCATATCCAATGAACTCATTTGGCTAAGGGTAAGGTCAAGGGACAAAAATGGTCCCTTCAGTATGGTTTTGGCGTTTCAGAACAAGGGTCTCTCAATGAAAAGGAATGAGCTTTAGTAGAATGCTAAAGGTAAAAAACAACCTATGCATACAAGAATAGACTCTCATCTACCCAGTCTTACACAAGCGTTCTTAACCTTTAGTCTAAAACCCAGAAAGTCATCCTGATTCTACCCTTCACCCTTAGGCTTCTCTTTTGATATCTTGGATCAGTTTCATCTTTTCTTTTTGTTTTTGGTTCTAGGAGGGGTTATACACATATACATCTAGCGGATGGGGGTTTTTTCTTAACTAGCTTTGGCGTTTTTATGTTTTTCAGACTTTTGAGCATTCAGCCTTTTCTTTTCTTTTTTTTTTTTTTTTTTTTTCCTGCACATCCCCTAATCTTTTACTAGATACTTAAACATTCAGATCATTCCCCTCCTAAATACTCTTATCCTTTTCTTTTAACCTTTTCCAAGTTTTTCTCATTCTTTTCTATCCACAGAACCAACCCCAATATCCAATGATCAAGATCCCACCTAGTCCTATCTGATTCGAAAATTGCAAACCAGAACTACTTGAGATTCTATCCTTGTCGGCTCAAACCTAACACTTTCTACCAAGCCCATTCGGAAATAGGCCTCACACACTCACTAAAGTAATAGCATGGCTTGAAAGAAGGCTAGGCTAAGGGCATGGTAAAACTGATCTAACAATGAGAATCAGCTACTTGGATTGGCAAAGAGTGGTATAACAGATTAAAGAGAATCCAAGTATGTATATGGTGTCCATGAGTTCAGATTCAATGCATAGACATGATAATTATAAGTCAAATTCGGGTTCAAATAGATGGAGAATGACAGAAAATCACAGCATGCTTCAGTTAAGACTTAATCTAGTTGTGCATTCAGAGCATGGTTCAGTCTTACTTCAAGCTCAATAACAGGGCATTAGACAATTAGAAACGAGGGCATTGAAATCATACAGTTGAATTAGCAAGTTTGCAAGGTTTAAATCATCATCATCCCCTATGCATATGCAACAGCCCTATATGAAACAATCTAGACTCAATCCTAAAATGTAAATGCAACTAAATGAACACTCTATTTTTGTAGTCATTTTCGAAAAAATTTTAAAATTTTTTTTGGTTTTTCTATGCCATAGATGCATGCAGACTCAAGAATGCACAAAATCAAAATAAGAACAGAGAAAACACATCAATACAAACTTTAACCCTTCCCCCAAACTTAAATTACACAGTCCCTTGTGTAATAAAAATTTGGGAAGAAAGAGTAAGAAATAACAAAAAAAAACGAAAACGATGCAACTAATATATACAAGAATGGACAGAACAGGTACCTCAGGGCGAGTACGATGGCTCGACCGGGTAATGGTCGAGTTGAAAGCTGGAGTGAGACGAGCCGAAATGTCTGGCTCGACGTCCGTGGTCGAGCTGGCTGCTCGAGCCAAATGCTCCTCCTGCTGAGCGTCTCTTCTTTGCAAGTTGTTGAAGTTGTCTTGGCTGCCTTGGCTGCCTTGGCTCGAAGGAGGATGCTCTTGGTGGATCTATTTCAGGTGCATGAGGTCTTGGTTCCTCCCCAAACGAACCGCTCCCCACCAGAGTTCTCCTTGGTAAGTCGGCTTTCTTAGGTGAAGGGGCAGTGAGCTTAAGTGTGAAGTCCTTGAGCTGGTCCTTGACTTCCTTCATTTGATCTTTCAGATCCTTCACGGTACCCTTAAGTGCAGCAACAGTCTTGCCCTGGAATTTGTTCCACTTCTGTAGGAGACCAATCCGCTTGTGTGATTTTTTAAGAGCTGGACTGTGTGTGGGCTTGAGTTTGTACTCCTCAAACGAGTACCTTCCCGTTGCATCATCCTCCTCTAGAACAGCATCATGATCGTCTAAACCGATTTCTTGTTGCATGATCTCCTCATCTGGATTGTAGAGTCTATCAACAGAAGGGTTAAAATCGATGTTTTGGCCCAGTCGTACCTTAGTCAAGTCCGTGCAAGGCAGGCGCAGCTTGGCTTTCCCAACGGTTGGATGCATGAACTTGTAAATATACTCATCTGGAGGCGTTGTATGGTCCAGGAATCGGCACCTTCTCAAGAAGTCGATATCTACCCATTTTGGTGGATAAGGTTCTGAAAGCAGCTCCACATCGCAGGCAACAAGGATCGGAGTAATGATGCCCCCAATGCAGAGATCACCTGCAGATTCCATCTTGTCCATCTTGATTGCCCATTCCTTGTAGTTGAGGAATTGTTCCAGCAGAACAAGAGCGAGGTTTGCATCTGCCCTATCACCCCGCATCTTCCGTCCGTCTCTTGTACACCCCAGAAGTGGTAGTAAGCACAAGTCTAGCATCTTCAACTCACTTTCATTCACTGTCCCAATCATTTTTCTTGCAAACATAGTGCTTGCTATGGTTTTGTGGAAGTATCTTAGAACAGGGCTTCGGATGCTAGAGCTCTTGCTTCTGGAAGAGGTGTAAGGTTTAGTGTTGTCCCCAATGGTTAACCATAGTTGCTGAAGCTCCTCGTGATCAAATTAGGACTAGTTCATCTCCCCCAGAAAAACCATATAGGATACAGATTTGCGCAATGGTAAGAGCGTAGGATCGTCCTCTGCACGTGAAGGTTATGAAACCAGGACCATCATCGGGTTCAACGTCGGGCTCCTCATCATAGAAGTGAACCCTGAGAGATGAGAAGAAGTGGCATGTCTCCTCTTTGTAGGCTTCCAGCGGTTTGTTCATGAATGATCTTATACCTCCTGCCTCAAAGAGGTACTCTATATCTCTAGCAATCCCGAGTGCTTGCATCGTTTCTCTATGTGGGTACCTTGTCCCTTCAAAACTACGATCAAGGAGGACCTCTAGGTACTTGGTTGCAGAGGGTTTGGTGTTCTTCCTTCGGGGTTGCCTTGTCACCTTAGGCTCATCTTCTTCTGTTGTTTCACCACCTTGATGCATGCTAGCCTCCATTTGTTATTTTCCTTCACGTTTGACACGGGGAAGCTTCTTGTTCGACACCGCAGTGGCTTGTCTTGACCTGCCGGCTCGAATGTGGGTGCTTAAGCGAGACTTCCGGCCCTTCTGACTTGATCCTTGGGCTCGGGCATATGTGGTCGAGTCCGGCGTTGCTTCATACTCCATGGTTTCTGCAACTTGTTCTTGTTCTTCGGCTTGTTCTTGTTCGTCGGCTGGAGGAAGGCTCTCTCTGCACATCTGGAAGTTTTGGGCGAGTGCTTCCGCTGACCTACGACGGGCTTGGCGAGGATCCATACCTGAGAATCGATCAAGGAAAGAGGAAGAGCTCAAGAACGTGAGATTAGCCTCAAGAACAGCAAGAACAATTAGAGAGAATCCTGGAAAATAGAAGAGAGAGAAGTGAGAATGTTTGTGGTGTGAGGAGAGTGTGGAATCGAGTTCATCATTTATAGCCGAGTGGGAGGGGACAAGAAGGACAAGGGGAGCGTGTTGAAAATATGTGACTCGAGCTGACACCCTCTGGATTCTAGCGTGTGGGCTCGAGTGTGAAAGCGTGTTGAAGGCGTGTTGAAGCGTGTTTTCATCCTGACGCCTCTGCACTCGAGCATGTGGGCTCTGACTCGGCCAAGTTGGCTCTGACTCGACCCTGACGCCTCTGCACTCGAGCATATGAGCTATGACTCGGCCAAGTGGGCTCGTCTTGGGTCCATATGTCAGAATTTTGAAATTTGAAAAATTCCCTCCTAAGGCTTATAGTTTGGTGCTTGGCGTTAGGCCATCCCCGTGTGTTTTTGCTTCCTTATCATACTTTCCTGAAATCACACAATCAAGACAAAATCAAAATAGCTTAGCACACTTATTTGACGTTTTTTTTTAAAAAAAAAAAAACTAAAACAAGGAAATATGTACTGAGATAGACATGGGACTTCCTCCCAAGTGAGCTTGTCTAAAGTCACTAAGCTTGACTTCCTGTTTTGTTCAAGCAGTGGAAGGCTCATCCAGAGGAATCGAAGTTCCTTCTGGAATGATGGTATCAGCTAGATAGGGCTTGAGCCTCTGTCCATTCACTGTGAATTCGTTTCCTCCCTTTCCAAATAAGGTGATTGCTCCGTAGGGTGAAACTTCCTTGACAGAAAACGGTCCGGACCATCTAGACTTGAGCTTTCCCGGAAATAGCTTGAGTCGAAAATTGAAAAAGAGGACTTGATCACCAGCCTTGAACTCCTTGTGCAAGATCCTCTTGTCATGGAAGGCTTTGGTCCTTTCTTTGTAGATCTTAGAACTCTCATAAGCATCCAGCCTGATCTACTCTAGCTCATGCAGGTCCAATACTCTCTTTTCCTGGGCAGACTTGATACCCAAGTTCAGAAGCTTTGTTGCTGATATATCATGGTTTTTATCCGTTTTTAGCCATGATATAAGTTGTTTTATCGAGTCTTTCTAGTGTTTTTTGTATCGTTCTGGAATCTTTTCAGGCCTTAGCACGTTTGGGACGAAATTGGAGATTTTGGAATCATTTGGAGCTTTTTGGAGCAAACCGAAGAAAGTACCCGTTTTGAAGCCTGAGTATCGATCGACACCACCCCGGTATCGATCGATACTGACGTAACTGACGCGGAATAAAGAGATATCCAAGGAAGAGAATTCTCACCATAAGAAGCCCAATACTTTCCTTTATTAACAAAGAGACCCATCTCGTGTTTTTAGACCTATTTAAGCAAACTTTTAGTCATTAGGTAAGAGGACGGCAGACTTTACCTTTCACTATTATTCTTGAGCCACCATTGAGATTTGAGAGCTTTTGTGAGGGAGACTGATCCAGACTTTGTTCATCATAGAAAGGATCCCGAACCCTTGTTTTTATTCTTTTGTTATACTCAATTTCATGATCTATTCAGTTATGCTTTGTTTCTCATCAATCATGTCTGAGTAGTCTCATTTTAGGTTCAGGGTTTTCTCATATGGATTTCTCTGATTTATGATGATTGATTTGTTAGGGTTCATAACCTGAATAGTTCTTCACCATAGGTTGTTCTCAAAGCTATTTCTAGTCTAATCACCTAGAACATAGAACTTAGATTAATCGATTAGGCACGGCAGTGCAATTGAGTAATCTGATAAAACCTAGGGTGAGCAATTTGATTATCTGCAAAGAGATTTGGTTTAATCGAATTGTGAACATATCAAACTTGAATTGATTGCTGGTTTACTGTGTAGGATTCGCAAAGAGATTTGGAATTCCAGATTTTAGACTTAGTTAGTTTTCGCAACGACAGTTGGTTAACTATACTTTCGTGTTTGAGTTCAAGATCGGCGCTTAATTGAATTGAACCTTAATTGATTAATTGTTATCTATCATTGATTTCCTGAGAATTTCCCTGAGCCTAGCTCCCATCCATATTACTTCAACCTAAGTTTAATTTGATCATTTGTTTTCTCGTCATTCACTGTTTGCTTAGCACAATCTGCATCTTTCATCTACTGAGTGAGTTTTCTTGAGTTCTTGTGTTCGACCCCTAACTTTACTGCAGCAACTGCTTTAGTATCATCATAGGGTATTAATTTGAGCATATCAAATTTGGCGCCGTTGCCGGGAACTCTAAAAATTCACCATTAAAATTTTAGTTGTCGATTTTGTCTAAGTTCGTCGTCAGTATCGATCGATACTCCATTGGTATCGATCGATACTCCATTGGTATCGATCGATACTCCATTGGTATCGATCGACACTGAACGTCTGTTTTTGAATTTTGGTTACTTATTTTCTCGTCTTTTGATTTTCAGGTGTATGCATCAGCGTGCTACCAGGAGAAAGAAGGACACATCACTGATCAATCTCTCCAACACAGAGCTAGCAGAGCTTGAACGCACAAATCGGACAACGAAGAGGACTACAGTTGAGATGGATCTTCCACATGGTTTAGTGCAAGATGAGGAAGGTGGACGTCAACCTCACGCCGAGGCTGAACGGACGTTTGGCGAGTACAACCGACCGGATCAATTCTATGCAAATCGTGCAGCGATCCGTATTCCGACTTTCCAGAGGAATGACTTTGAGCTGAAGCCTGCTTACTTCGCTCTTGTTGGACAGCACCCCTTCACCGGTCTCTCTCATGAGCACCCTATGGATCACATCGAGAAATTCGAGGACTTAGTCACCAGTATGAAGTACAATGGAGTACCACATGAATACCTCTTTTGTAAGCTCTTTCCATACTCTCTTGGTGGAGAGGCAGCCTACTGGCTGAAGCAGCTACCTCCCGGATCTCTCACTACTTGGAACGAGACCAAGAACGCATTCCTGAACAATTTCTATGACGATGCGAGTTCGGAGGAGCTCAGGAACAAGATCTCTCAATTTTCTCAGGGTCCAACAGAAGCACTCAAGGCTGCTTGGGTGCGATTCAGATCCTACCAGAGAGACTGTCCGCATCACGGTTTCAGTCAAGTTCAACTGCTCGGGATCTTTTACGAGGGATTGATTGGCGGTATCAGATTGCACTGGATTCTGCAAGCAACGGGAACTTCAACACTAGGATTCCAACCGATGCTGTGAAGCTGATTGAGAACTTGGCGTCTAGCAATAGCACCAAGAATGCTGATTTTGAGCGGAAAAAGCTCGCTAGTGTTGCTGACGGTTCGCAGATTGCCGAGGTTCAGGCGAAGCTGGACATGATGCACAACCTCTTAGTAGGAAAGACGAAGAAGGCTGTACATTTTGCTGAGGAAGTAGAGAACATTGAAGATGAGGCAGAGGATGTTAACTACATTGGTGGTTTAGGTTTTCAGGGTCAGCGATTTGGTTACAACAACAACCGAAGCTTCAACAACAATCAGCAAGGTGGTTACAAGTCTGGAGGTAACCAATCTGGTTTTGGTGCCACTCAATTCGCCCAAAAACCACTTCAAGGCGGTGATTTTACTCGCCAATACGGTAATTCAGCTTACCAACCGCATTCTCCGAGGTCTACAGAGAGTAAGACGGAGATCCTCTTGGAACAAATTCTGGAGGGACAAGAGAAGATGACTGGAGATTTTAATAGAAAGCTGGATAATTTATACACTGATCTGAATGGGAGAATCGACGCTCTCGAAATCCATCAGAAGATGCTGGAAAATCAAATAGCTCAGACATCAGCAGCTGTCAAGGGAAAGATAGTTCAACCACAGCATGGACATGTCAATGCAATCACCTCGAGTGCTAGAGAAGAGGATTTTGAGCCTGAGATGACTGTGTTCGTATTCAGTAATACTAGTATCGACCGATACCTACCTGGTATCGATCGATACTTCCCGAGATCTGCTGTAGATTCGAAGGTTGCTGAAGATGAAGATAAGAATTCTGACATTCCACGCGTATCGACCGATACCCCTACCTGTGTCGATCGACACCAACCTGCAGAGACGATACAAAACTCCAGTATCGATCGACACTCATCTGGTATCAGTCGATACCCTTCGCAGGCTGAATCAATAACTGAGAAAAGGACAGAGATGGTTGAGGAACGGGTATACAAACCAAAGCTATCTTACCCTGTTCTTCCCAAGCTGACAAGAGAGGAGTGGGCGGCTGCTAGAAGCAAGTTTTTGTCAAAAAAAATGGTTGCAGGACCTCCCGTTGCTGATACACCACCACCGCTGAGACAGTTGACAAAGAGGGAAGACCCAGGGAAATTCTCAGTTCCATGCTCCATCTCTAGAGTAAACTTCAAGGAGTCTCTCGTTGACTCAGGGTCTAGTGTCAACGTCATGTCGAGGGCGATTGCAGAGAGATTGAAAGCTGATATGAGATCTCCTAACACGCTTCTCACATACGCGGATTCTTCTAGCTCACTCCCTTACGCTACAATTCTTGATTTACCTGTTAGAATAGGAGATTGTCTGATTCCTACTGATTTTCAGGTTGTGGAGATGAGCCACGGATCCAAGGTGCCCTTGATTTTGGGAAGACCATTTATGGCTACTGTTGGCGCGATCATGGACACGCCTAATAAGAGAATCTCTTTCTCTTGCATTGACGGAGACGTCTTCTACGATGCCATTCCTTCTGGAGGAGCACCCAGACATGTCTCGTGCATCACCATTGCCTCGGGCGAGACTCTGATGATCGATCTGCTCGATGAGTCTTATGATGAACAAAAAGTCGCAGATGTTTCAAATGAACCCCCCAACACCCCAAGAAAGTTGTGGAGAAGACCAAGGCAATAAAGAGGAAGGCGACGAGCAAGAAGATCAACGGTGCTGCTAATTTCACTTTGATTCCTCAGCAGTGTGATGGAGATTCGATCGAATATAAGGTGGAGTGCAAGAGAACCTCGAAACCTTTCTCTAAGGCTAGAATTCTCGTTCCTACTGAGATGAAAGAGAAAGAAGAGGATATGATGAGCACAACTTTGAAGCTGGAGATGTCTGGTTGTGGAGCTTATTTCGGAGTGAGTTCTCCACCTTGTCCTGACTGATATCTTAGCCAAAGTCAAGCTTGTGACATTAAACAAGCGCTTAGTGGGAGCCAATCCACTGGTAAGTCTATTAATATGAGTTTTTGTTTTTGTGTTTTGTTGTGTCTTGCGAATCAGGTCGGAAAAAGGATGGTCGTTTTTGTTCCGTATCGATCGACACTACCTTGGTATCGATCGACACCACCGCTCTATGGTAACACCTCTTGTTCTTGACCTATTTCGTTTTGTCCTTTGATTTCTTTCACCTTCTCTGGGCTTGATAAACACTGGAGACAGTGTTGCTTAAGTCTGGGGGAGGTAGTCACTGACATTGACTTTTTGTTTTTCTTATTTATAATATGTTTTTATTGAGTCAAAACCACTTGAAGATCTGTCTTTTGCTTGAATTTGTTGTTCTGATTTTGCTTTTGAGTGACCACCGTTACAGGATTAGTTTCAGTTCGACTAATGAAAAATCCAAGGGATAACCAGCCAGCTAGAAATCACCCATGTCTCCAGCAAGGTTCTTCACAAGCTTTAGCCAAATTTTGCACTTCATCTACGCGGTTAGTGTTCTTAGAGCTTGATTCATCATTCATATCTAGCTAAGGAACCCATCATGTTTGAAAATTGTGGTATATCTCTCCCGTGAAAATTGTTGGATATATATTTGCGTTAAAACAGGTAAAATCATTATAAAAGACGAAATGATTTCCGCCGAGTAGAGGGGTAGGAAAATTTCCTATGACCCCATTATTCTACTTGGATAAGGAATGATCACACAAAGGCCTGAAGTGAGGGGTAGAAAAATTTCCTATGACCCCATTATTCACCTAAGACTTTTGATACATTGAGAGGGTAAGAACCTGGGATTCGGTAGCAAACACTATCAATACTCGCGTTTCAGACCTTGATTTGTATTTGCTGTTCAGATAAACCTGCGCTGTTGAAATCCAATTAGAACTGATTATGAAATAAGTCTGGGGGAGATAAAGAATACCGTATCTATGATATGTTGTTGAATAAATGGTTCCTTAGCTATGATATTGTATGGGCAAGAATCTAGAAGGTTCTTGAACACTGATTGCAACGATGAAACTGGCGATGAGAGCTTGGATGAATATTGGTGTGAGATAATAAGTGAAGTCTTGGGAAGGTTGGGGTTCCTACGGAGAAGTACATGGTGGTTAGATCTGGAGCTGATCAGGCAGCAGTGGGCGCTTGGGAAAAGGATCATTACAGCGATTTCGGTAAAGAGTCAGGTCTCTAAGGTTTTTCAAACCTCTTTCTCTAACTTAGTTTTCTGTTTTGCTTGAGGGCAAGCAAAAGGCTAAGTCTGGGGAAGTTGATATATCATGGTTTTTACCCGTTTTTAGCCATGATATAATTTGTTTTATCGAGTCTTTCTAGTGTTTTTTGTATCGTTCTGGAATCTTTTCAGGTCTTAGCACGTTTGGGACGAAATTGGAGATTTTGGAACCATTTGGAGCTTTTTGGAGCAAACCGAAGAAAGTACCCTTTAGTTGAAGCACAGTATCGATCGACACCACCGTTATCGATCGATACAGCGACGCGTGTAAAGAGATATCCAAGGAAGAGAATTCTCACCATAAGAAGCGAATACTTTCCCTTATTAACAAAGAGACCCAGCTCATGTTTTTAGACCTATTTAAGCAAACTTTTAGTCGTTAGGTAAGAGGACGGCAGACTTTACCTTTCACTATTATTCTTGAGCCACCATTGAGATTTGAGAGCTTTTGTGAGGGGCTGATCCAGGACTTTGTTCATCATAGAAAGGATCCCGAACCACTTGTTTTTATTCTTTTGTTATACTCAATTTCATGATCTATTCAGTTATGCTTTGTTTCTCATCAATCATGTCGTAGTCTCATTTTAGGTTCAGGGTTTTCTCATATGGATTTCTCTGATTTATGATGATTGATTTGTTAGGGTTCATAACACGAATAGTTCTTTACCATAGGTTGTTCTCAAAGCTATTTCTAGTCTGATCACCTAGAACATAGAACTTAGATTAATCGATTAGGCACTGACAGGTGCAATTGAGAAATGTCCCCGATAAAACCTAGGGTGAGCAATTTGGATTATCTGCAAAGAGATTTGGTTTAATCGAATTGTGAACATATCAAACTTGAATTGATTGCTTTGGTTTACTTTGTGTAGGATTCGCAAGAGATTTGGAATTCCAGATTTTAGACTTAGTTAGTTTTCGCAACGACAGGTTGGTTAACTATACTTTCGTGTTTGAGTTCAAGATCGGCGCTTAATTGAATTGAACCTTAATTGATTAATTGTTATCTATCATTGATTTCCTGAGAATTTTC